>OZ038383.1:78554737-79242966 GCA_964036045.1 Eutreptiella sp. 'Long Island Sound 2002'
AGGGGCAGTGGGCAGTGGAAGTCCTGCAATGCTGTGCCTCAGTGCCTGGGAGCAGTGGGCGGTGCAACTCCTGCAATGCACTGCCTCACTGCCTGGGGGCAGTGGGCAATCGAACCCCTGCAATGCACTGCCTCACTGCCCTGGGGCAGTGGGCACTGGAACCCCTGCAACGCACTGCCTTACTGCCCCGGGGGCAGTGGGCAGTGCAACTCCTGCAATGCGGTGCCTCACTGCCTGGGGGCAGTGGGCAGTGCAACTCCTGCAATGCACTGCCTCACTGCCTAGGGGCAGTGGACAGTGCAACTCGTGCCATGCACTGCCTCACTCCATGGGGGCAGAGGGCAGTGGAACTCCTGCAAAGCACTGCCTCACTGCCTGGGAGCAGTGGGCAGTGCAACTCCTGCAATGCACTGCCTCACTGCCTTGGGGCAGTGGGCAGTGGAACCTCTGCAATGCACTGCCTCACTGCCCTGGGGCAGTGGGCAGTGGAACTCCTGCAACGCACTGCCTTACTGCCCCGGGGGTAGTGGGCAGTGCAACTCCTGCAATGCAATGCCTCACTGCCTGGGGGCAATGGGCAGTGCAACTCCCGCAATGCACTGCCTCATTGCCTGGTGGCAGTGGGCAGTGCGACTCCTGCAATGCACTGCCTCACTGCCTTGGGGCAGTGGGCAGTGCAACTGCTGCTATGCACTGCCTCCTGCCTGGGGGCAGCGGACAGTGCAACTCCTGCAATGCACTGCCCCACTGCCTGGGGGCAGTGGGCACTGCAACTCCTGCAATGCACTGCCTCACTGCCTGGGGGCAGTGGGCAAGGCAACTCCTGCAATGCACTGCCTCATTGCCTGGGGGCAGTGGGCAGTGCGACTCCTGCAATGCACTGCCTCACTGCCTAGGGGCAGTGGGCAGTGCAACTGCTGCTATGCACTGCCGCACTGCCCCGGGGCAGTAGTCATTGCAACTCCTGCAATGCACTGCCGCACTGCCTGGGGGCAGTGGGCAGTGCAACTCCTGCAATGCACTGCCTCACTGCCTGGGGGCAGTGGGCAATGGAACCCGTGCAATGCACTGCCTCACTGCCCTGGGGCAGTGGGCACTGGAACCCCTGCAACGCACTGCCTTACTGCCCCGGGGGCAGTGGGCAGTGCAACTCCTGCAATGCGGTGCCTCACTGCCTGGGGGCAGTGGGCAGTGCAACTCCTGCAATGCACTGCCTCACTGCCTAGGGGCAGTGGACAGTGCAACTCGTGCCATGCACTGCCTCACTCCATGGGGGCAGAGGGCAGTGCAACTCCTGCAATGCACTGCCTCACTGCCTAGGGGCAGTCGACAGTGCAACTCGTGCCATGCACTGCCTCACTGCCTCGGGGCAGAGGGCAGCGCAACTCCTGCAATGCACTGCCTCACTGCCTCGGAGCAGTGGGCAGTGCAACTCCTGCAATGCACTGCCTCACTGCCTTGGGGCAGTGGGCAGTGGAACCTCTGCAATGCACTGCCTCACTGCCCCGGGGCAGTGGGCAGTGGAACTCCTGCAACGCACTGCCTTACTGCCCCGGGGGTAGTGGGCAGTGCAACTCCTGCAATGCAATGCCTCACTGCCTTGGGGCAATGGGCAGAACAACTCCCGCAATGCACTGCCTCATTGCCTGGGGGCAGTGGGCAGTGCAACTCCTGCAATGCACTGCCTCACTGCCTAGGGGCAGTGGACAGTGCAACTCGTGCCATGCATTGCCTCACTCCATGGGGGCAGAGGGTAGTGGAACTCCTGCAATGCACTGCCTCACTGCCTGGGAGCAGTGGGCAGTGCAACTCCTGCAATGCACTGCCTCACTGCCTTGGGGCAGTGGGCAGTGGAACCTCTGCAATGCACTGCCTCACTGCCCTGGGGCAGTGGGCAGTGGAACTCCTGCAACGCACTGCCTTACTGCCCCGGGGCTAGTGGGCAGTGCAACTCCTGCAATGCAATGCCTCACTGCCTGGGGGCAATGGGCAGTGCAACTCCCGCAATGCCATGCCTCATTGCCTGGGGGCAGTGGGCAGTGCGACTCCTGCAATGCACTGCCTCACTGCCTTGGGGCAGTGGGCAGTGCAACTGCTGCTATGCACTGCCTCCTGCCTGGGGGCAGCGGACAGTGCAACTCCTGCAATGCACTGCCCCACTGCCTGGGGGCAGTGGGCAGTGCAACTCCTGCAATGCACTCTCTCACTGCCCCGGGGCAGTAGGCATTGCAACTCCTGCAATGCACTGCCTCACTGCCTGGGGGCAGTGGACAGTGCAACTCCTGCAATGCACTGCCTCACTGCCTAGGGGCAGTGGGCAGTGGAAATCGTGCAATGCTGTGCCTCACTGCCTGGGAGCAGTGGGCAGTGCAACTCCTGCAATGCACTGCCTCACTGCCTGGGGGCAGTGGGCAATGGAACCCCTGCAATGCACTGCCTCACTGCCCTCGTGTAGTGGGCAGTGGAACCCCTGCAACGCACTGCCTTACTGCCCCGGGGGCAGTGGGCAGTGCAACTCCTGCAATGCGGTGCCCCACTGCCTGGGGGCAGTGGGGAGTGCAACTCCTGCAATGCACTGCCTCACTGCCTAGGGGCAGTGGACAGTGCAACTCGTGCCATGCACTGCCTCACAGCCTCGGGGCAGAGGGCAGTGGAACTCCTGCAATGCACTGCCTCACTGCCTGGGAGCAGTGGGCAGTGCAACTCCTGCAATGCACTGCCTCACTGCCTTGGGGCAGTGGGCAGTGGAACCTCTGCAACGCACTGCCTTACTGCCCCGGGGGTAGTGGGCAGTGCAACTCCTGCAATGCAATGCCTCACTGCCTGGGGGCAATGGGCAGTGCAACTCCTGCAATGCACTGCCTCACTGCCTGGGGGCAGTGGGCAGTGCTAATCTTGCAATGCACTGCCTCACTGCCTGGGGGCAGTGGGCAATGTAACTCCTGCAACGCACTGCCTCACTGCCCTGGGGGCGGTGGGCAGTGCAACCCCTGCAATGCACCGCCTCGCACCCTGGGGGCAGTGGGCAGTGCAACTCCTGCAATACACTGCCGCACTGCCTAGGGGCAGTGGGCAGTGCAACTCCCGCAATGCACTGCCTCACTGCCTTGGGGGCAGTGGGCAGTGGAACCCCTGCAATGCACTGCCTCACTGCACTGGGGCAGTGGGCAGTGGAACTCCTGCAACGCACCGCCTTACTGCCCCGGGGGTAGTGGGCAGTGCAACTCCTGCAATGCACTGCCTCACTGCCTGGGGGCAGTGGGCAGCGCAACTCCTGCAATGCACTGCCTCACTGCCTGGGGGCAGTGGGCAGTGCAACTCTTGCAATGCACTGCCTCACTGCCTGGGGGCAGTGGGCAGTGCAACTCCTGCAATGCACTGCCTCACTGCCCTGGGGGCAGTGGGCAGTTCAACTCTTGCTATGCACTGCCTCACTTCCCTGGGGCAGTGGGCAGTGGAGCTCCTGCAATGCACTGCCTCACTGCCTGGGGGCAGTGGGCAGTGCAACTCCTGCTATGCAGTACGTCACTGCCCGGAGGCAGTGGGCAGTGCAACTCCCGCAATGCACTGCCCCACTGCCTGGGGGCAGTGGGCAATGTAACTCCTGCAACGCACTGCCTCACTGCCCTGGGGGCAGTGGGCAGTGCAACTCCTGCAATGCACTGCCTCACTGCCTGGGGGCAGTGGGCAGTGCAACTCTTGCAATGCACTGCCTCCCTGCCTGGGGGCAGTGGGCAGCGCAACTCCTGCACCTCACTGCCCTGGGGCAGTGGGCAGGGCAACTCCTGCAATGCACTGCCTCACTGCCCTGGGGGCAGTGGGCAGTTCAACTCTTGCTATGCACTGCCTCACTTCCCCGGGGCAGTGGGCAGTGGAGCTCCTGCAATGCACTGCCTCACTGCCTGGGGGCAGTGGGCATTGCAACTCCTGCTATGCAGTACGTCACTGCCCGGGGGCATTGGGCAGTGCAACTCCCGCAATGCACTGCCCCACTGCCTGGGGGCAGTGGGCAATGTAACTCCTGCAACGCACTGCCTCACTGCCCCGGGGGCAGTGGGCAGTGCAACTCTTGCAATGCACTGCCTCACTGCCTGGGGGCAGTGGGCGGTGCAACTCCTGCAATGCACTGCCTCACTGCATGGGGGCAGTGGGCAGCGCAACTCCCGCACCTCACTGCCCTGGGGGCAGTGGGCAGTGCAACTCGTGCAATGCACTGCCTCACTGCCCTGGGGGCAGTGGGCAGTTCAACTCTTGCTATGCACTGCCTCACTTCCCTGGGGCAGTGGGCAGTGGAGCTCCTGCAATGCACTGCCTGACTGTCTGGGGGCAGTGGGTACTGCAACTCGCGCTATGCAGTACGTCGCTGCCCGGGGGCAGTGGGCAGTGCAACTCCCGCAATGCATTGCCCCACTGCCTGGGGGCAGTGGGCAATGTAACTCCTGCAACGCACTGCCTCACTGCCCTGGGGCAGTGGGCAGTGGAGCTCCTGCAATGCACTGCCTCACTGTCTGGGGGCAGTGGGCAGTGCAACTCCTGCAATGCACTGCCTCACTGCCCTGGGGGCAGTGGGCAGTGGAGCTCCTGCAATGCACTGCCTCACTGTCTGGGGGCAGTGGGCAGTGCAACTCCTGCTATGCAGTACGTCATTGCCCGGGGGCAGTGGGCAGTGCAACTCCCGCAATGCACTGCCCCACTGCCTGGGGGCAGTGGGCAATGTAACTCCTGCAACGCACTGCCTCACTGCCCTGGGGGCAGTAGGCAGTGCAACTCCTGCAATGCACTGCCTCGCTGCCTGGGGGCAGTGGGCAGTGCAACTCCTGCAATACACTGCCGCACTGCCTCAGGGCAGTGGGCAGCGCAACTCTTGCAATGCGCTGCCTCACTGCCTGGGGGCAGTGGGTCAGTGCAACTCCTGCAATACACTGCCGCACTGCCTCAGGGCAGTGGGCAGCGCAACTCTTGCAATGCGCTGCCTCACTGCTTGGGGGCAGTAGGCAGTGCAACTCCTGCAATGTACTGCCCCACTGCCTGGGGGCAGTGGGCAGTGCAACTCCTGCAATGCACTGCCCCACTGCCTGGGGGCAGTGGGCAATGTAACTTCTGCAACGCACTGCCTCACTGCCCTGGGGGCAGTAGGCAGTGCAACTCCTGCAATACACCGCCGCACTGCCTCAGGGCAGTGGGCAGCGCAACTCTTGCAATGCGCTGCCTCACTGCCTGGGGGCAGTGGGCAGTGCAACTCCTGCAATACACTGCCGCACTGCCTCAGGGCAGTGGGCAGCGCAACTCTTGCAATGCGCTGCCTCACTGCTTGGGGGCAGTAGGCAGTGCAACTCCTGCAATGTACTGCCCCACTGCCTGGGGGCAGTGGGCAGTGCAACTCCCGCAATGCACTGCCCCACTGCCTGGGGGCAGTGGGCAATGTAACTCCTGCAACGCACTGCCTCACTGCCCTGGGGGCAGTAGGCAGTGCAACTCCTGCAATGCACTGCCTCACTGCCTGGGGGCAGTGGGCAGTGCAACTCCTGCAATACACTGCCGCACTGCCTCAGGGCAGTGGGCAGTGCAACTCGTGCAATGCACTGCCTCACTGCCTGGGGGCAGTGGGCAGTGCAACTCCTGCAATACACTGCCGCACTGCCTCAGGGCAGTGGGCAGCGCAACTCTTGCAATGCGCTGCCTCACTGCTTGGGGGCAGTAGGCAGTGCAACTCCTGCAATGTACTGCCCCACTGCCTGGGGGCAGTGGGCAGTGCAACTCCTGCAATGCACTGCCTCACTGCCTGGGGGCAATGGGCAGTGGAACTCCTGCAATGCACTGCCTCAATGCCTGGGGGCAGTGGGCAGTGGAAATCCTGCAATGCACTGCCTCACTGCCTGGGGGCAGTGGGCAGTGCAACTCCTGCAGGGCACTGCCTCACTGCCTAGGGGCCGTGGGCAGTGCAACTCCTGCAATGCACTGCCTCACAGCCTGGGGACAGTGGACAGTGCAACCCCCGCAATGCACCGCCGCACTGCCTGGGGGCAGTGGGCAGTGCAACTCCAGCAATGCACTGCCTCACTGCCCTCGGGCAGTGGGCAGTGCAACTCCTGCAATGCAGTACGTCACTGCCCGGGGGCAGTGGGCAGTGCAACTCCTGCAATGCAGTGCCTCACTGCCTGGGGACAGTGGGCAGCGCAACTCCTGCAATGCACTGCCTCACTGCCTGGGGGCAGTGGGCAGTGCAAGTCCTGCAATGCACTGCCGCACTGCCTGGGGGTAGTGGGCAGTGCAACCCCCGCAATGCACTCCCACACTGCCCGGGGGCAGTGGGCAGTGCAACTCCTGCAATGCACTGCCTCACAGCCTGGGGACAGTGGACAGTGCAACCCCCGCAATGCACTGCCGCACTGCCTGGGGGCAGTGGGCAGTGCAACTCCTGCAATGCACTGCCTCACTGCCCTCGGGCAGTGGGCAGTGCAACTCCTGCAATGCAGTACGTCACTGCCCGGGGGCAGTGGGCAGTGCAACTCCTGCAATGCAGTGCCTCACTGCCTGGGGGCAGTGGGCAGCGCAACTCCTGCAATGCACTGCCTCACAGCCTGGGGTAAGTGGACAGTGCAACCCCCGCAATGCACTGCCGCACTGCCTGGGGGCAGTGGGCAGTGCAACTCCTGCAATGCACTGCCTCACTGCCCTCGGGCAGTGGGCAGTGCAACTCCTGCAATGCAGTACGTCACTGCCCGGGGGCAGTGGGCAGTGCAACTCCTGCAATTCAGTGCCTCACTGCCTGGGGGCAGTGGGCAGCGCAACTCCTGCAATGCGCTGCCTCACTGCCCTGGGGGCAGTGGACAGTGCAACCCCCGCAATGCACTCCCGCACTGCCCGGGGGCAGTGGGCAGTGGAACTCCTGCAATGCACTGCCTCACTGCCTGGGGACAGTGGGCAGTGCAACTCCTGCAATGCACTGCCTTACTGCCTGGGAGCAGTGGGAAGCGCAACTCCTGCAATGCACTGCCTCACTGCCTGGGGGCAGTGGGCAGTGGAACCCCTGCAATGCACTGCCTCACTGCCCTTGGGCAGTGGGCAGTGGAACTCCTGCATCGCACCGCCTTACTGCCTGGGAGCAGTGGGAAGCGCAACTCCTGCAATGCACTGCCTCACTGCCTGGGGGCAGTGGGCACTGGAACCCCTGCAATGCACTGCCTCACTGCCTGGGGGCAGTGGGCAGTGCAACTCCTGCAATGCACTGCCTCACTGCCCGGGGGCAGTGGGCAGTGCAACTCCTGCAATGCACTCCCTCAATGCCCGGGGGCAGTGGGTAGTGCAACTCCTGCAATGCACTGCCTCACTGCCTTGGGGGCGGTTGGCAGTTCAACTCTTGCGATGCACTGCCTCACTTCCCTGGGGCAGTGGGCAGTGGAGCTCCTGCAATGCACTGCCTCACTGCCTGGGGGCAGTGGGTAGTGCAACTCCTGCAATGCACTGCACCACTGCCTGGGGGCAGTGGGCAATGTAACTCCTGCAACGCACTGCCTCACTGCCCTGGGGGCAGTGGGCAGTGCAACTCCTGCAATACACTGCCGCACTGCATGGGGGTAGTGGGCAGCGCAACTCCTGCAATGCACTGCCTCACTGCCTGGGGGCAGTGGGCAGTGCAACTCCTGCAATGCACTGCCTCACTGCCTGGGGGCAGTGGGCAGTGGAACTCCTGCAATGCACTGCCTCACTGCCTGGGGGCAGTGGGCAGTGCAACTCCTGCAATGCACTGCCTCACTGCCTGGGGGCAGTGGGCAGTGCAACTCCTGCAATGCACTGCCCCACTGCCTGGGGACAGTGGGCAGTGCAACTCCGGCAATGCACTGCCTCACTGCCTGGGGGCAGTGGACAGTGCAACCCTCTTGCGATGCACTGCCTCACTTCCCTGGGGCAGTGGGCAGTGGAGCTCCTGCAATGCACTGCCTCACTGCCTGGGGGCAGTGGGCAGTGCAACTCCTGCAATGCAGTATGTCACTGCCCGGGGGCAGTGGGCAGTGCAACTCCTGCAATGCACTGCACCACTGCCTGGGGGCAGTGGGCAATGTAACTCGTGCAACGCACTGCCTCACTGCCCTGGGGGCAGTGGGCAGTGCAACTCGTGCAATGCACTGCCTCACTGCCTGGGGGCAGTGGGCAGTGCAACTCGTGCAATACACTGCCGCACTGCATGGGGGTAGTGGGCAGCGCAACTCCTGCAATGCACTGCCGCACTGCCTGGGGGCAGTGGGCAGTGCAACTCCTGCAATGCACTGCCTCACTGCCCTCGGGCAGTGGGCAGTGCAACTCCTGCAATGCAGTACGTCACTGCTCGGGGGCAGTGGGCAGTGCAACTCCTGCAATGCAATGCCTCACTGCCTGGGGGCAGTGGGCAGCGCAACTCCTGCAATGCACTGCCTCACAGCCTGGGGTAAGTGGACAGTGCAACCCCCGCAATGCACTGCGGCACTGCCTGGGGGCAGTGGGCAGTGCAACTCCTGCAATGCAGTACGTCATTGCATTGCACGAGTTGCACTGCCCACTGCCCGAGGGCAGTGGGCAGTGCAACTCCTGCAATGCAGTGCCTCACTGCCTGGGGGCAGTGGGCAGTGCAACTCCTGCAATGCGCTGCCTCACTGCCCTGGGGGCAGTGGACAGTGCAACCCCCGCAATGCACTCCCGCACTGCCCGGGGGCAGTGGGCAGTGCAACTCCTGCAATGCACTGCCTTACTGCATGGGAGCAGTGGGAAGCGCAACTCCTGCAATGCACTGCCTCACTGCCTGGGGGCAGTGGGCAGTGGAACCCCTGCAATGCACTGCCTCACTGCCCTTGGGCAGTGGGCAGTGGAACTCCTGCAATGCACTGCCTCACTGCCTGGGGGCATTGGGCAGTGGAACCCCTGCAATGCACTGCCTCACTGCCTGGGGGCAGTGGGCAGTGGAACCCCTGCAATGCACTGCCTCACTGCCTGGGGGCAGTGGGCAGTGCAACTCCTGCAATGCACTCCCTCAATGCCCGGGGGCAGTGGGCAGTGCAACTCTTGCAATGCACTGCCTCACTGCCTGGGGGCAGTGGGCAGTGCAACTCCTGCCATACACTGCCGCACTGCATGGGGGTAGTGGGCAGCGCAACTCCTGCAATGCACTGCCTCACTGCCTGGGGGCAGTGGGCAGTGCAACTCCTGCAATGCACTGCCTCACTGCCTGGGGGCAGTGGGCAGTGGAACTCCTGCAATGCACTGCCTCACTGCCTGGGGGCAGTGGGCAGTGCAACTCCTGCAATGCACTGCCCCACTGCCTGGGGATAGTGGGCAGTGCAACTCCGGCAATGCACTGCCTCACTGCCTGGGGGCAGTGGACAGTGCAACCCCCTTGCGATGCACTGCCTCACTTCCCTGGGGCAGTGGGCAATGGAGCTCCTGCAATGCACTGCCTCACTGCCTGGGGGCAGTGGGCAGTGCAACTCCTGCAATGCACTGCCTTACTGCCTGGGAGCAGTGGGAAGCGCAACTCCTGCAATGCACTGCCTCACTGCCTGGGGGCAGTGGGCAGTGGAACCCCTGCAATGCACTGCCTCACTGCCCTTGGGCAGTGGGCAGTGGAACTCCTGCAACGCACCGCCTTACTGCCTGGGAGCAGTGGGAAGCGCAACTCCTGCAATGCACTGCCTCACTGTTTGGGGGCAGTGGGCAGTGGAACCCCTGCAATGCACTGCCTCACTGCCTGGGGGCATTGGGCAGTGCAACTCCTGCAATGCACTGCCTCACTGCCTGGGGGCAGTGGGCAGTGCAACTCCTGCAATGCACTCCCTCAATGCCCGGGGGCAGTGGGCACTGCAACTCCTGCAATGCACTGCCTCACTGCCTTGGGGGCCGTTGGCAGTTCAACTCTTGCGATGCGCTGCCTCACTTCCCTGGGGCAGTGGGCAGTGGAGCTCGTGCAATGCACTGCCTCACTGCCTGGGGGCAGTGGGCAGTGCAACTCCTGCAATGCAGTACGTCACTGCCCGGGGGCAGTGGGCAGTGCAACTCCTGCAATGCACTGCACCACTGCCTGGGGGCAGTGGGCAATGTAACTCCTGCAATGCACTGCCTCACTGCCTTGGGGGCAGTGGGCAGTGCAACTCCTGCAATGCACTGCCTCACTGCCCTCGGGCAGTAGGTAGTGCAACCCCTGCAATGCACTGCCTCACTGCCTGGGGGCAGTGGACAGTGGAACTCGTGCAATGCACTGCCCCGCTGCCTGGGGGCAGTGGGCAGTGCAACTCTTGCAATGGACTTCCTCACTGCCTGGGGGCAGCGGGCAGTGCAACTCCTGCAATGCACTGCCTCACTGCCCTCGGGCAGTAGGTAGTGCAACTCCTGCAATGCACTGCCTCACTGCCTGGGGACAGTGGGCAGTGGAACTCCTGCAATGCACTGCCTTACTACTTGGGAGGAGTGGGCAGCGCAACTCCTGCAATGCACTGCCTCACTGCCTAGGGGCAGTGGGCAGTGCAACTCCCGCAATGCAGTGCCTCACTGCCCTGGGGGCAGTGGGCAGTGGAACTCCTGCAATACAATGCCTCACTGCCTGGGGGCAGTGGACAGTGTAACTCCTGCAATGCACCGCCTCACTGCCCTGGGGCAGTAGGCCGTGCAACTCCTGCAATGCACCGCCTCACTGCCTGGGGGCAGTGGACAGTGGAACTCGTGCAATGCACTGCCCCGCTGCCTGGGGCCACTGGGCAGTGCAACTCCTGCAATGGACTTCCTCACTGCCTGGGGGCAGCGGGCAGTGCAACTCCTGCAATGCACTGCCTCACTGCCTGGGGACAGTGGGCAGTGGAACTCCTGCAATGCACTGCCTTACTACTTGGGAGGAGTGGGCAGCGCAACTCCTGCAATGCACTGCCTCACTGCCTAGGGGCAGTGGGCAGTGCAACTCCCGCAATGCAGTGCCTCACTGCCCTGGGGGCAGTGGGCAGTGGAACTCCTGCAATGCACCGTCTCACTGCCCTGGGGCAGTAGGCAGTGCAACTCCTGCAATGCACTGCCTCACTGCCTGGGGGCAGTGGGCAGTGCAACCCCTGCAATGCACTGCCCCACTGCTTGGGGGCAGTGGGCAGTGTAAGTCCTGCAATGCACTGCCTCACTGCCTGGGGGCAGTGGACAGTGCAGCTCCTGCAATGCACTGCCCCACTGCCTGGGGGCAGTGGGCAGTGCAACTCCTGCAATGCACTGCCCCACTGCCTGGGGGCAGTGGACAGTGCAACTCCTGCAATGCACTGCCTCACTGCCCTCGGGCAGTAGGTAGTGCAACTCCTGCAATGCACTGCCTCACTGCCTGGGGACAGTGGGCAGTGGAACTCCTGCAATGCACTGCCTTACTACCTGGGAGCAGTGGGCAGCGCAACTCCTGCAATGCACTGCCTCACTGCCTAGGGGCAGGGGGCAGTGCAACCCTTGTAATGCGCTGCCTCACTGCCTAGGGGCAGTGGGCAGTGCAACTCCCGCAATGCAGTGCCTCACTGCCCTGGGGGCAGTGGGCAGTGGAACTCCTGCAATGCACCGCCTCACTGCCTGGGGGCAGTGGGCGGTGCAACTCCTGCAATGCACTGCCTCACTGCCTTGGGGCACTGGACAGTGCAACTCCTGCCATGCAGTGCCTCACTGCCTGGGGGCAGTGGGCAGTGGAACTCGTGCAATACACTGCCCCACTGCCTGGGAGCAGTGGGCAGTGCAACTCCTGCAATGCACTGCCTCACTGCCCTAGGGTAGTAGGCAGTGCAACTCCTGCAATGCACTGCCTCACTGCCTGGGGGCAGTGGGCAGTGCAACTCCTGCAATGCACCGCCTCACTGCCCCGGGGCAGTAGGCAGTGCAACTCCTGCAATGCACTGCCTCACTGCCTGGGGGCAGTGGGCAGTGCAACCCCTGCAATGCACTGCCCCACTGCTTGTGGGCAGTGGGCAGTGCAACTCCTGCAATGCACTGCCCCACTGCCTGGGGACAGTGGGCAGCGCAACTCATGCAATGCACTGCCTCACTGCCTGGGGGCAGTGGACAGTGCAACCCCCGCAATGCACTGCCGCACTGCCTGGGGGCAGTGGGCAGTGCAACTCCTGCAATGCACTGCCTCACTGCCTGGGGGCAGTGGGCAGTGCAACTCCTGCAATGCACTGCCCCACTGCCTATGGGCAGAGGGCAGTGCAACCCCTGCAATGCACTGCCTCACTGCCCGGGGGCTGTGGGCAGTGGAACTTCTGCAATGCACCGCCTCACTGCCCGGGGGCAGTGGGCAGTGGAACTTCTGCAATGCACCGCCTCACTGCCCTGGGGCAGTAGGCGGTGCAACTCCTGCAATGCACTGCCTCAGTGACTGGGGGCAGTGGACAGTGAAACTGCTGCAAAGCACTGCCCCGCTGTCTGGGGGCAGTGGGCAGTGCAACTCCTGCAATGGACTTCCTCACTGCCTGGGGGCAGTGGGCATTGCAATCCCTGCAATGCACTGCCTCACTGCCCTCGGGCAGTAGGTAGTGCAACTCCTGCAATGCACTGCCTCACTGCCTGGGGACAGTGGGCAGTGGAACTCCTGCAATCCACTGCCTTACTACTTGGGAGCAGTGGGCAGCGCAACTCCTGCAATGCGCTGCCTCACTGCCTGGGGGCAGGGGGCAGTGCAACCCCTGTAATGCACTGCCTCACTGCCTAGGGGCAGTGGGCAGTGCAACTCCCGCAATGCAGTGCCTCACTGCCCTGGGGGCAGTGGGCAGTGGAACTCTTGCAATGCACCGTCTCACTGCCCTGGGGCAGTAGGCAGTGCAACTCCTGCAAAGCACTGCCTCACTGCCTGGGGGCAGTGGGCAGTGCAACCCTTGCAATGCACTGCCCCACTGCTTGTGGGCAGTGGGCAGTGTAACTCCTGCAATGCACTGCCTCACTGCCTGGGGGCAGTGGACAGTGCAGGTCCTGCAATGCACTGCCTCACTGCCCTGGGGGCAGTGGGCAGTGGAAATCTTGCAATGCAGTGGGCAGTGCAACTCCTGCAATGCACTGCCCCAGTGCCTAGGGGCAGTGGACAGTGTAATTCCTGCAATGCACCGCCTCACTTCCCTTGGGCAGTGGGCAGTGGAACTCCTGCAATGCACTGCCCCGCTGCCTGGGGGCAGCGGGCAGTGCAACTCCTGCAATGCACTGCCTCACTGCCCTCGGGCAGTAGGTAGTGCAACTCCTGCAATGCACTGCCTCACTGCCCTCGGGCAGTAGGTAGTGCAACTCCTGCAATGCACTGCCTCACTGCCTGGGGACAGTGGGCAGTGGAACTCCTGCAATTGCACTGCCTTACTACCTCGGAGCAGTGGGTAGCGCAACTCTTGCAATGCACTGCCTCACTGCCTGGGGGCAGGGGGCAGTGCAACCCCTGTAATGCGCTGCCTCACTGCCTAGGGGCAGTGGGCAGTGCCACTTTCGCAATGCAGTGCCTCACTGCCCTGGGGGCAGTGGGCAGTGGAACTCCTGCAATGCACCGCCTCACTGCCTGGGGGCAGTGGGCGGTGCAACTCCTGCACACTGCCTCACTGCCTTGGGGCAGTGGACAGTGCAACTCCTGCCATGCAGTGCCTCACTGCCTGGGGGCAGTGGGCAGTGGAACTCGTGCAATACACTGCCCCACTGCCTGGGAGCAGTGGGCAGTGCAACTCCTGCAATGCACTGCCTCACGGCCCTAGGGTAGTAGGCAGTGCAACTCCTGCAATGCACTGCCTCACTGCCATGGGGCAGTGGGCAGTGCAACTCCTGCAATGGACTTCCTCACTGCCTGGGGGCAGCGGGCAGTGCAACTCCTGCAATGCACTGCCTCACTGCCCTCGGGCAGTAGGTAGTGCAACTCCTGCAATGCACTGCCTCACTGCCTGCGGACAGTGGGCAGTGGAACTCCTGCAATGCACTGCCTTACTACTTGGGAGGAGTGGGCAGCGCAACTCCTGCAATGCACTGCCTCACTGCCTAGGGGCAGTGGGCAGTGCAACTCCCGCAATGCAGTGCCTCACTGCCCTGGGGGCAGTGGGCAGTGGAACTCCTGCAATGCACCGTCTCACTGCCCTGGGGCAGTAGGCAGTGCAACTCCTGCAATGCACTGCCTCACTGCCTGGGGGCAGTGGGCAGTGCAACCCCTGCAATGCACTGCCCCACTGCTTGTGGGCAGTGGGCAGTGTAAGTCCTGCAATGCACTGCCTCACTGCCTGGGGGCAGTGGACAGTGCAGCTCCTGCAATGCACTGCCTCACTGCCCTGGGGGCAGTGGGCAGTGGAAATCTTGCAATGCAGTGGGCAGTGCAACTCCTGCAATGCACTGCCCCACTGCCTGGGGGCAGTGGGCAGTGCAACTCCTGCAATGCACTGCCCCACTGCCTGGGGGCAGTGGACAGTGCAACTCCTGCAATGCACTGCCTCACTGCCCTCGGGCAGTAGGTAGTGCAACTCCTGCAATGCACTGCCTCACTGCCTGGGGACAGTGGGCAGTGGAACTCCTGCAATGCACTGCCTTACTACCTGGAAGCAGTGGGCAGCGCAACTCCTGCAATGCACTGCCTCACTGCCTAGGGGCAGGGGGCAGTGCAACCCTTGTAATGCGCTGCCTCACTGCCTAGGGGCAGTGGGCAGTGCAACTCCCGCAATGCAGTGCCTCACTGCCCTGGGGGCAGTGGGCAGTGGAACTCCTGCAATGCACCGCCTCACTGCCTTGGGGCACTGGACAGTGCAACTCCTGCCATGCAGTGCCTCACTGCCTGGGGGCAGTGGGCAGTGGAACTCGTGCAATACACTGCCCCACTGCCTGGGAGCAGTGGGCAGTGCAACTCGTGCAATGCACTGCCTCACTGCCCTAGGGTAGTAGGCAGTGCAACTCCTGCAATGCACTGCCTCACTGCCTGGGGGCAGTGGGCAGTGCAACTCCTGCAATCCTCGTCAGGCCGGGCCCACCCCGCCCGCCACCCGTCCAGGACTCCTCCCTGGGCCAGAGGTGCAGCCTGTGAGGGGCAGATGCACCACTGCCACACACAGTGCACGTGCTCGATATCTGGTGGCCTGGCACCAGGATAAAAACCCCCAGGATGGTAGCTGTGGGACGGATAGCCCACAAGCACAGCCAGGCAACGGCCACGTGTTTACTCACTCGCTCACTCACTCACTCACTCGCTCACTCACTCGCTCACTCACCCGCGTCAGCCCAGGGCCCACCCCTGCCACCCTCCGAGGACCCCCCAGCCGCCCAGGCTCACCCACGCTCCCCCCTCACGCGCCGGCTCCCTGGCAGGGTACCACCGTGGTGCCCTCGTCGAATGCGTGCGCCGCCGTGACACGATCTTCGGGGCAGAGCGCCATCGTGGCACTGCCCAGCCGTGACGCCAGTCCAGTGGCGAAGCGCCATCGTGGTGCCGCCAGCGTGCACGTACGCCATCGTGGCGCGGCTGACGCACAGGTATGCCATTGCTGTGCCTCCTCTAGGGCCATGCGACACCGGCACAGTCGCAGGGCACCAGCGTGGTGCCGCCAACGCCCGGGTACGCCGTAGCGGCGCGACCTCCGGGGCAGAGCGCCGTCGCGGCGCCGACTGCACGCCCGTGCGTTGTCGTGGCGCCGGCTCAGTGACAGAGCACAATCATTGTGCCGCCAACGCGCACGTGCGCCGTCGTGGCGCGGTTTCCGGTGCAGAGCGCCACCGTGGCGCCGCCCAGACCCGTGGAGTTCAGTGGCAGAGCGCCATCGTGGTGCCGTCAACGTACACGTGCGCCACCGTGACGCAATCCTCAGGGCAGATCGCCACCGCGGCGCTGCCCAGACAGCCCTACGCCGACATGGCGCCAGTTCAGTGACGTGGCACCACCGTGGTGCAATCAACGTACACGTGCGCCGTCGTGGCGCAACCTTCAGGGCAGAGCGCCACCGTGGCGCCGCCCAGACCCGTGGAGTTCAGTGGCAGAGCGCCATCGTGGTGCCGCCAACGTACACGTGCGCCACCGTGACGCAATCCTCAGGGCAGATCGCCACCGCGGCGCTGCCCAGACAGCCCTACGCCGACATGGCGCCAGTTCAGCGACGTGGCACCACCGTGGTGCAATCAACGTACACGTGCGCCGTCGTGGCGCAACCTTCAGGGCAGAGCGCCACCGTGGCGCTGCCCAAGCGGTCTTCGTGCGCCAGCCTAGCCATGGTGTGTCCTCCAGGCCAATACTCGAGGCACCATGGCGGGGTCTGCACCTGGCGCTCCGCCACCCTCCGTGACACCCCGTGCAGAGGTGACGAGTCATCGGCGGTACTCACCGCCTCACGTGCCATCGGCGAACGTCGCCGTCTCGCTTGGGCACCATCGCTGTGCCACTTTCTCCGTCACGTGCCGTCTCGGTGCACGTATCGTAGGGCTCGTCGTTAGGGCTCGGCCTTTGCGGCCGGGCGTCGTCGGTGACCTCCACGGCGGTGCACCACCGTGGTGCTGTGGCCGTGACGCACGTCCCGCACTCACAGAACCCGGGGGTACCCAGGCCACCGGCGGTGCGCGTGATCGTGTGGCGTGACCGTACTCGCGACGCCGGCGGTACTCAGCCCGCCGGCAGTGCGCATAGTCGTGCTGGGCCGCGTTGTATTTAGCCCGGCGACGTTTTCAAGTCGGGGGTGATGCCCCGGGAGACCCACACCTTCCGTGCCCGTTGATCTTGGAACGCTTACTCGGGTGGATCCAGGACAGTTCGGAGCGGTTGGTGGCCGGGACCGGAGAGCGGATCGGACCGTAGCGTTGTCGTACACCGGCGTTGTGACCCAGACGGCCTGCTGGGAGGAGCGCTCTCAGGTGTGCGACGAGATTCGTCTTGCTCTAGCGGAGGTAAGACGGAGGACTCCCTCGGCAGAGCCTGCGTGGGGCCCCCGGGGGACGACGCCAAGGCTCACCGTACGTGGGACCGCGGCAGGCGCTCCTCCTCCTCCTCCTCCTCCTGCAATGCACCGCCTCACTGCCCCGGGGCAGTAGGCAGTGCAACTCCTGCAATGCACTGCCTCACCGCCTGGGGGCAGTGGGCAGTGCAACTCCTGCAATGCACTGCCCCACTGCTTGTGGGCAGTGGGCAGTGCAACTCCTGCAATGCACTGCCCCACTGCCTGGGGACAGTGGGCAGCACAACTCATGCAATGCACTGCCTCACTGCCTGGGGGCAGTGGACAGTGCAACCCCCGCAATGCACTGCCGCACTGCCTGGGGGCAGTGGGCAGTGCAACTCCTGCAATGCACTGCCTCACTGCCTGGGGGCAGTGGGCAGTGCAACTCCTGCAATGCACTGCCCCACTGCCTATGGGCAGAGGGCAGTGCAACCCCTGCAATGCACTGTCTCACTGCCCCGGGGCAGTGGGCAGTGGAACTCCTGCAATACACCGCCTCACTGCCCGGGGGCAGTGGGCAGTGGAACTTCTGCAATGCACCGCCTCACTGCCCTGGGGCAGTAGGCGGTGCAACTCCTGCAATGCACTGCCTCAGTGACTGGGGGCAGTGGACAGTGGAACTCCTGCAAAGCACTGCCCCGCTGTCTGGGGGCAGTGGGCAGTGCAACTCCTGCAATGGACTTCCTCACTGCCTGGGGGCAGTGGGCATTGCAATCCCTGCAATGCACTGCCTCACTGCCGGGCAGTAGGTAGTGCAACTCCTGCAATGCACTGCCTCACTGCCTGGGGACAGTGGGCAGTGGAACTCCTGCAATCCACTGCCTTACTACTTGGGAGCAGTGGGCAGCGCAACTCCTGCAATGCGCTGCCTCACTGCCTGGGGGCAGGGGGCAGTGCAACCCCTGTAATGCACTGCCTCACTGCCTAGGGGCAGTGGGCAGTGCAACTCCCGCAATGCAGTGCCTCACTGCCCTCGGGGCAGTGGGCAGTGGAACTCCTGCAATGCACCGTCTCACTGCCCTGGGGCAGTAGGCAGTGCAACTCCTGCAATGCACTGCCTCACTGCCTGGGGGCAGTGGGCAGTGCAACCCCTGCAATGCACTGCCCCACTGCTTGTGGGCAGTGGGCAGTGTAACTCCTGCAATGCACTGCCTCACTGCCTGGGGGCAGTGGACAGTGCAGGTCCTGCAATGCACTGCCTCACTGCCCTGGGGGCAGTGGGCAGTGGAAATCTTGCAATGCAGTGGGCAGTGCAACTCCTGCAATGCACTGCCCCAGTGCCTAGGGGCAGTGGGCAGTGCAACTCCTGCAATGCACTGCCCCACTGCCTGGGGGCAGTGGACAGTGTAGTTCCTGCAATGCACCGCCTCACTTCCCTTGGGCAGTGGGCAGTGGAACTCCTGCAATGCACTGCCTCACTGCCTGGGGGCAGTGGACAGTGGAACTCCTGCAATGCACTGCCCCGCTGCCTGGGGGCAGCGGGCAGTGCAACTCCTGCAATGCACTGCCTCACTGCCCTCGGGCAGTAGGTAGTGCAACTCCTGCAATGCACTGCCTCACTGCCTGGGGACAGTGGGCAGTGGAACTCCTGCAATTGCACTGCCTTACTACCTGGGAGCAGTGGGTAGCGCAACTCTTGCAATGCACTGCCTCACTGCCTGGGGGCAGGGGGCAGTGCAACCCCTGTAATGCGCTGCCTCACTGCCTAGGGGCAGTGGGCAGTGCCACTTTCGCAATGCAGTGCCTCACTGCCCTGGGGGCAGTGGGCAGTGGAACTCCTGCAATGCACCGCCTCACTGCCTGGGGGCAGTGGGCGGTGCAACTCCTGCACACTGCCTCACTGCCTTGGGGCAGTGGACAGTGCAACTCCTGCCATGCAGTGCCTCACTGCCTGGGGGCAGTGGGCAGTGGAACTCGTGCAATACACTGCCCCACTGCCTGGGAGCAGTGGGCAGTGCAACTCCTGCAATGCACTGCCTCACTGCCCTAGGGTAGTAGGCAGTGCAACTCCTGCAATGCACTGCCTCACTGCCTGGGGGCAGTGGGCAGTGCAACTCCTGCAATGCACCGCCTCACTGCCCTGGGGCAGTAGGCGGTGCAACTCCTGCAATGCACTGCCTCACTGCCTGGGGGCAGTGGGCAGTGCAACCCCTGGAATGCACTCCCCCACTGCTTGTGGGCAGTGGGCAGTGTAACTCCTGCAATGCACTGCCCCACTGCCTGGGGGCAGTGGACAGTGCAGCTCCTGCAATGCACCGCCTCACTGCCCTGGGGCAGTGGGCAGTGGAAATAGTGCAATGCACTGCCTCACTGCCTGGGGGCAGTGGGCAGTGCAACTCCTGCAATGCACTTCCTCAGTGCCTGGGGGCAGTGGACAGTGGAACTCCTGCAATGCACTGCCCCGCTGCCTGGGGGCACTGGGCAGTGCAACTCCTGCAATGGACTTCCTCACTGCCTGGGGGCAGTGGGCATTGCAACCCCTGCAATGCACTGCCTCACTGCCCTCGGGCAATAGGTAGTGCAACTCCTGCAATGCACTGCCTCACTGCCTGGGGACGGTGGGCAGTGGAACTCCTGCAATGCACTGCGTTACTAATTGGGAGCAGTGGGCAGCGCAACTCCTGCAATGGACTGCCTCACTGCCTGGGGGCAGGGGGCAGTGCAACCCCTGTAATGCACTGCCTCAGTGCCTAGGGGCAGCGGGCAGTGCAACTCCCGCAATGCAGTGCCTCACTGCCCTGGGGGCAGTGGGCAGTGGAACTCCTGCAATGCACCGTCTCACTGCCCTGGGGCAGTAGGCAGTGCAACTCCTGCAATGCACTGCCTCACTGCCTGGGGGCAGTGGGCAGTGCAACCCCTGCAATGCACTGCCCCACTGCTTGTGGGCACTGGGCAGTGTAACTCCTGCAATGCACTGCCTCACTGCCTGGGGGCAGTGGACAATGCAGCTCCTGCAATGCACTGCCTCACTGCCCTGGGGGCAGTGGGCAGTGGAAATCCTGCAATGCAGTGGGCAGTGCAACTCCTGCAATGCACTGCCCCACTGCCTAGGGGCAGTGGGCAGTGCAACTCCTGCAATGCACTGCCCCACTGCCTGGGGGCAGTGGACAGTGTAACTCCTGCAATGCACCGCCTGACTTCCCTTGGGCAGTGGGCAGTGCAACTCCTGCAACGCACTGCCTCACTGCCTGGGGGCAGTGGACAGTGGAACTCATGCAATGCACTGCCCCGCTGCCCGGGGGCCGCGGGCAGCGCAACTCCTGCAATGCACTGCCTCACTGCCTGGGGGCAGGGGGCAGTGCAACCCCTGTAATGCGCTGCCTCACTGCCTAGGGGCAGTGGGCAGTGCAACTCCCGCAATGCAGTGCCGCACTGCCTTGGGGGCAGTGGGCAGCGCAACTCCTGCAACCCCTGTAATGCCCTGCCTCATTGCCCCGGGGCAGTGGGCAGTGGAACTCCTGCAATGCACTGCCCCACTGCCTGGGGGAAGTGGGCAGTGTAACTCGTGCAATGCACTGCCTCACTGCCTGGGGGCAGTGGACAGTGCAGCTCCTGCAATGCACTGCCTCACTGCCCTGGGGGCAGTGGGCAGTGGAAATCCTGCAATGCAGTGGGCAGTGCAACTCGTGCAATGCACTGCCCCACTGTCTAGGGGCAGTGGGCAGTGCAACTCTTGCAATGCACCGCCTCACTGCCTGGGGACAGTGGGCACTGGAACTCCTGCAATGCACTGCCTTACTACCTGGGAGCAGTGGGCAGCGCAACTCCTGCAATGCACTGCCTCACTGCCTGGGGGCAGGGGGCAGTGCAACCCCTGTAATGCGCTGCCTCACTGCCTAGGGGCAGTGGGAAGTGCAACTCCCGCAATCCAATGCCGCACTGCCTTGGGGGCAGTGGGCAGCGCAACTCCTGCAACCCCTGTAATGCCCTGCCTCATTTCCCCGGGGCAGTGCGCAGTGGAACTCCTGCAATGCACTGTTCCACTGCCTGGGGGAAGTGGGCAGTGTAACTCCTGCAATGCACTGCCTCACTGCCTCGGGGCAGTGGACAGTGCAGCTCCTCCAATGCACTGCCTCACTGCCCTGGGGGCAGTGGGCAGTCGAACCCATGCAATGCACCGCCTCACTGCCATGGGGCAGTGGGCAGTGGAAATCCTGCAATGCACTGCCTCACTGCCTGGGGGCAGTGGGCAGTGCAACTCCTGCAATGCACTGCCCCACTGCCTGGGGGCAGTGGGCAGTGTAACTCCTGCAATGCACCGCCTCACTGCCGTGGGGCAGTAGGCAGTGCAACGCTGCAATGCACTGCCTCACTGCCTTGGGGCAGTGGACAGTGGAACTGCTGCATTGCACTGCCTCCCTGCCTGGGGGTAGCGGGCAGTGCAACTCGTGCAATGCACTGCCTCACTGCCCTGGGGCAGTAGGCAGTGCAACTCCTGTAATGCACTGCCTCAGTGCCTGCGGGCAGTGGGCATTGCAACCCCTGCAATGCACTGCCTCACTGCCTGGGGGCAGTGGACAGTGCAGATCCTGCAATGCACTGCCTCACTGCCCTGGGGGCAGTGGGCAGTCGAACCCCTGCAATGCACCGCCTCACTGCCCGGGGGCAATGGGCAGTGGAAATCCTGCAATGCACCGCCTCACTGCCTGGGGGCAGTGGGCGGTGCAACTCCTGCAATGCACTGCCTCACTGCCTGGGGGCAGTGGGCAGTGCAACTCTTGCAATGCCCTGCCTCATTGCCCCGGGGCAGTGGGCAGTGGAACTCCTGCAATGCACTGCCTCACTGCCTGGGGGCAGCGGACAGTGGAACTCTTGCAATGCACTGCCCCACTGCCTGGGGGCAGTGGGCACTGCAACTCCTGCAATGCACTGCCTCACTGCCCTGGGGCAGTAGGCAGTGCAACTCCTGCAATGCACTGCCTCACTGCCTGGGGGCAGTGGGCAGTGCAACTCCTGCAATGCACTGCCTCACTGCCCTGGGGGCAGTGGGCAGTGGAACCCCTGCAATGCACTGCCTCACTGCCCTGGGGCAGTAGCCAGTGGAACTCCTGCAATGCACTACCTCACTGCCTGGTGACCTGGCACCAGTCTAAAAACCCTCAGGATGGTAGCTGTGGGACGGATTGCCTACACGCACTGCCACGGTCGAAGCCAGTCGTGAATCGTCGTGATAGTCGTGCCACCACGTGACTCAGCTCTGCCATCGTGGCCCCTTCTCCGCTCTGCTCCACCCGTATGGTGCACTCTGTCTCTCCCTCTTAATCCCGTGTCTCCAAGGGCTGAGTGCCTCACCTCTGGTGCGTCCCTCCCCCTTGCTAGCCACTTCCTGCTCACAGTGGGCGCAGCGTTCTACAATCGGCTCCGGCAAGACGTCGACCTCGCCGTGGCAATCTTCCAGGCCGCTACGCAGGGAGCCGCGACGGGGACTGTATTCGACGTATCCGCCGCTCAAGCGTGACGCCTTGTGCAGGGCCATCATCAGTTGTCAGCCTCGTCGTCCCGCCGTGGGGCCCCCCTCACCTATGCGCCACTAGGGTTGCAGCACCACGCGCCAGCGCGGTGCTCCCCTCGCACCCCCGTCCTCATGAGTCTTGGGACCCCCACTCGCCGGCCCCATCCGCCAGGCGGCCCCATGTTGCTCTGCGCCATCGCGCCATGCTCTTTGTTTCGTCACACTATGGCCACGCTCGTGGTACCCTTTATTTCTTTCCTGTGCGCCCCGTCCAGTGGGGGCTGCCTATGTTGTCTGTGCGCCTCCGTTTACCAACGCCCCGGTTTGTCACTCCCCCCCAACGCCTTGCGGCCACAGGCCACCCGCTCCTTTCTTGCCACAGCCTACCATGTCAGACCGCTCAACGCCGTCCCAGGACACCCCCTCTCCCGCCCCCGACACCGGTCGAGGCGGCGCCATTCGTCAGGGGCCGTTCCCCATGTTTCTGATGGAAATGGCCCAGTCCGAAGACGCTGACCGTCTCCTGCGAGAACTGGACATGCTGAAGGATGACGCACCGGAAGCGGCGGATACAGCCATCCGGGCCACCGACCCCGCCCTGGCTAACTTGTGTGACGCCCTGAGATGGACGGCTGCCGACGGCGACATCCAGGCTATTACAGCCGTGACGGGGGTGTGGACGCCGCGGGGACTCCTGCTCACAGCCACCGTCACAGTCGCTGCAGGCCCGTCTGACACGAAGGTCATCGAACACGTCCCCCTGTCGCTGGTGCAAGGAGGCCCGCTGCCGGAGTATGTGTCCAAAGACCCTGAGGCCCTCACAGCAGCGCTCGTCACGCGGTGGAGTCCAAGCCATGTTCCGATCTCAGCGTCACGCCTTCGCAACCAAGTTTTCAAGGGCCTGTACACGGCCCGAGAACAGCCTCCGCCCATCGACACTACCACTCCTCCAGACATCCAAAGCCAGAAGGCCTCCCACAAGATTCACAAGCCCATCAGCCAATTCCTTGCCCCCCACCTCAGACCGTCGTGGGACCGCCTCCGCACCCGCGAGGTGGTTGCGGCCTTTTGGGCGCTGCCCAATGACGTGCATGCGGTCCTGCAAGCGGCCCATATCCCGACACCAGACCTCGTCCCGCTGAAGTTCGGGCTTCTGGCGTGGGCCTCCTCCGTCTGCCTCACAGGGCAGTACACGCCAGCCCCGGTTCCTACGCCCCCGGCCCTCGCCAACAAGGGCATGTTGACCCCCGAGCAGCTGCGGCCGCTGCTCGAATGCTCGGTCCTGCCGATCCGCAGCGTCGAGCTGCTGCATCAGATCGAGCAGGCTGGCGAGCATTCCTGGGCCACAGCCCCCACCTTCGCCCTGCTGCAGGCCGGCATCGCCGACACCGCCAGCCCACCCCCGCTCACACCGCCCAGCCACGCACCTTACCTCACCAAAGGACAAGCAGCGCCCAGCCCCGCCGGCACTCTGTTCGCCACGGCGGCGTTCACCGCGGCGTCAGTCCTGTACAGGTCCCAGGACAAGCCCACCCCTACGGGGGCCGAGCAATCGCCCTCGTCACTGTTGCCCGAGCAGACAAGGCTTTCTTTCAACCTCCCTGAGCCCGCCTCCCAAGTACAACCGGCTGCCGCGGACCCCACGCTTCCGGAGTCGCCAGCCCCGGCCATCGGATCAGCCCCCCCCAGTCCCTCCCAGGCGGGGGAGCCCTTCATCCCGGACCTGGACGTCACGGCCTACTCCACCGATTACGCTCAATTGCGTGACCAGTACGAGGCCCAGCAGCAGGAGCTGGCCGTGGCGCGGAGCGACGTGGAGTCCCTCACGCGGGATCTGGACATGGTTCGCGCTGAGCGGGACAATGCCCAGCAGCAATCCCAACGTTACGCCGCGGCGCAGCGGCAGACCGAAGCCGTTCGGCTCAACAGCTTCATCAGGTCCATACCCCCCCTCTTGTCCATCGCCACCAGACTTCGCGGCCTCCCGTCCACGCCGCCGGCGTTCGCCAATGCCGTGCGCAGTGCAGTTCCGGCTTCATTCGAGTTGCCTACCCCCGGCTCTCAGCAATTCCTGGTCCTCGTGCCGGTCATACTCGCCGCGGCGGTTCTTACCTCGCCCCAGGCACCCGACCTCGAGGAGTTGGCCGATGTCCTCCGCAGGGCTCTGGCCGCGCCAAGCGCCGTGCCGGTCCCAGAGACCCCTGCGCGTGCCCCCGGGTTGTCGTTCGCCCTCCCGGACCCGATCCCTAAGCCCAGAGCGGTTTCTGCCTTCAGAGCGCCAGGCGCTACTTCCCAGCCGCCGTCGCCTACAGCATCGCCCATTGATGCCGCACTAGCCTCCCAACTGGAGTGGATCCCGGAAATCCCCAAAGGCTGTGAGGATGAGGTTACACATGCGCTCCACCTCCAACTTTTCCGCCAGTACGGCGCGAACGTCAGCACCCTCCCGCAATCCCCGATTCGGGATCAGTGGGCCTGGGTCCGCAGCCATGCGCCCAGTTTGCCCGGCATCGCGGACGTCCTGTGCACCTTCCTCTCCAGCCCCCCTCCAGTCCAACAGGTTGCTGACAGTCCAGCCACCTCCCCAGCCGAAGCGGCAGCCGCCATCCGGGCCTAGGGCGCGGCCAAAAAGAAGGGGTATACGCCCCAAAAAGTTGATCCGCAGACCTTCTCGAAAGCCGTGTGGGTCAGCTGGCATGAAGTCGACGATCCGCCGTCTGGAAAAGTGGTTGCAGGACTCCTTGGAGGCATCCTCCGGGATAAATTTGGCGCCGGCCTGTGGTCCATTACGGAAGAACAACTCAATCATAAAGCCAAATTCACGATTGTCGGAATCCGACCCGCAGAGTATGACCGAGGCATGCGACTGACCAGGCAGCACACAGCTCGCGGCTGGCGAGTGACCTGGGCTGAATCAAAGAAACAGCCGTACACTCCCTGGGTGCCTGACCCTGACAGAGACTACCTAGCCCGAAAAATCCATCGAGGGAGTCGCGGGCAAAAGCAGCGCCGTCCACGGGCCCCAGAAGATCAGGTGGACCTTACGGCGACGTCGGAGTCAGAAGGAGAACCAGACCCCAAGTATCAGCGCAAGTACAGCCCCCGCCGCTCGGACAGGTCCCCGTCCCGCCGCCGCAGCCCTGGCCATCGCCGCGACAGCCCGCCGCCGAGGCTTCGCAGCGCGTACCGCGATGAGCCCGGCGCATCTCCAGCCGCCACAACCACCATGCAGCAGCCCCCCTCCAACCCTACCCGTACTCGACCCCCGAGTGGCTATGGCCCACAACCCCTACGCTCCCCCGCCCTGGAGCCCCCCAGCCGACCCCCACCGCTTCCAGCCGTACTTCGGTCGGCATCCGAGGGACCGGTAGCCCGGGACATGGCGGGGCGCAACGAAGACATCCCTGACGATGTGTCTCAACTTTGCCACTCCCACCTCGACGGCGTCCCCCACGTCCGGGACCTGCACTTGGGCGCATACACTCCCAGCCCCCCCCCCCAGAGAATGGGGCCTGGTACCGGTGCCGGCCCCAGGCGCTGCCCAGTTCATCCCGCCCCCCTACGCCCTCGAAATGTGCCTACACCTGCCATCGGGTGTGCACTACTACCGGGTATGCAGCGGGGCGGACTCCTGGCCCCGTGACGTTCTGTCGTTGGTGGGCGCAGTGCACTGTGTGCAAGTGGCTGGTTCTCATCAGTTGCAGCTCTGCCGCAAGGGCCTGCCCCCCACCTCCTTCATCTTGCCCGAGCACCACCACGTGATCCTCCCACAGTCCCCGCACAGCCGTGTCTCTGTCACGGCCACAGGCCTCACCCGGGCCAGTGTCTTGGCGATAGCGGCCGTGTACCACCCCCGGCACCTCCGCAAGTGGGTGCGGGGCCTGCCTCACGCCCTCCCCGCAGCCGTGGTCCGCAAGCTAACCCAGCACTCAACCACCGCCGGTTCCTGCCCTGATCCCCCCCTTTCCGGCCACGTGTCGCCCCGCCTGGACATAATGACCCTCAACGTGCAGATGTCCCGCAAGGCTTCGCAGGTGCCCTTGACCACATCTTCCTCCGCACCCCTTCGGAAGCAGCCCACACCACGGAGGTGCGCTCCGATTCCAGTTTCCCATCTGACCATCTACCCGTGACTGCCACCCTTCATGACCTCCCACCGGCGCCCCAATTGGTGTGCCAGTCGAAAAAGGGCCGCTTCCCCATCCCGCGGGAGCCCCTTGCCAGCCAGCTCCGCACTCTCGACGACACCTTTCGAGCCGAGCTCACCCCACCGCCCCCAGGCGCGCCCAGCGCACAGCCTCGAAATACCGAGGTGACCTCGGCGCTATACACCGCAGCTACGGCAGCCTTCGGGACTCCCGTCCCCAGCCAGCCGGTGCCGTCGGCGATACGCGTCCACGTCACCAACCTTCGACGCTACACCCTCGCCCACCCTGATTGGGCGTCCCAGGGGTCGCACCTTGTGGAGGTCGCCCGCCTCAAAGAACAAATCCGGGCGGCCTGGGATGTCCTCCTTCTGGAGAAGGATGTAGGGCTGGCGCCCCTACCCGCCGCCCCCGGCCAGCCCACCAAAGTGGACCACCGCCGCACGTTAGGGGTGCACTATGTACCCCCGGCAGATCCTATCTACGTGGTAGGCGTCCTGGTGCCTCTCCATCAGCAAGCCGCCGTTGCGTTGGACCAGCTGCGCCAGAGGTACCTTGCCCCTCTTCAGGCACTCTCGCTCGCGCGCGTCCAGGCCATCACGGGATGGATGGGCAGCCCGCTCGGCCCGCCGCCTAACGCTAACATCGCCAACTTACGAGCCATCATCCACCGGGCGGCGGCCACTGTGCCGTACCACAATTTACTGGAGTACCGGCTGTTCGGACAGTTGGAGGACGCCCAATTTACGGTGATCGTGGACCTGATCAACAGCATTCTCGGTGGGGTGCCCATGCCCCAGGCGCACTCTGCGGATTTCATCAACCTTCCAAAAAAGACGCCACACGGCCCCATTGCAAACGGCAGGCCGCTCACCAATCTGGCCACGATATGGAAGCTCACGGCCGCCCTCATTAAAGACCACTACCAGCCCCGCTTGGTTCAGGGCGGCATCCTGCCACCCTACCAGTTCGGGATGTCCCCACACTGCTCCTCCGTGGAGATCCTCCGCGTCCTCCACGATGTATGGCGGGACCGTTGGCGACGGCGCCTCGAGGCGTGGGTCCTGTCGGACGATGTCCGCCACGCGTACGGCTCCATCAACCACACCACCGAGTACGCCGTCCTGACCGCCGCAGGGATCTCCCTAGCCGACGCCGCGACCCTTCAGCACCATGACCGCGCCCTTGCGGTGCACATGGGAGGGGCTGACGGGCGTTCTCCGTCCTCCACCCGACTGGGAGCCGGCACGGGGCAGGGATGCCCCGTGTCCAGCATGAAGTACTGCATATATGGCGAAATTCGAGGACACGAAGCCTGCCGTTCGGTCCCCCCCACCGACCCCCCCGCGGGCCCGCTGAACCGGGTTCTCCTGATGGATGATACCCAGTGGCTGCCCGGCGACCGTTGCCACTTGCCCGCCCTCGCCAGCGGCATTGAGCGGGCAGGTCGCCTCACCAACCTCCACTCTGACCCGACGAAAACGGTTTTGGTCGGCACGGACATGCGCGATGGCTGGGTCCATTTCCTGCGAGACACGGTGTACCTCAACGGTCGCCCGGTGCGTTGTGCCACAAGCCAGGACTACGTCCGCGTCCTTGGCCGCCATGCCCTTCCCCATCTTTTCCATCCCGTCGACCCCAGGCGCTTGTTCTCGGGCACCCGCGCCGCATGTCGAGCGCTCCGCGCCCCAAGACTGCCCGCCCACTACCCCCTCGCCATGTTCGTCGCCAAGTGCCACGGGACAATCAACTGGTTTACCAGTGTCCGCCCCCCCTCCTACGGGGCCATGCGCGTGCTAGACGCCATGACCGCCTCGGCCATGCGCGCCACCGCTGGGTGGACCCTCTCCGCCTCTGCCCACTTCCTCCGCGAGATCCCCGAAGGAGGCATCGGTGTCTCCCCGGCGCCGGTCATTGGATTCGCTAACTTCCTCAGCGTCTACATCCGGCATCTGAACCACCCCAACCCCCTGGTCCGCCGGTCCACGCGCCACGGGCTCCTGACTGCCCTCTGGTGGTTCCACCCTTCCCAGCCCTGCCTCACCTCAGAGCTCGGGCTCCGGTGTGCTGCGCACCCCACAGATCACGACCTGTTTGTCGCCCTGTGCCACCAATGCGACATCTCCATCCACTTGCCCCCCGACGGCCATCTGCCAGACCATGCTCCCCATGTGATGGCCTTGTCGTCCCCCGGACTCGAGGTCCAGGACACCCATGCGTGGATGCTTGCAGGCCATCGCAGTACGGAGGACGGGCAACAAAGGGGGTGGCCCCAGGTATCACCCCGCCCCACTCCGCCGGTCGGCACGGCTCCCCCGATCGGGCGTTGCCAAGCGGTGACTGCAACAGTCCCCACGTTCTCCTGGCTCCCCGAGAACTATGGGATTCTCCACGACGCGTCGTGGTGCCCGAAGACCCGGCGCTGCGGCGGGGCTGTGGCAGTGTTCTGCCCCGTCACCCTCCGGTACCAGGTGTACCCCGTCCCCATGCCCTTGAGGCTGGACAACGCCTACACGGCGGAGCTATACACGGCGTGGGTGGCCCTCACCGCCAGGGGGCCTTCGACCGACCCTGCCTTCAGCTTCCGATCCGGTGCATGGCACTTTGCGGACTGCAAAGGATACATCACCGCCTAGGAGGGGCGCCGAGAGCCAGAGGACTCGCTACAAGGGGGTCTCATACTAGCGTGCCGCGGCATGGCCTGCGGTCACGCCCCCCCCCGCCACCTCTATTCCCATATCGCCGGCACCTGGCTCGATGCCCTGCTGGACCAGGTTGACGAGGCGACAGGACATGCTGCGGACACCTGCCCCAACACCGTGGGATGGCTCAGCCCTCTAAAGGAACCCCGCGTCTATTTCTCCCACGCTGGCCTCCAGGTCCACGACGCCCTGCCCCACGCGCGCCGCGCCCTGCTCGCCTCCCACCACGCCTACTCTGCAGCCCCCCTGCCCCAGCGCCACCCCGCCTTCAACGAGTACGCCAACGCCGTCAGTCACAGCCTCATCACATGGGGAGACCACCTCACGGTCACCGGCATCCGCCTCTCCCTGTTCCCCCCGAGGGGCATGCCCTGTCCCCTGTGCAACATGCCCGCCTCCGGGGACCACATCCTCTCTGGCCCGCTTGACCCGCTCATCCGCACCCACTACCATCGGTGGCTTGCGACCCAGCTCTCTCAGAGGTGCCGTGCCTGGTGCCACTGTACGCCCACTGCTTGGGGCACCCTCGTCCTTTGGGGCGACGAGCCCTTCATGCTGGCTGTAGATGGCTCCCCGGCCCACCACACCATCGCCACCTACACTATCGGTCGTCTCGGAGCCATCTCCACGCCGCACAGGGATGCCCTGCTGCACAGGGGGCTGCGTCCTGCACATCTCCGTCGCCTTCTCTGCGACGTTGTTCTTACTACCGTCCTCCTACACAAGCGGCACGCGGTGCCCATCGGCTCTTGCCGACCACTCCCCCCCCCTGAAAAGAGGCCCCGTGAACTAGTCCCTCGCCGGCCGCCCTCCGCGGGCGTGGTATCACGTGGCCAAATGGGCCCCGACGCCTGGGTCGTCCTGGTGGCCGGCCTGGGACGTCCTCCTGGGCCTGTGGCTGTCAGGGCACCTCCTCCTAGCCCCCAAGGTGAAGACCGCCAATTCCACCCGGAACAAGTGCAGTCCGTACCGAGTCCTGTATGTGTACATCGAGAGCAACCAGATACCACGCGACATCCAGCAGGACATCGAGCTGGAGGCCCATGCTGTGGTCGTCTCGGACAGTCTCGGCCGGCACGGGCTTACCCCCCTTCTCCCGGACCGACGCCGCCTCTGCGCCATCGATTACGGTGGCAACGGACGGAGCCTGGAGGCTGGCTTCCGTGGAGATGTGATCCCCTCGTGGTGTGCCGCCCTGCATTCGGCGTTCTCAGCCATCCTTATTGCAGCTTCCCAAGCCCCCCGCACGGTCTTCAAGGACATGCAGGTGGCCATGGGTCGGCCCGTCCCGTGGCCATGCCCCCGCCCGTGACCCGTCCTCGAACTCCCGCGCCCGGGTCGTCCCGGTACAGCGCGCAGTCGTGCCGGACTGCGCTCCTTGTCCGGCAGCGTCCTAAGTCGGGGCCGATGCCCCTGGAGACCCACACTGATGGGCCCGGTTCTCCGAAGAAGACGCCTCCCCATGGGCCTTGAAGGAGGCTCCGACCACCCCCTGGGCTTGACCCCCCGTCCCCCCCAGGCCGGTGGGCCCGGTTCTCCGAAGATGACGCCCCCCCATGGGCCTAGAAGAAGGCTCCGACCACCCCCTGGGCTGGACTCCCTGTCCCCCCAAGGCCGGTGGGCACGGTTCTCCGAAGATGACGCCTCCCCATGGGCCTTGAAGGAGGCTCCGACCACCCCCGGGGCAGGACTCCCCGTCCCCCCAGGCCCGTGTGCCAGGTTCTGCCTCCCCACGGGCCCTAGAGGACACTCCGACCACCCCCTGGACGGGACTTCCCGTCCCCGCAGGCCGGTGTGCCCGGTTCTACATCCCCACAGGCCCAGCAGGACACTCCGACCACTGGCCGCTGCCCAGTGCCCCCAGGCAGTGAGGCAGTGCATTGTAGGAGTTCCACTGCCCACTGCCCCCAGGCAGTGAGGCAGTGCATTGCAGGAGTTGCACTGCCCACTGCCCCCAGGGCAGTGAGGAGGAGGAGGAGGAGGAGCGCCTGCCGTGGTCCCACGTACGGTGAGCCGTGGCGTCGTCCCTCGGGGGCCCCACGCAGGCTCTGCCGAGGGAGTCCTCCGTCTTACCTCCGCTAGAGTAAGACGAATCTCGTCGCACACCTGAGAACGCTCCTCCCAGCAGGCCGTCTGGGTCACAACGCCGGTGTACGACAACGCTACGGTCCGATCTGCTCTCCGGTCCCGGGCACCGAGTGCCCCGAACTGTCCTGGATCCACCCGAGTCAGCGTTCCAAAATCAACGTGAGCTGAGAAGGCCGGGGGGGGACGGGGAGTCCAGCCTAGGGGGTGGTCGGAGCCTCCTTCAAGGCCCATGGGGAGGCGTCCGCTTCGGAGAACCGGGCCCACCGGCCCGGGGGGGACGGGGAGTGCGTCCCAGGGGGTGGTCGGAGCCTCCTTCTAGGCCCATGGGGAGGCGTCTTCTTTGCAGAACCGGGCCCACTGGCCTGGGGGGGACGGGGAGTCCAGCCCAGGGGGTTGTCGGAGCCTCCTTCAAGGCCCATGGGGAGGCATCTGCTTCGGAGAACCGGGCCCACCGGCCTGGGGGGGACGGGCAGTCCTGCCCAGGGGGTGGTCGGAGCCTCCTTCAAGGCCCATGGGGGGGCGTCATCTTCGGAGAACCGGGCCCACCGGCCTGGGGGGGACGGGGGGTCCAGCCCAGGGGGTGGTCGGAGCCTCCTTCAAGGCCCATGGGAAGGCGTCTTCTTCGGAGAACCGGGCCCACCAGCCTGGGGGGGACGGGGAGTCCAGCCTAGGGGGTGGTCGGAGCCTCCTTCAAGGCCCATGGGGAGGCGTCCCCTTCGGAGAACCGGGCCCACCGGCCCGGGGGGGACGGGGAGTCCAGCCCAGGGGGTGGTCGGAGCCTCCTTCTAGGCCCATGGGGAGGCGTCTTCTTCGCAGAACCGGGCCCACCGGCCTGGGGGGGACGGGGAGTATAGCCCAGGGGGTGGTCTGTACCCTTCGTGAACCGGCCGTTTGAATCTGAGATTCACGGTACCCTGAATTTCACCTATTTTTGCTGTGTTTTGCTTGTAACTTGGTGCCATCGTGTGCTTTTGTCCTGCTATCTTCGCCCAAAGTGAGATCCAACAAATGTGTGCAAATTAGAGGTTTGAAGTAGCCACATGGTTCAACACATTTGGTGACATTCGCGTGAATGTGAAATTTACGCACCCAAATTCACGCATAAATTCACGGATTTTGGCACCTCTCGTTTTGGGCGCGGTTTGGGCATGGTGGATGCTTTTGGGGCGGGACCTTCATTGGATGATGCGTAATGAAGCTGGCGGAAGAATTTTATCCCCTCAAATCCCTCAAAAGGATCCAATAATGTTGCGTTTTCCCCCAAAAACCTCAAAATTTGGGTAAATTCACGTGAAATTCACGCATTTATTCAAACGGCCACTTATCCCCCGTTCACGAAGGGTACATCGGAGCCTCCTTCAAGGCCCATGAGGAGGCGTCTGCTTCGGAGAACCGGGCCCAGCGGCCTGGGGGGGACGGGGAGTCCTGCCCAGGGGGTGGTCGGAGCCTCCTTCAAGGCCCATGGGGAGGCGTCATCTTCGGAGAACCGGGCCCACCGGCCTGGGGGGGACGGGGAGTCCAGCCCAGGGAGTGGTCGGAGCCTCCTTCTAGGCCCATGGGGAGGCGTCTTCTTCGGAGAACTGGGCACACACGGTCTGGGGGGGACGGGGGGTCCTGCCCAGGGGGTGGTCGGAGCCTCCTTCTGGGCCCATGGGGAGGCCTCATCTTCGGAGAACCGGGCCCACTGGCCTGGGGGGGACGGGGAGTCCAGCCCAGGGGGTTGTCGGAGCCTCCTTCAAGGCCCATGGGGAGGCGTTACCGGGCTACCATGTTGCGCAGGTCCCCTGCCCTGGAACCCCCAGGCCTGTCGCCATGCACCGCGCCTCTGCTAGGGCGGGGGCCCCTGACATCCGTCATGTCTTCCCTCCGGGGCCCTCTTTACCCGCACACGTGGACGCCTACCATGAAGACCCCGCACTGGAGTCTCCTCGTTTTTGCGCCCGGGCTCCTGCGTTCACGCGGCCGGCCGCCGATGCGGGGCCCTGGAGGCGCGCCGCACGGGCGCTGCCAGCCTGCGAGAGGGGTGTTGGCAGTCTCTGAGGTGGGGGGGGGGGGCAAAGGGCAGAGACAGGGAGGGGTCATGGGGCACAGGAGGTGGCTGGGAGCGATCAGCGGAGGACACTCCAGCTGGCAGATGGAAAAGACAACTCCACAGGGGCGCCACCGAGACGCGGCCCCGCAGCACCGGTCTTGAGAACACCAGCGTTGTCATCGGCCCTTCCCAGCAATCTCTCCGAGGAAGCGTCATGAGTATCATCAGCCAAGACCCCGGTACCAGTGTGTCGGAATGCTAGATTCGTCTGCCTGTTCGCCACTCCTGCAAGGCAGAGCCCTGGTTCCGAGCTTTGCCCACACGTACACCCTCCACACCTGTCCCGGTCCCGCCTCGTCGCTGAAGCCCTATACCGACGCGGCCGGCCGCCGATGCGGGGCCCTGGAGGCGCGCCGCCCGGGCGCTGCCAGCCTGTGAGGGGGGGGAAAGGGCAGAGAGAGGGGGAGGTTACGGGGCAGGGGAGGCGGCGGGGAGCGGGAGCGGCGTCGGGGGGGGGGGGGGGGGGGCAGAGGCAGGGGCGCGGGGGGGGGGGGGGGCGCATCGCTGGGCTCTGCTGAGGGCCCCGTGTGTGGGCGGGTGTGTTGGGGGGAGAGGAGGGGGAGGCCTGGCCAGCCGTCCTCGCTAGGGGTCGCTGACCGTTCTCAGGGCCCAGGCGGCCGGTACTAGGGGCCGCGGGGTCCCTTGGGATGGTGCTTGGCACTGGGACGTGCACGCACCCGACACTGTTAGTACACTGACTGTTGGCAGTGCCCGGGCCCTGTCGTCCGGGGCTTCGCACCCGGCACCCAGCCCGTGGGTAGAGCTGGGGAGTACTCAGTGTGGTGTTGTGTTGTGTGGTTTGGTGTGGTGTGGTGTGGTGTGGTGTGCCCCCCCCCCCCCCCCAGCAGGCTGCCAGAGGCCGCTGCAAACTACCGCCCCCTAGAGGCACCCTCCAAGAACCACTCGCCGCCTGAGCGGGACTCCCTGTCCCCCAAGCTAGTGGGCCAGGTCCGATTTAGGGACCCGCATTCCCCCACAGGCCCCCCTTGAGCACCGACGCCGCCTGGGCAGGACTCCACGTCCCCACAGGCAAGTGGCCCCGGGCCTTTGGGGGTTGCCATCCCCTACAGGCCCTTCATGAGCACCGACCGCCGCCTGGGTACGACTCCCCGTCCACTAGGCTGGTGAGCCCATGCCGTAGGGAGCTGCTATCCCTTGCAAGCCCTCCTTGAGCACCGGCCCCCGCAGAGCCCCTAGGCTGGTGTGCCCGGGCCGTTGGGAAGTGCTATCCCCCGCAGGCCCCCCCTTGAGCAGCGACCGCCGCCTGGGCAGGACTCCCCGTCCCCCCAAACTGCTCAGCCAGGGCTTTTTGGAGCTACCATCCCCTACACGCCCTCCTTGAGCACCGACCACCGCGTAGTCAGAACTCTCTTTCCCGCCAGGCTGGTGAGCCTGGGTGGTTTGGGAACTGCTATCCCCCGCAGGCCCTCCTTGAGCACCGACCGCCACCTGGGCAGACCTCCTGGGCTCGGGCCTTTGGGAGCCGCCATCCCCTACAGGCACTTCATGAGCCCCGACCGCCGCTTTGGTAGGACTCCTCGTCCCGCTAGGCTGGTGGGCCGGGGTCGTTGGGAGCCGACCCCCCCCCGTAGGCCCTCCATGAGCACCGACCGCCGCTTGGGCGGGACTCCCCGTCCCTCTAGGCTAGTGTGCCCGGGCCGTTGGGAACCGCTGTCCTCAACAAGTCCTCCTTGAGCATTGATTGCCACCTGGGCAGGACTTTCCGTTTCTTCAAACTGGTGGGCCCGGGCTAATGGGAAGTGCCGCCCCCCCCCCCCCCCGCAGGCCCGTCATGAGCACCGACCGCCGCCTTGGCACGACTGCCCGTCCCCTCCGGCTCGTGAGCCCGGGCTGTTGCGAACTGCCGTCCCTTACAAGCCCTCCATGAGCACCGACCGCCGCTTTTTTAGGACTCCGCGTCACTCCAAGTTGGTGAGCCCTGGCTGTTGGGAACTGCTATCCGCTACACGCCATTCATGAGCACCAACCGCCTAGATAGGACTCCCCGCCCCCCGGCCTACTCAGCCCGGGCCGTAAGGAACTGACATTGCCTACAAGCCCTTCATCAGCACCGAAAGCCGCCTACACAGGACTCCCCGTCCCCCCAAGCCGGTGAGCCTGGGCCGTTAGGAACTGCCGTCCCGCGCAGGCCCTCAATCAGCACCAACCGCCGCCTGCGCTAGACTCCCCGTCCCCCCAGGCTCCTGAGCACGGGACTTTTGGGAACTGCCATTCCCCGAAGGCCCTCCGTGAGCACTGACCGCCGCCTGGGCAGGAATCCCCGACCCCTCAGGCTGATGCCCCTAGGCAGTTTGGGTACCGCCGTCCCATGCAGGAACTCCGTAGGCACCGACGACCACCTGGGGAGGACTCCCCGTCCCCCCAGCTTGCGGACCCGGGCTGTTGGGAGCTGTTGTTCCCTGGAGTGGCAGGCATTGCAGGAGTTGCACTGCCCGCTGCCCCCAGGCAGTGAGGCAGTGCATTGCATGAGTTCCACTGCCCGCTGCCCCCAGGTAGTGAGGCAATGTGTTGCAGGAGTTGCACTGCCCACTGCCCCCGGGCAGCGAGGCGGTGCGTTGCAGGAGTTCCACCGCCCACTGCGCCCGGGCAGTGAGGCAGTGCATTGAAGGGGTTTCGCTGCCCACTCCCCCAAGGCAGTGAGGGAGTGCATAACATGATTTCCATAGCCCACTACCCCCAGGAGGTGTGAAAGTGCACTGCAGGAGTAGCGCTCTTTAGGCATTGAACGCCTCCTGGGCAGGACTCCCCGTCCCCCTAGCTGCTGGGCCCGCGAATTACAGGAGTTCTAGCGCCCACCGGCCCCAGGCGGTGTGGCGGTGCAATTGTAGGAGTTGCACCCCCCGCTGCCCACCGGCAGTGCGGCGGTGCATTGCAATAGTTCCACTGCCCGCTGCCCCCAGGCAGCGAGGCAGGGTATTGTAGGAGTTGCACTGCCCATTACCCCCAAGCACTGGGGTAGTGCATTGCAGAAGTTCCACTCCCCACTACCCCCAGGTAGTGTGGCAGTCCATGATAGGAGTTCCCCTGCCCGGTGCCCCCAAGCAGTGGGGCAAGGCACGACACAAGTTGCGCTGCCCACTACCCCCAGGCAGTGAGGCAGTGCATTGCATTAGTTGCACTGCCCAGTGCCCCTAAGCACTTTGGCAGTGCATCGTAGGAGGTCCGCTTCTCCGGCAGCGGCCACCTCCTTGGCAGGACCTCCCGTCCCTCCAGCTTGTCGGCCGGCGCATTGCAGGAGCTCCACTGCCCAGTGCCTCGAGGCAGTGAGGCAGTGCGTTGCAGAAGTTCCATTGCCCACTGCCCCCACGTAGTGAGGCAGTGTATTGCAAGAGTTCCATTACCCACAGCCCCCAGGAAGTGTGGCAGTGCATTGCAGGAGTACCGCTCTTTACGAAGCAACCGCCTCCTGGGCAGGGCCCCCCGTCCCCCCAACTGGTGGGCCTTCGCTTTCCAAGAGTTCCACTGCCCACTGCCCCCCGTCGGTGTGCTAGTGCGTTGCAGGAGTTGCGCTGCGCACTGCCCCCAGGCAAGGAAGCAGTGCATTGCAAGAGTTGCACTGCCCTCTGCCCACTGCCCCTGAACGGTGAGATAGTGCATTACAAGAGTTGCACTGCCCACTCTCCCCAGGCAGTGTAGCAGTGCATGGCAGGGGTTCCGCTCTTTAGGCAGCGGCCACCTCCTGGGTAGGACCCCCCATCCCCCCAGCCGGTGAGCCCCTCCATCGCAGGAGTTCCACCGCCCCCAGGCGGTGTGGCAGTGCATTGCACGAATTGACCGCCCACTGCCCCTCGGCAGTGAGGCAGTGTATTGCCCGAGTTCCACGGCCCACTGCCCCCAGATAGTAAGACGGTGCATTGCATGAGTTCCACCGCCCACTGCCCCCGAGCAGTGGGGCAGTGCATACCAGGAGTTGCGCTGCCCACCGCCCCCAAGCGGTGTGGCGGTGCAATGCAGGAGTTGCACTACCCGCTGCGCACCGACGGTGCGGCAATGCGTTGCAGTATTTCCATTGCCCACTGCCCCCAGGCAGTGAGGCAATGTATTGCACGAGTTGCACTGCCCACTCCCCCCAGGCAGTGAGGCCGTGTATTGTAGGAGTAGCACTGCCCACTGCCCCTAGGCAGTGGGGCAGTGCATTGCAAGAGTTAAGGTAAGGCAGTGTGTTACAGGAGTCCCACTGTCCAATTCCCCTAGGCAGTGTGGCAGTCCTTGACAGGAGTTTCCAATGCCCACTGCCCCCAGGCAGTGAGGCAGTGCATTGCAACAGTTCCACTGCCCGGTGGCTCCAGACGTTGTGGCGGTGCAAAGCACGCGCTCCATTGCCCACTACCCACTACCCACAAGTGCAATGCGGCGAGGCACCCACAGTGTAGTGCGGAGCAAAGCACCAAGCAGTGCGGCACCGCACACACAGTACCGATGGTGCAGCACAGCACACACGTTGCAGTGGGCCCCTTAGACCCTGTGTGACCGTGCATAAGCATTGGCAGAACAATACCGGCCAAGTGCGACGGAGCACAAGTCCCAACTGTACAACAACACACTAGCACACAGCGTGCGCAAAGACACACACCCCTCCCGTTTATCGGTACCTATGGGTAAACATCGCGGCCATTGCCTTCTGGTAAAAGGGCCGTCGGCACACCACACCAGACCACACCAGACCACACCACACCACACCACACCCTACCGTGCATTGCACGAGTACCGCTTGTTTAGGTAGCGACCGCCTTTTGGGCAGGACTCCCCGCCCCCCCCCCCGTTGTTGGGCCTGCGCATTGTATGAGTTCCGCTGCCCACCGCTCCAAGGCGTTGTAGGTTGCATTGCAGGAGTTGCAGTGCCCATTGCCCCCAGGCAATAAGGCAGTGCGTTCCAGGAGTTCCACTAGGCAGTGCCCCTTCGGCAGTGAGGCACTGCACTGCCGGAATACCGCTCTTTAGGAAGGGACCGCCTCGTGACCAGGACTCCCCGCCCCCCTAGCTAGTGGGCCCGCGCACTGCATCCGTTCCACTGCCCACCGCCCCAAGGCGCAGTGGCAGTACATTGTAGGAGTTGCACTGCCTAGTGCACCCGGGCAGTGAGACAGTGCATTGCAGGAGTTGCACGGCCCACTGCCCCAGGTAGTGCAGTGGTGTGTTGCAGGAGTTCCACTGCCCACTACCCCTGGGCAGTGAGGCAATGCATTGCACGTTTTCTACTACCCACTGCCCCTGAGCAGTGTGGCAGTGCATGAAAGCAGTTCCACTGCCCACTGCCCCAGGCAGTGTGGCAGTGCATTGCAAGAGTACCGCTCTTTGGGCAGCGACCGCCTCTTGGGCCAAACTTCCGCCCCCCCCCCCGCGAGTGGGCTTGCGCATTGTAGGAGTTCCGCTGCCCACTGCCTCGACGCAGTGTGGCAGTCCATTACAGGAGTTGCTCAGCCCCCAGCCGCCGGGCAGTGTGGCAGTGCATTGCAGGAGTTGCACTACCCACTGCCCCCGGGCAATGAGGCAATACATCGCGGGGGTTTAACCGCCCACTGCTTTTAGGCAGGGTGGCAGTGCATTGCAGGAGTTCCACTCCCCACCGCCCCTAGGCGGTGTGGCAATGCATTGGAGTAGTTCCACTCCCCACTGCCCCTAGGCAGTGTGGCAGTGCATTGGAGGAGTTCCGTTGCCCACTGCCCCTAGGCAGTGAGGCAGTGTATTGCAAGAATTGCACTGCCCACGCACCCCAGGCCGTGTAGCAGTGCATTGCTGAAATTCGACTGCCCAAGGCCCCCAAGCGGTGTGCCTGTGCATTGCAAGGATTCCGCTCACTACGACAGCGACCGCCTCCTAGGCAGGACTCCTCGTCCCCCCAGCTGGTGGGCCTGCGCATTGCGGGAGTTCTGCTGCCCGCCACCCTCAGGCGGTGTGGGAGTGCATTACAGGAGTTTCACTGCCCACTGACCCCAGACAGTGTGGCAGTGCATTGCAGAAATTCCACTGCCCACTACCCCCAGACAGTTGCGCCGTGCATTGACGGAGGCGCACTTCCCTCTGCCCCCATGCAGTGTGGCAGACCACTGCAAGAGTTCAACTGCCCACTGCCCCTGGGAAGTGGGGCAATGCAATGCGGGAATTGCACTGCCGGCTGCCCCTAGACATTGCGGCAATGCACTGCAGGAGTTCCACTGCCCACTACCCCCAGGCAGTGAGGCAGTGCATTGTAGGAGTTACACTACGCACTGTCCCCCGGAAGTGTGGCAGAGCATCGCAAGAAATTCGCTCTTTATGGCAACGCTCGCCTCCTAGGCAGGCTTCCTAGACCCCCCAGCTTGTGGGTCGGCGCATTGCAGGAGTTCAATTGGCCACTATCTCCAGTCGGTGTGGCACCGCATTGCACAAATACCACTACCCACTGCCCCCAGGCAGTATGGCGATGCATTGCAGGAATTCCACCGCCCGCTGCCCCTAGGCAGTCCTGCGGTGCATAGCAGGAGCTCCACTCCCCAGTGCCCACAGGCAGTGAGGGAGTGCATGGCAGGAGTTGCACTGCCCACAGTCCTCAAGCCGTGTGGCAGTGCATTGCAAGAGTTGCACTGCCAACTGCGCAATGCCTACAAGTGCAGTGCGGCATGGCACACACAGTGCACTATGGTGCACATCACGAAGCAGTGCGGGAACGCACACAAAGTATTGATAGTGCAGCGCCGCGCACACAATGCAGTGGGCCTATTAGACCCTGTGCGACTGTTCACAGGTGTTGGCAGAGCAATACTGGCCAAGTGCGACTGTGCACCGGTCCGGCTGCACAACAACACACTAGCACAAACTGCGCACTAAGACACAAAGCCCTCTTGTTGACCTCTACCCGTGGGTAGACATCCCGGCCAATGCCTTTTGGTAATAGCGCCACAGGGGGGGGGGGACTCCGCGGGTCCTGGGACGCCAACTACCCCTGCCCCCCCCCCCCCCCGGGGCCTTCGGCCAACAGTTAGTTGCCAAAGGTGTCGCCCTCAGGCCTCCATGGGCGCCTAAGGCGCCCGATGCTACATGAACACCAAAGGTGCCCAAAGGAAAATTTTGTCCAATTTGCACCCCAATACTATCCTTAAACCCAACCTTGACTCTAACACCCACCCCCAACCCTCAGCCTACTCCTATCCCTACACCTAATCAAGACTGAATATTGGGACCGAGCTGGTGGGGGAGGGAACATCAGCTAAGACTGGTGAGGGACATCAAGAATGATTCACACATTGATGGCTCTTGACAAAGTGAAATCAGCTTGCAAGTGAACCCCATCACCACAAGGCCCACTTTCAAGGCTTTTTGGACTTGTGAGGGGCCAAAATGCCCCAAAATGGCCTCAAAATGGGCTCATTTCACCCGTTTGTGCACCCCAAATGGTCTAGGATGAGGTTTGGAAAAATGCGTCTTCGACTCATTATACACCCATTTTTGGTCCCAAAACAGCCCATTTTCAAGGCATTTTGGGATTTTCGGAGGACCAAAATGGGCCACCACCACCTCAAAACGGTCCAAAAACACTTGTCTTAGCGTCGCACATGGTCTAGGATCATTTTTTGAGAAAAGTCATCTTTTTACCCCTACTAGACCCTGTTGACCCATTTGGGCACCCACCTGTTTGGTCTTGAGCTTGCAGCTTACTGCAGCCTAGTGGGCCCAGGTATTGGGGTCTAGGTGTCCGTTTGGGCAGTTCTGAGGGGTGGAAACCACAAAAAGTGGGGGGTTGCGGGTGGAGTAGGTGCCCTCGGAATCGCATTTTGAGCCTTGTACCCAAAGATATGGCCTATTCTTGGTTTGTGGCTGTCGGCATTTGGAGCTTCAGGGGGCCTTCTCTGGCCGTTTCCGGGACATATCATGGAGTTACAAGGGCGCAAAGAGCTCGTTGACACGGGGAAGTCAAGCAGCACGTGGAGTGTACCCACCGTTTCCCTTCGTTTGGCTGCTTGGAATGTGTTCAGGGGTCTTTTTGGCCCAAACATGGCTGATTTTGGCCCTAAATTGCAGCTTTTGAAACTGAGGTCTGCCACTTGCGAATCTCGTTCCCGGCCGCCACCGTTGAGTTTCGTGCTCAAACTTCGTGTGATTGTACTTCACACCCATAGGTATCATCCACCAAAATTTCACCCGAATCTGAAGCACCACAACGGAGTTCTGATTTTTCCCCATTTCACGCGTGCTGCTTGCTGCTTGCTTGCTGCTGCTGCTGCTAAACCTGGTAGGTCCACCCTAGACACTAAAAGGGGTTATAAAACCAAGACTGGTTCCACCAGCTCGGTGACCCTAACCCTAGCCCTAGCCCTAACCCTAGCCTTGGCTCTCACCCTAGGCTAGGGTCAGAGTGAGTGTTGGGGTCCAAAATGGAGAATAATGATGTGGCAAAAGCAGCCATGAACGAAATTGGGGGGCTCTTGTTCAGCCCAATCAACATGGCTGGCATGGCCAAACCAACTGGCTGCAAAGGTCAGGGTTAGGTTTATGGTGATGGTATGGTTAGAGGGAGGGCAAGGGGAGGTAACGGGAGCCCCCCCCCCCCAACACCCCAAATGGCCCCACCTGGACCCCCCCACCACCACCACCCGAATTGCCCCACTTGGACCCCCCCCCCAACCGACCCTCCCGGAGCCCCCCCCCGCCCCTCCTATACCCCCCCCCCATTCGCCCTCCTTGAACCCCCCCCCTCGGATGCCCCCCCCCCCCCCAGGGGCTAACAGTTAGTTGGGGGGGTAGCATCTAAAACCGAGGGGTCGCCCCCCCCCCCCGGGAATAGCGCCTTGGGCACACCATACCACACCACACTACACCACACCACACCACACCACACCGCGCCTACGCATATGCCATGGCCTGCAGCCACCAGCCGGGGCGAGTGCTCCTATCGGGTTGGGAGGCGGAGCTCCACCTTCCCCTCAATCACGTAATACACCGCTCTCCCGAGTCGCGGCGGGTGAGGGCCCGGATGGCATCTCTCTCCCAGCTGGAGAGGGAGAAGTCCATGAGCTGGAGCAGCTCGTGTGTCCGCTTGGCATATTGTGCCAAGAGGGTGAGAGGCCGTCACTCTCAGGGGAGTGGGGGCCGGGGATCGCTATCGATGAAGACAGCGATGTCCATGGCCCTACATGGGTTCACCTCCTCCAAGGGCAGTGTCAGCGATGAGGGCCGCCAGGCGGGACTCGAGCTGGCCCACATCGCCTGGGGGGCGTCCGGCGGGCGGCTCAGCGTCTTCTTCCAACGTGTCCAACGGCAGCGAGACGCCGGGGGGGCTAAAGCCGTTACCATCGTCCCCCATGAGGTTGGCCAATTGGTTGGCCGTGCCCTTGGAGGCGTCTACATCAATGGGCCGCGGATGAAGGGCCGCGTCAGCGCTTGGTGCCTCATCACTCGAGGCGTCCAGGATTGTACAGGGCCGATCCTCCCGAGGGGGCTCAGGCGCGGCATCAACGTAGGAGTCGGACCTTGCGACGGCCCCGTTGGTCTCATGGGGGACACGCCGCGAGGGGCACGGGCCGTAGGGGCGGGGTTGCCAGCAGTGGCAGGCGCCGCACCATTCCAAGGCCAACTCTTCCGTGGGGCTTCCCGGCGGCGGGGTGGGGCGGCGCCCTAGCGCACTCCGCGGCGTGGGATTGGCCACGGGGCCGGCTCAGCTCCTATCGTACGTCCGTAGGCTGGCGCAACAGCCAAGGGTATTTTCGCTAGTGCCAGAATCTGAGGCGGTGGTCGGGGCCCTCCGAACGTATCAGGAAGGAGCCCGCTGTGGGGACGGCATACATCACCTCTACGCCACGGTCCTGGGAGGCCGACGTCTCTCCCCGACCTCAGCCATAAACGTGCTTACCACGCCGTCGCACTGGATAACGGACCTCAATGTCCGTGTTGATGCGGCGGCGTTAGAGGTATACCTAACATGGCTCCTCCGACGCCCCTACTCCTTTATCCCCCCGGTGACCTACTGGGACCAGTGCCAACTCTCCTCAACGGCGTTGAGCGACTGGTTGCAAGCTCCGGTCTCCATACCGGCGCGGCCCGCTATAAGGCCCAATGGGGAGCAAACTACACGTCGGGGAGTGCACTCCCCCTCAACTGGTTCGACATCGACCGGTAGCGCCATATTGCGGCGCACCGCAAGGACAACATCCCTAGGATGACTGTCCTTGCGCACCGGTCCACCCACCGAGACACGGTGCTAGACACTACGTGCCTCCTCTGTGGAGCGCAACCCGAAACGGCGCCCCACCTTTGGGCTTGCTCGGCCCAGTCCCATGAGTGCGGGCCGGCTCGCCAGCGGCTCGCTGAGTGGCTCGACCAGAAGGTGGGGAAACGAGCTGTGTCGGTGTGCCACCAGCTGTGGGAGCTGATTGTACTCGAGCAGTGGGCGGTAGCCTTGCGTACCCCCTCCATGTAGCGGGCCCACATGGAGTGCTTAGGGCCCCACACGGGGGGCCAGAGTTCATACGTCACGTAATCGCGGAGTCCATCAGAGTCTGGTACGCCCACGGCAAAACGTGTGCCACCTTCCCGAAAGCCTGCCTGGTCCCAGGCAGCACGATGGCGTGGGTGTTGCAGGAGGTACGCGTGCACCAGCAGGCGGAGAGAGAGGGAGTACTGCGGAAGCTCCTGGGATGACGGCTGTTGCCAAGAGGGTGACACCGAGGTTCCCCCGATTTTCCCTCCTTTGACGATAACCACACACTTGCACACGGTGCGCGCGCTACACGCACAACCCTCCCGTTTACCTTTACCCGTGGGTAGACATCCCAGCCATTGCCTTCTGCTAAAACCCCCTCGGCACACCACACCACGCCACACCACACCGTTAGTACTCCCCAGCTCTACCCCCGGGCTGGGTGCCAGGTGCGAAGCCCCGGGCGACAGGGCCCAGGCAGTGCCCTAGCGGCAGTATACCAACAATGTAGGGTGCGCGCACGCCCCAGTGCCAAGCACCATCCCTTGCGAGCCCGCGGCCCCTAGTACCGGCCGCCTCGGCCGTGGGAACGGTCAGCGACCCTAGCGAGGACGGCTGATACAACCTCCCCCTCCTCTCCACCAGCCCCCCCCCCCCCCCCGCACACAGGGCCCGCTGCAGAGCTCTGCAATGTGCATCCCCCACGCTAAGCGCCCCCCCCCTGCCGCCTACCACCGCCCGTGTGCCCCCCCCATTGAAGCCCACCCTCCATGAGGACCCGACCACATCCGAGCGCCCCCCCCCCCCCCTGCGCTAGTGCTGCCCCGCCCCCCGCCGCCTCCCCTGTGAATGCCCCTCCGCCCCCCCGGCCCTCAACGGTGCCTAGCGCCGAGCCCCCAACACCCCCTGTCACCCTCCTCCCATGCCCCAATGTCCCGCCCCCTGCCTCAGGCGTGGCAGCCGATAGCGTGGAGGCCCCCGTACCGGGGCTTCAGCGACACGGCGGGACCAGGACGGGTATGACTGGTGTGTGAGTGGGCGAGAGAGGCGTGAGGGTGTGGGGCCCCAAGGAGATGGCCCGCGCCGTGGCCGACATTTTTCTGTTTTGTTTGTTGTTCCGGTTTTTTCCTTCCCGCTTTTTGCGCGATTGCCTTTAGGGGTGCAAGCCTCCTGCAGGAGGCTTCGGGCCTATTAGCGCCTTTCCTTCGGGTTTTTGTTCCATTCTTAATGGGCAGAGTGAGGCACGCGGCGCCACATCGCCCCAAAGGCCTGTGGCTGAATCACGCACGCGGGGCCCAACCACGACCACCCGCGCCGCCCCCCAGCCTGATCCTAACCCTGCCACTGACCGCGAGTATTGCCAAACGTGCTGCCGGCTGGCAGTTAGAACACGACACGCGAAGGGGGTAGGGTCCCCACAACCCCTCGGAATGGGCGGCGTGGCCCCGCTGGCGGAGAGGTTTGAGGCCCCGCCGCCCTTGCACGGCACCGTTTTGGATATGGTTGGAGATTGTGAAATGGAGATTGGGGACGGATGAGGATGCGGAATATAAATTGTCTCTGAATGCCCCCACGTGGGCACCCGTCCGGTTGGACACCCGGTAAAAGTATCAAACATCCTTCGAGTATGGGTAAGGTATGAGGCCCCCTGGCCACCACCCCGGTGCCCACAGCAGAGAGGGCATCCGGGAGGGGTAACAATTCCGGAGCCCCCGATGGTGAGCGCACCACTGGAGGGGGCATGTCTGCGGGGTAAATTTGTATATTATTTAAATGACGCTAACATACTGTGTAGGCTGCCTTTACTAATGCTTAAGGGGTTCTAACTGCCTCTTCCAGGTGCAGTTAACGGGTGCCCCCTAGAGCCGGACACAACCGGCCGCGTTGACGCGGGCCCAGTTATCTTGGTATAACAAGCCAGGCGTAAGTGCTGGCAATCACGCCTCTTTGCATCCCTATGGGCTTAAACTACCCAACAGGGCCCTAAGGACCGTGCTGTTCGGGCGTTCAGCCCTGGCGGGACTTAGGGTTCTTGTTACGAGGACTCATGTTGAGTCCCTGCTACTGTTACCCCGGGGTTATGGTCTCCGATACTGCCTGCCTACCTTGCTTGCTTGCTGCTTAGAGTAGCCGGGTAGGGGCGGAGGGTAACCCCATCTTACAGCTAGCGGAGGTGAGGAGTTAGTACAGTCTTCGGACCGGAGGACCGAGCCCGGAGCCGTACGGATGGGGTAACCTGACGCAGGAGCGGACAGGAGAGGCCGGGCAGGTGGTGTCTCAGCAACGGCCACCAGCTGGGCAGAGCCCGTTGCGCTCCGCAGCCGCTTGGCACGCGCCGCTGCAGACTACCGCCCCCTGCAGGCACCCTCCATAGGCACCAACCGCCACCTAGGCAGGACTCCCCGTCCCCCTAGCTTCTGGGCCCGGGCCATTGGGAAATACTGTCCCTGGCAAGCCCCCAATAGGCACCGACCGCCACTTGGGCACGACTCCTCGTCCCCCCAGCTGGTGGGCCCGGGCCGTTGGGAACCGCCGTCCTCCGTAGGCCCTCCATAGGCACCGACCGCCGCCTAGGCAGGACTCCCCATCCCCCCAGTTGGTGGGCCCGGGCCGTTGGGAACTGCTGTCCCCCACAGGCCCTCCATGTGCACCGACCGCTACGTGGGCAGGTTTCCCCGTCCCCCAAGCTGGTGGGCCCGGGCCGTTGGGAACTACCGTCCGTGGTAGGCCCCCAATAGGCAACGACTGCCACCTGGGCAGGACTCCCCGTCCCCCCAGCTGGTGGTCCCGGGCCATTGGGAATTGCCGTCTTCCGCACGCCCTCCATAGGCATCAACCGCCGCCTGGACAGGACTGCTTGTCCCCCGAGCAGTTGGGCCCATGTTGTTGGGAACTGCCGTCCCCTACAGGCCCTCCATGGGCACCGACCGCCACCTGGGCAGGACTCCCTGTCCCCCCAGCTGGTGGGCCCGGGCCGTTGGGAACTACCGTCCCCCGCAGGCCCTCCATAGGCACCGACCGCCGCCTGGGCAGGATTCCCCGTCCCCCCAGTTGGTGGGCCCGGGCCGTTGGGAACCGCCGCGCCCCCAGACCCTCCGTAGGCACCGACCGCCGCCTCTGGGCAGGTTCCTTGTCCCCCTAGCTGGTGGGCCCGGGCCGTAGGGAACTGCCGTCCCCCTCAGGCCCTCCATAGGCACCTACCGCTGCTTGGGCAAGATTCCCCGGCCCCCCAGCTGGTGGGCCCGGGGAGGCAGCGTGTTGCTAATTCACCGAGTACAACGCACACAGTGCAGTGCCGCACGGCACACACAGTGCAATGTAGTTCGCAGCACCAAGCAGTGCAGCACACCACACAGAGTGCTGATAGTGCAGCACAACACACACAATGCAGTGTGGCACAACACGCATAGTGAAGCAGTGTGGCGCTGCATGGTAGCGGTTCCACTGCGTGCTACCCACAGGCAGTGTGGCGGTGAATTGCAAGAATTCCACTCCCCACTGCCCCTAGGCGGTATGATGTTGCATTTCAGGAGTTCCACTACCACTGCCCCCGGTTGTAGGAATTTGGCTGCCCACTGCCCGCAGGTAGTCCGGCGGTGCATTGTAGGAGTTCCACTACCCACTGCCCGTAGGCAACGGGGCCGTGTGTTGTAGTGCCCAATGCCCTCAGACAGGGGGCGGTGCATTATAGGAGTTCCACGGCCCACTGCCGGCAAGCAGTGGGGCGGTGCATTGCAGGAGTTCCACTGCCCATTGCCGCCAGGCAATGTAGTAGTGCATTTTAGGAGTCACACTGCCCACTGCCACAGTGAGCTCAATAGACCCTACGTGACCGTGCACAAGCGTCGGCAAAGCAGCACCGGCTCAGCGCAGCCATGCACTGGTCCCGACTGTACAACAACACACTAGCACACAATGCGCACTTAGACACACAGCCCTCCCGTTTTCCTGTGGCCGCGGGTAGACATATCGGCCATTGCCTTTTGGTAACAGTGCCTTCGGCACCCCAACCCTCAACACGCCACCATACAAGACACCACACCACTCCACTCCACTCCACTCCACTCCACTCCACTCCACTCCACTCCACTCCACTCCACTCCACTCCATTGCACTCCACTCCACTCCACTCCACTCCACTGTACTCCACACCACACACCACAACACAACACAACACGACACAACACCCGACACCACACCACACGACACCACACCCTTGGTCCCCTCGCGGGTGGCCCCAGCGTGCTCGGCCCAGCAGCGCTTTGGGGTCCTTGTTACGCGGGGGGGTTACCGGCAGCCCATCCGCGAGTAGCTCCACGAGGCGCTGGGGCAGCCCCAGGTAGGCCCCTTGTAGGGGCCTTGCCGGTTTTACGGGGTGTGGGTTGGGCCAGAATGGCCACAAATTGCACACGAGCTACCCCCCCACACCCACACCCACGCACACCACAACACAACACCGCACGGCACGGCGCAGCACAACACCCTCCGCACCTCTTGCCCAAAAACCAACCCACAACCCTACCTAGTTCTCCCTCCCTCCGCCTGTCCTACCCTAAAACCAGCCCACAACCCTACCCAACTCTCCCTGCCTCCACCACTCTTGCCCGACAACCAGCCCACGACCCTACCGAGCTCTCCCTCGCTCTGCCTCTCCTGCTCAAAACCCAGCCCAAAACCTTCCCCAACTCTCCCTCTCTCCGCCCTTGCTGCCCTAAAACTAGCCCACAACGCTACCCAACTCTCCCTCCCTCCGCCCCTCCTGCCTTAAGACCAACCCTCAACCCACCACCCCACCCAACTTCCTTAGCCCTACCATGAACAAAACCCACCAAATCCCATCCAACCCCCCGGGCAGCGTGGCTGGGCAACTTGCTCCCCACGCGGGGATGTGCGCCCAGGCCTGGCCCCTCAACATCATCACCAACACCGAATGGGGGCGGCGCGGCAGGGCAACTTACCCCCCATGCGGGGATGTGCGCCTAGGCCCGGCCCCTCGACACCATCATCAACACCGAACAAGGGTGGTGTGGTAGGGCAGCTTACCCCCCATGCAGGGATGAGCCCCTGGCCCCCGCCCCTCGACACTACGAAGGACGCCCAGACCAAGAGTGGAGTCTGCCAGGCAGCAGCCCCTAGCCCGTGCCCGCTAGGCTGCATGCAGCCAAGGCCAGAGGCTCCCTTTTACGAGTACACTAGGGACGGAAGCGGGTAAAGGGTTAAGGACAGGGGTCGCCCCCTCCCCAGCCCAGGGGGCAGGGTACAAGATAGTTCTCCTTCCCCCCTCCTTCCCCCCTCCAGTCCAAACCTAAACAAAACCCACAAAACCCCATCCAAGCCCCCAGGTAGCGAGGCAGGGTAGAGCCCAAGCCCGGCCTGCCGACAACGTCCCTGACAACAATGGGGGGCGGCGTGGTAGGGCAGTAACCCCCCGCTACGGGGAGGGAGCCCCCCGGGCCCGGCCATCCAAGAGCACCCACAACGCCAAGGGGTGTAGGGGGCAGCGTGGCTGCGCCGCTTGTCCCCCATCGGGGGATGAGCGCCCGGGCCCAACCCCTAGACAACAACGAGGGCAACATGATCAAGAGGAGGGTCCGCTGGGTAGCAGCCCCTAGCCCCTGCCCGCTAGGAGGCATGCAGCCCAGGCCAGGAACCCCCTCTTCCGAGGATGCCACCATCGACGAGCAGGGTACAGGATGGTCCACCTTCCCCCCACACACCGCGGCACGGTGGGACATAGCACAACACGGCACGGCATAGCACAACACAATACAACGCAGCACAGCACCGCATGGCCAGTGGACAACGCCCCCAACGACGATCGGGGGCAGCAAGGCAGTGTAGTGACCCCTCCCCCCCAAAAGGGAGAGAGCGCTAGGGCCCGGCCACCCCAAGAACATCCGCAACGGAAAGGAGGGCGGGGGGCAGCAAGGCAGGACGGCAGACCCCCATTGGGGGACGAGCGCCAAGGCCCGGCCCCTTGACCACAAGCAAGGCGCCGGGATCATGTGTCACCCCAATTGCCCCTTGATTGGTAACGGGGCAGGGGCAGGCTGCAGAGAGCCGTATAGTGAGTGCGGTGGCGGCGCCACAGTTGCTACTGGCCACGGCTCTGCTGCTGCTGTTGAACTACTCTAGGGTGCAGCAACCCCATAGCCCCTCGATTGGTACCTGGGCGGGGGTGGGCGGGGGTAGGCTCCAGTGCCCAGTAGCAGCGCTACAACAGCACGAGCACCAGCAACAGCACTGCTGCAGCACCGGCCTGGAGCGCAGCGCAATGGGCAGCGCAGCCCGTCCGGTCCAAAGTGCGACGGCGCGGAGGCCGAAGGGCGGGGCACGGTGCGAAGGTAGCGCCACCAACGCGCCGCCAGGGCAGGCGCACGAGCCCCCCCAGCCGCACAGGACCTGCAGCCGCCACAAAATGGAAGAGCATCGAGGACCAGCGGACACACACAACACACAGTGCACATGCAACACACACAGCCCTCCCGTTTACCTGTACCTGTGGGGAGACATCCTGGCCATTGCCTTTTGGTAACAGCGCCTTCGGCACATCACACCACACCACATCACAGCACATCACACCACCTCACACAGGGTGAAAAAAGGTGAAAATGGGTGAAATTGAGGTATCATCAAGATGGTGTGCTGGTAGTCAATCATCAATGCCCTATGGATTCCATGTCCTTTGGTATCTGTAGTCTCGATTCATCCCTGCCATCTCTGCAAGTCCCTCCCAACATTCCCGGTGATGAGGGTGATGGCAGCCCTCGGGGGGGGGGAGGGCCGATGTAGTCTAAAAGGAGCACGCAGTGCGCGCATAGCGCAACGACCCCCGCCACCCCAATCACCGGACGAACTGCCACGGCATGCCACAACAGTGACCTGAAAAGCGAGTTCATCACCAGACGGATTGCACTTGGAAGTGGTCTTGTTGTTGCAACTTGGAGCGCAGACGCCCAAGGCCTTGAACGTTGAGCAATTACAATGCAATGCAAGAACACAGTTTCGCTTGCGGCCAACATCCCCCCAAAATAGAACGGCAGTTCTACACAGCCGTGAGCCTGGACCCAATGCACCCTCACACGTCAAAATGGTGCCGCTCTGGTGTGATTTCCTTTCAGGACTTCAACCCAAAGCACTTCGCCTTTGCCTTCGAGCTCTGGCCACGCGTGGCCCCAGTTGTGATCACCCTGTACCTGATCGTCGTGGTGCTGGTCATGATGAACCTGCTCATGGCCAAAATGGGCGACACGTACCAGAAGATCAGCGACGCCGCAGAACGCGCGTGGGCCCTCGAGCGGGCCCGCGTCCTGTACTCGATTGAGAACGAGCTGGACGAGAAGGAGCGCGCGGACCTGCACGAGATCTATGTGGTCTATGACCAGGGCCAGAGCGGCGTGCCGTGCTTCCTGCTGCAGGAGGTCGATATGGACTTCTGGAAGGTCGGGGGGGGCTGCTCCCCTCTGACCAGCCCCCGCAGCCTTCTCAGCAGCCCCCGCAGCCTGTCCAGAGATCTGTTGTCACGCTGCAATTCCATGGCAATCAAACCCTCACGGAAGAATTCGGCCGTGCTCCTGCGATGATCGTCTTGCCCCTTTTTCAGGGCTGGGTGGTGGGGGCAGTGTCAGGATGTGGAAGATTGAAAACCCCTGCTCCGGAAAACCCCTGCTCCTGAAAACCCCTGCTCCGGACAAACGGAGCACGGTAAGCTTTTTGACGGTCCCTTTGCAGATTTTCCCGCAAGTACTGCTGCGCTTGGAGCGGAGGTGTCTGCATCTTCAAGCCACTGGGTCCGTTCAGTGCCTCTGCACTGTGCCGTTTTCTGATGCGTCCCTGACGTGCGTGGCCATTTGGATCGCATCAGGCAACATCCCAATGTGGTGCGACCAAATTCTCGGGGGATACAGGGGGGCGGGATTTCGTGCGGGGGATAATTTCGCGGGAAAAATTGCCTTCGTCAGGAAGGTGGCGAAATTTTCACCTGGCGAAATGTAGGGGTGTCAGCAGGGCAGGGAAGATTCTAATGGCACTACATTCTGTGGGTCAAGAATTTTTGGGCAATTGTTTGGAACAGCAGATTCTTTCAGATGTTCTGAATTAATGCTGCTTTCAGTGGCCATTTGATTTGCAAACCTTTCTGATTCTGAACAGAGCATGCAGTTATGTGTTAGGGTGTGTGTGAGGCAGTTGGAGCTTTGGGATTCCCAAGGGTGGCGAAAATTTGCCCCATCAAAATTTCCCCAGCGAAATAGTCCCAGTACAAACCCCCCCCCCCCCGCTCCCTGTATCTCGCTGTCGTTCGGCATTGAACAGGATGCAAGTCATGCACGAACGATCTTTGAAAAGGCCCGGCCCTTTGTGAGTTTGCTCTTGGGCGGGGAGATCTGCCATTTCTACACTTCAAAATCTGCCTTTCCTGCCACTACAGCCCCCCCTCCCCCCGCCCCATAACAGACCAGTGCCTGTGGCTACAAATGCCACACATATGAGCATTTGGAAGCTGTGCTCAGTCATTCCTGCAGTGGTTTGCATCCAGACACAAGCTGGGCTCGTCCATTCCGGGGCTCAACTATAGCTCCTGATCGAACCGAAGTGTTCCACCAAAGCATCTCTTTCGCTGGCCAAAATGGACAAGTTAACCCAAGCCAGCCCCCTCCTATCCCTATCAGTATTGTTGTCCCGGCAGACCTACTTGCTGTGCCACAACTCGGGGCCGATACATTACCTTCTTGCATTCTTTGTGGAGTGCTCTATTGCGCCCTTGAATGGAATGTTCAAGAGGCACCAACGCACCGTTATCCGCATGATATCATGGTTTTTCTTGGTAAACCGCCCAGTTTCTGATGCGGCCATCAGCTAAAGCCCAAATGCCGCCACGTGCCCAAAGGTGGCGGCTTACTCCCTTGGACCTTTGAACGCCTGATTTTGGCCGCAGGGGTTAATCCTCAGGCCAGCCACTGTAAAATTTTGGCCTGTTACGAGGCAGTGCTCTGCCATGCCCCGACATTCGTGGGTGTCCCTATACACTGCATGCAATGGGACAGCCAGCCAGGTTAGCAGAAGGAAATATGCCCCCGTCGTATGTGCCTGCCAGGTTACCAGGACAGGGCAGATGCGAGCTTGCCGGCAGTGCAGCCAGCACACCCACCACGCACTGCTGTGTGCTCGCTGTACATTGTTGAATTTGTTTGCCTTATGTTCTTAAGTGGTGTTAATGTTTAACACCCCTCTAACGCTACGAATAGTAGAGGCCAGTGATGAAGGCATTCGAAGGTACTCTGAGCTATCCTCTGTGAATATGGCGTTGCTACGTAAGTAAGACAATTCCTAGTTTGCGGCAGACATTGCTGAATTTTGTTATTCATTTGGCATTTTCGGACATTTGACATTTTGTAGTAGGCATTTGACGAGACCAGTGCTTGCAGTTTGATTCTCAGCATGAAACGGTCAGGTACTTAAAGTGAGGTTGCACTCTAGGATTGCAATGCGTACCTACACACAGAAGGAGGTCAGAAACTGTGGATCAGTTGGATTTTACGACAGCGGTCCACAGCACCACATGCAGACCAAAGATAAAAAAAAGTGTCTTGACATGCGAGGCCTGACTGCCATTGGCTTTCGGTGGGCTCATTACACTTTGACTCTTCATAGAAGGTACTCCTTGTCCTTGCTGGCCATGGTCTGCACTTTTTTCATCTCCTGGTGACCGGTCTCTTTCGTTAGGGGTTGCCTCCTTTGTACTGGTCACAGTAGCCTTTGCGTCTTCATCAGCAGCATCCCTGCCAGTCCCTTTTTCAACAAGGGCATTGGATGCTTCATGCGCACCAATTTTTGTGAAAAAGCCGTTTGTAAATTCTTGGATGGTTGTGCTGATGGAAGAGGTGCTGGGTGGAATAGCATCACCGTGCACCTTTAGAGTGCATGTCGCAGACAAATTGTAAGGTAGCGCACGGCAGAATTGAAGCACCAACCAACACACAGGAAAGGGGTGTGGTGCAAGAAAAATTTGCCGTTTGCGCAAGGGCATGTAGGGGCCGAGCGCCAGAAGTTGGAAAATATTTTTTGTGTTTTTTCTTGGGTTGTCTTCACCCATCGTGCTATCCATTTATTTGCTTTCACCCACAACAGATATTCGTATGGCAACGGCAGAAAACTGCAGGCTGATGAGAAGCGAATGAAAAGTCTCAAGGCCCTTCACCAAACGCAATGCGGCCCGTGGTGACCACCAAGCGGGTCTGTTGTTAAACCTAGCAAAAAATTTTTTTGCTAACAAAATTTTCTTTACTAGGTAACAGTTTACTAGGTTCACATTTTTTTACTAGGCATTGGGAACCTAGTAAAAAAAAGTTTTTTTACTTAGGTTTCAGAACCTAGTAAAAAAAGTTTTTGTTTTTACTAGGTTTCAGAACCTAGTGAAAAAAAAGTTTTTTTTACTAGGTTACTGGGTAGCCACCTTACCCACTTGTGGGCCACCTCTGATTCTGCCCCCCGCTTTGAAGCGGTGGGCACCCCCAAGGCGGCAGGGGTTATGTAGCCACTTTACCCACTTGTGGGCCACCTCTGATTCTGCCCCCCGCTCTGAAGCGGTGGGGACCCCCAAGGCGGCAGGGGTTATGTAGCCACCTTGCCCACTTGTGGGCCACCTCTGATTCTGCCCCCCGCTCTGAAGCGGTGGGGACCCCCCAGGCGGCAGGGGTTATGTAGCCACCTTGCCCACTTGGGGGCCACTTCTGATTCTGCCCCCCGCTGTGAAGCAGTGGGGACCCCCCAAGCGGCAGGGGTTATGTAGCCACCTTGCCCACTTGTGGGCCACCTCTGATTCTGCCCCCCGCTCTGAAGCAGTGGGGACCCCCTAGGCGGTAGGGGTTATATAGCCACCTTGCCCACAAGCTCGGCTCCACAAGCTGAGGACTCTGATGTTGACGCACACACGGAGGATGGGACACAGGAGCAGCGTTCTTCATCAGATCACATGAAGGCGTATGAGAAAAAAAAGGATGTGTTGCATGCATTTCGTGTGAATGAGTTCAAGTACAGGTGCACACAGAGCAACAATTGTGATGTGATGTGTTGTCTCAGCCGTCCTACCGGTAAGGGATCTTGGCTGGGCTGTGCTGCTGTCGCGAAATTGCGGAGAGATGCCGCGTCAGCTGGGATGTTGTTCGTTGAAGTTACTACACCTCACAGCAATGACTATGCCCATCGCACAATGGGCCTAAGGCGAAGCGCCTGGTTAGAAGAGGCTGGCCGCGACTTTATCGAGCAGCAAGCCGCCTCTAGCCATGGAGGAATTGGACGACCATCCCAATGCTTCGACGGAGACTGTCCCCCCGCCCCATGCTCTAATTTCACCCCACCGTCACAGACTGGAATGGTTAATACGATGCCTGTTTGTGGAGATGACGTCTTGGCCGCAATGTGCCATGCCCTGACTAATGGCCCAGGCAGCCCTACGGCCAATTGCAACATGTTGAGTCATTGCTCCGTGACGAATGGGTTCGACCACTTGACGTGATCATTCCAAGTTCCGGGTCTCAACAATATACGCTGGAGGCACGCCATTTGAGGGATGTTTACTCAAAATCTTACGTCACAGATAGTGTCGTGATTGTTGTGTATTACTGGTGGCTCGCTCGGACAACTTCGAGTGCGGACTGGGATGTTATGGGTGTGGCGTGGGTTGTGCGTGACTCATTGTGGAATGGGTCATCTGTGCCGTTGGGTCGTAGGTTGGTGTTGGCTGAGTCATGGGCGCTGCGTACTTTGAAAGCAGCGTCCATTGATATGGTCTATGCGCCTCCCTTGCTTGCGGCGCAAATATATAATTCGCGCAATGAACACTGGGTGCCGCGCTTGTTGTTGGTTTCCCCAACACGCACGTTCTTGTGCCTCGTGTTCGATCCGTTGTGTAACAAGCCGTACATAGCGGGTGCAAACACGGAGGATTTGGCAATAGTGAACCTCATTGCCGAACGAGAAGGCATTGAGCCAAGGCCGCAGAAGAGGTGGGACAGGTTTTTGGGTGAGTTTGGCAGTGTAGCTTTTGCTATAGCCCCGCTCTAGTCCACCTTCCTACATCAGGACGACGGTGTGAGCTGCCATCCTGCCTACCTTCTGATGCTACATTGCCTTTTGTCTAGGCGTGTTGTCAACGGTAGCATCCAACTTCCACAAGACAGATTGTGGTTGTTGCGTGGGATTGCACACGTAGCTTTGCACTATCGCCATTCTCCGCATGCCCCCCCTATTGAGACCACACCTAGTTGGGCCTTGGCACGGATGTATGCTACGCCCTATTGTTCACCCAGCCGTTAGTCGTGCTTTTTTTGCGACGACACAGCCCACATCACGTGCCCTAAATGTGGAGTTTATTAGTGTGCCCTGCATGCTTCCGGTTTGTGTCCCTCGGAGATATGTGTGGCATTGCGCAACTGGAGAGTGCAATTTACTGCCACATTGGCATGCATTGTGTTGGCATTCGCCTTGGGTGACCGGCTTGTGGTTGACAGGCCGCCTTCTGTAGATGAGGTCCGTCCAAAGGTGGTGATCCGTGGGAAGGAATTTTGTGTCCCAGAGCATTACCCCAAAGATGCCTCCAGGAAATTGGAGTATGACAAAAATCTAATTAAAGAGTTGGATACAAAGACCAAGGGCGTGCTTCGCAACATGTGCAAGCACAACCCCGTGGAGTTAGAGGGCCCTAGAGGGCCCTTCAGCACGGGAAAGTCTAGCTGCATGTGTAGAGTAGCCACTATTTCCTTTCATTTGGCCGTTTTCAGTAGGTTCTAGGGCGGTTTTGGGCAAAAAAAAGGCTGATTTTGGCCCTAAATTGCAGATTTTGAAATGGAGGTCCGGCATTTGTGACGCCCGTTCCCGGCCGCCACCGTTGAGTTTGTTGCTCATACTTTGTGTGGTTGTCCCTCACACCCATAGGTAGCATCCACCAAAATTTGGTTGAATCCGAAGCACCACGTCGGAGCTATGATTTTTTCCCATTTTGCGCGTGCTTGCTGCTTGCTTTCTTGCTTGCTGCTTGCTAAACCTGTTAGGTCCACCCTAGAGACCACTAAAGAGGGTTATAAAACCAAGAGTGGTTCCACCAGCTCGGTGACCCTAGCCCTAACCCTAACCCTAGCTCTAACCCTAATCTAGGGTCAAAGTTACTGTTGGCGTCCAAAATGGAGAGCAATGATGCGGCAAAAGTAGCCATGAACTAACTTTGGGGGATCTTGTTCAGCCTAATTAACATGGCTGGCATGGCTAAACCAGTTTGCTACCAAGGTTAGGGTGATGGTATGGTCAGAGGGAGGGCAAGGGGAGGTAGGGGGCCTGTGATACACCAACGCTTGGCATTGGGGGCATGTACTCCCCAAATCGCCCCACCTGCCCCCCAAACCCACCCTCCCGGACCCCCCCACCCCGGGCAAAAGCCCCTCCAGACCTCCCCCCATCGCCCCTCTCAAAACCACCCCTCCCAACCCCCCCCCCCCCCCCCCCTTCTGCCGGCGGCTTTATATTGGGCCCTTGCCCTGCTTGCCCAAGCTGGTGTACCTCCCCTGTGGGCTGGCGTAGCCTTGCTCACGGCTGTGCCCTGGCGCTGCCCTAGCCCATGACGCCGTATGCCTGTGGCGCGCTGTGGGTGTACACCACAGCAGGTGTGTCCCATCGGTGGGCCTCACGCCTGCTGCCGCGACACAATAACAGGCCGCCGAAACGCCGTGACGTCCCCGCGTTGTGCCAATGTAGGGCAGGCAGAGGTAAGACCGAGCCCCCCCCCCCCCCCCCCGGGGCCCAGCGCGGTGGATTGCACCCAGCCCAGTGACCCCCCCCAACAGGAGTGAGAGGTCCGGGGCCGGGCCAGGCACGGCGCTGCCGTGTGACCCGACATGCCTCGCGGCCCCACCAGCACACGCCCCTCACACACAGGCAGCACGCGCGCCCCATACACACAGGCACGGCGGCATCTCCCTCCCGCGTGTGCCACCGCGGGGTACGGGGGCGGTCATCAGTCCGGTGGGCCTTGAGACCGGACAACCGTGCACCCGCCGGACAAGTTGTGACGCGCAGGGAAGGGCGACGTCCGTGGTCCCGGAGGTCCGGATGAGGCCTTGACCCAACCCAACCCAACCCCCTTTCTGCCCTTGGGGTGTATGGCCAACAGTTAGTTGGGGGGTATTTAGCGTCTAGAACCGAGGAGTCGCCCCCCCCCCCCCCCAAGGTTTTGCGTCACTGGCAAGAAGCTGGTGTCTTGGGCGCTCATTGGAGCTTTCCTAGTGGGCCGAGAAAACTGTTGTCCTTGACTGAGTCTTAGAGGACCGATGCAAAGCGTGCCCGGCACTCTGCGACAATCACTCGAGTTCTAAAGGAGCTGGACGAACTTCAGGCAGAGGGTTGGGCTGTTGCTTTCACGGATGGATAAGCCAAGCGGGTGGGGGGGTGGATTCAGGCAAATTTTGGCTGCTATTATGGTGAACGCCACCCCAACAATTTTTCGGATTTTGTCCCAGTTGATGAGCCTCAAACGAACAACAGGGCAGAGGTCAGGGCAGTACTACATGTTTTGGTTCGAAAGAGGTCGGGTGCTAAAGTAGCCATTGCAATAGACTCTGAGTACGTCTATGATGGTCTGACGAAACACATACTAAGGTGGGAGAGGGATTCGTGGCGCACCGGATCGGGCCCGGTTGCTCATTCTGATCTCTGGATCCAGCTGCTGGCGCACATGCGCCTCCACTAGACCTCTGTTCGTTTTTCATGGCTGCCTTCGCACGTAGGAATCACCGGCAATGAAGGGGCTGATGCCTTAGCGGAGCAGGGATGCCTTCGGCACCCGCACAACGAGTTGCGCCAGCCCAAGCGGCTGCGATTGGAGTTGGACATCCCTCGACAGGCTACTGATTTGCCCTCTGAGTGTTCGTGGGTGCATAGTGAGAGTGGGGGGGGGGTACAAACGACGGTGTCTCTGTAACATCAGTGGATGGGGACGAGGGCAGTGAGAATGAATCTATGAGTGCGGGGAGTGCGGGCAGCGGGGACTACTTGAGCTCATCCGCAGATAGTGCCTCGAGTTCAGACGAGTATGAGCAGTTTCTTTCTCAGTTTTTAGGTGATGACGAACCTCGTCGTAGGAAACGTCACAGGGGGTAGGGACGCCCAATCTGACCCTGGCTTCCCTCTCTGCGCTTCGCTTGGGCGCTATCCACAAGATAACAAGTGTGTCTCTTTCCCTGATGTATGTTTCGGATTCTCTGTACTGTTTGTCACATTCTTATTGAACTTCAAGTGTGCGTAGCCGGATCCTGTGAGCGGGGGTACTCGGTTAGCCAAGTATCCGTCTCTATGCTAGTAGACTCAGGGCGTTCCGGCTCTCCCTCACGGTGGCATAATTTACTGGTGGGGCTGTGCTGCACATCCAAGCGTGACGTAGGGCTGTGGTACAGTGTTGCTCTTGCTGCCATTGCCATTGCCATAGGCCTGTTGGTGCATGCGCCCCGTGTCAGCAACAGCCCTATCCACCCAACACCTCAGCATTGTTTGCACATTTTCTGGAGCTTTTGCTGCTGCCTGTGCTTGCACCACAGTCAAGGCCATTGGGTGGGTGTGCGGGGGGGGGGGGGGGCAGCACTGGCGAATGAACAATGTAAGCATGAGGGTGACAGAGAAGGCATGCATGTCCTGGCCTCCTTCGAAACGCAGCGCAGACGGCACATCCCTCGTCTTCTGCAGACGAGCCCACTGTGCTGCGGCCCCTTGAGGCGCGCCATGTCCCCTCATGGCCTGCACTGCTGACGCCGCTGCGACCGGGGGTCCTGCGGGCCCCATCCCACATGCCGATGTTTTCCACAACCTGATGCCTGGCTGTGCCCCACTGCGGGTGTTGTCTGGCACGGACAAGCCCCAGGACACGGCAGAGGGCGAGGCCTTGGCGCGGGGCTGGCAGCCGCGCCTCGTGGCCACCATGAGCTACGGGTACCGGACGGTCAGCGTTCCCGGGATGCCCCCGCGCTTCACGGCGCCTCTGGGGCCTCCACCAGAACGGTCCCACTGCCGGGACATCTCCCCCGTGCGGCTGCTGTGGGACCTGCAGAACCCCAACGGGTCCTTCAACTCGGAGATGGTGGACGTCGTCATCAATACCACTGGCTCCTCCTATGGGGCCCTGGACGACATCCTGCGGGCCCTGCCGCAAGAGCCGCTCAGCGTGCTCATCCCGAGCCACTTGTATGTCCCCCTAGGCCTGACCGCGCTTGTCGCCACCTACTGCCGCAAGAAGATGCCGGACACACAGCGGCACATTGGGATGTCGCAGGAGGTGTGTATGGTTTGTGGTGAGGGGGCAACGGATGAGACAGAGATGGGAGGGGAAGACCGGCAGGCCAAGATATCTGGCACCAGATGCTCTGTTTTATGGGTGGATGGGTGGTGAGGGGGACTTGACGCGGTGTGCGCGCCCGATGGGCAGTAACAGGCAGCAACTGGGAAGTAATAGTGGGAAATCTAGTGGGGAACGGTTGTGGGGGATGATGGTGGGAAATGGTCGTTGGGGGTGGTAGTGGGAACTATCATCTCCCGCTACCATTGTGGGAGATGTGGGAGATGGTAGCAGGAGATCGTAGTGGGAGATGGTAATAGGAGGTGATAATGGGAGGTGGTGGGAGATGATGGTGGGGGATGGTAGTGGGAGATGATGGTGGGGGGTGGTAGTGGGAGACAATAGTGGGAGATGATAGTGGGAAAGTATCCGGCCATTCCCAGGATGGCCCCCTCAAAAGGCGTGCGTCACGCAAGTACTTTCCCTTGAACGTCCCAAATGTGTCGCCGACGGTGCCCGTTGGTTCCGGAAAATTTGGCACCGCTTCCTTCAGCCTCTTCTTTTCTAGCGCAGACGGGGCTGTGAAAGCCCAACAGCTTGAGAGGGTCCTCCAAAAGGCCATGAGGGTGAGCCGGTGTTCTCGCCGGTACAATCGCAAGTCACTTGCATGTCCAGCCGGCGGACTGGGGAGGGGGGTCACTAGAGCCCTGCCAAATGCTGGCAATTGACAGGGCCATGCCTTAGTCAGTGCAGGATCCGGAGACTTGAGGGGGGCAGGCTCAAAAGGGTGAAAAATTGGGCCATTTGCCGGCAATTCCGAATCCTGTGGGAGGGACATACCCGTACAACATTACTGCCCCGTTGTTGGGGGTCCTGGCAATGGACCGCTTATTTTGGGGGGGGGATTCGGTGAAGGGCCTCCATTCTCCTGCCAGGGGCTGTCACACTCGGAGCTTTGGAGGTTTCAAGAGTGGCGAAATATGCCCCGGGCCAACGTCCCCCCCCTCCCTCCCCCCTCTTGTCCACCTTCTCCCCCGAAACCCCAGCAATTTCCGGAAAGCGCCCCCCCTTTGACCCTCATTCTGTGGCTTTTGCAGCTGCTCACCAAAGCCAAGCAGAGGCATCCCGAGAGCAAAGAGCGGGAGCAGGTGGCTCTGAGTCGCCTTGGGGCCCGGGAGGAGGAGCTTGGGGTGTACGAGAAGATCCAGAAGGCGTGCTACGGCTGGATTGCCAGAACGCTCAAGTGCAATGACAGGGCCCGACGCGTCATCCAGTACAGCCGGAGCAAGATCTTCGGCTTCAGCGAGGGCACGACTACTGTCCCAGGCCTGATCGCCCTCCATATCGTCCAGGGGCAGGGGTCGCCGACGTCGGGGCTGCACTTCTTGGGATGGCGCACCGCACTCAAGATGCTGTTTTACCCTGGATTCATGTCCTATCAGGAATTCCGGCTGGATCTAGTGCGACGTGGGCGCACGATCCTCGTCAATAATCGACAGCTCAAGAGGTCCGTCTGCCGCTCATGGTGCAGGGCAGTGAACAGTGTTGAGGACTGTCTTGAGCGAGACCAGCCAGGGATTTCCTTTGTCGCAATTTTCCGGAGTGGGGCCCTCCTTCCATTAGGACCGGGGTTTCTGAGTTGGACCATCCCACGGCCGATGGAGACCCTGTCATCTTCAAAGTGGCCGAGGCGTTGGACTTACAATTGCAAGATTGTGGGTTCGCTTACGGACACAAGTAGGCACTCAGGAATCGGCGGGTCTGACCTTCGCGGGGAATTTTTCTGGGTGTGGGTGGGACAAGAGCTCCCCCTCCCCGAAAGTAATGGTCTAGGAGTGACTGAATGTGAAGCTTGTTAGCGCTGGTAGGCTGTGGAGGCTACGGGTGCAACTGCTGCAATCGTGAGCAGGGACACATCCATTTCCCTCTGGCCCACAAAACGACACCCGCCCTCCCATGCCCCCCCCGCCCCTCTTCCTCCATCAGCAAAAGGACATCATACAGAAGACATGGCACTGGACACTGGACGGTGCACGCCCAACCCTCGTCCCTCGATGGAACAACCCCCGCCCTCCAAAAATCTTTTTTTCTGCTAAGCATGGCCCCCTCTACAGATTCGCCCCCGGCCAAGGCAATGTGTTCGAGTACGCCGCGTGCCACGGAAGCAGCGCTCACCAGAATTTTGCGCTCATTGTGGACGGGTTTGTGGGGCCGCATCTCTTGACACTCTTCTGCGAGACGGACTGCATGGACCCGAGGCTCGAGCCTGTGCAGCGGGAGACGGTCGGGGACAGTGCAGTGACCAGCGACATGTTGGAGAGGCACGTCATGATGGCCGACTCCTTTGCCCCGTATCAGGTGAGGCTCCCTGCCAACCCCCAGCACGGCCCGTGCGCCCGGTCGAGAGCATGGGTTCGGGACATGTGCGCGTGCGTTGCGACCAACCATGGGTATGACCACCGCTCCGGAGCCGCGTGCCGTGACCGCGCCGTGATCAGCTGCATGGAGGGCACGGAGCGGCGTCCAGTGTGGCACCTCGCCGTGCCTGTTGCAGTCCTCCAGATTTTCCTTGGCACCACCAGCCCCTCAGTGAAGAATGGGTCTGTAGTAAAACCTAGTACAAATTTTTTGAAAAAAATTTTTTTTACCAGGTAACAGTTTACTAGGTTCCTATTAAGGTGTTTTTGTTGCCCCTGCATGTGGTGACACTGCCACTGAGACTCTGAGACCCAGAATCTTACCGAAAGCAACAACTCTTGACCTACACAGCGCCCAGTGCCCTCGCTTCGCGCTCACACAGGCTTCTGGCCTCGCTGATACTGCCCTTGAGCGGGGCCATACAATATGTCGCCCATCACGCTGGACGACAAAGCGCTACGAGGGCTGCGCGACATCATCCGCCAGGAGGTCCAGGCGGCCATGGGAGCGACCTCACAACAACAGCCAAGTGCAGCGGCTGGAGAGCGAAACACACCCACATCTGCAAAGAGCACCAGCAAAGGTGCAAGCCGATCACAAAACCCCACCCAATCCCAGGGGGCAGCAGGATCCAAGGCCAGATCACAATCCCCAGCCCGCCAGTCAACCACTGGTGCAGGGAGCAAAACGGTGCGAGAAGATCCCAAAGACAAGGAAATTCGAGAGCTCAAAGACATGATCAAAGAGCTCACCGCCACGATCAAGGAGCTTCGGGCCTCCATTCGACATCCCAAGAAGACTTCAGACAACGAAGATGCAGCGGAGCCAACACAGTTGGCTCAACGGCCACGCACGTATGCGGACGCAGCGGCCAAGGGGAAATCCTCCTCGGTGCAAAAGTCACAGGAAAGCAGCCAGTCCAGTGCTTATACGGTAGTCAAAACACGATCTGCTGTCAAAGTACTTGGCAAGCCAAAAGATGTGGGTATGCCAGTGCAACCAACGCATGGAGTAGCTGCGGAGGAAGCACGAACCTGGCAAGCCTCTGCCCTACTACCATTGCAACTCTGGAAAGAAGCCGAGAACAAACAACTTGGCCTTCCGGTGCTGAATCCCAACAAACCACCAGCCGAATGGAAAGTCTCAGAGAGACCAGGCACCTTCCAAAGGGTGCTCATGCTAGGGGGCACAGCAGACTCATGTGCGGAACTCGCAGACATGGCCTTCACGTCCCATCCTCAGGTAGAACACATGGCTGCCATCGTCAACGTGCCAAATACAGCCGGAGTCAAAAAGGCAACTGTCGCGGACGCACTACGCCGCATGAGACTCACGCGCGCCGATCTGGATGTTCAGGGCTGCTTGCTAACCCTGGCAACCCGAATCACGCGGGCCGAGTGGGTCCACTCCGAGGGTCCGCCCAGGCCCATAGCAGATCAGCAACTATGGATGCAGTGGGAAAGGACCACAATGGAACAAGACGACGAATCGGACCATCAGGAATCAGACACGGCGGAGCATGCCCCAGTGACGCCCTCGGAGAGAGAAAGTGGCTTCCACAAGATATCCTTGCAGATAGACCCTCTTATGTGCTCGGACTCCGAACTGCCTCCGAACAGAACCAAAGGCTCTGCACAACGCTGGGTGAGGCAGCAAACGATGGAGTGCCTGAAAACGTGCATGCAAGAAATGACACAGGCACCGCCAATGGCGATTTTTCGCCGAGCAGAACATTACTCAGTCACGATGGAGCTCCCACTGAAGGCTGCCAAAAGGGTGCTCATTGGGTCGGGCAAGCTGCAAGGCATCGAGGCAAGGCCGTGGATGTCGAAAGGATCTCCTAGACCTGGACTAGAAGCACGCATTCTCTGGCTGAAAGCCCCCAACATGAAGAGCTCTAGCAACATATGGGAGGTCCTTCACTCCCAATACTGGTTTGCCGGTGTGCTGACAGGAGACACTGTCGGCAGATGGGGTGTCCGAATATGGGGAACAGAAGAACCAAGCGAGCAGCAAAGGACAGGTATTGCAAACCTGCTTGGAGCAGAGGCCCCCACCAAACGAACACGCATACGGGTGTACGGATACCCGGCCGGTTTCGGCTACGGTACCACGTGGGCTCAAGAGGAGGCCGCACGTGTCTTTCCCTCAGGCAGGGTCCAAGTTCTTTCCTGCCAACACCTCGTCAACACGTCCATAACCAAGCCGGTGTTCGACATTACCGTAACAGGGGTGCCAACGGAATGGCAGGCGCACAAGCTGGAGTCCACCGACACCAGAGCAAACCCACGAATTTGGAGGCGGTGCGTGTCGCACAAAATCCGACCAGCAGCGGAAAGAGTTGGACGCCAAGAGAGGCTACGCCTAGCCACACGGGCGGACGACGACCCAGAGACTACCTCTTTGCAAGACGTCGTGGAGGACAACCACGACATGGAGTTAGGACAATAATGCTGACCGTTCGGGCAGTGGCATTGCTGCGTCCAAGGACATGCTCGAGCCGGTACAAACAGGCGCCGTGCTACGCGAGCCGGACACGTCCGCCGCGCAGGAAGTCTTCAGGATTCCTCTTGTGCATGCTATGCCTTCTGCCACGGTGCTCTAACCATAGACAATGTTGCCATACACCAGCCTTGAGTGCACGCAAGTGCCCCCCCACTGAGCTGACGAGAGAGGACGCAACGAGAACCGCTCGGGCACGCAGCCCTGAAATGATGCTCCCCCTACCAGGGCTCTCACCACCCAGGACATGCGACTGCCGCCTGGACTGCCTATTCCTGATGACAGGTACTATGTTCTATTCCATGGGACGGTCGCACAAAAGGCGAAGGTCGGACTCCAGCAGCGAGGAAGGTGAACGCCAACATCGAAGGCGGCAGCAGCCGCAACAGCACACCCACATCCATGTCCACGTCCACCAGCCCCAACAGCGGCACCCAGATGGTCGAAACGCCGCAGTGCACACCGAGAACGATGCAGGATTCAAGGCGAGACCAGACGGATGGAAAGCGCGCTGCGAGAGCTCGACGCCCAACAGGCAACTGAAGTCCAAGCAGCCCGGGAGGAGCAGCAGTCGGCCGCGCAGTACTCTGACAGGGCCCCTCTGATCCCGTTCCAGGCCAACCTGCCGAGACACAGGCCACGGACACCCAGCTACGAGCAGGTGATGGCCCGCCCACCTCTACACAGCTATGATGAGGTAGTGGGGATGGCAGCAGACGAGGAAGAAGCAGAGCATGGCCCCAGCAGATCTGGACTCGCCAACCCGTACTCCCTGCAGCAGCTGAGGGACATCTCGACAGCGGTGCAGATGCAACCGGAACGGCCCACGGTGATCACCGACGTCCTGTACAAAACAGGCTCATACATAGCCTTGGCGCTGGAGCCCCATCTTGCGCTGCATCATCGCGATGACTGGGTCAGAGACTGGGCCACGGATGTCGGACACCAGCTGGGCTTCGACGACGCGCCAGAGCCCGACACGGTCAAGCAAGGGACCCATGCGGCGCCACGAAACTGGAGGCTGCGGCTGCGGGGAAGGAAACCCTAGGGACTTACTTTCGGCATCAGCTCCAACGCCAAATATGGAGTGTCCCAGTACGCATGGCCCTCGGGCGCGGAATGGCTGATCAGCCGCATCCAAGCCCAAACAACAGCAGTGAGGCCGCCGTCACCGCCACCGGAGGACGAAGATACCCAGCCGCCGGCATACGCGCCACGCCAAGAGTTTGTGGACCAGGTATGTGCTGACCTTGCTTGGCAGGTGCCTGAACGTGCGGTCCTCTCAGCAAGCGCTGATACATGCAGATACAGTATCCCCCTGCTCACACAAACTTGCCTTCTCACTTCCAGTGGCTCGACCCGGAATGGAAGCTGCAGCGAGGCTACCGAGACGGCAGATGACCGTGACCTGAAAATCCGTCAAGGCGCACCATCCCTGCGGCCCATGCACACTCTCAACCCTACCAGTGACGAGCAGGCCAGCACAGCTAAGACGGAGAGCTCCGCTAGCCACCCAGCTAAGCCGTGCGCGAGACGGGAACGCCCGCCGCGTCACAGTGCCGAGAGACGGTCTGTGATGGCGAGAGCCGCCAGACTATTATGGACGAGTCGGGTAAGCCCGCCGTCCTCAGCAGCGGTGCCTGAAACACACCGCAATGCCAGTATTCACTGTCACTGTTACCTCAGAGCTTCTCTTCCTGACCCCTCCAGCCTGCCTAACCGCCTGGCCTGCCTTGTTCCTTTTCGCCCCCTGCTCCTGGATCAGTCAGATCAGAATCCCACCCCGACGCGGTCGGCCCACAACTTGGCACAGCTGGTGCCACCTGACCAGTGGGCCGCGCTGCATGTGCGCGCACACACACGCGCACACACGCATCCACACTGGAAGCGTGACCAGATCCTACGCTGCGGTGACGTGCACCCCAACCCAGGACCCACCTCTCTGGCACTCATCAACGTGACGGCCCTGCGAGCACACCACCATGAAGTGCTCGATTTGCAAGAGGACATCGTAGCACTCACGGAAACACGGCTCACGCAAGGGGCCCAGAATGCAATGGCCTTCATGGCAAGACAGAAGGGGTGGCAACCCTTTTGGGGAGCCCCCCTACTATCCAAGACAGGTGGCATTTGGGGAGCTGCCCCAGGAGGGGCGGCCCTTCTGGTACGGGAAAAGTGGCCGGCAAAGCAAGCTCAGCGGGACCCGGGATGCACACTAAGTGAGGAACTGTGGAATTCAGGCAGGTGGCTGCACGTCATCGTGACCCTAGCGGATGGTAAATGCCCCCTAAACGTGATTGTGGTGTATGGGATCCCAGGAGACCACAAGCTAAATGGCAAGCTATGGGAGGCAGTGTTGACCCAAGTTGCAAAGCTGGGGAACTCCCCCTTTCTGATAGCCACGGATGTCAATGTCCAACTAGATCACTACCGCTGCATGCCCAACCTCATGATGACGGAGCTGCTGTCGGGGCGCATTGTGGATGTCGACCTCTTACATGCACGGACCACGGGACAGGACTGCCAGTGCTCGTACCACAATGGCTCCATCAAACAGAAACCAACCGGAATTGATGGTATTTTGGCAGATGCCAAGACGGCCAGTGCCATCATGAAAGTCTTGCCAACCGAAAGATGTCCCGTGCCTGGACACAAGCCGGTCACCTTCACCTTCAATTTCAAGCAGTCTGCCCAGCGGGTTCTGAAGTTTTTGCGGTTACCACCCATGATACCAGCCCACCTGCAGAAACGCAAGCGAGACCAAATAGTGAAAGACGTCACCGAACCGTACGTGGCGATATGGGAGAAAGTCCTAGACAATGAGGCGACCACGGCAGATCAACCGTGGGACCTCTGGACATGGTTGGCTGAAGAAACCATGCTGGTCCTGACCATGGCACCGCCGCCAGCGGTCAGGACAGGAATATGCCAACTACCACTGGCTCCCAAAGAGTTGCCGAGAGGACGGGGAACCAAGAAGATGCTCAAGACATTGGAGCTCACGCCGAAGCGCATGACGTCGTCAGGACTCCCGTGCACTGCACCAACTAAGGAGATGTCCGCCCTGCTGAGCGCCCTAGTGCCGGTGATGAAGTGGGCGGCAAGCAGGGAACAAGCCGTGGTCCCTGTTATGGGCCCCGTACCGCGAGAGGTCCTCAACAATTGGAAGGCGATACGCAGGAGGGCCCACCGCATTCTTCAACTCATCTCCAAAGGGCAATGTGTTGCAGAGCACCAAGAACTACTGCGCACGGTGATGGAGGCTCCAGAAAGTGCACCCGTGACCATTACCGACTTGGTCCGACTCAGTGATAAGTTTAAAATGCTGAGTAGGCGGCCACTAGCTCTCGAAGAGACGAAGAGGCACCAAGATTGGAGAGAATGGATTGAGGAGACCTGGACCACATCGCCAGGGAAGGTGTACCAATGGACGAAAGAGGACAAGTACACGCCCACTGTCCTGATCCAGAAAGAGGACGGCACCTTGACTGGCAATGTGCCCGAAATGGACCTCGTGATACACCAGAAATGGGACCCGATAATGAGGCAGCATGCGGATCCGACGCTGCCAGAGCCGGAATTTGAACCCTTCTGGCGCAGGTTTGGCAAATATGTGGAGCATCACCAGATGGAATGTCAGCCCATCACCGCGGAGCGCCTCTGCCGTCAGTTCAAGGACATGAAACGCAGCCGGGCCACAGGTTTAGAGGGCTGGATTGTCGTAGACATGCGGAACATGCCATGGCCGCTGCTGCACATGCTGGCTCGGCTGTTAAACTGGGTTGACTGCCATGGTGTATGGCCTGAGCAACTTGCCACAGGGTACATTCCGCTGATCCCCAAAGGCGAGGGCAGTGAGCCGCTACAGCTCAGGCCGCTGTCGGTGCTGTCTGCGATTTATGGCGCCTGGTCCGGTATCCGCCTCCGTGACTGCCTCATCTGGCAAGAGAAGTGGGTGCACCGAAATGCATTTGCCTTCAGGCCGCAGAAGAGCGCCCTGGACGCAGCAACTCTACTGGCTGCCCTCATTGAGCGAGCACACCTACTGAAGCAGGCATTATCTGGCGCTGGCACTTACTATGTGAAGTGTTTCGATTTGATACCACAACAAATATCCTTCCGGATGGCACGAGACCTCGGCCTGGACCCCGAACCGCAGGCGGCATTGGAGGCCATGTATCAACAATTACACAGGGCGTTCAAAATAAGCGGGGCGCTAGGCTCTTTCTTTCACGCCACGAACGGCGTACTGCAAGGGTGTGCCATGAGCGTACTCATGATCAACATGCTCACCACAGTCTGGATGCGCGCCGTGGACGAGCTGGAAGGAGCTGTCTCAGTGACGGTACACAGCCTGCCGCCCATACCGCCCAAGCTGGAAGAGCCCAAGGAGCTGAGATACAGACGTAAACCCTCCCAGTCCACCGCAGTGTCCCGCTTTCGGCCACCACCGGCCCCGAGCAGGTGCGTTATGAAGACCTTCGGCTCGGGGATTGACCAGTTTGAATATTGGGAACACTCCAACCCCTGCACATGTGGCCATGGACATCCACCTCCACCTCAGCAATCGCAGCCGCCACACCCCTCCTCCGCACCTGAGCCCGCACGCGATGGGCTGGTGGAAGAGGAAATGGCAGCATCAGAGGAGTCCCCACCCCCCAGCCCAACGAAGCTCAGGGGTGCTCAACCCCAGCCAGAAGAGGCGGGCACGATCCAGGTCGGGTCCATGGGCTATGCAGATGACACGTATCCGCTGCGATCTCAGGGCCAATACATGGCGCCGGTGATGCAGCTCACTGATGAGTGGCTGGCTCTCACCTTGCAAAAAGTGAACCCCAAGAAGTCACTGTCCATACAAGTACGACAATCCAAGGAAATTGCTCGCAAACACACGGTACTCCAAGGGATCTCACTCCCCCTCCAAGCTGAATTTCGCTCGCTGGGGGTGGGTATTCGTACCAGCCTGACCAGGGGGACTGGCCCGCTCCTGAAAAAGAGGACATCCAAGGGGATACACCTGCTATCCAGAGTGAGGGGTGCACAAGGGGGCTTCAGCCGGCGAACGCACATCATTGCCACTCTGGTACAAGCCGCAGCCCTATGGGGTACCCCGGGGGCGGAGGTATCCCGGAGGGATCTACAGAGTGTGGAGACGGCAGTGCTCCACAGTTTGTGGGGCACCTCGAGGCCAGGTAGGGCGAAGGAGATCATCTTCGTGCTGCTAGCACAGGGACACCGAGTGTCTCCTCACATGAAAATCACGTATGACAGGGTGTGTTGGCTCCTCGCGGTGGCGCGCACGCCAGGCACCCTTCAGGTTGTGGTGCAGTCGTGCATTGAAGCTCGGCAAGCGCAGGTACGACCCACTACATCAAGACCGGTTCAACGAGCCCTCCTGGAGTTGGATAGCCTTGGCTGGAGGCAGGCGGATCATTGGTGGGTCTGGAATGTGCCCGGGGTGCCCGAAGAAATAGACATGACGCTCATAAACGAGGACAAATTCAAGCATATCCTGCGGGACTCCATCAGACGGCGGGCCCTGCTCTCGCTGGAAGATCGTCGACCGTGACAATTTCAAGGCATCTTAGGGGCACTCGACGGGGAGGCATGTCAAGTCCTTCTATCAGAGGGCACAGAATTTGATAAGGCGCTACTGCGGGGCTGGCTCACAGGGGCGTTATGGACGGCAGCCAGGGCGCATGCGAGGGGCCTCAGGGCGACACCGCTATGCCCATACTGCTCGCGGCAACAAGAAGAAGACGACGAACACATCTTGTGGGCCTGCCCAGCCTGGGGCATACATCGATCCGGTGCCTGGTGCTCGCTTATGAGAACGGCGAGGGCACTGGGGCTATCAGACCAGATCAGTAGTTGGCCCACGTGCTTACGGATCTGTGGCTTGATGCCGGAACACCTGTCGCACGGCATACCCAAAGGTCAGGTGCACGACTTCATGTACGGTTTTCATAGTATGGTGCTGCAAATTCTGCGGGCGCGGGCACACCGGGAAGGTGTGCAGCTCATTGACCAGCCTAAGACGAAACAAGGCAGAGGGTACCCATTCTGGCAGTTCATCGGGCCGCTACCGCGGCCGGAGCACAGGGAGAAGCTGCGGATTCGCCAACCCACAGCTCAAGAGTGGCGGTGGGACTCCGACTTTCGTGACGATCTGCTACGATGGGTCAACGAGCTGGTCTGGATACCAGGGAAAGGGCAAGTCTCCTTCATGGAGCTAGCGATGGACTTTGAGTGCTTCGCGGCGCGCACCTTGCCGGCCTCACCCCAGGCTGTGTATCGGGCGACTGCCCTCCCGCTACCAGAAAGGGCAAGGGTTCTAAAGCTTGCCCTAGCGACCTTGCAAAAGCTGAGCGTGGCTGGGGCCGTGCTACCAGGTGGTGTGCTTACCAAATGCTCCTCCCTCGTCCCACTGGGGGCCCCCACAGTAGTGGGTGTGTCTGCGAGACCATACTTCACACGGCGCCCGGACATGCTGAAACTACTACAAAACCTGCAAGAGTACTGTGAGCTGCGCTGGACGGCTGTGCTACAGGCACCGCCCCCCTCACCGGACACGAGAAGGAGAAATGCCCAGCGGGCCAAGGAACGGCGGGAAGCAACGGAGTCCAGCCCCAGCATCAGGAAGCGCATTCCCAAGCTCAAGTACACATCGTCGCTGCTGCCTGCTATGCACACCCCCAGGCGTCTCACCGGCAGAGGAGGAGGTAAGAAGAGCGCCACTTTGTTTGCGGCTGACTACTTTCCAGCACACCGCAACCCTGGAGCTCCCCCCACGCGGCCCTACCGGTTGCTCCGACGTGCCAAGCAGGCGGCCCCGCCTCCACCTGATGTAGCTGCAGTGGGCTCGAGTCACCAAGCGGCACTGCCGGCGGGGCGAGCGGCCGCGCCCAGCGATTTGTCTCAGCGTGGAGATGCGCTAACTCCCCCGGATGCACCTCTAGGATGGGCTCCGCCGTCGCTGTCACCCCCGGTGCAGGTGGAATACACCTCGGAGGAAGGGCCCTCTACCCCGGAGGTCTTCTCCTCGTCGTCCTCGTGGGAATCTGAGCCCATCAACACCGGGGGACGCTACCGACGAGCGACAACAGGGCCCAGATGCGGCCCCGCGCGGTCCTCACCGCCACACGCAGTGCCCCGCACACGCGCTCCCAGGGCCCGATCCGTTCACCGGTCGGGGAACCCGGCGCTGAGGAAGTCACGGCGTAGGGCACCACCTGCGCGGGTGCCCCGAGGGGTCAAAAGGCGGCAGTCGGTCACAGAACGGCCGGGGAGCCCACGACGCAAGCGACCCCAGCTACAGCAAGAGGATACGCGGTCACATACGGCCCTGGAGGCCCCAGACCGTCATGGGAGCCCAGCCGGAGCTCCCCTCCCCATGTCCAGGCATGCGCTCTCATACCTACAGCTCACAGGAGCTATCACTCCTGAGCGTGCGTCACGCATAGTGGTGGTAAGCACCCCAGAGGGGCAGCGCACCCCACTACCGACACGAAGCCCGGAGCAGCCTCCACACGAAAAGGGACGCGACATCCCCCCGGGGATAGCAAGGATGTTGCAGCACATCCGAATGCCTCAGGCAAGGCCACAACCGCTACAGCCCCGGAGGGAACCACGGCCCAACGCGCGGACTTCACGCACCGCCGTCCTGCCCACCGGCCCTCTGATGGGGTTCAACGTAACTAGCACCCCGTCTCCGCGGGTGCTGAGTAGGCCAGGGCAATTCTCGCCGTCTCCGGCATGGTCGCCGGCGGTGACTTCCAGTTGGCACTCAGTGCGGCACGTGTCCCCAGAGCATTGGTCGCCCGCATGCACACCAGGGGGGGGGGTCTGACCGACAGCAGGATTCACCTCACCTGCCCCCCGTCCTGCTGGCGCCCCTTTTTGAGAGCGCCATGTCTACCCCGCGAAGGGACAGCACTCAGAGTGCGTCTGATGAGGACGTGCAACAATATGCCGTCCGGTGTTCTACCCCCCCCGATCTGCCCCCCACCCTGCTGACGCCACTTTTTGAGAGCGTGATGTCTGCCTCACGAGCGGGCAGCACTCATCGTGAGTGCGATGAGGACATGGGTCAGTACGAAGTCCAGTACTCTACCCCACCCTCCGTGGGGGAGTGGCCCCCTAACCCCTTTACCTTTCCCTCTCTTCGCGGAGCACAGCGTCTCTGCACGGAATTGCCTGGCATGGCCCGACAGGGCTAGGAATGGGTTCGTGACCCCCATGCACGACACTCCACCATGCTGTACAACATGCAGGAGGGTGCTCTGTCTTCCAACAGCGCGGAGGGGCTCATGAAGCATGGACGGGCCTCACGTGAGGCAACCTAAAGGACGGAGGGGGGAGCCTCTTGTCATACAGGGCGGCAGCTCTCCAGAAACCCGCGCGACTTGCCCCTTGGGTGAGTTGGGGGGCTGGAATGGGTAGAAGCCCCATGGACTATTGCTCCTTAATATGATTTCCTTCCTTACTAGGTTCCTATTAAACCTATTAAACCTATTAACCTATCAAAACCTATTAAAAAAACTTTTTTTTACTAGGTTTCAGAACCTAGTAAAAAAAGTTCTTTTTTTTACCAGGTTTCAGAACCTACCAAAACAGAAGAACTAGGCATTACAACTTTCGGGCCACTTGTTGGCCACTTCTGATCTTGTGCCCCCCTCTGAAGGGCTTTTTTCCACTGGCCTGGTGAGGGCCCTTTTTGAACCCCTGTTCAGGGACCCCCGAGAATGCAGGGGTGACATAGCATTTCCGCCCTCTTTTGGGCCCCTGAGAAGGCAGGGGTGAGGCGGCCACTTCTGATTTTGTTCCCCTATGTTGGGGATCCCCAAGAATGCAGGGATGACATAGCATTTCTTCCCTTGTTTGGGCCCCTGAGAAGGCAGGGGTGAGTCAGCCACTTCTGATTTTGTTCCCCTTTGTTGGGGACCACTTCTGATTTTGCTCCCTGCGCTTGGCGTTGGGGATCCCCGAGAATGCAAGGGTGACGTAGCATTTCCGCCCTCTTTTGGGCCCCTGAGAAGGCAGGGGTGAGGCAGCCACTTCTGATTTTGTTCCCCTATGTTGGGGATCCCCGAGAATGCAGGGGTGACATAGCATTTCCGCCCTTGTTTGGGCCCCTGAGAAGGCAGGGGTGAGGCAGCCACTTCTGATTTTGTTCCCCTTTGTTGGGGACCACTTCTGATTTTGCTCCCTGCGCTTGGCGTTGGGGATCCCCGAGAATGCAAGGGTGACGTAGCATTTCCGCCCTCTTTTGGGCCCCTGAGAAGGCAGGGGTGAGGCAGCCATTTCTGATTTTGTTCCCCTATGTTGGGGATCCCCGAGAATGCAGGGGTGACATAGCATTTCCGCCCTTGTTTGGGCCCCTGAGAAGGCAGGGGTGAGGCAGCCACTTCAGATTTTGTTCCCCTCCCTCAGCACACCCCACCTACAAAGATAAAACGGCGGACCTCATCTACAAGCGTGTGTTTTGCGACTTCATATAAAGCACACATGTGTGCACCTCGTATATATATATATATATATATATATATATATATTACTACACCCCTCTCCCCTTAAATCTAGCTAACAAGCAAGCAAGCAACAAGCAAGCAACAAGCAAGCAAGCAACAACAAGCACTTCTCCTTTCCGTTTTGGCCATTGCTCAGCCTCATCGCTCCGGGCTCTACTCTACTCTAGCCATCCTAGAGCCTAGGTGGTGGCCTTGCCAAATCCAAGTTTTCAGCCAAAAACTCACCGGTGGTGGCCCGGGGCGGGGGCGCCAGGTCGGGAGGTGCCCTCCCAAAACTGCGCATTTTGTGACCCAAAACAGCGTTTTTTGGCTCAAAACGGCCCCCAAACCTAGTCAAAACGGCCAAACGAAGCGAAACGGTTACTACACTCCACGTGCGGCTTGACTTCATCATGTCAAAGAGCCCTCTAGTGCCCTTCAACTCCACGATATGTCCGAGAAACGGCCCAAAAAGGCGCCAAAAAGCCCCAAAATCTGCGCCATGTGCACCAACAGCCCGAAACCAAGAACAGGCCGTATCTTGGGCTACGTGGCTCACAATCCAATTCCGAGGGCACCTAGTCCACCCGCAACCCCCCACTTTTTGTGGTTTCTACCCCTCACAATCGCCCAACGAGCCACCTTGACCCCCGTACCAGTGGTCACTTGGTGGAGCCGGAGGGTAGCACAGCCCGCGCACAGTTGGGGCCAACGGTGGGTCCACCAGGGTCCCCGGGGCGAAAAAAATCATTTTTTCCAAAGTTGTTGCTAGACCACTTGGGATGCTCAAACATGTGTTTTTAGCCAGTTTTGAGCCCGTGGTGACGCGGTTTGGGCCATGGAAAATCCCAAAATGCCTTGAAAATGGGCCGTTTTAGGACAAAAAATGGGTCAAAAATGGGTCAAAAACGCGTTTTTCCAAAAGTGATCCTGGACCATTTGGGATGCTCAAACAAGTGCTTTTAGCCCATTTTGAGCCCGTGGTGACACATTTTGGCCCATGGAAATCCCAAAATGCCTTGAAAAGGGCCCGTTTTGGGACCAAAAGTGGGTCAAAAATGGGTCAAAAACGCGTTTTTCCAAAAGTGATCTTGGACCATTGGGGATCCTCGGATAAGTTTTTTTAGCCCATTTTGAGCCCATTTGGACGGGTTTTGGGCAATGGAAATCCCAATATTCGTTGAAAAGGGGCCGTTTTGGGAGCAAAAATGGGTGAAAAATCGGTCAAAAACGCATTTTTCCAAAAGTGATCTTCGACCATTGGGGGTGCACAAACAGGTGTTTTGAGCCCATTTTGAGCTTGTTTTGATCGAGTTTAGGCCCTTCCGCTGCGTGTATGCACCAAGTTGTACCCTTCGCACGTACCTTAGAGTGGAGCCACGTAGAGTATGGGAGAGGGGTGTAGATTAGAGGATATATATACATATATATATGATATAAAAGCTCCTTCTTCTCTTGAGCCTGATTTTGTTTCTGCTTACCTTGCAATACACGGTTTGGCCCGGGTGGGGCGCCACTTCCACAAGTGCCCTGGAATCGACCAGGAGGCACCATGCCCTTAAACACAAATACCACCTGCCGTTGACCCCCCCCCCCCCTATAAACTTTGTGTGTTTTGTTCAAATTCAAGTCCAAAATTGTATCTACGTAGTAACCTAGTAAGAAATTTTTTTTATAATTTTTGCATTTTTTACCTCTAAAAAAAAACTTTTTAAAAAAAACTTTTGAAAAAAATTTTACTAGGTTTTACTACATTTTACTACATTTTACTAGGTTTTACTACGGCGCGTACTAGGTTTTACCAAATGCCCGTGAAGAATCCCCGGCCCACGCCTCTTTGTCCATCAGTATCGTCAGCATGACGAAGTGAGTCTCAGTGCACAACTCTCCTGCGTGTGATGAGTGCATTGGTAGCACCCAGGCCCCCCAGACGCAGGTGGAGCCGGAGGTACTAAGGCAGACCTGCGACCCACAGCGAGGACCACAACTGGCCCACAACGGAAGAGGGTGTGGACGCCAACACGATGGCCCAATCGCCCCCTCAGTCCGTCAAAGTGACCCCCGAACATGTATGCGTTCGAATTTATGCCCTTCCCAGAGCGGAGCGGCTGTACCTCAAACCTGAGATTGGTGAGGTGAGGGGTTTGTGTGGCCAGGGCGATGCGGGCCCATCAGTGCGCTGTCGTGCAGCAATGACATGTTCTGCACATATGATATCTGATGGGATGTCTCTTTCACTATTGGCGACACTTCATTGTGTAATGCCAGGGAAGGGGGAGGGAGCTGGGGAGGCAATGGCGTGTTTTGACTGGCTTTCTTGATTCCAGGGATCAGAGGTGTTTTGCTGTTGTGCTTTCTTCTTGCCTTTTTTCAGTATCAAAGGGTCCGGGCTTTCTATTGTTTTGCATTTTGCTGCACTCCCCACACCACTCCCCGGGGACAGTGTAAAGCCCCCAACAACGCTGTGGGCCTTGCGATGCGGTCCCTGAGGGTGTGCGTTCCGTGTGCATTGCATTTTCCAATCAGTTCGCTGGGTCGCCATCCTTCCGACTCGGATGGTCTGTCTGATGGTACGGCCGGCCGCAGGTGTGTGGCAGGATCACGGCTGCCCCCGGTCTCTCGTCCTCGCCAGGTCCACCTCAGTCCCGTGGGCACCGTCACGTCAGGGCGTCACGACACCTTCGTGGAGCTGAAGACGGTGCTGCAGGGCAAGCGCAGCAGCGAGTTCCGCAGCCGCACGGGCATCCAGTCGTACCTGTCGGGGATCCAGCACGTGTACGTGGGCGTGAGGGGGCAGGACAACGTCGTGACAGACATTCAGACGAACTCCATCACGAACTTTGTGGAGACGGTGGACGGTGAGGTGCCTGCGTGGCTCGGCCGCGCCTTTGCGTCTGCCAAGCGCTTCTTGGACGAACTAGCGCTGGAGGTGCAGGAGGGCGCCTGCTACAGCCTCTACACGGGCCCCCGTGTCAAACCCCATTACGTACTGCTGCGGCTGGAGGGCGCAGAGCGGGAGCAGGCCCTGCAGGGGTTCCCAGACTGGTGGACCGGTGCGGGGACAGCGCCTCCACGCCCCCCGGCACAGTGCCCCCTTGAGTGGCTGGCGAAGTCTGAGGGGGGTGCGGAGCCCCAGCCCAGTGCGCCTGAGGAGGCATCCAAACCTGCAAGGGGCGGCGGGGGCCATGGGAAGGGCAAAGGGAAAGGGAAGGGCAAAGGGAAGGGCAAATGGAAGGGGTATAGATGAGGCAGAGGTATTGTTGAGGGGTTTCCAGGGAGGGGAGGGAGGGGGATCGCCTGAGCCTGACACAGTTTGTCCTGCAATTTTGCACGAGGGGTGTCAACAGGACCGCAGCCCCTCTCCAGTGACACACTGATCCACATTCGCCATTCAATTGGTACGGGCAGGGGCAGGGCCTTGCGCAGTGGCAAGGGCAGGGGCCTGGGCATGCGCATGCGTCTGAACATTTGCATGTGCATGTGCGGGCACGGGCCTGGGCGTGAACCTGTGCATCGGCAGGGACATGGGCCTGGGCAGGAGCATGGCGTGGGCGTAGGCATGGGCATGGGCATGGGCATGGGCATGCGTATGGCATGGACAGGGGTGTTCATATACGCAGGGCATGCAACGGCGGATCTTTGTAACGTACACTCTCAAGGGTTGCACTGGCGAGGCTGATCGCCATAGCAGGGCATACCCTGCTCCCCAGAAGCGAACTCCCCTAATTTGCCCCGGTGCACGCGACCATCACATCTCAGGAGAATATCATTCGGCAACGTGTCCGTGCGATCGGTATTTACAACCTTTGGATCGGTTGTGATCACCCACACAATTGTGCGTGACCCTTTCGTTGTAATGTTTTGTCTTATGTCGTATCGTCTTCTGTTGTACTGCACTGTGCTGTGTTGTGTTGTTCTCTTTATCACATTGCTGAATACACCGGAGGTAATATTTCTTGGGCTTCTGTTCTATGGAACACTGAACACGATCCATTGATGACATGTGGAGCCATGCAGGGGAATGGGGTGTATCCATGGGTACAAAAGAGTACATATGCGGTGAATGTTGCACTGTGATTGGGCATGGGCTGTTTCCTACTGGGTACTGGGCCTCGGGTGCATTATGGTTGCCCGGTGTAGCGCCCAGCACGATGCCAGTAATGCCGAGCAATCTGTCTTGTCGAGCCAGCCCTTTCATATAGAGCACCAGGGTGGTATTTTATCGAGGCTGGTTTTCCCAAAGGATTCAAACGATGGCCGTCGGCAGATTTGAGACAGTAGTTCATAGATTTGATGTTTTCTTCAGGTTGGTGCGTAGTGGAGTCCAGCATAGGTCTTTTCACACAAGCGCCTCTCTTGAGTACACAGTAGGGGTCACGGGTAGGCACCGTGTCATGCATGATGTTCGCACCAAAGCTGCAGTTGACCAACTTCCTGACCCACTTCCCATTTCACATGACCAATTCGCCACAGGAGTGTGATTTCAGTGACTCCTACACTCCATGTCCCGGTCATTTATTGCTATTGGACTTTTCGGACTGGCCCTGGGGACTCGCTTTTGTGACTACTATCACAAAATTCATTCTGCCATTGCCGAACGCGGTGGCAGTGCAATGTAGCAATCCAATCCAACACGGTCCGGCGCTAAACGGCATGCACTCCCCACGTTGGGGGCGCTTTTAGCGCAGTGCGCGCATAGTGCGGGCGCAGTGCAACTATTTGGGCGTCTAGCTGTACTGGAGACCCATACTTTGTGATACTAGGGGCATCATTGTTGCCCCTAGCGTAGGTTTTGATCCTTCTTCCACATTGGGGGAATGGATTTTTTGAAATTTCACCCACTTTCACCCATTTCCACCCCTTTTTACACTTTTTTGCTCATCCCCACCATGGACTCCCACACTTTGGTGTGGCACCTTGAGTTGGGGTGATGGACTCCCACACTGCGGTGTGGCCCCTTGAATTGGGGTGATGGGGGGAAGAATGGGAGCTGAATGATGAGGAGGTAGCGGCGCAGGACTTACAGGGTGCTGCCAGCCCTAATGAAGTGGAAGAAACTCTCCCTGACAGGAACGCCGAAGAAATGGCTAAGGAAGGCCGGGGGCTCTTCGGGGAGAAGCTAGTCTAAAAGTAGCGCGCAGTGCAAGTGCTCCCCCATTATCTGGCCCCGGGATCTTGCCTTCCCACATTGTTCGGTGATTGTAGAGCGGACTTTTCCGTCAGACCAGGCGGGTTGGTGCTCATGCGGGACCCCTGGGCAAGCGGTTTTGAGGTTTTGGGTCTCATATCAGCAGCATTCGCAGAACGTTGCATCAACACAAACAGGGGTTGAAGTCTCAAGTAGATTATTTGCATGAACAGAAATGACTCTTCACTGGCATGAATCGGCCCCTGTTTCCCGGAACAATTGCCTAGAGTGTTGGCAGCTGGATGCAATCCCGGTTGTTTTTCTTTCTCGGGCCCCGTATGAAAGGCAGCACAGGGCATCTTTTGCGAGGAAGAGATGGTGAGCTGAAGGGCTGTATCCAAAGTGGGTGCCAAATCGGTTCCTGGTGGTTGGAAAAACCATAGGGGGACAAGGTCTGGAAATTACAACACGTTGGGTGGGCCGTTGAGGGCGGACAGAAGCAGTTGTTGCAGAATGGATTGTCACTGTGTGTGGGGGGGGGGGGGCGGGGGGGGGGGGGGGTACTCATACCTTGCTTCCAAGCGCATGCTTGCATTTTCCTTCAGTCCGCAGCTTGATTGCTGTCCCTCTCACTGTCACAGCCCATTCTACGCCCTGCCTTGCTCTGAAATTGCTCGGGACCTGCCGCAAGGGATGCCCGTGGTGCATGCCGCGTTGTGGTTGCCTCCTGCTTCCCCAGCAGTTGTTTGGACCTGTGCATTATGGGTAGCGCTGTGCGACTGAGGGGGGGTATCACGATTCCATGCTGCATGGTGAGTAACGTACTGCAACCAACTCTGAGCCACATCAGGGATCGGTTGGAGGAGACGGCTGATGTGTGCGCTTTGTGTTGCCACAGACACACCACTACAGTTTGTGGTGCTTGCAAATCAATTTACTCTGTGAAGTGCATTGACCCCCATCCCCGTGGTGATGGCACCTGGCACAGTAAGGCTGTAAACAGCCATATCACTGAGCTTGACATACCATTGTTGCTGGCCGCGTTATGGTTCTCGGGCAAGGTGTGCTCTGGGCAATGCGTCCTTTTCTGTTCCATTTTTTTCCAGACCCGGGATGTTCTATGCAGTTCCAACAACGGGAGATGATTCCCGAGGACATGCGCCCAAACATGGCGCACGGGGCGTACAAAGTGTGTGCAGCGCGTGCATCAGGCGTGCACAGAGTGCACAGCCAAACGGCGAACATGCCCTCAAAGGCTGTGCTCTGTGAAAGTGCAGTCGGGGGGAGTGTGTGGGGCTTTGAGCCAGGCCTTTGCTCAGTCTGGGGGACGGGGGAAGAGCTGGTTCCCAGCCAAGCCCACACTCCCGCAAGGTCAGGCCCACGGCCACAAGCCCACACCCATGGTCAGGCCCACGCACATGTCCGGGTCCAGGCCCATCCCCGTGGAACAAGATGAGGTGAGGCGTTCCAAGAAACACCAAAGGGCAGGGCAGTCGCCAGTAAGTACATGTACAGCCCTGGCCCAAAACATCCGCCGCAACAAACAACAGGGGGCACCTGCCCTTGTCAGGGCCCTGAGAAATTGGGCTGCAGTAGGCCCAGACGCTGTGAGGAGGGTGTGTGCCAAATGATAGACAGAGAGAGTACCGCCCGCGTGGTGCGTGCGGTGCACACAGTGCACCAGGGCATGTGTATGCGGCTGGTGCCATGAGCCCTGCTGCATATGTGGCACTGCAAGGCACCACGTCGCTCCAAGACCTGGGGCTAAGTATGTTCTGCAGCACAGCGTACACCCCAGGATCATTGAAGGACATGCGGGCGGCACCCTCAGAGGGGGAAGGCACACAAGCCCTACGAGCCCTGGTCCCCAGCCACTTCAGTTTCTGAGGTGAGGGATGGTTCTTGTGACCAACAGAACGACAGTTTGAGGAACGGCATAAAACGGCAGTTCCACTGTGGCCTGCAGTGTAGCTCGAAGAATCGAAAGTTCAGATCCCAAGTGGAGCCCCATCCCACAAAACCCAATGCAGGGGTGTTGTCTTATTTGACCGGCCTTTCAATCTTTGTGAGTTGTGGTGCCTGAAATTTGGCCATGTTGTGTGGCCCTCTCACCAAAAACAACTGAACAGTGCAACAGTGCAGTTTGACCCCTGATTTCGGAGCCCCTTTTGCAAGACCTGCCCAAAAAGCTCAGGTTGGGGGGGGGGGGCGACCTTTTCTGGGCAACAAGTCCCGGTAGGATCCAGTCCCACACGTTGCTCACCATGATCCAGCCCCGCCCTTTGGGGAATTCAGTAGCAACCAGCGGCAGTCTCAGACCTATTCATGGGGCCGTAGCCATGAGCGAGGGTGTTGGTGTGGCAATGGAAACTGGGCCATTCTTGGAACCCCAAGTCTCAGAACATCGGGGGCTGTGGTTCCAAGTGTGGTGGTGTGTGCCTCTACCCTTGTTCATCTGGGGAGCATGTCCACCCCAGTGGTATGGCCCTGATGCACAGCGGGGTTACGCTTAGCTATTTGCAGGAGGTCCAGCCTTGGCAGTGCGCATCTGCGTCCCCTACGGCTGGCGCCGCCTCCAGCACCTGATCCGCACTGCTGTGCTGCTTCTTGACGGACTGTGCAGCGAGTGTTGATGTGCTTTGCTGAAGTGAGTACGGAGGGTGACGACCGTCGTCGTACCTACGGCTTAGCTTGTCGCTGAGCCATGTTTAGGAGGAGCACAGGTGTGGTCACTCACAGCCCACAAGGGCGGCAGCTGATGAGAAAGCTCACGGCGGCAGCACAGGCAGTAGGTAGTGGAGAATCAGTGCACCAGAGAGTGAAAGTTGAGTAAACACAAATAGACACAGGTTGTCAGTCACATCTTCGCAAAGCAACAGAAGCTGCATTGTTACGAGCAGAAGTGCGTGCGAGCCGCGTAGCATATGCTATGATTGAGCTGCTGGGTGGCTAGCGAGGACCGATCAGGGCCTGGACAACGACGCCTCACAGTGTGACCAAATACGCCGTGTGCAACCCCTTCGGCGACCCGCGCATTCCGATGTCACAGGCTCTGCACTTTTCGGCCCCCTTTTCCTTTTATCCTGGACTCGACACCCATTGCCGGATGGATCAGGGGCTTTGGATAACTGCATCGGGCGCTTGCTGAGCGTCGGTCTGTGGTCGTTCCGGACCCCTTTACGGATTGCTTCCGCTGTGCCCTCTGCACATGCCCATGCCCAAGCATGTCGCGCCCTCCGGCCGCGCTGGCCGGCAGCCCAGCAGTGCTCATGCTGACCTGGACCCAGACCCAGCTACCACAGAGCCTGGCCCATGGGGTGGCAGCTCCTCCAGCGGGGGTTCGGAGATCGCAGGTCACGATCATGAAGGCTGGGAGTCAGCGGAGGAGACTGTCCGGTCCTCAGACCACACGGCGTTGCATGGCCAGGACTCGTCTGTGGCATGCAGCAGCGAGATGCACGGCTGGGACCGGGGGCAGGCGGCGGAAACGAAGCAGGCGCCGCTGTCAGAGGACAGCTTCTCGGAGCCGGAGAGCCCCACGTCTGCGCAGGGCCGCCGGAGGGTCGTGTATGCGATGATTGATGGGGTGCGGTACGAGAAGGAGTTCTCGGGGCACAAATCTGACCGCATGAAGATGGGCCACCGGTGGGAGTCCTACCAGAATCGATACGTGCGGAGGAAGATCACGCTTCTCGAGAAGCAGCAGGCCAGTGATCAAAAGGTGCGCCGCCGCCATGCGGATGAGGCGGAGGCGGAGGAGGAGGAGGAGGAGGAGGCATCTGTTGTGATGACCCAAGAGCAGGTCGAAGAGGAGCGGCAGCTGCAGCGTCTAAAGCAGGTGCCAGGGGGGGGAGGCAACAGGGACAGGGGCGAAGTTGAGGGGGGGGGGGGCGGCTTCGGAATTGGAACTGTGCATAATGGCACGCTTTTCAGAGGGAGTCTCAGTCTGCACTAATGGGTGGCGGACAGGGGGTTTGTGTGTGTGTGTGTGTGTGTGTGTGTGTGTGTGTGTGTGTGTGTGTGTGTGTGTGTGTGTGTGTGTGTGTGTGTGTGGTGTACTACAAGCGTGTGGTGGGGGGAAGGGGGGGGGGTTGCTGGGGAGACGGAGCCTGGACCCAGGGTCACTGTGGCTTTTTGGGAGATCAGTACACCAGCCTGTCTCTCTGCAATGCTGTTTGGACAGTGACGTCATGCATGGGTTTGTGGTGTTATTCGCGGTCCTTGATACCCGTATCCTGCGGTGCAGGTGCTCCGAGGGCGGATGGGGGTCGATGGCCTGACTCCCAATGAGGCTGCTAAGATCGCCCGCCGCCGGATGATGCACAACCGCAGCCGCAGCAGATTGCCGGCCAAACGGTCCTCAGCAGACAAGTCGGCGAAGAAAAAGCGTGAGCCGCCCCGCAACCCACATGGGCCCTCGCCGGATGATCATGGGCTGGCGTTCAAGCCTGGTGCCGGCGGCTTTTGCCCGTATTCCACAGACCGCCACCCGCGCGGTGTGCGGGTGCCCGGCACGCGATTCAAGCCGAAGGTCTCCCCGTCCCCGTCCCCCTCCACCTCCACTTCTGCTTCTTGCTGTGGCTCTCGTTCTCGCTCTTGCTCTGCCTCCCTCAAGTTACCAAGCAATGGCGGCCAGCACACAAAGCCCCTTCACCCCCAAACCCTGCATTCCAAGCAGCACAGAAGAAGTTTGGCACGGGTTTCCGTCCCACAAACACCTGGGAACCAATTCTCTCCCTATTGTCTATCTTTTCCTCCCTCTGATGGAACCCGCCCCATGGGGGCCCCTCTTCTGTCCCCCACGGCCCATTGGTCTGCGGTCCGACAGCTAGTAGTGAGTGGGATGCGTCGTGGGGTCAGCCGTAATGGTGAGCCCACTCCCCCTGCTCAATGCCCTGCATGGTACGAGGAAGTAGGGGACCAACTAGAGCACCCCAAACGGTTCCCCTTCCTTGGGCCATGCTCCCCGGTTCCGTCATCGTGTCCGGTGTGGAGTCCGGCGATCAGCTGGCCCACACGGACACCTTCAACGCCACCCACGTTTTCGCGCGATTTTCGAACAACTTTGTTGTGCATTTCCGGATGGTTGTGTGTTGCGCTTGGAGTCCGCTGTAATCTGCCAGAGGCTGCACCCTGCACAATATGAAGTGACCTGCAATGTTGTGCCTCCTGTTTCTTGCCAGTGCTGTGTCATTTTCATGCCCCGTGGCAGTGGAGCCAAGGGAAGGAACCCCTTGGGCCATATCCAGTCACGACAACACAAGGCACGCCGACTCAAGTCGTTATAAGACGTTGTCTCCAGGGAGCTAGGTGCACGAGACGCGGTGCAACACCTGCCGGACACGGGCCAGATCGTGTTGACGTTGGTAGCCGGGGGGGGGGGGGGGGATGCAAACCCTACGGCACCAACCCTGTGGGAGAAGACCGTGGTGACAATGTGGCGCATCCGAACACTCCATCTATCGAGGAACGAGGCGCAGTACCTTACTCCTCATCTACTCGAAGGTGTACTATGGGAGGTCGTGTGGGCCACAATGCAGCAGCTCGCACAGCCCGCTGCGGAGGGCTTCGTTGCCACGACGGCCCAGCGTATCCAGCTCTATGGTGCCGTTTGCCCGTTACCAAAGTGGTTGAGGCACCTATATAGTTGCCGACGGGTCGAACCCGTCCATGTCCAACATCCCGGCGATCCAAGACTACATTGCATGCCGATTGCGGTGGATAGTGCGTCACGCCATGAGGCTTTGTACGTCCATTGCACGCTCGGGGGAACTAGCAGCCCCGACAAATTTACCAGCTGGTGGCTACTAGGAGGTAGTGAGGAGTGGGCCACGTTGTACACGGTTGCCTAGGAGGTGGACTTTGACCAACAAATGTGGGGCGCAAGTAAGGTTGTATTCTAGGAAATGGGAAGGGAAAGGTTCGGTTGGAGTGTGCCGCGGCTGTGCAATTCATGCGCACCCGGCGGTTGGAGGCACTCATTGTGATGTGCCTTGAGGAGGGGGGAACGACCAACAAGCGGGTGGGAGATAGACTATGGGGTTATGTTTGTCGGGAGTGGCGGGACAACATTGCTCAGATGTGCGTGTATGCATGGCAAATGGAATGGTTGTCCAGGGGGGACGTAGTCAGGCTTCTCGAATGTAGCATACGAATGGGCAAGGCCCACTTATTGTTACAGTGGCCTAAGCTGTTGTGGTCACTTTTGTGGATGGACCACATGTATTTCTTTGCCCGCAAGTGAAGAATCCTCTCCAAAATTTCATGCTTTGCCATGCAAGGCAGCCACCGTAGGCTAAAGCGCATGCTGCGCAATAGAGGGGGCCTAAGCCTCCTACGTGGCCGCCTAGGGGTGCAGGTTGTGGTTGACAACCACACTATAGATGACAGCCTCCGCCGAGAGGGGTGGGTGGAATGTCACCAAGAGGTCCATGCGTGGACAAGGGCCCGTGACACTGCGGCAATTGGCGTGGCGTGCTCGCAAGAGGGCACTTAGTGACCTCAACTATGTACATGTCCTCTCACAGTGTTTCAGAATCCGCAAGCGGCGGGCTTGGGACATGCACACGTGCGACCATGGCTTGTGGTGGCTCTGGGTAGTTGAGTTGGTGGACATGCACGCGTGCGCGAAAATTAATGGGAAAATCACGCGATGTTCGCGCTACTTTGGCGCGAATGTGCTGCATACTCGCGTTCGCAATGGCACCTCACACACAGGGAACACCCGCGGTAGGAATGGGGCACTTTGTGGGGCACCGTCGCGCCGTAGCATCTCAAAAAGGTGCCATTTCTTTTCGTAGACACCCGGATTTTGTTTTTCGGGGATTTTCAAAAATATTGCTACCATCCCAACAGTATGAAGATATTTGTTGTCCGGCCAAAATGGTACATTTGTCCACCCATATTCGTGCGATTTTTGCTCCCCATTCAAAAGTTCGTTCCCTTACCGGCCGTTCACAAAGGGTACATAGACGTCCCTATCGGCTTCATGGCCACTGTGCAGCGCACTCTCCGAGGCACAAACCGTGGCACCGCCGAGTAGACTCCGCTGCCCTTGGTCAGGAGAGGCCTTCCAACGTGGCCACCAGAAAGGCAATCAAACAATTGGACCACGTCACAACCTACAGTTGTGATAGTTGTGATAGCCAATCTGTCCTTTGTGGCCCACTTCTGCTTTTGTCCCCCTGATTGCAAGTGCTGGGGCGCCACCAATCAATAGCCCTTATGTGGCCTATTTGCCCACTTACGGGCAAAAGCTAACTTTGTCTCCCGCTCTAAAGCTATGGGGACCCCCTAGACGGCACACATTATGTAACCAATGCGCCCACGGCTGATTTTGTCCACCGCCTTGAACCGTTCGCCACCTGCTGCAGGGCAATGAGCTATGTACCCTTTGCGAACCGCACTTGTGAATGAACATGCGCACGTTGCTGACTTTTGGCCCGTTTTGCCCGTTATTCCGTGCTCGTTTGCCCGTTTGCCGTGCTTACTTCGCCAAAAATTAAGGAAACTTAAAGACGCGCAAAATGTAGCCCGAGTGGTAGCTAACATCGCTTAGATTCGCAAAAAAAATTGTTAAATTCACGCGCATATTGGCATGTCTCGTTCACATTTCTCGTTTGCATTCGCATGTAAGTTCTTTTCGCCCGAAGATCGCGCAAAAATCGTGCAAACATCGCGGGAATATTACCAAGTTCCACTCCTTTCCATGCTTTTGTCCCCCTGTGCAGCTCTCATTTCTCTTGCAATGGCTCTCTCGCAACATGGTAGCCTCCCGGACCCAGCAGCCGACACCCACGCCCACTTCTTGGCCCTCTCCCGCCGCCCGCACGCGCTGCAGGAGCCCACATACATGGGATGCCTGCTGGTGGGGGAGGTGGTTGAGTGGGCAAAGGGTTTGGACTCCTCCCCCAACCTCATCCGCATTGACATGAGGGAACCCGCGCGCGCGGAAGCTCTCCGCAAGAAGGGGTGGACCACGGATTTGTGGCACCAACTGCAGTTGGCTGTCCGCCTTATCCCCGCCACCAAAGCGGTTGACTCCCTCCTAAGGGTCATGTTGCAGCACGGGGCGGGGAAGTTCAAGTCGGGGGGTTTGCACCGTCTACCCCACCACTAACCTCCTCTAACCCCCCCCCCCCCCACCCCGCATGGACATGGTTGCGTTGAATGAGTACTTCTTTGCCGGTGATCCGCATCGGGACCATTCTTCTTTTCCCTTTGGTCGGCAGACCGCCACTGCTCAAGGGTGGGATGACTTGGGGCTCTTCCCCGCCCATCCTGAGGTGCAACCCCTCCACCACAGCCCCGACATCCCTCTTCCCACGCTTCATCGGTTGCGTCGGTTGTGTTGGTATCGGGGATTGGCCGACCCCCTCCCCCTTCATTACCCCCCGAACCCCCTATGTGAACCGCCCCCTTGCCGAACCCCCCCACCTATGCAACCCCTAACCCATCCCTCCACACCGACCGTCCCGTACCTCCCATGCCCAGGAACTTTGTTGATGGGCTTGGGGGTACGGGGACCGGAGACACCCTCACTTCCGCCGACTGCAAGGCGGTTTGGGAACGGGTGGAGAAAGTCTCGGGCGGCGGGGGAAAATAAAGTTCCACAGTTCTTCGATGTTGTGTTTAACGTACAAAATGTGGAAAAACAACGGGCCGGTCCCTCCCTGCCCTAGCGCTACTAGTCTAGACCGGGTAAGACAGATTAGCTGGTTCGTAGCCTTTTCAAAAAGCTTGTTGCCAACCGGAGGGAGACCATGCCTGGCCCCTTTGAGTCTGTTTACCCCATGCCCCCCGCTTCCGTCATCGTGTCCGGTGTGGAGTTCAGCGATCAGGTGGCCCACACGGACACCTCCATCGTCCCCCCACATCCTGCCCCGGTCCGACCGGTCAAAGTCGGACTCCGACCTTTCCACCTTTGTGGCCCTCTCCCCCCAGTACGGCCTGTGCATTCATGCGTGAACGGCTTTGGGGGAGGCCGAGGTAGAGAGGTGGGACGAGGTCCTCCTTAACCAAGGCGAGGTTCTCGTCATGGTCTGCACCGCCCGCCACGATGGTCTTCCACCCCTCACCGGTCAAGACATGCAGGGGTCGTGTTCAACCAGTGGACTCCCCACAAAAAGCATGACAACGTGCTGCCCAACACCACCCACCTGCTCAAGAAATTTTTGGGGACCCTTGAGCAACAAGAGGTCCCCACATATGGCCAACTCCTTTTTGTTGTTGGGGCGGGTTGGAGGCCCATTTGGCGCTGGCCGTCGAGGACCTTTTGGGATGATGTTTTCAACCCCCCCCCCCCCAAGCCCCGGGTGAAGCAGGTTCCCCCGTGTGCCCCGATCACCCTACCTTTGTCATGCGCTTGGCGGCGGGCCTCCTCCCGTGCCGGTCCATGGCGGGGAGGTTGTGCTGTGGCGGAGGCCCTTCCAGCTGGAGCTAGCCAAGGCCGAAGCGAACGGACGGGGATGCCCTGGTGCAGTGGGCAATCGGTGGATCTCTGCTTCCGCAACGGCCTGCGAGCGCCTGGCAACTGTTCAACGAGGCGCCGCCGTTCCGCAACGCAAGGCAGGTGAACAAAGGCGGTTGGAGCAACCGCTGCCGCTGTGAGTTAGTGGTATGGTGTGTGTTGCGTGTTGCTGAACCCGAAAATTGCGCGATTTTCGCGCTTTTGTGCCAACCGTGCGCGTTGTGTAGTCTGTTCGCAATTTGCTTCCCGTTTGCGCATTTCACGCGAATATTGCGCGCAAATGGCACAATTTTCGCCCCATTTGGCACTCCGTGCGCACTATGTCTTCCGTGCGCACCTTGCTTTCTATTTGTGAACTTCGCGAGATTTTCAGGCGATCTTTGAACAATTTTGTTGTACGTTCTCGGATGGTTGTCAATGGCACTTGGAGTGCGCCGCAAACTGCCACAGGCTGCACCCTGCACAATATGAAGTGACCTGCAATGTTCCACCACTTGTTTTTTTCAAGGGCTGTGTCATTCTCATGCCCTGTGGCATTGGGTCCAAGGGAAGGAGCCCCTTCTGCCACGTGAAGTCTAGACAACACAAGGCACGCCGACTCCAGTCGTTAGAGGACCTTGTTTGCCGTGAGCTAGGTGCACCCTACACGGTTCAACACCTGCCGGACATGGGCCATATGGTGTTTACGCCGGTAGCCGGGGTGGGGGGGGTTCAAACCCTACAGCGTCATCCCTGTGGTAGAAGATTCTGGCAGCGGTGTGGCGCATCCGGTCACTCCACCTATCTAGGACGGTACCGGACTCCTTATTTAGTTGAAGGTGTGCCCTTGGAGGCCGTGTGGGCCACAATGCAACCGCTTGCACAGCCCGCAGCGGAGGGCTTCGTTGCCATGATGGGTGAAGGTGTGGAGCTATATGGTGCCGCATGCCCGTTACCAAAGCGGTTGCCGCACCTATATAGTTTTCTACCGGTGGAACCAGTCCACGTCCAACAACCCGGCGATGCAGAACTACATTGCATGCTGATTGCGGTGGATGGTGCATCACGCCATGAGGCGTCGTACGTCCATTGCACGCTTAGGGGCACAAGCAGCCCCGATCAACATGCTATGTGGTGGCTACTAGGGGGCACAAAGGAGGGGGCCACGTTGTATGCGGCCGCGCAGGAGGTGGACTTCGACCAACAATTCTGGGACGCACCTAAGGTTGTATTCTAGGATACCAGCGGTTCGGACCGCCAAACTCTTTTTTTTCTATGTGCCGATGGCAAGGCACAAATTTTATTGGCCGATTGCGAGAATTGGAAAGCCGGGGCTCCCCAAGTCATGGTGTGTCAGGTATGTGGGTGCAATAAGGCACAATTTCTTGCCAACTTCGGGTTGGAAGACACCATCGACGGGTGGTGGGATGTGGTGCTCCCAATTGGAGCGATGTATCGACACCTTGCAGCCGACCGCCGCATTCCCGACTACGGATTGCAAGGAGTGCTGAGTGTCACCATATGTGGTATGTCGGGCATGCGCGACCCAGTGGTGGCAACAACGGGCAAGTCAGGCACTATTGTTGCGCGCAACTTGCTTCAACCCATTCTAGACGTTGCTCCCATTCAAGCGAAGACGATAAGAATGGGGAGGTTGAACAATGACAAGGCAAACGGGAAGGGAAAGCTTAGGTTGGAGTGTGCCGCAGCTGTGCAATTCATGCGCACCAAGCGGTTGGAGGCACTCACTATGATATGCCTTGAGGAGGGGGGAACGACCATTAAGCTGGTGGGCGGCAGACTATGGGGTGATGTTGGTAGGGAGTGCTGGGACAAATGTGCCGAGACGTGTGTGTATGCATGGCAAATGGAATGGTTGTCTAGGGGGGATGTTAGAAGACTTCACGAATGTAGCATACGTATCGGCAAGGCCCACTTAGTGTTGCAGTGGTGTAAGCTGTAGTGGTCACATCTTTGGATTGACTGCATGTATGTCTTTGCCCGCAAGTGGAGAATCCTCTCCAAATTTTAATGCTTTGCCATGGAGGGCAGCCACCGTAGGCTAAAGCATACTGCGCCATAGCGGGGGCCTAAGCATCCTGCGTGGCCGCCTAGGTGTGCAGGTTGTGGTTGACAACCACACCATACGTGACAGCCTCCATCGAGAGGGCCAAAATATTACTAAGAGGTCCATGCGTGGACAAGGGCCTGTAACAGTGCAGCAATTGTCAGGGCGTGCCCGCAAGAGGGCAGTTAGTGATCTCAACCATGTACATGTCCTCTCAGAGCGTTTGAGATGCCGCCGCAAGCGGCGGGCTTGGGACATGCGGACATGGGACCATGGGTTGTGGTGGCTCTACGTACTTGAGTTGGTGCACGCCACATTGTGGAGGTGCGCGCGTGCGCGAAAATGAATGCGAAAATCGCGCGATTTTCGCGGGAGATTCGCGCGAATTTGTTGTATATTGACGTTCGCATTGCCGCCGCAGACACATGGAAAGCACGCGGTAGGATTAGGGCATTTTGTTGGGCACCGTGGCACCGTTGCGTGTGAAAAAGGTGCGGCTTCCTTTTATGGGCACCCGGATTTTGTTTTTTTTAGAATTTTTGAAAAATATTGCTACCATCCCGACTCTGTGAAAATAGTTGTTCCCGGTCATAATTGTCCCTTTGTGCAACCATATTCGCGCGATTTTCGCTCCCCATTCAAAACATCTTTTACCGGCCGTTCGCAAATGGTACATATGTCGCCAATCCGCGGACTTGTGGCTAACGTCTGATTTATTCCTGCGTTGGAAGCGTTGGGGACCCCCCAAATAGCAAGAGTGATGTAGCCAATCCGCCCACTTGTGGCCAACTTCTTATTTTCTCCATGGCTCGTTGTTGCGGAACCCTCAAACGGCAAGGGTTATGTAGCCCGTCCGTGCCTTGTGGCCCATTTCTGATTGTGTCCCCTTGGCCGGGAAGTCTTGCGCACGCATTAAACAGCAGGGCTAATGTGGCCTATCTACCCATTTATGGGCCACTATTGACTTCGCCCTGTGCCAAAGCTTTGGGGACCCCGAGACATCACGGGTTATGCAGGCAATGCGCACACTTGTGCGCGCTTTCGGATGTTGTCCCCCGCTTCGAAGCTTTGGGAACGCCCCTTAATGCAGAGATTGTTGAACCAATCCACCCACTTGTGGCCCACTTCCAATTTTGTCCTCCGCTCTAAAGCCTTGGGGACTCCTTAGATGGCAAGGGTTGTGTAGCCAATCAGCCCGCTTGTGGGCTAGGTTTCATTTTCTCGCCCGCCTTACAGCATTGTTGAGGCCTGAGTCTGCATGGGTAATGTAGCCATTTTGCGCACTTGTGGGTCGCCTCCAATTTTGTCTCCCCGCCCGCAAGCGTTGGGGACCCTCCAAACAGAAGGCATCATGGCGCCAACCCGCCCACTTGTGGGCCACTGCTGATTTTGTTGCTCTGCTGGAAAGCTTTGGGACCTCCCAAATGGCAATGGTGATGTAGCCTATCCACCAAGTTGTGGCCCTCTTCCAATTTTTGTCCCCGGTTTTGAAACGTCTACCCTCCAATATAACAGACAGCATCCAAGATGGGGAAGCAAACAAGGCAATCAAAATGTCGCTCGTTGTCGCACGTTGCAAGGTACAAAAGAAAAATGACCTACCCATTGACAATGCAAATGTCGTGCAGCACCGAAACCACATCAAGCACGTCACTTCATGGCCGGTTGCTAACAAGTTGACAGGCTAGAAAGCACACCGCATGCAGGTAGGCACGCCTTTTCAAATGTCTCATGGGCAAATGGCCACTGGGTGCACAAAAGCGTACACAAGCAGGCAGGTGTGTGCATACATTGCCGCACGGTCAAGCAGCGGCCTCACCCTAAAACAGAGAAAAAACTAAACGAGTAGGGGCAAAAACATAGGTAGCCATATTGCCCAGGCTATGCAGGGCCGTAAGCAACAAGAAGCAGCCATACGGACCCTATAAACCCAAAGTGAAACAAAAATGGCCTCTGCACAGCCCAGAAAGTATAGAAATTGCAATAAGGGGGTTGTATACGTCCTATTGGGTGGCCAAGCGAACAAAGGGACTGGGTTGCTCCATGCCCCCCGTTCCCCGCCCTCGGAAACTATTTGCTCAATTTCGACCAGCTGCTGGCTCACGGGAACAAACCAATCAAAACGTACCTCGTTGACCAAGGCGGGAAGTTACAATAGAAACGGGTGCTACCAACAGACACTGCACATGTCTTGCAGCACCAAAACCACATCACACACCCTCATATTATGGTCTGCTGCCGACAGGCTGACGGGTTAGTAAGCACAGGCAGGTAGGCTCAACTTTTCAAATGTTGCATTTGCCAATAGCCACCGGGTGCACACGACTTTACGAACACACGGAGGTGTGTGCAAGGAGCCGGCATACCCTGTTTTTTCCCGATGCAGCGCGTGAAGGAGGCCAACCACACGGGCGTTGGTTCCCACCATAACATTTGCACCATTTGTGCAAAGCCAAACCAGGTGGCACAGCGAAACCTCCAAGGAAATGCCAATTTTCTCAAAGGCCGCCTTGTAGCTCTCAGAGTTGACTTCCTATCACCCCCCTCCAATGCTTATAGTGAAAAGTACTCCGTCACTGTCTAATCGCAGGGTGGTACCGGACATGCGACATCTCATGCTTCTTTGTTGACAGATAAGTGCAACGATCAGAAGTGAGAGCAAAAAGAGGGCCTTGGGAGAGCGGTTTGGCCTACTCCGTGCACGTGAGCAGCAACATGCTTCAAAATACCAAGTACGGACACATTGCAACAGTATGTATTGATGATGCTAGCAACAGTCAATTCAGCAATTTTGGCATCACCACCCACATCGCCAAGCACACCGCTCTGCTTCACGGCCTGGAATACCAAGCGAAAGAGCACCGTGATGGCTTGTCTCGACGGAAGCAGTAGAGTGTTCGTTATGTTCTTGACCTTACCGCCCGAGTTCTAGAGAGTCACTAAGACGGCATGTTTACCGGAATTTCGATGTACCTCAGCCTTGGACCAGTTGCACTTGTTTATTCCTTCAATCCACTCAGCATAGGCTCCAAGCCGGGGGTGGCTATGGCATGCTGCACAATGCATGACTCCATGTTTGCTTACATGTGGTGCGGCGGCTGCATTTGCACTGACTTTGTCGTGTGGTCTGAGTGTGTGCCATGCTTTGCTTATGTCCATGGCACGTGTTGTGGCTCCAGTGTTGGTTTCTCCCGTGCATCTCACTTTGCTTTGTCAATTGCCTTTGACCGGTGCTTTGGTTGTGCCATGTGCTTCGACCATGGCACGCTCCTTCTGGTCGAGGGGTTGGCCCGTCTTTCATGCCATATGCGGAAATGTTTGGCAGCTCACCCACTGTCGCCCCATTCTGCTCTAGCAGTTCCGAAAAACTCTTGGCCGACATGGGCTTACCATGAAGCCTTGTTGAGTGTACGGTTGGCACTTTTGGGTGCACGCCCCAGTGCCGGTTTTAAGGAGGACATTGTCGAAGATCCCAATGCGCCGGCGCTTGCTGGTGTGAGCTCAAACTGCCACGGCCCCCAGCCGGCGTTCCAAGCTCGCACCGTGCTACCTATAGTGCACCGCTTCCTACATTGTGCGCCAAGCCAGGTTGAGGATTGCCACAAGGGTCGCACGCCTTGAAGCGATGCGTGGTGGCGCTAGTGAAGGCCCGAAAGCAGCAACGCCTCAATACCCTCATGGCCGAGGGCCGCCGTCACCTTCAATCCACAAGGAAACTTTGGCACAACCCGGAGCATTGCAAGCCCTAGGCAACAAACGGAAACACACAGGTTGTGTTGCGGTCCATTTGTTGCAGTTTTCAAATAAAGATAGCTTGAAGAAGACATTTTCAAAGTCCGTGTACCCCAACAATATAGGACTATATGTTCTTTACTGGGCCCATTGGTACCTTCATCTTTGTTGTTTTTCACTCCGACCCGGGTAAGACAGCTAGGACTGCATGGGAACACTTCCAGGCATGTTAATGGAACACTACCAAAACAAGCACGAGGCAGAAAGAGCAAAGGATGGACAATGGGTAAGTGAAGCATACATTGTAGCTTAAGTTGCTTCAAGGGCGGACAGGGTTAGTCTACTTTTGTGTCCTTTGTGTAATAGTCCCGGGTTGTTGGGGGGCCATGGGGCGCCCGTGGTGTTTTCTCCAGCGGCCCCACTACCCTCCCTTCTCCCTCGGTGACCACCGCCCGTTCATTCTCTACCCCTTCACACTCCACCCGGCTAACGCCTATCTCTATCCCTATCTCTGTTAGCACTGGCCCAGAGGCCCAAATTCAATGCAATACATTTAATTTTTGGCCAAAAATCAATTGAATAAACCAAAGTATGCACTTTTTGTGCGGGGTTAGGGGCGTCCCTTGGGAAAATTTTCAACCCTACGGGGTGCGTTGTGTGTTTGTGAACCATTTTACGCCTTGGTTTTTTTTGCGGGGGGGGGGGGGGTTCACCCGTCTTGATGTGCAAAAATATTAAAATGGCTCTCGGCTTTAAATTTTGAGTTTAATTTTTGGGTTAAATTTTGTAAGTTTTCAATATTATGCGTCGCTGGGATTAAAAAATAAACCAACAAAATATAAGCAATCTTTCCAAAAATGAAACCTCCCCACACAAGCACAAAAACACATAGAACATACCCTTTAGCCTTTGCGGCTCATGTGCTTGGCCATTCCGGCCATTGTTGCCGTGCTAAACCTCCCGGGAGCCCGTTTCCGTCTCCAATAATGCCGGGGTAGCTTGGGTTTCGCTTCGGGGGTTAGGTGGGTTAATGGGGGTATTTAGGTTGGGTTGAGGTTTTTCTTGGGGGTTAGTCGGGGGGTTAGCCGGCTTTGTTTGGGGGGTTTGGGGGGGTTCGTGGTGGGTGTCTTGCCCTTGCGCACCTTTTGGAGGTGCCCCTCCGCGGCTTCGGCTATGCCGAAGACGAAGTGGTGCTCCACCTCATAGAGCTTGGGGTTGTTTGGGTACCTCACCCAAACAACCCCGCTCTTGCGGGTGTGGACACCAGTGACAGTGCCCACCTCCTCCCCGCCCCCGTATGGGACGTGGGCGGGGTTTCCTACGAGGGGATCGGGGGCACCTCCCCCCCTCCTACTTCTTCGCCGCCCCCGCTTTTTTCTGAACCCCCTCCGCCTTCTTCTCTCGCCCCTTCTCTTTTGGGGCGGGGACAGCCTTTGACCTTTGGGGGGGTGTCTTGTTCGGGGGCGTGTCTTCGCTGGAGGACAACGAAGAGGAAGAGGCGGGGTTGTCGGACTCGGCGTCCGAGTCCGACTGGAACCGCTTCCGCTTTTTTGTGGGGGAGGCTTTGCCCTTGTTTTTTTTGCGGGGCGGCTTAGGCTTGGAGGGGGGGGGGGGGGTTGGGGGTGGTGGTGGTGCTTGCCGCCTCGCTTTCTTCCTGCACCCCCCTTGCCTCCCCACCTTCCAACCCTCGCCAAAGCCCCGGATCCTCACACCCCAACCACCCTACCTCCCGCAAGTGTGCCCACGAAGTGGGCTTGTACGGCCTCGAGGGGCCCCACAACTCCGAGCACTGACGGCCGTGCTCCCACTCATTGAAGCCGCGGTGCATGGGTAGCCCAAGCGCGGGGTCTTAGGCAAGGAGCTTGTGGAGCCCCCTCAACCCCACGCTCCGCTCCCCGTCCTTGTCACTCCAAACGACACAGACGGGGCGCACATCGTCCCCGCAGACCGCCATGTCCTTGACCTGCAACAAACCAGGTGGTGGCCATAGTCCAGGGGACAAACTAATTTTTTCGAACGCGTTTTTAATTCCTTTCAATTAACTTTTAATGTTAATTTTAAATTTTTGAAGCGCCGATCCAAATTTTAAATATTTAACCTAATCTTTCAAACGAAGTGTCCGAAAAATTAAATACACGCAAACACACACATACACACACATACCTTCTGAAATTCTGGGCTCCACAGAACATGATGCGGCACTACCATCGCCTGCCTGAAGCTCGAGGTAGGGCTTGGGGCCTCTACGGGATCGGCGGCGTTGGCGTTGCCGGCGGTGATGGCTGCCGGGGGGACTGTCCGAGTGACGGTAGCCAAGCCGCGGGTTGTCCGCGACCTAGACACCAGCCCCTCATAAGTGTGCTAGGCCGTACGATCGTAGGGGGGCAGGGGCAAGGATAGCAGAGCTGACCACACCGGTGCAAACTGCACTGACTTGTCCTGCCGCCACTGCTGGCACCAGTCAAGGGCTACCCAGTGCTGCAGGCACACCAGGTCGTGGCCGGTGCCAAACCTGACCCCCCGGGGGTCGGCCAGCAGGTTCAGGGCCCCTAGGGACCCTGAGCTGATCCTCTCAGGCAGGGGGGGACATGGGACCGCCCGGCACCGGGTGATACTGCCAGGCGCCCCCTTTGGCGGCATCCTCCTCGTCTCCTCCTTCTCGCGCCGTCTCTCCTCCTTCTCACGTTGCCCCTCCTCCTTCAGGCGGCGCCAATCGTCAAAGGAGGAGGCTGCTGCCGCTAGTGGAGCTGCTGGAGCAACTAGAGGAGCCGCAGCTGCTCCCCCAGGGGGTGCCCCACCCTGCTGCAGGCGGTCCTCCACTTGTTGCATGTGCAAGGGAGAACAGATGCAAAAATCAAGGTGGGTTTAAAATTTTTGGTTTGACTTTTAATACTTCATTTTTTTGTTGAAATTTTAAATGGTAAACGACCGCCGGTGTTAAAATTTCAACCAAAAAAAGCGCCGCCCCCGTTAAAGTTTAAAGGAAAACTATTGTCTACAAATTCGCTTCATAGGCAAGCAAACACACACACGCACACAAGCACATACCACTTTGTTGTTCATCCTTTCGAACGTCTTCTCCATCAACACCTCCATCGCGGCCGGGTCCATGGATAGGGCTAACAAGAGCTGGGGGTGCAAGGGAAAGGGACACGGGTGGGGGGCTACGGTTAGACATGAGCGTGGCCATTGTACATGGGGCCACATCGCGGGCTCGTAGGGTCCTGAGGGGTAGATCAAATTTCAGAAGCCACCAATCCCACACTTGCAAAACTACCTCCGCCTCCCTTTCTAGGGATGTGGCCCCTGGCATTCCCCCTCCCCCCCGTGCCGTGTGATCGTTGTACGCCCGTTTTAAAATGGCACTTAGGCTTTCTACCACATCCGCACACACCGCCCCCAACCCCACCCCCAAACATGCCGCATCAGCCACCGCCGTGGTCACATCCTCCTCTAGGTAGAGGAGGTAGTTGGGCTGGCATGCGGTCTTGCAGCAATGTGCACGGTACTGCCGCGCGACAGCAGATGCCCCTAGGTCATTGAGAGGGTGCGTGCCGCTGTGCAAGTCCCGAAGTAGCTCCCTCATGGCAACAACGGCTTGCCATTCGGGGCCCCACGGCGCGTAGGCCAATAGTGGGCCCATCCCCTCCCATGCGAGGAAGCGGGCTCTGGGCTCCTCCCCATCGGGTGCGGCGGTGGCACCCAGCTTCACCGCCGCGTGTGCTGGGTACGACAACCGTTTTACGGCCTCCGCATTCTCCTTGGGGAGTGACTCCAGGCGTGCCCCAACAAAAGCGACCTGCAGCCGCCCAATGGCCATGCAACCGTGGAGGATGCACAGGAAAACCGTACACCGGCCAACAAGGATGTGAGGTTCTGCTATGCACCCCCCATTATCCAAGCTCCAACCCGTCACCTGATATTTGTGAGGGGCGGCCGCCTCGTTGTCCAAAGTCCGACGCACGTCCACCCGTAAGCATGCCGCCGCCGCCTTGTCCCACACCCCCATATTGTAAATGGACCCCACTTGGGGTGATGTGGAGACCCCCAAGGACCAGCGCAGTAGGCACCAAAAAATTTTTGCAGTCGTGACTGGACTGCAACACCTACAAAAGAGTGTGTGCATTGATATCGGGGCATCACTTTTTCGTTTAAATTTTAGCTTCAAATATCATTCGGCTTAAGTTTTAAGCAATTTTTCGCTTTTAAACGGGGAATTTTTCAACGAAGCGAGCCCGAATTCAATGCGCGACAAAAGTGCCAAGTACCTGAAGGTTCTCGGCGCAAATCGTGGCCAAAGGGGCCATCTCTTTGTTGCCGCACATGGCCGTCCCGATGAACCACGTGTGCGGCCCCGTTTGCCGTGGTTGAGGAGCCTAATAGACAATTCGGTCCAACTCCCACCGGCACACGGGTAGGCATCCCCTCGCACAATAAACGTGAGGGGCCGCTCCCAATCAATGGTGTCCACTAGTGGTGGATGCGATTGAATGTAGCGGGCCCATGAGTGCACGGGCCAACTGCGGCCACTAGCAAGCGGGTCGTCCACGTTCACCGGGCGCCGCAACTCTAGCGGCTTAGCCATATCCTTCCACGTGTCCAAGAAGGCTTGCCGCGTTGAGATGGGTCGCAGGAAAGTGTGGCCCGTAGCGGCCGTGTAGTCAATCCCTCGCTGGGTCATAAACTCGGCAAGGTGGCAGAACCCCGTCTTTGTGACATTGAGGTCCGTGAGGAGCCCAATAAAATCGGGTGCGGCCAAAAGCAAGGAGGCATATTGTTTCACCGCCTCCACTTGCTTAGTACGAATAAGGGAGGGGTAGCCAGCGTCTGTGGCCTCCAACCATCGGGCCCGGGCCAAGGGAGATGAAGCCACCCACCAAGGAGTTGGGAGACCCAAGAGTCCCGCAAACTCTTGGCTCCAGTCAAACGGAAAAGCGTCATGCTATGCTCGAGAATAGTGTCTTGAGGGAAAGGCACAACAAGTGCTACACAAGAGAAAAGGGGGTAGGGAGTGGGGTTGGCGGTGGGCACAAAGAAGAGGACTAAGGGTTGGACACCCAACCCTTAGGCAATCCAACATCCCTACAAACCCATTGTTCAGCATTGTACCACATTAAACCCCCTCAAGACCCTAGCATATGCATGCAATTCACGGCACAAATAGTTTAAAATCTAGAAAATACTAGGTATTCTCGTTTAACATGTTAAAATTTATCGAATTAACATTTAACACCTTTCAACTAATCAAAATTGAAAATTTAACATATTGGATTTAACGTGGGTCCCTAGGGTAGCCTCGGGAGCACTACCACACGCCCGTGGCCCATCACCTTGGTCTTCCAAATACCTCTTTGACGATCTTGATCCCCGGGCGTCCCTTCTCACATCAGCTACTTTCCCCAAGAGATGCCTAGGGTTGCCAGGGCCAACAGTGGTTGCACAATGCGTGCCCCAGGAACTCGCCACTCTCACCACACAAGCCCCAACTCTTGCCAGGTGCCCCCCCATCCCGCGGAAACCAGGAAACGGCTTTTTGTGGAGGCTTCCATGAAGCCATCACGCAACTCCTCAACGGACTCCTCCACTAATTCCCCCCTTTCCTCGATTTCTTTGTCTTGTTTTGCCGATCCCCCCCCCCCCCACCGTGGCAAGACCACCCCTTAGCCCGTGAAAGAGAGCAAGACCCCCCACCCCACCCCCCAATAAGGCCCCCAAGCCAGCCTCAGTGGTAGGATGAAGGCCCCACATGCAAACCTATCGGTGATAGTGCAACTGGACAGTGAAGTGGATGCACATGATGCCTACTATGTTTGTGGACATTGCGGGTCCAAATGTAGTGGTCGCCGTGAGTGGGTGGGATTCCAGTTGGAAGCCGGACTAGGGTGGCCCATTTACTTTATCTTGAGTGTGCTACTTTCCACCCTGCGGTCATTGCAGGGTAGAGGGCAAGACACACAAAAGGCGAAAGAGAGAGATTAGTGTGTCTATTGCACGTGAGAGCCTACAAGTGATGGTCGTTCCCGTTCCGCCGAAGCGGACTCATCTCTAGAGTACATGCCGCCCAGGCACCTCCCCAAGGCGGATGGCAATGGCCAATAGAATGCGCTATGCCGTCAGCTAAGCTTCATAGCCGCAATTTGGATGACGTAGAGGAATCGGCTTCGCCCGCCGCGGGTCCCCGTTTGCCCAAAGGGGGCTCCCAAGTGGCAGTGAGAGTGGAGTTTGACGTGGGAATGCGAGTGGGAGTGGGAGTGGAAGCCGAAATGGTAACTGTGATTGTGACGCAACCAGCAGTGCTATTGCTTTAAGCAATTCTGACCTTGAGGTTGCCGCACTAGCCTGGCCTCCAAGAAAAAAATTCAGAAGGATAGCCCTGCACTGTGCACAGAGCTTCTGCCAACAGAAGCACCGCATCGTGCTAGCAAATTGGTGACACCGTTGTGTGTCACCGTAAAGCCACTGCTGCACACACATTGCACACCCAATCACTCTCAAAAGCCGGATAACATACGCAACAGTCACCCCTCGTGAGGACATTTTTCTAAGGAGGCACCCTCCGGCACCGTGCCCGCTTTTCCAAAAGCCAAATGTGTGACCACGTCTTTCGTCGTCTTTCGGAGGTGGTGTCACTGGCACACGCATTCGTGGACCATACCACGGTCATGCACCCCTTCATACATGACTCCATGCAACTGGAGGAGGCAATCCTCCACGAGTTACCCCGGGGGAGCCAGCATGTGGGCGGCGATTGCTCGCCGGTAATTGCCATCCCCCTCCAGGAATAGGGCCACCGGGAGCATACCGTGCTCCGCGGTGCAACTAATGCCGTCTTGGTGGGACTTGGCGTCTGAGGCCCTCGTGTGCATGGCATGCACGGACAAGGGGAGAAGGATGGGGTGCTCCCCTAGTAGTAGCATAGGTAGAGCCGTCGGGGTCTACTACGGTTCTCCACTTGTGCCGCCTAGTTTGTGTCCGCCAGTAGCAAGAGGAATGTGGGATGTCCCGCTTGCGAGAAGTAGCGCCACATGTCCAGCCGGCCCTTGAGCCCTCCAGGACCCCGCAGCATGTAATGTTGCTTCTATGGGATGGTTGCTGCATCAACTTAGTGGCCCACCACGCTGACACCCCTTCAAAGGGGGCCTCTAACCACCACACCATCCCTCAGGCCTTTGAGCTCGGAGACTTTGTTGACATGCATGCTGTCCGACCGCCGGACCAGTACATGGTGCTTGCGGCAAGGCGTGAGGGCGCCTATGAGCAACACATTTCATCACTAGAATCAAACAAGAGGTGAGAGCTACAAGCGATGCCCTCACGGATGTAAGCGTTCATGCACATGCCCACCAGCCGTGCGCCCAGGTGCACATGGCGGCTGTATCCTTCAAGGGGGAGGGTCTTCCTCACCTAGGTGCTTTTGGCCGTCGGTTACTACCATGATGTCTTCGCGGTGGCTCGCCATGTGTAGAGCCTCAACTAGGAGCCCATGGTGCACCCCGATGTTGCGCCATAGTTACGCCACACAATGGGCGCCACTCACCGCTGTGGGGCGATCAGGGAGGGCGGCGATTTCATGGTGTGCTTTTGTGTGCTGGGTTGCAAACAACGGAAGCAGGCTCCGGGTAGCTACTAGCTCGTTTCCGGCCATGCGCAGCTAAAGCTAGTCGTTGAAAACTTCCACGGGGGCCTCCCACCGCTCGAAGATAGTTGGTTTGCTCAGCGAGATGTGTTGCGTTAACCGACACTGTGAGGGGCCCGAGCCCCTCGACGTTGCACGTTGAACCGCATGGGCTTCCTAGGTCTTGGGACGAAAAGGCATAGTGCGCGTGCAAGGTATTGCCGGACTCTTGGCATTTGAGTTGGGTGTTCATGTGAGGAGGGCGTGTTAGCCCCACAGCCCTTGTGCACTTGACGACCGAAGGTCCATCCCTATAATAGGCATACTCCATGGCCAGCACCTCAAATCCATTGTGCTTGTTGACGAGGATGAACATGGGGCTCACTGCCCACATGGCCCAAGGGCGGGGAGGCGCCACTTGGTGGCCCAAGACCATCACCAGAGCTTGTGTCTCCGGGGGCACCTGTTGTGGTGGTCGTCGGGCACTACAAGCACAGTTGTATGCCATGGCGCAAAGCCATTAGCCAGTGCGCTTATCTTTGCACGTTTTAGCCCCACACGGCCCTACGCGTCGCACTAGCCTGTGAAGTCCATGCCTAGGTGAGTGGGATCATAGATGGTGTCCCCGTCCCAAGTACTGTGCCCGTAGCTTGGTACTGCACTGCAAAGTCGCTCACCCACAGGTAGCCTTGCATGCGTTGGGCTCAAGCAAGTAGCGCCTAGCCGACGCTATCCCCTTTAGGAGAGTGCGGCACCCGCATCGTGGCTTTCGTTACCCCTGCCTTTGGCATGTGGTGGCCCACTGCGGGCAGGCATGCGGTGTCAATGTATGCCACCACATCGTGTGAGAAGCTTGTGTCCGCCTCGTCCACGGCCCCATGGGTTATCATGGCCGCCATCAGCGCCTCAATGAGGAGGGTGTGTGGGTGGCGGTTGGCAATAAGGGGCTCCCCTTCACTGCCTGTGTCGTTGTTGCTGAGACCATGTGCTTCCTGTTGGGACCTTTTCCCCAACACCATGGCGGTGGGGGTGTTTGACGCCCGGTCCCTCGCCGGCCTCTACAAGCGGGCAGTGGCCCATGTCCGGAGCGCAAGTGCAGTTGTATCTGTTGCGAAATAATGTGAGGGTAAGTGAGATAGCTTTGGTGCCGTGCCCGGTTTGCTCAGCGGGAGGTGGGGGACACGATGGCGTGGATTGCCGCGACAACGTCGTCCCTTCTGTTGGAGGCATGGCCCGTTGGTTCAAATGCGAGGTTTTGGTGGTGGAAATCTAGGTGCCGTGGCAATGCTTGGTGCGCCTCATTTGTCATCGGGGTGACAAGGTCACCATGTTGTTGTGTGGCTCAAGACTCGGACGAGAACAAACCTCGGCGCCACGGGCCCTCGGCCCCACCACCAAGGGGACGGGTGCTGGCGGCATGAACCCACATTTGTGCATGGTCCAACAAAGTGTGACAACGCCATAGCTTGCAAGGGCATTTCGGGCTTCTACCTGGGCCCCGCTGCGGAGAGCATTGTGGCTGCAAGACTTGACGCCATGGGGTCCCCTGTTAGCGCAAGTAGCAGGTCATCTCCACCAACTTGGCTGCTAAGCGACCCGGGGGTGGTGTATTTCTACCGGAGCTCTGGTAGCAACTAGGGCAACGATGTGTCCGGCGTAACTATGCGACGGACGTTGTCGCAGTGATCTTGACAGGCATGGTAGATGGAGGTGGGGCCGGTAGCGCCTCCGCTGGCCGTCGCCCTACAAAGCGGCGTGTCACAAGAGTGCATACATTCCAACTGGATGCGAAGATGTTTGGGTGATGCAGTGGATCACCACAAGCATTGTTTGGGCTGGCGGGCCAAAGATCCGAGGGCCCCACTCACGGAGGCACACAGGGCTTATCTCAAGGATGGGTTCAGACAGGGGCGTCCTTAAGGAACGAGATTTTTTTTTTTTGCTAAGGAAAGCCCTTAAGGACGGTGCCAAGGGACCACCAACCGCCAACCGCCAACTCCCATCAACTGCCAACCGCCACCAACCGCCAACCACCGACCGCCACCGACCGCCAGCCACCAACCGCCGCCAACCGCCAGCGCGACCAACCGCCAACTGCCAACCACTGCCAACTGCCTCCAACCACCAACCGCCAGCCACCAACCGCCGCCAACCACCACCAACCGCCACCAACCGCCAGTTGCCAACTGCCAACCGCCAACTGCCGCCAACCGCCAACCGCCAGCTGCCACAACCATGGTTGAGCACATGGAGTGCCCGCGGGCTCCTTTGAAATTACCTGGTTCTGGACGGGGGTTTTTTTTTTTGCGTTAAGGACAGCCCTCGGTTCAGAATAGAAGGTAACTCCCACCCTGCATAGTGGGCCTACATCTTGCCTAGCACCACATCCAACCACATAAAGCAAGACACCAGGTGCTGCCGCATCAAGACCACTTCGACCGGTTGCGTGTGGAGGACAATGTGGCCTTCCACCCCTCCACCACCACTTGTGTCCGACACAGTGGTGGTGGGTTTCGGCGAGCGGCACGTTGCGCAGCGCCACGGGTGGTTTGCGTGAGGCTGCCTGCATAAGAGTTTTGGGGAATCTACAGCTACGCACGGAGTAGTAACGAAAGTCCCTCGTGCTGGAAGGGGGGAAGCGTGTTGCGGGGCCATATGAGGCAGGCGGAGGCCAAACTCTGGGATGTGCATCCCCGCCCTTCCATGCTCCTTGTCACCACGGGTGGGAATGCACGCTGTCTAGGGCACGCCGCGGGTCCTGGATGCAGCGGTGCCGGTGGCGAGCATGGCGGGAAGGTCCTTGCCATATGGGCGGTCGCCTCTGCTTGGATGCTCCAACTTATACCTCGCTAGCAGGGGTTTGGTTGATTCCCCGTGTGGCGATGGGGCGGTGCGTCCGCTACGCCGTCACAGCGGTCCAGGCCTTGGTCAACCGGGGCGCGCTGGTAATCAGATCATCTCCTAGTTGCGGGGATCGGCAGTAATAGCCCGTTGAGTGCGTTGTAGTAGTCTAGCCGGCTGGCGAGGGCGGGGGGGGGGGGGGGGGCAACGATGAGAGTCCGGTAACTCCACAATGGGTGGGGGCCCAAGCGGGGTGCGCCCGTAACGGGGCCCTTCGTGGGCACCTCATGGCGATGGCGGGCAAGTTGTTGGGCTATCATGCGTTATAGCATGGGGCGGCGGTCTAGGGGTGCCGGGTGGTCCCGTAGGTACGGTAGATCCAGCTTTTGCTACTCCGCTTGCTAGGCTGGAAGGGGCGGAGAGTGGAGCCCATACCACCGCTTGTTGAGGTAGCAGGCGGGGTAGGCTAGCTGCCTCCGGGATCTAGTCGCAGCTCGTGGGGCGTTTCCGCGTGTTCGGGTACCGGGGCGACGGCTCCTGTTGCTTCGGCTACCTCTGCGATCCCCCTACCTTTGCCGGGCGCAACACAAACAGGCAACTATTCCGTTCGGGAACAGGTTGTGTCACTAAGCCGAACAATGCGAGGCGGGCATGGTGTTTACGCCTTTAGCACGGCATGGTGCTCCTAAAAAGCATGTTGCCCATTGCCGTGACACCGGATCCTCTTCCAATAATTTTCGCGGGGCCATGTGCGGAAGACTTCATAGATCGGCAAGTCTCCGCTAAGTACCCGGGGCACCTTGTTTGCGAAGTGGTGGCTGCCCAACGCCACAAGGTCCACGGGGCCCTAGCATAGGGGGGCAGGGGCGGCAGAGCGGCTTTGGCACAACTCCGGGTACCTGTTAGAGTGGGGAATGTCCTTCGTATTAGAATTCGAAACCCAAATTGCCGTTGTAGAAGTAGAGGCTGGGAACATTTTGCTTTTAGAACCGTTTTAGAACGCCCCGTGTATAGATGTTACTTTCCGCACGGCGGATGGTGTAGTGACCTATCGTGTGGTGAGGTAGGGTGTAGTTTGAAGTGGTGGTGCATCTTGTGGTGTTTTAAGCTACACCAAATCCTACCCCCGGTGTGCCATCCACCCACAACCTAGTGTACCCGTGCAGCACAACTTCACACAACAAGAACACGTACCCGCAAAGACATTGAGGACCCCAAAGGGGGGTCAGCAACGCGCAGGAGATCTCACAGCAAGTGGGCTAGCAGGGCCCCTCAAATGTCTTGGGGAACGGTCAGTGCGCGCAGGGAACGGGCACCTAGATGGCCAAATCTAGGGCCCTTGCAGCGCAAAACCCATGTGTTTCTATGCCTAGGTGATCCGCCCCCCCCTGCGCCACTACTACAGCCCCTAAGGCGTTCTGAACACATGACACCTGTGACCGGCAAGGAGCACGCTATTGGAGCATCTATGGAATGCCCATTACGCATGATAGCCCCCAAAACACATAGAGATGCAATGCACAGCATAGAAGGTAAAAAATCGCGAAGAAAAGCTAGGCATATTGCTTGGGATGCTGGAGAATGCGTAGCACTTATCCTCGGCCACTAATAGCGCGGTACATTTCAGGAACGGGCACCAAAATTTCTTCTGGGCTGCCCAGGGATAGTCCCTCAGAAGGTCCACGGAACATTCCCAGCGATAATGGTTGTGTTTTGGACCCTGATTTGGTAGCCAAAACTTGAGAGAACTTGTTTCAGCAACTTTCAAAACTTCCAAGCATTGTTCTAACAAATTATGGTGCATTGAAGGAGGGCAATGGTGACTGCCAAAATACCTCAACTCAACAAAGAAAGATGCAAACGAGAAGTGAATGCTTGTCCTTGACTCGTATTGTGCATGACGTACTCCCCTTCTCCGAGCGTTTGCACCGGACCACCATCACTTCAGATGGTGCCCACATCCACCACCCCTTCCGCGGGACTATGCATAGCTACGCATTAATGTTTCTTGGGTTGTGTTTGAGCGTCTGGCCTGTCGTTGGATGACGATGAAGACTTTGCCCTTCTGGCAATCACAATGGAGCCCCCAGAGATGTACACCTCTTCATCGTCAGAATCATCATTCTTAGGATCACTACTACTCCAACTATCACTGCTACTGCTGTTGCTGCTGCTACTGCTATTGGTACTGCTACTACTACAAACAACTACTCTTGCCGTAGATGGACTACTGGCTGGAAAGCAACATGAACAATGCGCCAATGAAATATGGCCTTCCGAAACCAAAAATCAAAAGTTCCCTCTTCCTGTCCCTCTCCTTGTCCTTCTCCCACCGCCCCCCCTCTCCCCCACCCCCTGCCGCTCCCTCTCACTCCACAAATTGGATGTGCATGTGAGGTGCATATGCAGCAAACACTGCGTGGAGTTGTGGTGGAACAATATTTACGCGCCCGAGATAGGTTTTGTGCACGGCCCCCCTGACCGGCACTCCATCCTTGACCCCGCCATCCTCCACCTAACCCCCCCCCTTCCCCCAAAGTCAGTTGTTCATTTTTGCTCCCATTGGCGAAAGGGCATAGGATGCACGCGACTGTGTGGGCACACATGCAAGAGTGGGGCTGGGAGAGGCTGCTTGCCACAAATGGAGCGGTCCGTGATGCCGCCCGGGCGGTTGTCGTGGGAGACCCGCGGGTGTTGTAGCAAGTCCCTCTGGAGCATAGGAAGGAGGTGCTGACAACCGCAGTCGAGGGCTTGGCACCCATCCTAGCTGCGTGCCGCGGTGGGGGCATTAGTCATGGCCGCCAAGCCGGCCAGGTACAAGGAGGCGACCATCTTTCGGATCACGCTAGCCTTGGGGGGGGGGGGGGGTTGGAGGTGCAAGCCTTCAACCTAAACACTGAGACATCATAGGTGAGCTTTGCCATCAGCGACATGCTGCTTGGGCTAGGAACGATATGCAATGGCACCTCGTGCAATGCGGAGCGGTAGCCGAAAGCCGAGGCGAGCAGAAAGATACACCTCCCATGTCCGGGGCGATGGACAAAAAGGACTCCCTAACGGTTTGCAACGGCACGCACGACCCTGCTGATCCGCAAGAGGCCCACAACACCCAGATGGACACAGAGGATGGCGAGAGTGATCAAGGGGTTGCTGGATGAGTAGACCGAAGTGACATCGCTGCATAGGGACATGGCACAAGACATCTGGAAGGTGATACTTGACTGCGACATGGTGGGGAAAAAGGAGATGCGGTCCAAGCCGAAGCAAGCCGAAGGGAGAGCACTAGAGACGCAAAAGGAAGGAGAAGCAGCAGGAGAAGAAGAAGCGGTGAGGGAAACAAGCTCAAGGCAAGTTGAAGGGGGGAAATAAGAAGGGCGGAAAATCGTCATCCTCCGACACCAACGGTTCCAATAATGAGTCCTTCGAGTCTTCGGGGTTAGAAAGCTCCAGCTTGGAAGGGTCATAAGGGCACCGAAAAGGCGCACCACAATACAAGCGAGCCGGGGGCAACGGAGGTAGAATACAAGCACATCGACGTGGTCCAACGCTTTGGTTGCTCATGAACCGCGGACTTGATCAACTGCCAGAACCCGCCGAAGACAGCTTTTGGTGACCGCGGGCAGCACCACTAGTGGCACAATCACGGCCAGTTCAGGTGCTCGTGGCGATGCAGCAACTGCGACGACGAGGATTACCCGTGGGCGGCAGCCACAAAAACGGTCGAGGCGGCGATCACGAGCGGTTACGGGGCCACATACAAGTCATCCGCGGTGCGCGGGCTTGGGGACGACACGCTCACGGGATACGTGCTCTAGCTTCGAAGGCTCGTGCACGTCGAGTTCATGCAACGGCGATTGACAATGCACGCAGTGCGGCTCCTGGTAATAGCCATATTTACGGAGAAGTTCGGGTGGATCAGGCCGGTAGTGCAGCAAGGGGACCGGTCCTACGTTGTGGCAACAGACACTTGGAGCTCCAAGCAATAGTGTGCGGCGCAGAAGGAATGGGCGTGCATGGAGGACCTAGCCGACCTTGCGGGAAAGGCGGATTGCTTGGAGGAGTGGGAAGTGGTGGCGCTGGCGTCCATCTGGGTGGCGCACAGCCTGCATAGATGCGCAAATTGGAGGCCGTGTTAGCGGGAGAGGGTGACATTGCGGTGGGATATCTGGGCACAAAGTCGAGGAGGGGGGCTCAAGAGCAAGAGCAGGGGCCGTGGAGAAGGGCATTGCTCAAGTTTCTCCTCCTGTTACATGTTACATGGTTAGGCATGGGCACCACCCCCACGGGCTAGTGTGGGTGGGGGACAAGACGGACCCCGGAAAAGTGCTGGCCCGGCTGCTATGCAGTGGGGAGAGGGGGCGAAGGACCATCAGATGGCACAGCTTTCACCAAATGGCTACAACCCAACTGCACCGGCTGGGACTCCCCGTCCCGCGGGTCACGTTGTGGGGGGGCTGGAACAGCGAAAAAGGGGCCAAAATATACCCGCCCACCCACAGTGGCGATTCGTCCGGTGCGGGCCCATGCTGCGTCCCACATGGACTGGAGAGAATGGGGATGTGCCGGGGTTTGAGCCGCGCCTGGGCCTAGCCGGGCGATGCGGCCCGGCTCGGTCCGGGCTGAAATTGCACACGCGGTTGCTCAGGTTGGCAGACCTGCTTGCTCAGGTTGGCAGACCTGCTAGGGCAGAGCATGAGGGGGACCGCAAGCACCCAAGGACGGCCTTGCCTGGCAAACAACGCTTTGGAGGGAGTGGGGGCGGCGGCAGCTCGCATTTCTAGTGCAGCGAGTCAACAAACTACAAGGGGTGAAACGGGGGCGTAGGGACATGGTATGGCTCTGGGGAATGGGGGAGGCGATGCCGCGGCTGTAGAAGGCGGGGGGGGCGGGGCAGGGGACACAACCGCTCTGTGAAGTGCTTGAGCAGGTGGCCGAAGAGGGGGACGTCAGTGATGACGAGGAGGGCTACTACTCCTCTACGTCAAAGGAGGGGATGATTGATGAAGGGCTTGGGGGGTGGGGGGCGGCTCCGCGGGTCCTAGGACGCCAACCCCCCCCAAGGGGCCTCCGGCCAACAGTGAGTTGTCAAAGGTATGAACCCAAGGAGCCGATGGGCGCCAAAGGCGCCCAATTGAACACAAGCACTAGAAGAACTACCCTGAGCGCTTGACTTGGGGGGAGCACCTGACACGGCACGGAGATTTTGCTCGTTTCAGTGGTGTACATCGCTTTGAAGATCCTGTGGGTACGGCAGCAATCGTGCCCAACTGTGGAGGAATGGCTCCCATAAGGTGCGGTATATATTGTATGGCGTTGTTGTGTTGTTCTATGCAATCCCTTTGCGATTTGGGAATACCCAAGCCGATGATACCCTACCCTCTATTGTGGGAAGGGGCGTTGCGAACTAGCAGATCACACCTAGGCCGCATATCCAATTGTTCGGAGTTGCCCAACCCCCCCCCCCCTTTGGGGAACCGCACTCCCCGGCGCCCCCCCCACCCCCCGGCGCCCTGCCCAAAACCCCTCCCCAAAGGGGCCTCCGGCCAACAGTTAGTTGGGGGGGTAGTTGGCGTCCAAAATCGAGCCCCAACCCCCCATGATGAGGGGATAGCGGGCAGGGGCGTGGGTGAGGCGGGCAGTGTGCTATTGGACGTGAGCCTCTGTGACCAATTGGTGCCTGGGAACCTGATCTGGCGCTATCGGGACGGCGTAGCGCAGCGGCCCGAGACAAACCCGTGCCGACAATGGGGAGTGGACCACATGCTCGACTCATCGCGGATAGACATGAGGTGGGTCAAGAGGACACATGCGGGAGCGAGGTTGCGACTTTTTCTTAAATGGAGGAACACGCAGAAGTGTTGCGCGATTTCGGACGCGACATCCATAAATCACATGGACGGCCGCCAACTGCCGAACTTCAAACTACTGGAGCTAGACCCTGTTGGGGTGGCTTGGGGCAAAAAACGAGAAGCGTAAGACGGGGAAAGCGCCTCGCAAAATTGGACCTTCAGAATGCCTTCTGGAGCATAAAGCTACCGCGCAAGTTGCAGCGCATATTTGTCATGCGGGGTGTGGGGAGGTGGGGAATGCCATATGTCAGGCTTCCCTTTGGCTAGGCCTACAACCTATGGCTAGACTTTAGTTTAAGCCAATAGTGGACGGGGCAGTGCGGAAGGTCAGGGGACGGTTTTGGGTCTACATTGATGACATCCTGTTTGCGGCCAGCAACTGCATGCGATTGTGCCTCATGGTGCGGAGGGCACAGCTACGCTTTAGGCGGGCGGGGTTCATAATAGGTTAAAAAAGCGCCTCAGAGCCGGCAGAGCGCATCGTCTTCACGACGATCGACACCAAATGGAGGAAGATCAGCAACACGGTCGGGGGTATTGTGGGACCGCCGCGTATCTGGCTGCGGGGGGTGGGCGGTCGTCGCACGGCAACCAAGAGCCTCGGCCGACTCCTGGGGCAGTTGTATTGGCTCAGGAGGCCCAATGCCAGGCTGGGGGCGTTCATGGGGGGAGCCTACAAGTGCCCACAGCAGGGGCAGGGGCGCTTCCCGAGGGCCTTGGCCAAGGGGCTGGCTACAGTCCTGCTTTTTTCTATGGTCCCACAGCGTGCAGGAGCGGGACACACCTGTCAGGCAGGCGGGTAGCAAGTGTTTGTGGATGCGGTTGAGGATGGGTACAAGTTCCGCATAGGGTTGGTGGGGCGGGCTGGCTTCTATTGCACAGCCCTGTGTCCGAGATGGATCAGGAGCCTCCAATAGGCTGAGTTGTATGCCACATATGAGGTTGCCAAGATGGCGGCTTACAAACATCGCAGTGTTGATAGGCACCGACAGCACCGTCGGTCGCCAGCAGGTTAACACGCTGCGTGCATCAGTGACTTGCGCGGCCCAGTAGCGAATCCTTCAGTGCATCTTTTAGCTCCGGGCATGGAGTCAGGTCCGGATCGGAACGTTTAGGGTCCGATCAGAGAATAACCCAGTTGACCCTCTAAGCAGGGTGTGCATGTTCCCAAACCGAAAGAGCGCACATGCGGAAGCAAAGCGTCGGTGTGCGGTGTGGGAGGGGGAAAAGATGGAGCCCAGGTACCTGCATATCACTACTCTACCTAGGGGGCCTGGGTACTAAGGCGGCAGACTAGGGGAAGGTGAAGGGGGGGGGTAGGAGGACGCTGTGGGGGGGGGGGGGGGTCATGCATCCGTCCGTGGAAGAGTGAATGCTGCCAGAGTTGGTGCTCCGCTGTGTAGAACACGGGCTCGCAGCAGCGGTGCACACATGGAAGCGGGCGGTACAAATCCCAAACTGCAGGTGCAGTGGAGCTGGGCCCCAGGTCTTGTGGCTGGGTATTGTTTTCTTCTTTTTTGGCTGGCGACGAACAGTACCACCAAAAATTGCAGCTAGGCCAGCATGGGGCAGGGGGCAGCAGGGGCGGGGGCTTACCCACCATGTCTCTGTACATGTCTCCATATGGGAAACAACGGGTGTTGCAGGTGGATTACGGCCTGCCATCTTCACCCAGAAGGACTGGAGCTAAGCTGGCCATTGGGCATGTCATGTTCAGAGCTGTTGCACTCTGTCTTCCTCAATGGACTGTCGCACAGGGCAATATCTGCAAAGGGGCATTTAAGTACGTTGTTGCCTGCTGCTATGCCGCCACCATCATCAAGCTCTAGACCGGTGGTGCTCCCTTTCCTTAAGGGCAGTCTGCTGCCTGGGGCTCGCAGTGTTGCGACATGGGTGTACTCCTCGCTCCCTCGCTCGCTGCCTCTCCCTCTCCACTCCCCTCTCCTCTCTCCCTCCAGCAATCATGTGGTGGAAACCCTGTGATGTCCAATACCTATTGATCAACATGCAATCATTGGCCCCCCTTCAGGAGTATGTGGAGTACAAGTACATGCCACAATCTCGCTTCTACCGCCCACGGTCGGCTCCGCCTGGAGCAGGGTACAGCATCCAGAATCGTGCGCACGATGACTCCCTGTCACAGTCGAGGCGGTGGCTGCAGTCGAGCCAGTCGGCGGAATGGAACCTGAAATTCGCAAATCATGGGGAAGAGGCAGCGGCGGCGAGTCGGCTGGCAAAGCAGGGCATTCGCCCGGTGGCGGATGCCGACACCGTGAACCGCAAGAAGGGCTTCCGTATCAACTTCTGGCCTAAGCAGCAAAAGGGCCGCATGACCTCGAGCCGCAATGCCTCACTCGTCCACAGGTGATCCCCATTCCCTGCCCCCCCCCCCCCCCCTAGTGAAAGTGACAAAGTGGGGGCATGGCTGTGTGTGGACAGCGCCGTGCGGAACAGCAGAGGAATGCGGCAATGCGACGGTTGCATTAGTCCGGCTGCAGTCTTCGGGTCCCAGAAACGCCCTTGCAGAGTGCTCTCGTTGGGTCGGGCAGAGGGAAGCCGAGGCCCTACCATTGATGATGGGGGGGGCGGGGCAGGATAGTCCTATGATCAACCCCGAGACAGAGGCATCCCATGGCCCAGTGGGTGACTCAGGCAGATGTCGGTTGTGAAAAGATACCGCTGCAGTTGATGTGCACTGCGTCGGACGTTGCAGCGAGTCCAGAGGGGCCGATCATAGCGCCGCAAGTGCCCTTGAGCCCCAGACCGTTCTCGCAAGGGCGTGATGCACAGACTGTGCGGGGACCGTGCGGGAGCGGCGCGTGGCAAAGCCCCGGTTGATTCCACTCGGAGGATGTACACCTTCCCGTTGTGTGTGCCTTGTACAGACTCGCCGCCGACGCCGACCTCAGCGCCTCCGCTGCGGAGGCGGCCATCGAGCTGACACCGGAGGACATTGCGGAGTTCCAGTCCATCCCCCAGTGCACCTCCGCCTCCCCCCCCAACCCCCACATGCCTTCGAACATGGCTTCCATCCAGATCGTCTCCCGGGACGCCCCCCCCCCCGCGGTCTCGCCCCCCACCGTCGGCTCCGGCATCCCCTTCTGCAGCCTCGCCACCACGAGCCCCAAGAGGTCGGAGCACAGGGGGCTCGCGCAGCGCCCGCTCTCCGCCTCCGTGGCCTCCGTCACATCAGATAGCACGCGGCTCAGGCAACGGCCGTTCTCTGCCGGGGTCGCAGGGTGTGGGGGGCTCGCGCTGGAGCGGGCGCAGGCCGCGCGGCGGCGACAATGCACCGACCCGCCGCTCGCGGAGCCCCCGGCGAAGATCTCCATTAATCCGGTGGAGCTGCAGCCGCATCTGGACCGCATCTTGCTGGATCTCCAGGCGTCGCGACACGCCCCGGAGATCTCCATATCAGGGCCGTCGTTGCACAGGGTGACGGACAACCAGGACAATGGGGCCCACGACCATCAAGACCATGGGGCCCAGGCAGTGGAAGGGGTAGGATTGGGCCTATGCCAGGCCCTGACACGCCATGGGGTCACGCGCGGGGCCCACACACGGCCGTTCCCGGGTGGCTTTGGTCGCCGGCCCCCAAGCACGCTGGGGGAGGGGGGCAACACCAGCCTCCAAGAAATGTGGCAGGCCTACACAAACCAGTAATGGGCACCACTGCATTGCGCTGGCCGTGGCGTTGCACTGTGTTCCTGGTACTGCTCTGTACCTGCAACGCCATCACTGTGGCACTGGATTGTCAGCACTGCATTGGCATTGGTGGTGGATTGCTTTGGCTCAGTTGCACAGGACTGATAGTAATGGACTGTGCTGAGAGGGGGTCGGCATCCGATTCCACCAATTGGTCCATCGTCCGTCCTCCAACCACCGTCGGTTGCCCTCCCACCGCGTTCGGCCTGAGGCTGTCCATCAATTTCCGCATGGCTCCAGAAGGACGATGAGCGGATGGGCTGCGGCTGCACGGAACACGGAAGAGGACCAGTTGTGGGGCAGGCGCCTGGGGTTGGGGGCAGGCTTGTGGGCCTGTGGGGTTGGGCCCCTCATTCTGCGCGATAGTTCCCAATGATTGTGGGCCTTGCGCGGTGCAGCAGGGACGCATCCAGCGAATTCGGACCCGATATCCGGCCACACTGCTGCAGTGCCTCCAACACTCCCCGTCGACAACATTGCATTTGGTGATTCCAGTCGAATGCAAGTAGCCCCCGGCCGTTGAGAAGAATCCACATCAAATCCAGTCAAATCATATGTGGTCCACACTTAACAAGTACCAACTGGGCGCTTTGCCCCTCTGAAACTCATGTTGGCGCTGGTGGGCAGTACGGAGGCGACTGAAGAAATCGAAGAGATGTGAAGACACTTTGGAATACTCCGGGATGAACTCCTCAAAGTCCCAACCCATTTCTGCATCTGGTGGGGCTGGCTCTGCAGGACATGCCATACCACAATTCCAATTTTTTTTCAGCCGCCATTTGTGGGTCATGAAGGGCATAGGGCTGGGGGCTCCCAGCCCTATGCCCTTCAATGCCCTTCAATGGCGCATTTGCGCTACTTCCCAACGGAGCACATACAATTGCACGCATTGCACATCTGAGGCCTTCTGCACCTCCTGCATCTGTGGGCGGACCGGTCCGTCCTTGCCCCCATGGCCAATTTTCATGCAAAATCATGCAAAGCGCATATCACTCACCACAACGCATGCGCATCTCTCGATGCAAATCAACACACGGTCCCTCTCTAACACATATAAAATCCGTCCAAGGAAGATTTGAGTATGCGGCAGATACCCTTCCATTTTCACTATCAGACGCAGACACTGCTCCAGACCCCCCCCCCTCTCCCTAGAGAGGTCGCGTCGTTCAGCTGTCATGCACATGACTCCTGAATTAAAGGTCCTCGGTCCGAACCCTTGGTGAGTAAAGGGTGAACGCCATGATCCCAGGCGCCAGGGACTCCATGATCCTGGAGCCGGAAGGGACGTTGCGAGGGATAAAGAGTAACTTTACGCTGTGCCTTGGAGATCGCCCAAGGATTTTACCTTTACCTCTCCCACTCTCCCTCGTACACCAATGGGGGGAGGGGGGCTTTCCCATTCCTTTTTCAATGATGACGTGCGATTTGTTATGACCTGCACGAATCACGGCCAATGGCTTGGTTTTATGTGCACCTCCGTGCACAAGTCGGGTTGTGTCTTGTTACCCCCCATGCATACTCCCCATGGGACCCCTGCCTTTCCTGCCTGGGGGCGCGGTTATGAGGCCCTCCTGAAAAAGCCCGTGGCAAACACCACTTGTGGGCGCCAGTGGTGTACCGGACGCCTGTTATATTAGCTGGGGCCAGGGGCCCTGCCGGTGTTGCAGCCTGCAGGCTGCCCCTCCCCAGAGACCCTGAGTCACTCATGCAAGCGATGGTGGTGGTTGCAAATTCTACACTCATGTGTGGGACGCAGTTCCTGGAGTGAAAAACCACAGGAGCGCCTGAATTTGATGTGTGGAAAACGAAGGTGCCCCTGTGACAAGGAATGCCATTGCTTGGCGGGGCTTCGTTGTTGGCTCCCAGGCCTCGTGCAAAGCATTTATGAACCCACTGTAATCCAATCTGGCGAACTCAGCGTGCTGGGCCTGCGCATGGCGTGGCAAGCATAATGCAATGTGCCCCATGTCCTGACCAACATTAAGACTGCTTTTTGTGAGATGCCGGCCCCCTGTCATTACGGAAGGTCCCAGGTTTGAGTTTCCACCTCCTGGTTTGCAGAGTCACTAGTGTGCCCAATATCTGCAACACATCCATGTTGTTGGCATCACTCAGGCTGTTATAACAGCAGCATCCTTTTGCTTCTGAGCCTCACCTCCGTGTCCTTTTATGTTGCATGTTGATTCTTTTGGGGACCATTCCCCTTGGCATGTGTTGTTTGCGCTTTTTCTTGCCTTTTTTTTTTCAAGACCAAGACGATTTTCGAGATTTTTAGACAATTATTTTCCGGATGCTGACTACCTGTTTTGTTGGGGGGGGGGGAGCGTTGGCGCGCCGGGCATCTTTTTGGGCCGCTGTTGAAACAGAGCCCTAATCCACGCTTTTTGCATGGCCCCTTTCCAGTTGGGTATATAGACCGGCCCGTTTCCAGTTGGGGATATGGACTGGCATCTTCCTGATTGGGGATATGGAGTTGAGCCTTGGGGACAGGTGTTCTACACTAGGTCAACTGGGCTTCAGGTACCTGCAAAGGTGATTTGCCTTTTGCACAACGGGCATGTGGAGTTGGAGTATCACCGAGATGGTGCCCGGGTTGTCAATCATCGATGCCCTATGCACTCTATCTCCTTCAAGATCCCCAGTTTCGAGTCTCCACCACTGTCACCATCCATGGAGGTCCCTACGGAGTGCTGATTTGTGGAATCCTAAGTATGCGTCACATGTTTACAATTTACAAGGTAACTGTTGCTTGATATTTTGGGCATTGTATGGATTTGCCCTTTGGCCCCTGGGTTATGTGTTGATGATTTGATTTGGGATGGGTACGGACCGTCACGTATCCACGGTGATTTCTTTGCTTTTCAGGTTGGGGCCATGACGGCGCTATAAAGGCCGGATTCATGTCATTGCGCCATTCATTGGAAGAAAGAATGGAAGTTTGATAGCCCGGCAACAGCTGTACAATGACGTGCATGGGAGGTATAGGGCATGCATTGAGCAATTCTTTGGACACTTTTGGCGTTGGGGTTTGGTTAGGAACATCCGGCGTGGCGGCCCTAATGAGTTGCACCAGTGCATGCATGTTTTGTTGCATTTCACACAATTTTGCATTTGGAGGCAGGTCCAACACCCTTGTTCTGGAGCATGGGACCATGTCCCGCCTGAGGTTTGGACTGATAAAAGCAACTCGGCCGCCACGCAAGATGAGGGAGAGGATGAGGCAGATGTGTGCTTTGTGTTGTCAGAAGCGCTCCACCATCACAGGTTGTGGTGAGTGCCGGGAGCATTATTGTGATGAATGTATTGATGCCCACACTTGTGGGGAACAAATTGTTTATTGGCCATTACATGAGTAATACACATTCATGTTGAACTTCCCCATTTCGCCTGATGTAGCATGCTTTGTAGGGATGGTTTGCAGTCCACTTTGGTCGACTTGGGGTGCTCCTCTAGGGGAGGGTAAATCCGAGGTTAAAGTTGGGATAGTAAATACAAAAGTAGCGCTCCGGGCGTGCGCCGGGCAAACACCCCCCCTCATCCCCCGCCCCAGGTTGTACCTGTGGATGGGACGCATGCTGTGCTGTACCGTATGCACTGGTCCCCAAAGCAATGGTCGAGTGTTCAGATACAAGGCAGAGGTTTGCGGAAACTGCCTGCAGAACCTGTTGTTACCCTAGTCTTTGTTGGAGAAGGCAATTTCTTGCTAAGGGGGCCGGCAATCTGGGATTATCAGGCTTCCGACATCAGCTCAAACGTTCAGAGGCTTTTTCATTAATACTGCTGACTCATTTCACCCAGTTGATGTGTTCCACCTTTGCCGCCAATCTTTCACCCAGTGCCTTCACTGCAATATTTGTGTTATTTGCTTGTGCCGCTTCCATCAGCCATGTGTGCCATTTCCATGCGCCTGTGCCTCAAGCTGCATTTGTGACAGCAGCCTTGAGTGTTAATGAGGAACCGAAGAGATTTAGCAATGCATCATTACAAGGGGAATGGGGATGCCTTGGATTAAAATGGCACGTCTTGTCCGTCTGCATTATACGGCCATTTTGGGCTCCCGTTAGAACTGTCCTTCGAAAACCCCGAATCACTTCCCTGCTGCAACACAGGCACACGATCAACTCATGACCAGAATCATTTGTGTACAAACGATGCGCGACTCACATCAAACACCATGCGAACCCACGCCGGATATGTTACGCTGCATCAAATTTGCCGAGCCATTGCGATCCCATTGTCATGCACGACCTGCCCTATGTTGTCCCTGGCTGATACCCGCACCCAGTTCTGGCACATCCCACCTGCTGACCAGTGCAGATGGTTGCATTGCCCAATACTCGGGTGTAGGTGTCAGTATGCAGTGTCACACTGACCACCCTACATCGTGAGTGTACTTTCAGGAGGGGAGGATAGCTCATGCTGTTGCTGGGGGGGGAGGGGTCATGTTCTGCGGAGAAAATGTCGGACGGCCCCAAAATTTGTGGTGCCTTGTGGACCCACTTTCATGTGTGGGAGGAAGCACCTGAGGGGCAGGGGCAATGGAGGCGGGGCTGGAAGAAGCAGCAGAGGACTGGTGGGCAGGTTTCTCCACTTCAGAGCTTGCGTCTCCAACACTGCAGGAGCATCGTGTTTCCTGGCACTGCAACACCGCAACAGTACTCGCCTAATGACGCTGGCCACGGGGCAAGAAACGTCCCAAATTTCACGAAAAATTTCGCGGGGAAAATTACGGCACCAAACTGAACAACAAAAGTTTCCCCACGAACTTGACCTCGGCCTAAATTTACCAAACCCCTGTATTGTCTGCTGCCGCCACCTACTGCCGTATGCTCTGTTACCCCATGACATGATGAAACATTGCAGCATCCATCAGAAATTCAAACGGTGCAATCAGGGTACACTTGGTGTGCCCCCTTCCCATCACCGCACAATTTGATAGCCCATGTGGGCGAAGTCAAGGCAACATTCAGTACTGGTTTGGACATTGATGAGAAATGACCTTATGGCCTGTGTCATGGGGGTCAAATGGTGGCCAAGAATCGGTTGCTTCACAGCCCCATCACCGCAACATATTCAGAACGCAGCTCGGCAATGTCACCCCAAGAAACCACCGGACATCAGTGGCTTCGTGCGTTTGGAATATGTTTTTGCGTCTCCCCATTTTCTCTCACCCAACCTCTCATCAAGGCAAGGGCATCAGCAGGGCAATGGGAAACCAAAGAAGAAGGGCTGCACAAACCTCCACGTCTTTTGTGACGACCCCCTTCTGCTGTAAGGAGTACCCCAAAAATTGCTACGGGCAGGTTCTGTACAGTTGTTGCCTACCTGCTAGGCAGGACAGTTTGTTGAATGGTCTTCACAACATGGAGATGGATTCTGATTTCACATCTACATCCTCTATTGCAACGGTTGTGAGTTTCGATTGCTGGAAGGGATTGCTGTGGCAAAGATTAAGACCCATTCACAATTACCAATGTATCATGCACCACCTCTGTGTGCCGGGCAAGTGTAAGTGACTGGGGATTGGTGTTCAAGTCAACAGGCGGAGGATGGCTACACTAGAGGAGGCGACATGCAGAGTGGGATGAGATTCATATTTGATTTGCCGACGAAGTCAGATTGCATGATGTCTAGCGTGTGATCATATATTTTCACGCAGTGCAATATGTTTAGAGAAGTAGAAAACCACGACCCATACATCGTATCACGTGAAGGGTTGTGACAAGTGATGGTCAGGTGAATCCTTTGTGCTTTGTCCGTTCTTTGTTTTGCTCTTCGTGATGCCAAGCACCATGAAAACAAAAGCTGTGCTACATTGAAACAATTGTGTTGCAAGTTTGTGCGCATCGTCTATATGGCAAATGGGGCCTAGAAGTAACAAGTAAGCAGAAAAATAGTTTGTCACAATCAAGAATGATGCAAATGCTTGCTCGAATAATTTGGAAACGATCCATTTTAACAATAGACAAGTAGGCACATTGAGGTGAACAAAACACACGCTGTCAAAAAGAACAAAATAAAGAATTCATGTCCTCGGCCTACTGTTCTGGATTTTGATGAACCCAAGGTATATTTGGATTCTTTTGTTTTTTGGATCCTGATTTTTTGTAGAAAAATGCAGCGTGCAATGCTAAGAGTCGTGACATGGACGAACTGTGCTCCAAAAACTATAAAAAACCTCAATGCAACGACATAGTTTTGCTGCATTTTTTCCCCATAAAAAACCATCTATGAAACAGCCCTAGAATCTGAAATTTGTTGCCTCCAGCTGGTTTTAGACAGGCTATGTGGAGAGCACGACGATGTTGGGGCCACATCCATGTTGGCTGCGTGATCCATACATTAATTTGGCATTGCAATTTTTTTAGGTATCACGACTATGGCCTAGGCATTTTGGTACTTAAATTTTGCAAGCACATCTTCAAATGCACCCTTAACTTATCTACAATTTGTGTGCCCCCGAATGACCAAAAATCAATGTTGTGAGGTTCTTAAGTGTCTAAAACAACTTCAAATGATAACGAAAAACACCATGCTAACGATCACGTGGAAGCAGTTTTTTTTTCCTTTTCTGGTACTAAATCAGTCCAAGGCTATTGTGTCATACAACACCGGTTACCCAATGGGAGCCAGTAGGGGATGCACGGTTCTATCTCCCTACTACCTTCGCGAATTTATTCTCTTTGTGTTCTGTTTCTGTTTGGTAGCTACGCACGTATGTGAGACCACAGCCTATTGAGAATCTATTTGCCTATCCCCTGCCGTGGGCCCCTTTGTTACCCTATTTGTGTGTGTTGGGCTCTGTGGGCTACCCTGAATATCTTGGATTGTTTGGATCCTCCTATGTGCCCTTACGGCTGGTGTGGAGCATCTTGATTATCTCCGGATGATCTGGGTGCTCCTGCTTGCCCTCATTGGTGGACGGTGGTTCATTGGGTTGCCCTGCAATTGGGAAACGTCTGGTCGCAGGGTTCCGAACTGCCCAAAATGACAAAGAGAAACGCTGAGAATAATAGACAATGGAGACTAGAGCGGAGCATTAAGTATAACACTGTATCAGTCACATGAGGCAACCCAAAGGAACAACTCACTAGTAAGTTGTCACCTCAGGGCAGCAGACAAGCAACAAGCAACACAGTTGCGAACGTCAAGATATTCACCACAGCTCTAGCAACCTTCTCTACACAGTGGGAAGGTGACTCATAGATCAAAGCAGACGCTTCTTTTATCACAGGCGCCACTGTCAAACAATAGCGTGATGCATAGCCTAGAAATATAACACCAAATGGAGCACAACTCATCTCTGAAACGGCTGCAGAAGACACCATTGACCAACAAGCACTGCTTTAGGGCCGCACGAGCGTCAGGATATTCCCAATGGCTCTGGTGTCATAGGCTGCACTGCAGGAGTCTGACTCACATCTCAAAGCAGACACTGTCACATGCTAGGCGCTGCTGTCAAACAAACGACTGATGCACAGCCGAAAAATCTATGGGCAAATGGCACACCAACTCGTCTATGAAACGACTGTACAAAACTCCATTTTTGAGCAAACACTTCCAATAGGCCAGCATGACATAATTACGAACGTCAAGGTATTCTTCATGGCATTAGTGCAGCCGTCTCATAGCGGAGGTTGGACTCACATATCAAAGCAAACAAGTCCATTGTCACAAGCGCCACCACCAAACAAAAGGTTGATGCGAAGCCTGAAAATTTAACACCAAAAGATTCACCAACTCATCTTTGAAGCGACTGCTTCCCAATATCGCAATGCTGCTACACTGGTTGAACCGGTTGCTGAGGTGGTTGCAATCGAGCCGCAAAGTAGGGATCAGGGTATAGATAGCAGACCACAATCAAATCCAATAACCACTGCAGTAGCCAAGCTTCAACCTCCCAAAATCCAAAAAGCAAACCAATGCCCGAGATGAAGTGGCTCAAAGGCAGCCATTTGAGGGGCTGCGCAAGATCCACGGCACCCACAAGCGCCGTAACTAGTTCGAGGAGATGTGGCCAGCCCTCAAGGCCCATCACGATACCCCAGAACCGGGAGTCTCCGCCTGGGCTGTCGCCTCACCAGATTCTCTTAGGCAAGGACCCCCTAGGACGGGTACTTTCGTTGTCGGGTGATGGCATGGCCATGGACGCCAAGGACATCTCTGCGCGGCACGAGACAACTGCGCGGGAGCTCCTACAGCAGCTCGAGAAGGAGCATGCCGTGCAGGCCCAGACCACCCCAAAGTGGACAGGGCAGAAGTTCACGGTGGTTGATCATGGAGAGGGAACGAATAATTACAATGTTGGGCAAGAGGAGAGGAAGAGAAACAGCATAGAACAGAAGTAGAAGCCCTGGAAGAGGATATGCGAGTATCGAAGACGATGTTGCATCCCCACTCCAAGAATTGCTTTTAGATACCATGCAGATTCAAACTATGCGTTTTTTTCCGGACAGATAACACCTTGCGAACACAACCTCGATTCAACACATTGAGAAAAAAAACATTGACTCATGGGAGGTCATGTGCGACAACATGACATCAATGAGGTCCAAATATTGCAAGGCGATACACAACTGAAATGATACACCTACACAATGGCGTCATAGGATTCCGCATACACGTGGCCCCACATGGCCCACTATTACCCATGCCTACAAGACAGCAAACTAGAATTGAGAAACATGGTTTCCGAATATGAGAAGTGTTCTCACCTTGGATGAGGCATGACACCATGAATACAAAGTACAGCATGGCCAGTTACATGACTTGTCCACACTCATGAGTCACCAATGACCCCATATGAAGAGCTTGCAATGAGGATCACCAAGTATGAGCCGGAAGAGTGACCCCACGGCAAAAGCTGACCCCTGTCATGTGTGACACATCACATCTATCATCATGGTGCCAATGCCTCAAAACTTCACAACGGACGCCTGGTGCCTATCACTCAGTAATAACATACACAATGGCCAGCAAGTGAATAAAACTTGGCGGGTTTATTTGCTGCTTGCGAACAAGGAATTAAGAAGGGCCAGTGCCCCACACCTCACATGTTTAATGTATGCCACACACCGTTTGTGGGGCTTTCCACAGTTAGTGTCGCGAACCAAAGGCATAGATAAAGTGCAAAGCCAAGACACAACATATATCTGGTGCCCTCACATGCTTGGACATGCCACTCAGTGCCATCACCTGGTGCCTAATTGCTTGGGAACCGAAGGCAGAGACAAACCCAAATCGTCATGTGCATTAGACACAATCCAGGGCGTAGACATCTGAAATCAATATTGCCTACGTGCTTGTTTGTGTGACACCGAACCAATTCAATGCATGTTACTGAGAGAGAAATTGGGTGAGAAGATATGCCCCGGGTCACATGAAGAGACCTGGACCAGACTCGGCGAGAGAGTGCACATGGACAGACACCCCGCGACCAATGAGAGCACATCCATGGTGAGATTGTCCTATCCCAAAGAAAAATTTTCCTGCCTCAAAGAGAGGTGGGCCCGCCACAATTCAGGCCTTGAGAGAGAGGGTCTTGCCTGAGTCCATGCCCAGAGAGAGAGACCCTCACCAATCCATGGCCTAGGTGAGAGAACCTAACGACTCCATGGCCGCAGAGAGATAACAACACAAAAAAAACCTGTACCAGAGAGCAAGCATATGGAGAGAGAATTTCGCCTAACCATGACCCAGGAGAGCATTCATGCACTTTGAGTGAGAATCCACAACCTTGACCGAGGATTATTTCTGTATCCAATTGCCAAATCAAGTGAACTCATGCCCTACTGCCTGCTGACAAGAGAAGAATAGTGGATCACTAACCATGTTTGACCAATGATACGAAATCACCCAAGGTCAACAGAATAAGACGGCAAATGCGAGGTTAGCAACCTGGGCATAAGTGCAATTCTCCGTCATTAGCATGTTGAGCCACTGCACATGCATACAACATGTTCAACACACGCAATCTCCAAAGATTGACCCTCTTTAATTCGACGGAAGATCAAGTAAGTAAGTAAGTAAGGGCGGCCGCGTCCGCAGCCTCATCTGACATCTCCTTGTTTGTTTTACATGGTGGCCGCCTCTGGCATAAGGAGAGCTCTCCACCATCAGTCCCCCTGGCGACCCCTGTCTCACCTCACGGCCAAGAACTTCAACCAGGTTCCCTTGGGGCATGACCGGCGGTAGGCTCCCTTCAGTCGCTGCCCTCACGGTTTCAGCTCCTTCCGGTCACCCTTTGAAGGATCCCCCGGCCTTCCCCCCCTAGCACAGCCTATTGGGCGCCTGCAGGCGGGTTTCCTGTGGATAGCCCTCGCCGACAGCGGAGCATTTCTCTCTGTCAACCACATTCCACCACTCCCCATCCCTCACGGGTTGGAGTACTCACTCGGCTCCCGGATGCACTTGGGTGTCGTCCATCCACGGCTGGAGGCCAGGGGGCGACCCTTTCCACGTGCCCCCTGGTCCCGCTCACGTGTGAACCTACGTGTACTCAGGCCATTGATCCGGGGATCTCAAGGTCAACCCTCACCCCTGCGGACACCTCACGGCCGTCCCGGAGTTCAGAGCATTTTCCCGACTTCCCGTGGTCAGGTTCCCCATGGTTGGCCCATGGTTCACCACTCCATGGTGACTGGTTTCCCAATCCAACGGGGCTGTTGCTTGGCGCTTTCGGTGTCCCTGCCCATCCCATGTCCCATTCCCCTTTGCCACATCCCGGCACCGGCCCGTTCCCAGCGTCCCATGGACTCCCTACCCTGTCGGGCCGTTGTGCGGCCCTAGCCACATGCCCTTCCCCGTCCCGTCCCCTTGTCCCATCATCCCGTCTTTATACCCCACCGGGTCGCCAGCAACCCTGTGGCGCGGGCCCACTGGATCCTCTTCCATCCAGGGACCGCTTCGTGCGCCTAGCACGGGTCGCTCCCTTCCCGCCCCTGTCCCTTTCACCTCTGCCGCGGCCCCCGCCTAATCCCCTGGGCTGTTGTGCGGCCCCATCCCATCCCTCATCCCGTGTTCATACCCCACCGGGCCGCCAGCAACCCTGTGGCGCGGGCCCACTGGATCCTCATCCATCCGGGGACCGTTTTGTGCGCCCACCACGGGTCGCTCCCTTCCCGCCCCCGCCCCTTTTCCCCTGTGCCGCGGCCCCGGACTAATCTCCTGGGCGGTTGTGCTGATAGTGCAGCCCCATCCCATCCCTCATCCCATGTTTATACCCCACCGGGCCGCCAGCAACCCTGTGGCGCGGGCCCACTGGATCCTGATCCATCCGGGGACCGTTTCGTGCGCCCACCACGGGTCGCTCCCTTCCCGCCCCCGCCCCTTTTCCCCTGTGCCGCGGCCCCGGACTAATCTCCTGGGCGGTTGTGCTGATAGTGTGGCCCCATCCCATCCCTCATCCCATGTTTATACCCCACCGGGCCGCCAGCAACCCTGTGGCGCGGGCCCACTGGATCCTCATCCATCCGGGGACCGTTTTTTGCGCCTAGCACGGGTCGCTCCCCTCCCGCCCCCGCCCCTCACTCCTGTGCCGCCTCCCATGCTGTTCTAGTCCCCTGGGGTCGTCGTGTGGCCCTAGCCGCACGCCCTTTTCTGTCCCGTCTCCTTGTGGTGCTGTGGGGTGTTGTTCGCGTTTTTTTTTTTCTCGCCTTGCTTCTTTCCGCGTGGTTCCCTCCTCCCTGCATGCACGCACAACAACACTGCATCGCCATCGGTCTCGTTTCCGTTCGGTGCTCTCGTCCAGTCCCACCGCCATCCTGTGGCGCGGTCCTTGGCGGTCCCCGGCCATGCCAGGTGGGCGCCCCTCCCTCGCGACCCAGCCTTTTGGCTTACGTTGTTGTACGTTTATCTTCTTTCTCTCCTCTCCACCCTCCCCTCCCCTCTGTCTCCTGCCCGCCCTCTTGGTGTTGTTCTCCTGCTCCGTGTGCTCGCCGCTGGTCGTCCCCGCGCCATGGTTGTATCCCGCGCGCTTTCACGCGCCTCAGGGCTTCTGCCCTGTCTTTCGACCTGTAGGCCGACCTGGGCGGCCTCCGCAGACACCCCTTCGGGGGGACTCCCCCTTCGTCCTCCCCCGCCGGCCGCCCCTCCATCACTCCCCTGATGGTCGGGCGGAGCGGCCAGTACGGCTCAATGCGGGTCATCGGCATGGTGCTTCTCTGTGAGAGACATTGTGTTCCTTTGTGCCCTTATTGGCCCCCTGTTCGCCCCACCTCCCGCGCCCTGCCTCCTCTACGTGTCCTTCCTGTGTGTCCGCCTGTTCTGCTGTTGTTTTTTTTTCCCGTGTTCGCGCTCTCCGCCGCTCCCGCGCGCCCTGCGTGTGCCCCGTGCTCTTCTCTGTGCTACCCCTGTCCCGCAGCCCCACGCCCCCTCACTCGCCTGTCTCCCCTCCCGTTCTCCTTCTCGCTGTCGACCCTGCCTGTACGTCTGCCCTCCCTGTCTGAGCCGCACTGTCACTCGTGTGTGCCACCCGCGTGCTCTACCCCTGCCCCTCAGCGTCGCCCCTACCCTTTTTCCTGGGGTCTCCCCAACCCTAGTGCTCCCTCGGTCCCCGTCTCTCACCCCATCCTGGTTGCCTTGTGCCCTGTGTTGGGGGGGGGGGGGTGTATCTGCTGACTGGACTGTGGCCCTGCCCGAGGACTGGCATGGCTGTTGGTTTCCTACGCACCATGAGCCACCGCATCTGCCGAAGGAACACAGAGAGAACGTCAGTGAGACGCTTGTCGAATTCCCTTCGCTGCATTTGCACTGTGGAGCCCAGCCGCATAGACCAGCTGCGGACCAGAGCCCCCATTCGGACCCGGCGTGGTAACCAAGGGATCACACTTCGTTGCACCTCGCAGGTGTCCAATGGCGCCGGCGGCCACCAAGGCCTGGCGTGGTCAACCCCTCAGATCCCACATCACCGTCCACCCCGCAGCCCACCTACCAAAGGACTTCGGCACAGAGCGCCACATCGTCCTGGAGGGGCAAGCCCACCACATCATCACCGCCGCCCTGTACACCCTCGCCGCCCACGAACGCCACTCGGCGCCCACCACCGCAGGGCCCCAAAGATCCCGTCTCCCCCTTCCACATCGATCAACTCCTAAGCCGCAGGGCCACCCCACACCTCCAGCCCCCCCGGATAGAACTAGCCATCGCATCGTGGGACACCCTGGACGTCCCCCCCCAACAACCCGCCATCCACATCCTCAAAGCGGACGCCCAATGGTGGGTCCTCCACTGGGCACACGGAGTCCTCATGGCGGCCCAGGCCTATACCCCGGAAATAGACCCGGAAGACCCCCCACGGGGCCGGCACCGACTCCTCCAGGCCACCACCCTCACAGGCCGCGAAGGCGCCCCCTGGGAAGCCCTCCACACAGCACTCTACTGGGCTCAAGGCTCCCCCAACGGCCCAGACACACCGGAGGCCTGGGTCATGCAGGCCAAGGCCATGAGGAACTACCACCTTCACCACCCCTTCGACGACAGCCCGGCCGCACTGCCATGGCCAACAGATACCTGGGAGACCGTGCGCATGCTCGCCAACATGTTGCGCAGCCACGCGAAAGCGAAAATGCAAACACCGGCAGAACCCCCACTGAGGGATCCGGGCCAGCAAGCAACGCACCCCTTCTTCAAACTGCACGCCCCCCCAGCCCCGCTACCTCCAGTCCCACCCAAGCGAGCGAGACAAAAAAGGGGCGCACTCGCCCCCAACCAAGCCGGAAAAGCAGCGACCTCCCGACCCCCCGCATCCCACCCGACCCACCCGGTGAACCCAGACCAAGCATCCTCGTCATCCTCCCTCCCGCCATTACCACCGCCCCACCCGGACCAAGCATCCTCGTCATCCTCCCTCCCATCACTACCATCGCCCCACCCGGACCAGGCATCCTCATCATCCTCCCTCCCGCCACCAGCACCGCCCCAGCCCGAGGCGTACAAAGGAGTCGAAAAGGGCGCGAAGGTCCAGCAGCCCTTCCGCAACGACCACACAGGCGACTGGATCTGGTGTGAGGGCACAATCCAGTACCACCTCCGCGACCCGGGGGACAACGGGGGGCCACAGATCCGGGTGATCTGGCACCGCCAAAAGGGAGCTAGACCAAGGCAGCAGCGCCCCGGACAAGCCAGAAGGCTACACCCCGGAGCTCACCAGCGCCTACCCCTATCCGACTCCGCACCGAAAAGAACAAGGCCCACAGAGGCACCAAATACACTGGGGAGCTCCCCCCGGAGTGGAGCCAAGGCCTCCCCCCGCCGCGCCTACCCAAGCGCCCACCAACCGGCAAAAAGTCCCCGAGCCCCAGTCCCTCTCCCTGACGGGGCAAAGGCCGAGGGCACAAGCCTCCACAGCCCCGGCCCACCCCCACCGAGGCCACCGTCAACCTGCTCAACCTCAACCAAGGGGCCGTCACATACTCCAAGGACGCCACAACCGCCCTCCAGGAGCTCCCGATGGCACAGGGGCCGGGGTGGGTTCCCCACCTCCTCATCTTCCAGGAACAAAGCCTACAACGCGACGACCCCCCAGAAACCACCCCCATATATACCCCGGACCAGAAAGCGTACAAATGCTACTGGCACAAGGGGACCCCCCTGTACGCCCAAACCGGCATCCACGTCCACCTCGTCCACCACCTCAGCGTCCCAGGAAGGCTAGGAGTCTATGAGGTCGCCGGGGACGGATGGCAACTCAACGTCATCAACGCCCACGTCCCCTCCGGCGACGCCACGGAACCCTTCCTCCAAGCCCTGGCCAAGGCATACCGCCAGATGGCCATGCTCGCCCCCACAGTCATCATCGGCGACATGAACGCCGCCCCCACCCCGGCGGACCGAGGGGGACAGGCCACACACCAGGACCAAGCAGTCCGCGACACCATCGAAATGCTGGGGCTCGTGGACCTGACGGCCAACCTCGAAGGCCAACCATCCCACTTCCCCCACCAAGCAGATGCCGCCCCATCCCGCATCGACGTATGCTATGGCGACTGCACCACCATCATCCGGGCGGAGGCCCGATATGGACCCCTCCCGCTGGGACCCACAGGCCATAGCCCCCTGCACATCCGCCTCACCATCCCCAACCTTCCCCCCAGCCCCCCAGAGGATGCGGACCAAGGCCTACCACCCCCCCTGAAGATGTCCCCACTGCATGACAAGCATGCCTGGTCCCAATATCACAGGGCCATCGACCGCGCCCGGCGCATCCAACCAGACCCCACCGACCTACTCACAGCCATGCGCACGGCCGCCGTCGCCTGCGGCTTCCAGCAACACCCCCACACAGACGACGACCAACCACCCACGGCCCTAGGGGACATGCTCCATGACCTCCGGCATGCGAAGCAACAACTGCCGACCCTCCTCCACACCGACACCCCCCAAACCCGCCGCCAGATACACCAATGCAGGACACAGATAGCCCACATCAGGGCAGACCTGCAGCCGTGGCACATCCACAGGCAACAGCGCATTGCCCAGGAACACGAACAGTATGCGCAACATGAACTCCCCTACAAGGCCATCCGGCACCTCAACGACGCCATGACCGACACCGGCCACCGCACCATCACCACGGTCCGGCAGGAGGACGGCTCCCTCACCAACGACCCAGCCACAGTGCTCCAAGCCACCCAAGACAGCTTCCTCGGGCAACACACCCCCACCCAAGACACACTGGACCCAGACACCCAGGCCAAAATCGACCGCCTCCCTCGGGTCTTCAACCACGCCCAGAGGAGGCAACTGGAAAAACGCCCCTTCACCATCCACGAAGCCGGGAGAGCCATCCACAGTCTCCGGCAACACAAAACCCCAGGCTACGACGGCCTCCCTGCGGAGGCGTACTACCACCTCCCCGCCCACCTTCTCCGCATCCTCGCCCACCGCCTCTGGGACATCGTCAGGGGGCAGACCCCCCTGCCACCAGACTGGGCAAACGTTGTCCGCCCCCTCTACAAAAAAGGGGACTGGGCAAACCCGGACAACTGGCGCCCCATAGTCTGTGCGGTCACGGAGGTCAAAATAGTCTGGACCATCCTCCTACGCCGCATCCGCCCGCACCTGGACCCCCACATACCAGCCAGCCTCTGGGGGGCCATCCCAGGCCGGTCTCGACACGAGGCCATCTTCCTCCAGGACACCATCGGCGACGTGTACCCGGTGGACCTCATCATCGCCTCCCTCGACGTCAAAGGAGCCTTCCCGAACACCCCCTGGCTCCTTCTAGAAGCGGTGTGGAAACGCCTGGGCCTCCCCTTCTACAACTTCGCCTCCGGCTACATCCGCACCCGCAAATACACGGTCCGCACTGGAGCAGGCCTCACCCACTTCCTGGAGCCAGGCAGCGGCGTCCCCCAAGGGGGAGCAGAGGGCCCCTTCCAGTACCTTCTAGTGACGCTCCCCCTGGCCCTCACAATCGAGCAGGATTACCCGGCCTACGCACCCTACCCCCTCCTCTCCCCCCTGGTGGGCTTCGCGGACGACACCAACCTCACGGTCGCACACACCCCACACGAACCCCATGCCCCGGACCCCGGGCCAACGGTCACCGGACAGGGCAATGACTTACTGGACGTGACCGTCTCCTACCTCTCCCACAACAACCTCATCGTCCACCCCACAAAGTCAGTGGCCATGATCAAAGGGTCTGCCACACCCCCCACCCTAGGGCCACAAGGGCCCCCCATGCAAGTCGTGACAACCACCAGCCACCTTGGGGTAATGCAGGCCGCCAACCCTGAGGACACCACCCTCCCTCCCAAGTTGCAATCAGACCTCGCCCATCTCCCCAGATATGCGTCCCCGACCACCAAGGCCCTCTCCCTGTCCCACCAGAGCCTGGCGTACTACCTCACCGGGGTCTTGAACGCCTCCATAGGCTTCCAAGCACTCCACCTGACACACCCCACCACCGCCCTCCAGCCGGCCAATCGAGCCGTGACCAAGGCATGGGCAGCACACGGGGGCTGGCCCACCTCCATACCCACCCGCGCCATCCGAGCGGCATGGCCCCACTATGGGGACGCCATAGGGGACGAGGTGAAAGTGGCCTACACCAGACACACCGCCCTCCTCCTTCACCGCATGACCCACAACCACTCACCGGAGGTCCGCGAGGTCACCACAATCCGCCTCCAAGCCGCACAACGGGCCCGCAACACATGCCCGCGCTGGGTACTCCACAAGACGGGCATGCCCACCAACATGAACACGCGCCTGTGGAACCATCTGCAGCTTCTCCTCCCATCCCCACACCACGCCATACTCACCAACCACACGTGGCCAGAGGAAGGGCCTCTAGCGGTCCTCTGCGGGGACCTCCACCATCACCCCAAGGGCTCCATCCACACCATAGACCTTGTCGGGGCCTCCATCACCGTAGTATACGTCACCCTCCCCCAAATGCGGGTCCTGCACCACAGCGGGGCACACCACACCCCCTTTCTACAGCTTCCCGAATGGCCTCAATACCGCCTCTTCCACCAGTACCTCACGCAGACGGCACGAGCAGCGCGACACACTCTGCCGGGAAGCAAAGACATGCAAACAGCCTACCGAGAATTCACAAAGCAACACCCCCGACCCATCCCAGCGACACCGCCCTACGCACCCACCGGCTCGAAACACGAACCCGTCCCCCCGGGGACGGGCCCGGTCCCACCACTAACCCTACTACTGGCCCCGAATGAAGCCAAACCAACGCAGACCACCGTCATCCACCACGGGGCAAAATGGCGCATACCGAAACACCACATGACCGCCCGAGACCTACCACGGGTCCCCCATGACTCCCAGAGCATGCCACGCACATGTTGGGCCTGTGACCCCGAGGCACCAACCACACCATGGCCCGTACTACACCTCATAGCACGCCACCACACCCACCCCACAACCCACCTACCACCACAGGCCTACGCATGGGTAGCCCCATGGTTCCACCGCACCGCCACTAACCCCACGGTAGCATGGAACCCCTACCACGCGCCCAAATGGCTCTTCACCACTACTCCCACATGGCCCCGCCCCGACCCGGCAGGGGTCGCCATCCGTTACAGCATGTACGAGCCAGGCAGAACAGGCAAGCACGAGCACCCCTACTACCCGCTCCACCACTCCTGCCACACACCGGAGCACCGTACACAAACCCTCACATGCCACTACCTAAACCCAGACACAGCCTGCCTCCTCCACTACATCTACTCCTACCTCACACAAGGACAGCCGGAGCAGGGAGTCATAGCCCTGTCCCCCCAAGCGAAACACATCATCTCCAAAGGAATAGGGGTATACGCCACCCCCATCCTGCAGCCCACAACTCCAGTAGCCCACCTCACCACGGGGCCTCGCCATATACGCCTACCTGCCCATGAACCCATGCCGCCTCCCACAACCATCACCGGCGGACCGGCTCTTCTTCACCGACGCCTCAGGCGAATCCGCCCTCACACCCATCACCGGGGGGGCCACCCTGCAGCTAACCCACACCGGGGGACACTACCACATGGACCACCACACAGGCCATACCACCTATGGGGCCTCCTCCCACGGGGAGCTAGGGGCCATGGCCGACGCCATCACCGAGATCGCGGCCCACCTACTGACGCGTTCCCGTGGGGGGCCTGGCCACGGGACGCTGCGGTGGACACGCACAAGTAAGCAGGCAGGCAAAGCACTACGCTCACAGGGGCATCATTGCGCTCGTGTCATGTGACAAAGCGTTTCAGGATCCTTGCCACTCTGAAACAAGGGAACAAAAGTATGTACAGCAACACATCAGAATATGTACACATGGGGTTAGGACTGGACTGGGGTAAGGGCATCACAAGACAATAGACACTCAGTCCCAACTCATATCCCAATCCCAGGTCCGACCCTCCCAGTGGCTGGTGGGGGCGGGGGCTCAAACACAACCCATGCCCTGCTCAGTCAGGACCCTGAAACCCTGCCAATAGGGGGGTGTCCCGCCCAGCCACAGGCGAGTTCCTGGGAAACCAAGGGGCACCATGGCCAACCAACGATGGCTCCCCATGCTCCCTTAACGGCAGGTCCCAACTCCCCTCTGAGCCAGAGATATGGCCCCGCCATTATCCCCTAGGAGTTGGTAGCTGAAAATGGGCTGTTTCAGCCCAAACTGATACTAGCTCAAAAATCTCCGAAATTGACCCCTCGTCCGGACCCGCCAGAGGTAGGGACGAGGCAACTGACCCTATGCCCTTCGAGTACAAACTCCCTGAAGCCCTCACCCAACCTGGTTCCCTCTGAGGTCCCGACATCAGGGCACCACGGGTTCGTCAAGTGGGGTCATGATGTCAAAATCACCAAAATTGGCGTCATTCCCACGCGTGGTTCGCCCGGCCAGGGCAAGGCCAATGGCTCACAGGATAGGGGGCAGGACCCAGGACTCATATCTGAGTGTACAACTTGAAACTGGGTCCGGGCTCCTCATGGGCAGAGAGATATGGGGCCGCCAATGGACCACACGGGGTGGTGAAATTGGGGTCCCAAAAGGGGGTCATTTTGGCTACTCAAAATGAGCCAAAATCGGGGGGTGCTCCCAATAGTATATCTCCACGCCGGCTTGGAGATCAGATCTGCCATCCCATACGCAATCTACCTGGAGTCCAACAAAGACTCCCATGCCCTTGGCTCTCAAAAGTCTCCATGCCACTCGGCGTGGTGAAAATCCCAATTGGGTCCATAACTGCCAAAATGGCAAAATCATCCACACTCACTTTGGGCTAGCACCCTAACGAAGGTTGCTCCGCTTCGCCGACGTGGTGTATGAACCATGAGGACCAATGTCCATAACACCCATGTCATATATGGTCCATCCGTCCATGAGTCCGGCGTGCACGAGGTGGCTGAACATGGTGCACGGCGGGCAGAAAATGTGGAAAATTTCTCAAAATGGCCAAAAATGCGCACAGTTATGGTTGGGGCAAATGAGGCACGTGCCTGACTTGGACCGGAGTGTGCCATAGGATTGGTGTCAAGTCATATGTGTCCAACATATCTTTTGAGCGTCGCCCGAGTCCTCCGGTTTGGGGAATGGCGGGGTCGCCAAGTGAGCCCATGATTTGGGATAGTTCCAAATTGCCAACATGGCGGCCACGGTTTTGCCAAGCCCAAGAGGAGTTATTCGCCGGGTCCAAGATATGTTGGGCACCGAAGTATGTACCCTCCAAAACATACTTGAGTCATGATATCAATTGAGCGCAACGTTGAGATACAAGGTCGCCACTTGACATCATGACGGGCAAAAAACAGCAACATTGGCGAAAAAACACCCAAAAGTGCCTTGAGAGGCGCACAAATATATTATAATATCTTCGGCTTGGATTGAGTAATCAACCAAACCTTCTAAGCACAATGACTTGACACCAATGACCTTCGATTCCACATATGTGCTCCACTTGGGGCGCTTTGGAAGGTCGCGCGCGCTGCCTCCCAAGTGGGCACATGCAAAAATGGAATATTGCAAAAAACACACCTTGCTCGCAACGCATCGCTTCGGCAGCGCTCCACAAGCGTCCCTTCACGAAGGTTAGGCTTGCGAGTGTTGGTTGGGAGTACAATGAAGGGCCTCGTGCGATATGGGGTCCATTGGCGGATTGGTCTTGGAATGGTGCACCCGCCAAATGGGCACGCGGTATGACACCAAATATGGCATATAACCGTACCCAAGCCTTCTACACCCAACCTAGTGGCCTAGAACCAAAGTATGCCTATATTCTAATGTAACTTTGATCCCTTAACACGCATGCAAGTGCTTTGGTCGAAAATCGACCTCCTTTCGGAAAGCCAAATTTTAGCATGCACGCAATATATATTCCCAATATGTATGTGGAGATCATATATGCACTATCCGGGGAAGACAAGTGATATGCCCCGGATGTAGAGGCAAGCAAGGGTGGGACAAACGCCAACTCAACATACTTCTACACGTGCTTGGACGCCAAGTACGTGAAAAAGTGCACCTCTCCGAGAACACTCAAAATGAATAACCCTTTGGGCCTATTGAGTTGGGATCCTTTGGCCTCGTCCTATGCCTATTGGGGGGCAAAATCTCATAAACAGTGCCTATGAGGCACGTTAGTTCGCCCTTGGGCGCTTGAACGTTCGTAACCCTTGTTATTCCACTTGGGGGTTCAGAGCGCCTTCGGCTGCCCAGATTTTCTGGAAAAAATCTGGGACGTGATCCGTTATATCAAGGAAAAAATTGCGGATCACTCGAAGACTGTTTCAGTCTTAACTTCAAGAGAAATCGTATTATAGATTTATCTAATGCAGTCCACGGAACGGGCGACGACAGGCGGTGCGACTGCGGCGATTTCACGACAATTGGAAATCGCTGTAGAAATCGGGTATTTCACCGATTTCCGACCGAGAGTCGCCTAAGACAATAAAGTCATGGTAATTCTACATTGATTTAATGGTTAGAAATCTGGTTCCAGATCTCGCGGGTTAGAGAACAGGGATATCCCGCTGACAGCCGGTGTCAACGGCTTCCGCACGGGTGTGACGGCTCACAGGCTTCCGGGCCATGGGCCATAGGTTCTGGGTACCGCTTCACTACCCGCCCACTCCGCGCACATCGTCCGGGTCTGGTTCGTGGTAGACGCCACTGTCAACACACACCTGCTCCTCCGCATAGCAAGGCAACCACTTCACAAAGCCACCGCGACGAGCCTTGGCACCCAGGCACTGCTGCTCTGGAAAGCCCTTCGCAGCCTTCCCCCCTACGTCCAACTCCACATCGTGAAACAAGAGTCCCACAGACACCAATACGGAAATGGTAAGGTCGACAACCAGGCAGTACACCAGCGCACAACGCACCTACCAGCCCTCCAGATCCCTGACCTCGGCCGAAGCAACACACACCTCCAACACATACCCCTCTTACCCGAGCCCCATCAGACCCCGGACTGGGTACCAGAGGACGCCCCCTATTCCTCCCACGACAGAGCATACCACTACCCCAACCCCATCCAACATCTCGCCCGCGTGCTCGGCGACCCAGACAGCCGGGCGCACATCCAGGAGCTCCAGGACAGACTGCAAATCCCCCTCTACCACTCAGCGCTGCGCCCAGCAAACATCCCAGCCCACCTCCAAAAACGACACATCCAGCTCCTGAGGGAGCAACTACGATTCCTCACCAGGGTCGCCAGATTGCTCGCCTGCAAACACATCCACGTCCCCGACGAACACACCCGTTGCCCGTGCGACCACACCACCCCGGAGGACTGGGAACACTTCAAGAAATGCCCCCTCCATACAGGCAGGGACACGCTAGTGGGCTGGTCCCCGGCGGAAACCCTACGACAACACGAAGGATGGCCAGCCCACAGCCACGCACACCAGGCCACCGAACACCTCTTCCGGGATCCCCTGGTCAAAGAAGCCATCATGAGAGGAGCGGTGACACAGGCCCTGCACCGACACCTCACCAAACACACGAAAGGCCCCGTGGGGGCAGCAGCGCACCTCCAGCTAGAGGCAGTCCGCAGAGCACCGGCCCAAATGGTACACCGCAAACACCTCCTGTTAACACACACGGAGCAACTCACCGACCCCACCGCCAGGGAACACATGCAGCGTCTCATCCATTACCATGCGGTGCATGACCCAGACGTCCACTAACCCACTCCGCGCCCCGCACGCGCCCCCCATCTCCATCCGCAGGCCTCCAAGACACCACCACAGCGCCCAGAGGCCCATCCCTCATCCAAAAAGCCACCCGACACCGCCCAGCCCGGCCGAGCCAAACCAGGGCCAACCATACGTGCACGTAGAGGCACAAGACCCCGGCAGCCCATCCAGCCCACCCCCCCCGGACCCGGGGCACCCCCCCCTCACACCGGCCACCATCCGCGACCCCGACCTCCTCCGAGCAACCCTCCAAGGCAGGGCCCCGACCACCCCCCTGGGCTGCCACCGCCTACAAGACGACTGGACCAAGCTCACCGTCACAGCCCTCCGGGACCTGACCACCAAAGGCAGCGGCCTCCACGAGGCCATCGTAGACCTCGTACTCTGGCGAGCCCGCAAATACACCCAGGGCCAGCATGTCTGGATTCCCCCCATCGAGTGGGGCCAGGCCCTGACGCACGACACCGGCATCAACGTCACGCGTCGAGGGACCGTACGCCTACGACGGGCCCGAGCGGAGACGGACCACCCAGCGGACCCGAACCGCCCGGAGCAGTGGGAACAGGCCACGGCACCAACCCGCGACACTGCCCTCCGCGCCGCCGGACTCCGCACCCCAGACGACGATCTCCCCCCCCCCACCTACAGACAGTGACCACCCCCCGCCGGAGGTCTGGGTTACAGTCCTCGGGCGCGGGCACTACTACGTGATAGCCGCTACGGCTACGTTCCCCTGGCCCTCAATGGCTCGTCAAAGGGACAGACACCATGTTCGCCCGATGGACCGCCCCACCAGGGGCAGTAGGGGACCCCACCACCCAGCACAGGGTCCTCAGGGGCGTTTTCCAGCCAGGGGACAAGCCCCCAGCCCGCGCCCTGGCCCAAATCACCTTAGGGAAGGCAGGCTACCACCTGGGATTGGCCATGCTCTGCCTGACCCACTGGATCCAGCGCCGCTGGCCACCCACGGGAACCGTGCCCTGGGTTTGGGCCAGTTCCACCGCCCACACACAGGTCAAAGCCGGCCCGGACACGCGACCAAACCCACCCCCCCAAGCCGCAGCAATCCCTCACCTGCGGGTACCACGCCATTCACAAGATCCTCAACCGCGTGGGTCTTAGCCCAAAGCTAGCATACCCCCTTCCCACCACTGACGAGGAGGTCCACCAGATACGCAAGCTGGTCTGCGAAATCCTTGCCGCAGCAGCAGAAGACGGCAAGCTTCTCCTCCAAACTGCCCGCCCTACAACTGGCCACGCAAGCGCGCCGCAGCGAGCGAACACATACACCGACACAGCACACCCCACCGCACAATCCCCGCCCATGCCCCTACCCTCTCGCTGCTCACCCGGAGACCCACACACGCCCACCATCGCGCGCACCCCCGGCCCCCGCGACACGGGCCTCCCCCACCCGCCCGAACACCAGCACGCGCCCGCCACACACCCACATGCCGGACACCCCTCACCACCCCCCACACTCGACAACCCACACACACCCGCCGAGAGGAGGTAGGTAGGTAGGTAGGTATCTTCGGGAGCTCGGGATGCCTCCTTTGACATTGCAGGAAGAAGGTCTTACCAAGGGGACGTCCTGTCCCTCCCACTGCCCTATGTCAGGTGCCTCTTGAGCCGCTCCCGCATGTGCTTGGGAAGGCATTGTCGCGGCCACCCGGTCCATGTGTCCCAGGTGGGAGGGTGTCCTCACATGTGTCCATGGGTAGGGCCACATGCCCCCTCCTTTGGGCGGCAGCTCTGGGGGGCTGCCCAGCCGTGTGGAGTATCTCTCACCACAAGGGGTATTGCTCCCGCTTGTCTACGGTACGACCGCCTCACCCTTGTGGCTTGAGTTGCGGGGCCACTCTGCTTGGCAGGTGACCCCCTCCTGGACTGTGTACCGGCTCGCCTGTCACCGGTTGCTTCCGTGGCTCCGGGTGACGTTTGCCATGGTCCCCGATGCAGCCTGGCCGGGCCCGGACCAGTGGCCTTGGAGTACCGCTCCTGCCACTGGCCCGGTGGGTCGGCTGGGTCGCCCCAGTGCGTCCGACCCATGGGGTATTGGTTCTTTCCTGTCCCTCGGCCGCCCTACGTGTGTGCAGCGTCCTGGGCCGTTGGGCTCCTGTTCACCGGTGTGCCCGCGCGGTTTGCTGTGGTGCGTCTGCGGTGTCCTGGGCCAGCTGGCTCCTGTTCACCGGTGTGCTCGCTCGGTGTGTTGTGTTGCATGTGCGGTGTCCTGGGCCACTGGGCTCCTGTTCACCGGTGTGCGTGCTGTGTGCGGTGCGCGTGTGCCATGGGTGGTTGTGTCCCTCTTCTTCCCCCCCTAATTTTCGTTTTTTTTTTCTGTTTTTTTTTTTTTGAAAAAAAAAAAAAAAGAAAAAGCAAAAAAGAGGAAAGCAGGGGCGTGCGTACACTGCAGGCACAGGCATGGGCAGCTGGTGCGGCGGTGCTATAGCGTTGTGTCCTCTGGCGTGTGTCGTCGGTGCTGTGGCGGCGGTCGCGCCCCAGGGGTGCGGCTCGTGTGTCCTGATGTACACGGGTATGGGTCAGGGTGGGTTTGGTTAGGTGTCTCTTTGCTTCTGGTGCTGGCTGGTTAGGCGGCTGTGTGGGCTGTGGCTGTGGGCTGTGTCTACGTATTTCCCTCAGCGGGCCTGGTTTGGAGTCAAGGGTTGACGGTTTCGGGATGTGGCTCGGGTTTGATTTGTGTTGGGGCTTCGGCTCGGTTAGGCTTGGGTCAGGGTGGGTTTGGTGAGGTGTCTCTTTGCTTCTGGTGCTGGCTGGTTAGGCGGCTGTGTGGGCTGTGGGTGTGGGCTGTGGTTACGTTGTTCCCTCGGCGGGTTTGGTTAGGAGTCAAGGGTTAGCGGTTTCGGGGTGTGGCTCGGGTTTGATTTGTGCTTGAGTTCTGGCTCGGTTAGGCGGTTGCGCGGGGCCGGGCGTGTGGATAGCGGCGTCCACGGGGTCGTGTGCCCGAGGCGAGTGCGGGGTGGTGCGTGCGGGCCGGCCGTTGGCCGGTGGCCTCACTGGGAGTCCCACACGGAGGGGTCGACGGGCGTGCTGGGGGCGTACGCAGCGTGCAGGTTGGGCAGCAGCGGGCGCACGTGCAGGGCGTCGGCGTGCTCGATGGGGACCTCACTGAGGACCGAGGGGTTGGCGGCAAGCAGTATGCGATGCCCGGGAGGGGTGGCGGCGAGGAGCGGGGGGATGTGCGCGGCCCGCGACGTGGGGGTGAACACGAAGTGTGTCGGGTGCGGCCCCGGGAGCGGTGTTGGGGGGGGCGGGACCACAGGACGGCGGTCTACTGTGAGGCGATGCTGTGGCGCAGTGTGTGGGGCCGGGTGCTGGGCGGCGTGGGGACGTGTGGCGGGAGGGGGGGGGGGCGGGGCGGTGGCGTGGGAGGGGGCACGGCGGAGGAGTGACGTCAGTGACGTGTGTGTCGTGCTGAGGGTGGGGAGGAGCCCACGGTATCGGGTCTGGGTTCGGCGCCTTTGGGCGTAGTGGTGCTCGTTGTCGTGTGCGTTGGCTTCCTTGGGCGTCCGGTTCGTTTTCGACTTCTGGGCGGGGCCTGGCGTGGCGCCCCGTGGTGGTGGTGTGCTTGGTAACGGGGTTAGATGGCGGCGCCGCTGGCCGGGGGGTCTGGCGCGTCGTGTTGTGTGGCGCGCAGGGCTCCTGGGGTGCTGTGGGTGTCGCCGGTGTCGGTGCGCCGACGCTTGTGGGGTGGTGAGGGGGTGTGTGCGTGCGGGGCTGGGCTTTGGGTGATGTCCCACAGGCGGATGCCGTCTCGCCGCGTTTCCTGGAGGGTCTGAGGACGTACGGGTGGTCCTGGGGCGCGGGGAGGTTGCGGGGGTGGACTCCCAGGGGGTGGAGCGCATCGGCCAGCATGGCTTCCCATGCGGCCTGCGGCATCCACCCCCCCGCCGGCCGGAGGCGGCCGTTCTCCACCGACCCCTTGCGGGGCCGATGGACCAGGCCCTCGAGGGAGGGCTCTCCCCGGGCCCACTTCCGCAGCTCCCAGAGCTGCGTGTGGGTCCAGCGCTGCCACCACTGTTCCTGGTCGGGCCTGCGGTCGTGGGCGGAGGAGTGGGCGTGGGTGGGTGTGACGGGGTCGTGGGGACCGGCGGCGGCGGCGGGCCTGGGGGATTCCTCGTAGTCCTGTTCCGTGGGGGTGCGTGGGGAGTGGGGGTGCACGCGGATGTGGACCCGCGGGTGGGCGCGTACGGTCTCCGCCTCGGGGTTGGGCGGGGATTCGCGGCGGCGGCGGTAGTGGGGCATGCGTTGCATGTGGGCTGTCATCGGGGGCCGGTAGGGGGGCGGGGGCGCTGCTGGTGGACCCTGGCGTTGTTCCGGCTTGGTCGGGGGCGGTCCGTGGGCCTGGGGTGCGGGCTTTGGGAGGTGGTGGGACGAGGCGCGTCGCGCTTCGGCCGCGGCGCGCTCCGCCATGAAGGTGGTGGCGGTGGCGTCGGTGACGGTGGGGGGGCGCCGCGCTGGGCGCTGCTGCCTTCGGGCCTGGGACGGCTGGGGCCGGATGTCGTAGAGGACATCCTCGGGGGGCTGGGCTCGCGTTGCCGTCGTGGCGCCGGGTTTGGGCTTGGGTTTGGGCTTGGCTGCGGGTCGCCGTTTGGCGGCGGTCTTGGGCTTCGGCTGGGTCGTGGGCGTGGGCTTCGCCGGGGCGTGGGCTTTGGCGGCGGCGGGGCTGCTCGCGGTGGGGGCGGGTTTGGAGGCCCGTTTGGGAGGTGTCCCCCGCGGCCTGGGGGGTGGAGTGCTGGACGAGGACGTGGTGGTGGTGGTGGATGAGGTGGTCGTGGTGGTGGAGGTTGTGGAGTCGGAGGCGGAGAAGAGGGCCGCGGGAGACGGCGGAGGGTCCCGGGCCTCGGGGGCGGGCGTATGATGCTGGGTCCTGTAAGTAGCGAGAACGAGGGTGCAGGTTCGGGCATCGGGCGTGTGCGCGCGTTTTCCCTGGTGATCCGTGCGTGCTGGTGCTGGCGTGGCGGCGTTGTCCCGGCCGCGCGGGGACGTGGGTTACCCGGGGGGTGGCCATCTCTGCTCCAGGACGTGGGGGTGTGTTTGCTGGAGGTAGTCGAGGGTCCGGAAGAAGCATCGCTGGATGCGGGGCATGTCCTCCTCTGTGAGGTGGGGGTAGTTTTGGGTGGGGGTGTGGGGGCCCGGCCATAGCAGCGCCATGAGGCGGGCTGCCACCATGTACGGGCATAGTTGTGGGGTGGTGGGGCGTGGGGGGGTCGGTCCCTCGCGGTTTCGGGGGGCTTCCCTCTGCTGGGGGCGCAGCGTGACCACCCACACCCATCGGTCCGTGGGGATCCCCCAGGTCCGTTGGGTCCACTTGGCGAGGCAATACATTGCCCTACCAAGGCCCTGGCAGCCGCTGCGGATGGAGAGCAGCGTGTCCAGGGATGCGGGTTCCCACGTGCCCCAGATGTGGGGGTCGTCCGGGTCGTCCCCCCTGGCGTACGTGTCGGGGCCTGGGTTGTGTAGGGGGGGGGTGTAGTCGGCGGGGAGGAGGGAGTCGGTGCCGTGTACCACCCAGTGGTCTGTGGGTGCGTCGTAGGTGGTGGTGGAGAGGGTGTAGTGCAGATTGTACATGAGGGTCATGTACGTGGAGGGGGCTGGCTGCTGCTCGTCGGGGGTGGGGATGTCCCCCGGGACGTGGTGCCGGAAGTTGCTTAGGGAGGCCATCCGGGCTACCCATGTTTCCCGCTCCCACTCTTTGGTGCTGTCGGGGGTGGCGTCGGGTGGGGGGTGGGCCATGTTGGGCTCGCGGTAGCGGGTGCCGCCCCGGGTGCTGTCCCGCTCCGGCACGGGGTGTCCGACCAGGTGTCGCCCCCAGTCGATGGGGGGCACCCAGATCCGGCTCCCCGTGGGGGGGGCGCTCTCGCTGTCTGGGGTGGCGCGTGGGGGGCGCTCGTGTCGGGCGACGTGGAGGAAGGCGTCGAAGAGGAAGTCTCTGACGCCTTCCCCCAGGGTGGCCGCCTGGACCAGGGTGGCCGCCCGGATGGGGGTGCTGGTGCCGGAGGTGCGGAGGTACAGCACGACGTCCTGTTCCCCGAGTCCCCGGAGGTGCTGCCGTACCGCTGCGGGGTTGTGTAGGGCGTAGGGTTCGGCCGGTGCGGCGACTGGTGGTGCGGGGTGTGATGGGGGGGGTGGTGTGGGTTGGGGGGGGTGGTCGTCTTTGTCGCGCGTGGGGTCCGGTGAGGGGGTCTCTTGTGGCGGTCGCGGGAGGGGGGATTCGCGGTGGCGTGTGTCGGCGGGGGCATCGGCGTCGATTGGCTGGTGCTGGCTGCCGCGTGTTGTGTCCGTGGCCTGGTCTCGGGGGGGGGGGCGGGGGGGGGGGTGGTGCGGGGGTGGCGCTGTTGGTGGTGGGGGGGGCGGGGGTGGTTGTTGCGCTGGCTGGGGGTCTGGGCGTCCCTGTGGGTCGTGTGGGTGTTGCGTGTGTGCGCCGTGTGGCCCTTCCGGTTCCTGACTGGTTTTGGTGCCGGGGTGTAGGTGGGAGGCGGCCGTATGAGTGTCCGGGTGGGGCTGTGGTCCGTATGTAATGGGTGGCTGCTGGTGGATGGTGCTCGCTGGTATGGGGTGTGGGTGGGGGGGCTGCTGGTGGTGGTGGGGTTGGGGGGGCGGGGGTGGGTGTTGTGCCGGCTTGGGGTCCGGGCGTCCCTGTGGGTCGTGTGGGTGTTGTGTGTGTGCGCCGTGTGGCCCCTGCGGTTCTTGACTGGTTGCGGTGCCGGGGTGCGGGTGGGAGGCGACCGCATGAGCCCCCGGGTGGGGCTGTGGTCCGTATGTGATGGGTGGCTGCTGGTGGATGGTGCTCGCTGGTATGGGGTGTGGGTGGGGGGGCTGTTGGTGGTGGTGGGGCGCTCCTACCAGGCCCTGGTGTTGCTGGTGTGCGTGCGCGGCTCCTCGCGGGTCCATGGGGGTGTACCGTGGCTCGTATGTCGTGGGCCCGTGTAGCGGGGGCGGCGGGTGGTGCTGGACCGCGTGGTGGTGGTGTGGAGGGTGTGCCAGTTGTGTGTGGTACCCCGGCGTTGGTGGGTGTGGTGGCAGGGGCTGGTGGTGGTGGAACACGTGATGGTGTGGTGCGGTGATGTGCGCTATGTGCGGTGGGTGGTTCGCGGGGCCTGGTTGTGCTGGGGCGTGGTGGGGATGTAGCTGGTGGGGGTCGCTGTAGCTTGGGGGCATTAGGGGGTAGGGGCTGGGAGGGACGGGGGCGCGGTGGTGGTGTTGGTGGTGCCATGTCCCCTGGCTCTGCGCGTACGGTGGTCCTGGCATGGTGTGGACGTGTGTGGGCGGTGGTGGCTGACTGGGCTGCAGGGTTTGGGTGCTGCGGTACGGTGGTGGTGGTGGGCGTTGGTGGTGGTGGTGTTGTTGGTGTGCCCCGGGGGTCTGGGCGTGGGGCGGTGCGGTGTGGCTGGACCTGGGCCTTGGTCGGGGCGTCGCGCCCTGCTGGCGGGCGCGTTGGCGGGCCCCCTGGTGCCGGTGCCCCTTGGTCTTCTTGGCCTGGTGGGTGTCGGGGGCGGGTGAACCCCCCTGTCCCCGTGGGGGCGACGGGGAGCGGGCGCGCCAGCGGTGTGCCTCTTGGAGGCTCGTTTTGAGGCCTTTGACGTAGGCCTCCTGGTCCGTGAGGCCCATCCGCGTGGCGGTGGCCTCGTCGGGGGCGGCCAGGTGGGCGTCCCGAAAAGACGCCCAGCCCTCCGGGGGCGTCTGTTGTGCGGGGTGGGGGTGGTGTGCCGGGTGGAGGAGCGCGCTGAGGGGGTAGGGTGTTCCCTTCTGTCGGCCGAGGGCGTTTGCGAACCGGCGGCACGTGGTTCGGAGGTAGGCTGCTATCTCCTCTGGTGCCGTGTCGGCCCACGCTTCTGGCGTCAGGGCTGCTGCTTGGGGGGCCGGGAGTTGTGGGTCTGGGAGGTGTAGGTCTCGGTGGTGGAGGTATAGGGCGAGGAGGATGTGGCGGGCCGCCACGTTCAAGCCGCCTCCGCTGTGGCGTAGGGGTGGGCTGTGGGGGGGCAGGGGTGTGTTGCCCGCGGCCACGGCTATGGCCCATGCGTGGTCCGCCGCGTCCGCCACGTAGTACCCTCCCAGTTGGTCCCGGAGAGTGTCGGTGAGGTACCCGAATAAGCTGGGGAGGCTGGCGGGGGGGGGGGGGCGGCTGGGGCCGCGGGCCGTTCGCGGTGGCGGGGGTTGAGGTCCCCGCAGTGGGGGCAGTGGGTGAGGCGGTGCGCGGCTCCCAGGCAGACCCAGTGGTCTGGGTTGCAGGGCAGGGCTGTCTGTGGTAGCCGCTGGCGAACGCAGAGGGGACATGCGGTGGCTGGTGGTTGGTGGTACCTGTGGACGGACGGCGGCGTGGGAGGATGGGGGCTGGTGGCGCGCGCATGCTGGTGGGAGCGTGTGCGGTGCCTGTGGCGCCCGTGTGTGCTGTGCCAGTGCTGTGCTCGGTGGACGGTGTGTAGACGTGGTGGGGGCTCGGTGTTGGTACGTCACGGGGTAGGTTCTCATGGTTGGTAGAACAGGAGTTTGAGGAGGTGGGATTGGTCTGTTGGGGGCAGGGTTGCCGCATGCTGCAGGTATTTGTGGGTGCGGTATGTGAGCTGCTCCGCCGTCTTGGCAACGGCCGTCCGCTGCATGTGCGCCGCCGTTGCCTGGGGGTCCTCAGCGTGGGTGCGTAGCAAGGTGTAGACGGCAGTGGGGACGAGTCCCCTGCGGACTGCCTCGAGCACCTCCGTCTGCTTGAGGACGGTGGTGAGTTGCTGGGTCGCCGGGGACTGCGCCAGCCATCCGGCGTGCTGTGCGATGGTGTGGGTTGGGTTCCAGTCTTTGAGGGTGTCCAGTCCTCTGTACAGGGGGCACGCCTTGAAGTGGTCCCATGTTTCTTCTTCCGCGTGGCTGCAGATGCATTTGGTGTGTCCTGCGGGGACGTGGATCGAGCGGCGCGTATACCATCGGTGGTATCGGGTGAGGAGGGGAAGTTGTTCAAGGGCGAGTTGGAGTCGGGGCTTTTGTAGGTGTGCCGGGAGGCTATCCGGGCGTAGGGCGGAGTAGTAGAGGGGGGTGTGGACGGAGTTTTCGAGGCGTCGGAGGAGTTCGGTGTTCGCTGGGTGGCCCAGTGTGGTGGCCAGTTGGTGGATGGGTGTGGGGTAGTGGTACTGCTTGTCTCGATCCGTGTACGGCGTGTCCTCGGGCATCCATTGGGGGGGCTGTGTGGCCAGGGGTATCGGGGGCAGGTGCTGCAGGTGGCTGTGGTGTGGGGTGTCCAGTCGCACGCGTTCGAGCCCTGGGGTGTGGTTGGTGTTCTGGTGTTTGGCCTGCGTGTCTGCGCGTCCATTGCCGTATGCGTAGCGGTGTGACTCCTGCTTGATGATGTGTAGGGCCTCCCTGGGGGTGCATGCCCTTGAAGGCCATCCATAGTCCCAACGCTTGTGTGGTGAGGCCAGACTCGAGTGCTTTGTGGAGGGGCAGGTCCGCAAGGCGCCTGGTGAGGTGGATGTCGACCGTGGCGTCCACGACTACCCAGATGTTGCCGGGCCGGACCGCCGTGGGTGGCGGTGTGGCGGTGACGGCGTCTGCCATGGTGCGCAGTTCGCCGTGGGAGGACGCCCCAAAGATGGTGGTCCCGGTGTGGTGTTCCACGTGGAGGCCGTCCGCGTGCCGGGTGACGCGCACGGAGGCGCAACCGACCGTGGGGGTGCGTTGCTGGGTGCCGGATGCGTCAGTGAAGTAGATGATGTCGGTGTCGCTGGGTATGGGTAGGCGGGCGATTGCTGTGGGGTGATAGACGTAGATGGGGTTCCCCTGGGTGGTTCTGGCGGTGATTTGCGTGGGTTGCAGTAGTGGCGCTGCATAGACGCCTATTCCCTGGGTGATGATGGCCTGGGCTCGTGGGGTGAGGCGGAGGAGGCCCCTGTCTGGGCGTCCCTGGGTGATATACGCGTACATCAGGTGGAAGAGGTATCCCATATTGGGGTGGAACTTCTGGCACGTGATGGTCTGTCGTCGCTCCTTGTTGTCTTTGTCGCCGCGGAGGGTGGGGCATTTGTGCTGTAGGGGGCGCATGGGTGCCTCCTGAGGTCCTGCGCGGTGTGGGTCGCAGCAGTCGTACTCCATGGCTATGCTGTCCGGGTCTGCCCGCTCGTTGGTGAACGTCCATGTCGCCGTGGGTGTCCGGGTCCAGGCTACGTGCGCCGGGTGGTCTGGGGGTACCGTGTGAAACCAGGGGGAGAGCCATGCCTGCTGGTCGGCGGTGGCGGCGGCGGTGGGGGTGCGGTAGTGGGTGGAGATGAGGTGCAGCAGGGGCCACGGAGTGTCGAGGGCTGTCGGGCCGCAGTGCCAGCACGTGCGTGGTATGCCCTGGTCACTGTGTCTGACTGGTGGTACATCGGTCTCCGGTGCATTGTGTTTGGGGATGGACCAGGGGGCATGGTGTCGCTGGACGGTACGGGTAGCATGTTTGTGGCCGTTTGGTGCTAGCAGCAGGATGGTGGGTGGTGTCCAGCCTTCGGCTGACGGGGTGGGCTCCCCCTGCGTCGTGCCGCCGTCGTTGGGGGTCTCGTGCTCGCTCAGGCGGGGCCGGGGGTGCTGGCGCTGGAAGGCTGTGTACGCCGTGTCGATGTCCTTGGGCCCCGGCATGTCGCGCCCTGCCTTCGTAGCACATGCGCGGAGGTACGCTTGGAAGACGTGGCGTGCTGGCCATTGTGGGTCGGAAAGGAACGGGGCGTGGTGGGCGTCGCATTGGGCCATGATCTTCATCTGTGTTCGGGTGATATACACTATGGTGATGGTGGCCCCTACGAGGCGCAGGGTGTCCACCTCGCCTGCCGGGTGTCGGTGGATGTCGGTGTGTGTGGCCACGAGTGGCCCCTGTTGATCGCAGTGGTGGTTTGTCAGGATGGCGTGTGTGTGGTGCGGTAGGAGGAGTTGTAGCTGGGCCCAGATGCCAGTGCCCACGGGGGTGGAGACGCCGTGTTGTGCCAGAATCCACCGGGGGCAGGTGTTGCGGGACATTTGCGCTTCTTTTATGCGTATGGCTGCCGCCTCGCGAACTTCTGGTTGGTGGTTGTGTGTTACCCTGTGTAGGAGGTGTGCTGCGTGTTTGGCATAGGCCATGTCAACCAGGGCGCCCGTATTGTCTCCGTAGTAGCGCCAGTGGGCCATCATGGCCTCCTTGGGGAAAGACGTGGGCCAGCCTCCGTGTTGCGCCCATGCCTTCGTCACTTGCTGTCGAGCGTGGCGTAGTGCGTCTTGGGGGCGTGGGAGGTGCAGGGCTTGGTACCCGATGGCCGCGTTGAGCACTGCTTCCATGAAGTACGCCAGGCCCTGCGTAGACAGGAGGTCCCCCCTGGCAATTTGGGGTAGCCGAGCGAGGCGCTCTTCTAGCTTGCTTGGGAGTGTGATGTGGTGGTGCTGCGTGGCCTGTGTGACTCCCAGGTGGACTGTGGTGTCTTCCAGGTGTAGGGGTTCGCCTTTCCGGATGTGGGTGGTGGGGGTCTTGGCGTCGGCCAGCCCGACCGATTTGCGGGGGTGCACTAGGAGCTGGTGGGCGTCCAGGTAGGTTGTGGTGAGTTGGAGAATGGCGGACGCTTGTTCGGTGGTTGTTGGTAGCCCTGCGTTCTCAGGGTCGCGGTGGCGGGTGGCCGTAGTGAGGAGGTTGTCATCTGCGAAGTTGATGAGGGGGGACCGTAGCGGGTATGGGGCGTACCCCGGGTATACCCGTGCTAGCTCGAATGCCAGTGGCAGGGTGACGAGGAGGTAGAGGAAGGGGCCTTCGGCGCCTCCCACGGGGACCCCGCTGTCTGTGCCGGTCCAGGGGGTGAGGCCCGCGGCCGTGATGACGGCGTAGAGTCGGGTCTGGATGTACCCGGTCATGAAGGATAGGAATGGGAGGCCCATGGCATCCCATACCTCCGTGAGGAGCCGGTGTGGGGCGTTGGGGAACGCGCCTTGGACATCGAGGGAGGCGATGATCATCTCGTAGGGGTTCATGTCCAGTGCGGTGTCCTGGAGGAAGATGGCCTCGTGGGGGGACCTGCCGGCCATGGCCCCCCACATGCTGGCGGGCACGTGGGCGAAGACCGCTGGCGCGATGCGGCCCAGGATGAGCGTCCACACCAGCTTGACCTCGGTGGTGGCGCAGACTATGGGCCGCCAGTTCCCCGGCTGCGCCAAGTCCCCTTTTTTGTAGAGGGGGTGGACCAGGTTGGCCCACTCAGGGGGGATGGGCGTGGCGCCCGTGACGATGTCCCACAGGCGGGCTGCCAGGCGGCGTTTGACGGGCAGGGTGAGACGTCGGTACGCTTCGGCCGGCAAACCGTCGACGCCGGGCACGACCCCCTTCTTCAGGCGGTCGAGGGCGCGTTGCAGTTCTGAGATGCTGAAGGGGTCGTGTTCGATGGCGCGCCGCTGTTCCCGGTTGAAGACTCTGGGCACATGCTCGCGGATGGTGTTTCTGGTGTGGGGGTCGAGCTCGGGGAGGGTGTCCCCGTGTTGTGCCTGGAAGCTGTCCAGGACTGCCTGGAGGACGGCGTCGGGGTCATTGGTGAGGCCTCCTTCGGGGGTGCGTACCGCGTGGATGGTACGGCGCCCCGTGTCCTCCAGGATGCGGCTGACGTACCGTAGGGACTTGTACGGCGTGTCGTTTCTGCCGTATCTTTCGCGTTCCTGGGCTGCTGCCGCTTTGCGGTGGGCGTGCCATTCCTGGAGTTGGTGGCGGCGGGTGGTGAGGAGCGCACGGAGGTGGGCGTCCCGGTCTCGTGCCTCCGGTGTGCTGGGGTGTAGCAGGGTGGCGAGTTCCCCTTTCGTGTTCCAGTTGTCATGGACGAGTTGCTGGAGGGTGAGGTCTGGTGGTGCTCCCGTGTGGTTGGTGTCACGCTCCATGCCGCATGCTTGTGCCGCCCGGCGCATGGCGGTGGTGAGTGTCGGTGCACCCGGGCGGCGTAGGATGGCGTGTAGGGCCCTGTTATACCTGTGCCAGGCGCCGTGGTCGTCCTCGGCCGGGAACTGCAGTGTGGGTGGGAGGGTGTCGTCTGGCAGGGTGGCCGCGGGTGGGGGTAGGTTGGGGATGATGAGGTCGATGTAGAGGGGCCGGTGGCCCGTGCCTGTGGGCGGGAGGTCCCCGTAGGCTGCTTCGTGGACGCGCACCGTGGTTGGGTCCCCGTAGCACGTGTCGATGCGGGATGGGTGGGTGCCGGCTTGGTGGGGGTAATGGGAGGGTGTGCCGGTGAGTCCTGCCGTGAGGTCGGTGAGGCCCAGTTGGTGCATGGCGTCCCGGACAGCTGTGTCGGTGGCTGTGGGTGGGCCGGTGCGGTTGTCGTCGGTGGGGGCGGCGTTCAGGTCGCCTATGATGATGGTGGGTGCCAGGAGGGAGAGTCGGCGGTACGCCAGGCTCAGGGTGTCCAGGAAGTCCTTGGTCTCCTCCCCGAACGGGACGTGCGTGAGTAGCACGTTTAGCTGCCATCCGGGCCCCACGCACTCGTACGCCCCGAGGCGACCATCCACTCCGAGGTCGGGGTGGGCATGTACCGTGACCGACGTCTTGTGGTAGAGGGGTACCCCCCGTTCCCAGTGGGCGTGATATTTGTTCCCCTCTGGGTCCAGGATCGGTGCTGGTTCGGGTTGGTCTGCTTTGCGGAGGGCTTGCTCCAGGAATCCCAGGAGGTCTGCGCCTTGGGGGTGCGGCCCGGGCATGGCTTGCAGTGTGGCGGCCTTGGTGGGGTCGTAGGTGACCGCGGGCTCGTTGAGGATGTTGATGCGGGCGTGGGCTTCTGCAGGCGCCGGTTTCTGGAGACCGGTAGTTGGGGGGGCGGGCCGTGTCCGGCCCTGGCCCCGTCAGGCGTCGAGGAGGTCGATGACGCCCTGAGCTGCGGGTGCCCTGCGGTTCCGCTTCTGGGGCTGGGGTAGGGCCCATGCATTGTGGACTTCGCCCGTGTACTCGGTGCCGGTGAGGTGCTCCGTGTCGGGGGTGCACAGCTGCATGGGGACCATCTCACGACCGGCTTGGTCTCGCCAGAGTTCGATGGTGCGCCCCAGCTTCTTGTCGTTGGGGGTGGCCGGGTCCCACTTGACGTGGATCTTGAACCCCTGGTGGTCCCCGGTGACGCGGTACCGGTGCTTGACCTCCCCTGCGGCCCATATCCACTTGGAGGGGCCCGCGGCCGTCGGGTACTCGAAGGGCAGCTGCACCCGGGTGTTGATGGCGTATTCAGGATACAGGGCAGCAGCTTTCTCTTTGGTCCAGCTCTTCGGCTTGGCCCTTGGCTTTGGCGCGGGTTTGGCCTGTGTGGGGGCCTTGCGCTTCTGCGCACCTTGGCGGCGCCAGGCAGCGGGTTGTCCCCGTTGGGGAGGTGCGCCCTGGGGCCGCTGCACGGGTGCGTGGCCCGGTGCAAACACGGGGTGTTCGCGGGCGGCTGGGACGTCGGGCTTGGACGTGGGGACGGGGTCCGTCAGCTGGAACACTTGCTTGATCATGAGGCCAAGCACTTCCTCGGCCTCCTGCAGGGCGTCAGGCGGGTCCGTGGGCCAGGTGAGGAGCCGGTGCCCGGTGCCTGCCCCGTGGCGGCGCATGTGGGCCGTGTAGCGGGTGGCGTGGCGTGTCCACGCTGGGGTGCGTTCCGGGGGGAGGGGGCCTTCTGGCGCCCCCTGCGCCCAGTAGAGGGCGTAGTGCAGCGCTTCCCAGGCTGCCTCTGGGGCGTGGGGGACGCGTGCGGCGAGTCGCAGGCGGTCTCCTCCGCGTGGTGGGGGCGGGACTTCGCCGTCGGGGGCGTGTGCCCTTGCCCGTCTGACCTTGCCGTGGTCTTCCCATTCCACCGTCCACCAGGTGTCCCGGTGTTTGAGGATGTGGACCTCCGTGGTGGTCGGGGGGGCGTCCATGGCGTCCCAGCTGACGAGCTGGATGGGGCGGACCGCAGGGTGGGTCTTCGGGGGTGCTCGCATGTTGAGGATTTGGTGGATGTCCTCGGCGGTGGGGCCCGTGTCGGGGGCGTCCTGCGCTGCTTGGGCTAGAGGTGGGGAGGGGCGGTCCTCCCAGAGGCGGGATGCGGACGCCGTGGCGTACATGGCTGCGATCAGGACGTGTTCCGTCAGCCCTTCCACCATGAGGTGGTTTTCCCCCTCCAGGTCTCGGGGGATGGCGGCTTCCGCCTTTAGGGTGAGGAGTGCGATGGCGCGTTTGGGTCCAGGTGTGGCGTGTGTCGGCTCATCTGGCGGGCGTCCGTCGGATGGGGTGGAGGCTGCGCGTGTAGGCCCAGACTCCGGTGGGGGGGGCCGCCCCGGTGTGGGATTCGGCCGTGGTGGGGGCCGGCTCGAGGGTGTGACTGGTGAGGGAGGGTCTGTGCAGCCCTTCGTGCAGGGAGGCGCACACGTGTGCCCACCTGTCCGCCCATCCCTGTTGGGCGCTTCCTGTGTCTGCTCCTGTGGGCAGTCGCCCGATGACCACGTGCCAGGGGTGTGACCCCGGTACTACGGTGGGGGGTGTGGTGGGCTCGTGAGCGTGTAGCCATACTGCGGTGTCTGCGTTCGCCGTCACGTAGTCCTCTCCTTCCGCTGTGTGGAAGTTTTCGACGGCGGCCTCTCCCTCCAGGGTGAGGAGGAGGTGTGTGCCGGGGGGCTGCGCGTGCGTCTCCGCGTCCCGGAGCCACAGGTACGTGAGCGCCACGGCGCCGGGGAGGATTTCCCCCCACGTGAAGGTGCCTTCGGGTGATGCCCACTGCAGGGGCAGTGTGCGGCGTCCCCGCGAGTCGTTGGTGGCATGGTAGTCGGGGGGGAGGTGACGCTTGGTGAGCCGGTGCGGCATGCGTTCGGTGGTGGCTGTGGGGGGGTCCCAATGACATTCCTCCGGTGGGGGTGCGTCTGCGTCGTCCTCCTGGGGCTGGGCCAGCGGCAGCGCCTGTGCATTGGGTGCGGCGTCGGGTAATCCGCTGTGCGTGAGGGTGTAGAAGCCCTCGGGGGTGAGTTGAAGGACGATGTCCCACTTCGCCGTTTGCTCTGGGGACCACTGGTGGGGCCCGTCCTGCGGTCGGTGGAGGGTGACCTGGTGGCCCCATCTCCAGCTGTGGTAGGCGAGGAGGCTGACGACGGTGTCTTGCTCCGGGTCCTCCACGCTTTCCATGTATGCCGTCATGTCGGTGACGTCGACGGCGTACTCGTCCTCCCATTCTTGTGTGGGGCTGCCTGGAGGGGGGGGGGCGGTGGTGTACCCGTGGAGTCCCGGCCCCGTGACGTCGGGCAGGTCGTGCTCGAGTGACGCCCGGTACTCGGCGGGCCCGTTGCTGGCTTCGTGGGTGGGGTGGTGGCGCCGTAGGGCGTTGGACAGGTGCGTCCAGGGCGCCCTCTCGCGGGGGGGGGGGGGGGGCGGGCGGGCATTTTGCGGGTTGGGGTCCGCGGGGCTGTTTGCTGTGGGCTCGAGCTCCGGCGGGGTGAGGTCCATATGATGCTCCGTGTCCTCCGTGTGTTGGAGTTCCAGTTCCAGCAGGCTGTCGATGTCCAGGGCCATGGGGTCATCGTGCGTGTCCCCGTGCTGGGGTGCTGCTTCATGGCACGGTGGGCGTGTGATGCTGGTGTTCGGGGCACGTGCGGCGGCCGGTGTGGGGTCGTGCGCCGGGGGAGGCGCGCCGTTTGGCGTGGCTGTGGTGTGTGGCCGCACGCTGGTGGCTGTCCTGGCCGGTGGTGTTGCCCCTGTGTGCGGTTCGGGTTGTGGCCGGTGGTGGGTGTTGAGCTGGCGCGAGGTGTGCGGGGTTTCCAGGGGTGGTGCCGGTGGGGTGGGGTGCGGAGTCGGCGGGGCGTGGCTTCGTTCCTGTGTTGGTGGGCTGTGGTGTCCCGTGCCCCCGGGTGGGGGAGGGGGGTGCGGTGCGGTATGGTGGTATTGTGCTGTGTGGTGGCCTCCCCGTTGGGGGGGGGGGGCACCGTGTCCAGGTCTGGTGGGGTGGGCTGTCGCCTGTGGTTTGTCCTCTGGCGGTGTGGGGCAGCCCCGCGTGGTCCCTTGATCGTTCTCCTGGTATGTTTCAGTACGTGGCCTGTGCGGGGTCGGTGTGGCATAGGGCCTGGGGTTCCCTGGGGCGGGGTGTGCGGGACTGCAGTGTCGCAACCAGGGGGGTGTGGTCGTGTGGTGCTTGGGGGTGTCGGCCCGCCGTTGGGTGGGCCCGGTGGTGTGGGGCATTGCGTTTGCGGGGTCCGCGGGCCGGTGGGTCGCGGCTGCTTGGGCGTGTTGTGGCCCCGGTGCGGTGCCCGCGGGTGGTGAGTGGCGGTGTGTGGCTGGGGTGTATCGTTTCCACGGTGGGGGCGGGGCTATTTGCTCGGGTGTGGGGTGGGCCCGTGGTAGGTTGCCGGCGGGTAGCGGGTGTCGGGGCCGCACTGTGGGTGGGTATTCCGCGGCGTCCCCTTCGTGCGTCCCGTGGTGGCCTCTGGTTGGCTGGCTGAAGGGGGTTTTTGGGGTGTACCGCATCCATGGGGGCACCATTGTGTGTTGGGGCGCCGCAGCGGTGGGTGCGGCGGGTTGTGGGGGTGGGGCTTCTGTCGGTGTCGACCGTGTGTTTGGCGGCGGTGTGTCGTGTGTCGTCCTCGGCGGCTCCTCATGGTGGTCTGTTGTGGTGGCGCCCGGGGGGTGGTCTTGGGCTTTGCGGTTCCTGGGAGGGTGCGGGACATGCGGGGTCGGGTTGGCTGGGGGGGGGGGCGCGCGTGTGTGGGCTTGCGTGTTTGCCCTTTGCTCCCCCCGTGGCCCCTTCCTCTGCCTGTCCCTTACTCCTCTCTTTTCGCTGGCTTGTTTGGCTTTGTGTTTTTTTTTTTTGGGGGGTGGCTGGGGTGCTGTGCGTGGGTGTGGGTGTGTGCCGCTGTCGGCTCCCGGTTCCCAGGGCGCCGGTCCGGGGGGGGCTGACGGCGGGTGGTTGGCGGCAGTGGTGGCGTGGCGCTTGCGTGGGTGGCTGCGGCTCCTGGTTAGTGTCTGGGTGGCGTGGCCGGGCGTGGGCGTGCGTGTGGGTGTGTTCGTGGCGTGGGCTGATGGGGTGGTGGGCGGTGTGGGCGTGGTTGGTTTGTGTGGGTGTCGGGTATGTGTGCGCCGGAGGCGCAGTGGGTTGGGCTGGGGCACCGTGGGCGATGCAATGGGTGGAGGTGATGCTGGTGACGCCTACGGGGGGGTGCTGTAGGCGTCGAAACGGGTCTGTGTTGTTGACGTGGGTGCTTCGGGTGACGCGCCGGGCGGCGACGGGGTTGGTGACGTTGTTGGTGTCATAGGTGACGGGGCGGGCGCTGGGGGGGCCTGCGGCTCCGGTGGCCGCTGTAAGTGGTGCAGTGGGTGGTGGCGCGACTGGTGGTGCCGGCGGTGAGGGTGCTGCCGGTGACGTCGATGGTGAAGGCGCTGTGGGTGATGTCATGGGTGGTGGCGATGTTGATGTGGGTGCTGCAGGTGGTGTGCCGGCTGGTGGCGCCGCTGGTACTGTCCCTACGTAGGGTGTTGTCGGGGGTGCTGTAGGCGGTGGTGTCGTCGGTGGTGCCGATGGCGAGGGTGGCGTAGGCGATACACTGGGTGACGGCGAGGCCGGTGTGTGCCGTAGGTGACGCGTTGGGCACGGGTGGTGGTGGGCCGGAGGGGGGTTTGCCGTTGGTACCGCCCCACATGGGGCAGTAGGGGACCCCACCACCCAGCACAGGCTCCTCAGGGGCGTCCTCCAGCCAGGGGACAAGCCCCCAGCCCGCGCCCTGGCCCAAATCACCTTAGGGAAGGCAGGCTACCACCTGGGATTGGCCATGCTCTGCCTGACCCACTGGATCCAGCGCCGCTGGCCACCCACGGGAACCGTGCCCTGGGTTTGGGCCATTTCCACCGCCCACACACAGGTCAAAGCCGGCCCGGACACGCGACCAAACCCACCCCCCCAAGCCGCAGCAATCCCTCACCTGCGGGTACCACGCCATTCACAGGATCCTCAACCGCGTGGGTCTTAGCCCAAAGCTAGCATACCCCCTTCCCACCACTGACGAGGAGGTCCACCAGATACGCAAGCTGGTCTGCGAAATCCTTGCCGCAGCAGCAGAAGACAGCAAGCTTCTCCTCCAAACCGCCCGCCCTACAACTGGCCACGCAAGCGCGCCGCAGCGAGCGAACACATACACCGACACAGCACACCCCACCGCACAATCCCCGCCCATGCCCGTCCCCTCTCGCTGCTCACCCGGAGACCCACACACGCCCACCATCGCGCGCACCCCCGGGCCCCGCGACACGGGCCCCCCCCACCCGCCCGAACACCAGCACGCGCCCGCCACACACCCACATGCCGGACACCCCTCACCACCCCCCACACTCGACAACCCACACACACCCGCCGAGAGGAACCCCGCGCCCCGCGGCACGCCCACCCCACCCAGTGGCCCGCCCACGCCCTCCGCACACACCCCAGAAGACCCAGACCCACCCCCCCCGGCCCCTGAATGCAGCCCACGCGAACTGTTCCCCCCCGCGGACGCCAACCCACACAACCTCGCACATTGCAGGACCAGGGCCCAGCCAAGCCCAGAAGGAGAAGGCCACAGCCCCGCGCCTCCCTCCCCCGCCGCTGCCGACCAGATCGGCCCGCCGGGCCGCCAGGTCACGACCGGGCCCCCCCAGCCGCCCGCCCCCAACCTACAGCCCGAGGACATGCCCTCCATCCTCCCCGCCTTGGCCGCAGCAGAAGCCGCCGCCCGCAAGCCCGCCCGCATCACAGCCCAACCCGCGTCCACCACCTCCTCCTCATCCTCAGCCTCGTCCACCTCCTCCACCTCATCCTCCAACCCCCCCTCCCCGCCGCCCTCATCCTCAAGGCCGCGGCAAAAGCCAAAGCCGCGGCCCCACGCACCGACCCCCCGACCCCCACACAGGCGACTCAGGCACCCCGACAATGCACCGGGAAGACCCCCGACCCGACATCGGCGCCCTCACACCTCCAGACAGAGGTCCTCCTTAACCTGGAACCGGACCCCAACCCCAAACCCGACCCCAAACCCAAGCCGGCGCCCACGCGAGCACACACAACACCACAAACGCAACGACACAAACCCAACCGAGACCACACCAACCCGGACCCTCACCCAAGCCAGGACCCCCCACCCACCACAACCCACGCCCCCCTCCCACCGGCACCCACCACCACCGCAGAGGCGGCCACCCAACACGACCCCGTCCAAGCCCTCGTCCGCATCCCCGTCACCAAGCGCCCCGTCATGCATCCCCCGCAAACCACCACCACCGCCGGCCAAACCAACCCAGGGACGTGGGACCCCTGGACCACCGTCACCGTCAAGCCCGGCCCCCAACCCACCCCCCCTGCCAACCACATAGTGCAGCCCCAGGGGCTGCCCACGATGCCCAACCCCCCACAAGGGGGACTGGAAAACCCACAAGGGGTCCATGGGCCATACCCGCAACACCAACCCCACCACTACCAACACCACCACCACCAGCGGCCCCACCACCACCCCCACCACTACCACTGCCCACCACCCTACCCCACCGGGCCACAACCCCCCGTGCATGAACAGCACCAGCGAATGGGATGGCAGCCACCGAGCGCTCCACCCGCATACCCAACCTACCGCCAGGGGCCACCCCCCCCGTACCAGCCACCCCCCCCTACCAGGAGCCGTATCCGTATCCCCCCGGCCACCACGTCCACGCCCAAGGGGCCCCCCGGGCCCAACCCCGCCAAGGACAGTCATTCGACCCATACAACCAGCCGCTGCCGCCACCACACCCCTACGTGGCGGATCCATGGACGACGGTGGAACTTCCCCCCCCCCCCCAGTACCAGGCGGCACCACGCGAAGCCCCCCAGGACCCGCCGACGCCTCCTGACTGGCCCGACTCGAGCGATGAGGCCCGGTCCCGCAAACGGCGGCGCTCCCGCTCCCCCCCCGCACGGCACACTCGCCCATGGCGCCCACAATCCCGACACCGCCACCGCGCCACAACCACCCACTCGCGCCGCTCCCGCTACCCCGGGTGCCACCACAACCCCCGGAGACCCCGCTCCTGCCGCTCCCGCTCCCCCGGGCGCCACAACGACTGCCACCGCCGCCCCATGTCCACCTCCCCCTCCCCCCTCCGGCCATACAAGACCCCCACCCCCAGCCCCCGCAAACCGCTCCTGCTCCCCCCGACGCCGCCAGGCACGCCACCGCCGCCCAACGTCCACTTCCCCCTCCCCCCACAGGCCCCGCCGGGCTCCCCGTTCCCCCCGCCGCCCATACGCATCCATCACCCCCAGCCCCCGCCACCACCACTCCCGCTCCCCCGGACGCCACCAAGCGCGCTACCGCCGCCCCATGTCCACCTCGCCCTCCCGTTCCCCCCTCCGGCCGTACCCGTCCTCCACCCCCAGCCCCCGCCACCGCCGCTCCCGCTCCCCCAGGCACCGCCACCCCCGCCACCACCGCAGGTCCACGTCCTCCCCCCGCCGCTCCAGGACCCCAGGCGAGGACCCCTCCCCCCCCCAAGGCCCCCGCCCACCTCGCCTGGTGGTCTGCCCCTGCTTTGCAGGAGCTCTGCCGCTGGGTGAAGTGGGCCGGGGGAGCGGGAAGGCACGACGGGGTGCACATGGTGCATACCTTCGAGGAGGTGCGCACCCGCACCCCCGCCGACCCCAACGAGGCCGCCCCGGAGGCCATCATGTCACAAGCGGCATGAGAGGCCCTCCTCCGCGATGCGGTTCAAGGCCTCCGCCCCCCCTACACCCCCCAAGCCCTCCGCCAGTGGCTCCAGGCCACCCACCCCCAGGCCTGGGCCGTCGGTGCCCCCTCCCCACCCCGCCCCTCCGGCCACCACTACACCAGGAAGAGGGAGGACAAGGGCAAGGGGAGGGCAAGGGACACCAAGGGGCACTCAGGCAAGAGGGCACGGGGGGGCCCCAAATGAGGGCAGGCACTCACAGGGACAGGACGCCGGAGGAGACACCACATGGGGGCAGGAAACCACCCAAGAACCAGGAAGGAGCGGAAGCGGGGACCAAGGGACGGAGGAAAAGGGCACCACGGCAAACGCCACGACCCACACCCAGGAAGGGCATACCACGACGGGGGGACCAGCGCCGCCCCACCCCCACCGAACGCCCCACGACTCCCGGGGGCGCACCCCCCAACACACACCGCCGAAGCAAGCATCGGACACCGTACACACCGTACACACCGTACACACCGCAAGCGCACACCCACCAGCCACCGGAAACCACACGGGGAATGGAAGGCACAACGGCACGGGGAGAACGGGCCACACCCACAGAGGAAGCCGCAGGGAACGCCACAACACGGCGCACCACCACGCCCTAACCGCCAGGCGACGACCCCGGCCGCCACAAGGGCCACCTCACAAGCACCGGAAGAGGACGAATGCATGGCCACAGCCACCAGGACTAGGGACCGAAACCCCCCGAGGACACGGGACCAAGGCGCAGACCCCCAGGGAGGGCAACCCCACGGACCGTCACGCGATCGACCTACCCAACCCACCAGCCCGAGCGGCACGCCCAAGCCCCCACAGCGCGGACCCAGCGAGACACCCACACCTAACCGCAGCCCCCAGCCACCAGCCAGCCACACTCCGGCCCGCACTCCACACCATGACACAGGCCAGGCTGACCTCCACTCACCCACCGCGGCACAACACGAGACCACGGCACACCGCACCACAGCGCGCCACAGTGCAACGCGCCACAGCACGACGCGACGCGACGCAGCACAGACCGGCACAACACGACACAACTGACCCTAACCTGAAGGACTAACCGAAGCAAGCCACCGCACACCCCGGAAGGCGCCGCACCAGCACGCCACACACCAGCACCGCAGGCCACACACGGGGCCACAGTGCGCCCGGCAACAACGGTGGCAGACCACCGAGAAGGTTAAAAACGGCACCGCAGAGGGGAAATGACACGAACAACCCAAGCCCCCTAACACAGAGCCACAAGCAGCCGCCTGGCGCAGCCGCCCAGCCGCCAGAGCCAGGACCTAACCCGGCAAGAAGGGGCGCCAAGCCCACTGTGTACATAGCCCACCCGACCCATGGGGCTGGAACACGGCCAAACAGAACGCAACCGCCAACAGCAGCCCGGGAGACAACACTGAATGCGGGCCAGTGCGTGCGCCAAGGAGGGAAGGCAGAGGGAGGAACAGGCAGCCCCCCCCCCCCAAGGAAACAAAAACAGAGGGGGGAGGGGGGGGGGGGGCGCGAAAACAGCTCACAGCCACCAGACCGCCCGCCAACACCACCAGAGGGGGCCAACCCCCCCCCCAGAAGGCACCGAAGACAGGACCCCCGAAAAGGCACGGGGGGACCACCCAGCCAAAACCGGCAACACCAAGCCAGGAACAGCGGCCCACCGGGAAAAGGGACGCCGAAACATGCAGACACACTCCACGGAAAAAAAAAAAGAGCCAGCACCCCAGCCCGAAAGAAGGGGGATGGGGGGACAGGGACCACAAGGCCCGGGACAGGGGCACCAAGCAAAAAAAGAAGCGCAAAAAAAACACCCCGACGACCCAGCCACGAAGGGCTGGGCACAGCCGAGACCCGAGCCCAGCACGCACGCCCACACCGCACGCTGGAACCGGAAACGGCGGGGGGCAAGCGGGGCGCGCACGAGACCACACACATCCCATAAGCAGGCCGAAACCGAACCCCAACCACGAACACCACAAACAACCGACACTAGAGGGACAACACCACAAACGGTGCCCAAACGCACCCACCCAAGACCCCAGCCAGGACTGGCGGGGTTAACAAAACCCACAACGAACCGCAAACCGGACCCAAACACAAACGCCGCACAACAGTAGGAAACCCAGTGCCTGCAGCACGGGCACTGAGGCAGCCCGTGCCAAGCAGGTGACCCGGCCAAACGAGATCCGGAGACCGGGGGTAAGGCTGCATCCTAAGGCCTGCGCTGCTTTGGGACTCGAGGCGGAGCGTGCGACACCCAAGCGCCTCGGAACCCTAGTACCAAGAACGTGCATGCATGCCTTGGGAACGGGATACGCCAGGAAGTCCGGTGAACCTCTAGGGTTCCGCCCAAAGGAGGGGACGTGCGCAAGCACGGGGGCACACCCTCCTGGCGAGACAAGCACGTCACGCTGGCGGCAATCAGCCCTCCCGGTGTTGCCCGGGGCCGCTTTGTTGGGGGCCAACAGTCAGGTCTAGCGGGATGTAAGCCGCCTCCCCTCTTCACGCGCGGAGCCTCTTCCTGTTAGTCACAGGGGCGACGCCAGGGGGAACCATGGGGCGCCTATCCACAACCGAGTGCACCTACCTACCTACCTACCCCAACCTTTCAGAGCAGGGGGCGCGTAAGTCCAATGGTTTCAACGCAGCACCATCTTGTCATGCAGAGAGCTTTGCCGCCATGTAACAAGTCGGCGGATAGCCCGCACACTCCTGCTGCCAGTCCACAGGGGCGCCACCGAGACGTGGCTCCACTGCACCGGACTCGAGTACACCAGCACTGCCACTTGCCAATCCAAGCAATCTCTCCGATCGCACCATCAGCCAAGACCCTGGCACCAACGTGTCCGAATATTAGATTTGTCTGCTCGTTCGCCTCTCCTGCAAGTCAGAGCCCTGGCACCGTGCTGCACCCGAAGGGCACAGCGCTGCTCCACGCTATCTCTGGCCGTTCTTGTCAGTCAGGACCTTGCGCTCTGCTCCGTCACTGTACCCCATTCCGATACTGCATCCCGTCAGCTCCTCGTTCTGCCCCACACTGCTCGCCGTACCCACGATACGTCTCGCGTCCCGCTGCCCGGTTGCTCCCTCCGCACTCGCGTGCGCCCCCGTACTCCGCCGCCCCATCTCCCCTTTCCCCCCCGCCGCTGGCCCTGTGCTCTCCGCTTGGGGTTCTCGTCCGCGTCCGCCATCACCACATCCCCCTCAACTTTCAGCCGTGTCCCTGCCCTCCCCTGCGCACCTGCACCTCTCCGCTCCCTTCCTCCTCTCCTCGTGTCCGTCACATCCCCTCCTCACCCTCCTCCACTTCCGCCGACCCCCCGCGTCCGCCTCCCCGCATCCCTTCTGCCCGTCCCTCCGCACGCCCCTGGCCCCCGGCCCCTGGCGCTTCCCGGTCCTGCTCCTGCCTGGCCCTGCGCGTTGCCACCGTACCGCTCCTCCCGCTGCAATAGCTCTCGCAACATCTGAACCCTGGGCTTCTTCCCCTTCTCCTGGGGACAGTCCAGGCGCACCCCCGGGAGCGCCTCTCCCAGCATCCTCCTCCAGCGCCCCTCATCCATCTCCCCCCCCCTTCCCCTGGGCCTCCCTACCCTGCCGACCAGGTCACTGAAGGAGCGGGTCCCCCTCTTCTCCCGCCTTCCCCTCGTCTTCCCCGCCCACTTCACGTAGCGGGCCAGCTCCGCCACTTCCCCCGCTGTCCGGCCCGCGACTGTCCCGGGTCCCCTCGGCACCGGCGGCGGCGCATACTGCCGCGGCGGCGGGAACTCCGAGTTCCAGTCTGTCGGCGTCGGCTCTGGGCTGGGGCTGGCTGGCCGCGGCGCCCCCTCCACCTCCCCTGCCCCTTGCTCCTCCACCCTGCGCCGCTTCCCCCTTTCCTGCCCCGCCTCCTCGTCCTCCTCCCTGGCTCTTTTCCCTGACAGCGACCGCCCCTCCACATCCGTGGAGGGGGTGTCCCCTTCCGGATCCGGGAGGACCCGGTGGGCCCTCCGGGCCACCGCCTCCCCCCCCTCCCGCACCCTGCGCTCCCGCGCCGCCACCTCCCTGTCCCTTTCCGCCAGCCCGCCGCCTTCCCCCAGATCCGCCTCCATGCCCTCTCCTGCATCTCTCCCTCCTGCTCCGGCGGGATAGCCGGCTGTCGGAACGGCACCAGTGGGGTACCCTCCCGCCCCCTTCCCTCCTCTTCTCGTCCTCCCTCCCGTTCCGCCCTCTCAACAGCCTCTTCCCTTCTCCGAAGGTCCGCCCAAGCCATCTGTAGCTCCTCCACTGCCTGTGCTTCCCCTCCCTGCGCCCTGTCGGTCCCTTCCGTCCTCCTCTCCTTCGCCCCGCCCACCCCACCCTTGATCCTGGCCTCCCTCTCCCGCAGGCTCCTCTCTGCCTCCCCTAACCTCTCCCATGCCCTCCTGTGCTCTTCTCCCTTCCCTTCCTGCGCCCCCCACGCTGTACCACCAGCCTGCTGGCGCCGCTGCATGTGCGCCTGTGGCTGCATGCCCTGGTACGCCGGCAGGGGCGGGTACACCATCCTCATCGCCGGGTATGGCGGCGGCGGGAACGGTGTGACGATTGGTGGGACGGCTGGCGGGACTACACCTCCCCACCATCCCGATCCCTTCCCTGGGAACACCGGAGAGCCCACGTACCCATGGCCACTCTCCTTCCCCTGCCCGTTGCCTTGTCCCCCCATCGCCCCGTGTCCCTTGCCGCCTACTTCGTGGGATCCCGCCCTCCCCTGTCCCATCCCCTGTAGCCCTTGTTGCCTCCCTCCCTTCCCTTGCTTGCCCTTGCCGCCTTCTACCTGTCCCGCACCACTGCCCTGCACTACTGCGCTGCTCTGCTCCGCCTGCCCCCCCCTCATCCCCGTCCCCCCCGGCTCCATCTGCAATTGGTAGATGGTGTCCGGTCCCTGCTCCGGGGGCTGGCGGCGACAGCGCTGGTGCTCCACGTGCGCCAGCGCCTCGTACCGCGCCGCCTGCTGGCGGCGCACCTCCCTCTCCTCCTCCGCCCTTACCGCCGCACTGACCTGTGGGGGCAACCTCGGCGGCGACTGCCTGAACAAGCGTTGGAGCTGCAGCCACTGTTGCCCCCGTCCACTCCCTTTCCCTCCCTTCCCTGCCAGGTGTACATTTGCGTGCACAGCCCCCGACGTCCCCGCCTGCCCTTTCCCTCCCTTGCCTGTCCGCCCTCTTCCTCCGGCGCTTACGCTGCTGTCTCCGCTCCCTGCCGCTCCCGCCTCTAGCTGCCCTCGGCCGCCCTTGCCTTCCTCCCGCCTCCGCATTTCCGGGAGGATGGACTTCATGGCAGCCGCCGGCACATTGGGCGCCGACGGCTGTCCTGGGCCTCCCTCCACCGCCATCCTCCCCGCCCCCTCCCCCTCATCCTCCGACACCCTCAGGATGTCGGCGACTACCGACTCCCTCCGACCCCTCCACTCCCTCCTCCTCATATCCATGCCCGCCCTCACATCTGCGACGTTGAACGGGTCCGCCCGTGGCCCTTCCGCCGCCCTTTGCCCCTGCCCCTCCCCTTGCCCCTCAGCCCCTGCCGCCACCCCCTCTGCCCTGTCCCTCCCCGCCTCAGCCTGTCCTCTCTTGTCCCCTCCCTCTCCCTTCCCCACCACGGCTCCTTCCCCCCTCTGCTGCCCTGTCGCCCCAGGCCCTTCCCTCCTGACCGTCTCCAGGCTCTCCGGAGACGAGGGCGACGACACTTCCGCAGATGTCCCCGAGGACGCCGGCGAGGGGGGCTGCCGGGCTGCGCCTGCCTGCATGCAGGCCACCTCTGCCCTCACTGCCGGTGGCTGGCTGGGCTTCGGGTCAGGCTTGTGGGACATTGCGCTGCACACATGGGATCGCGCCTGAGCCCTGCGCCCTGTCGCCGCTTCCCCCACCACCCACGCCCTTTACCGCCTCTGTTTGCGCGCCCTACGTGTGTTGTGCTCTTGGTACACCTGCGGCTCCTCTTCCACGTCTACTCCCCCGCGATCTGAAGACTTCGCCTGGCGGCCTTCGGCCTCGTTCTGGTCTGCACTGTCGTCGTCCTCGTCCCCGCAACCCCGGCCTCGCTCCTCTTGTCCGCTTGTGTCTCTTGATACCCGCTTCACTTTCCCCTCGTCATATCACCCCATTCCGCTCCCCCCTGGCCCGCTTCTTGTTCCGCCAAATGACTCAGTGTGCCCAGTCCCGGACGCTCCAGTCCATGCAACAGGCGCCACTGCTGCCCCTTTCCCGCCGGTCCCCTTACAGACGTCCCCCTGCGCGGTGACATCGTACACCCGTCCTGCCCTCATATCTGCCGGATTCTCCTTCGTCTGCGTGCCATCAGGCGGTCCCTCTGCTCTTCTCCCTCTCTGTCCTCCATTCCCGTCTCTCCCCCTGAACGCCTTGGTCGCCAATCTGGCTGCCTCTGCACTTCCATCTCCGTGATTTTTGGGTTGTACCTGATCAACGCCATCTCCACCCGTTTGTTGACTGGATCACGCATGTCTTCCGCCCGCGCCTCCAACTGCGTCTCTCTGCACGCCATGCGCTCCTGGAGATGTTCCACCATACGCCGCAACAGCCTGTGTGCCATGGCCTCTGGTGCCACCGTATGTTCCTGGAGTGCCCGCCACAGCGGCTTCACTATCACCATGTGCCACAGTCCCTTGCGGTGCCCTTCTTTCCCCAGCTCTCTCTCCACCGCGCTTCTGCCTCTCGCACCCTTCTTGAGCAACGGGACATCCTGATCCCGAACCAGCGGATCCTCGATCCCCTTATACTGTTCACACCGCATGAAGTGCTCCTATCTTTCTTGCCCTTGGCCACAGTGGCATCTCATGTACTCCTCCGGGAGGTCCATACCCTTATGTCTGTACCACCTCATGATTGTTTCCCGCACCGGCACCTGCCCCGTGATTGCCTGTAGCCTTCTGGTTTGCAGCCTTTTGGGCATTTTTCCGGCCGCAGCACACTGAGGTAGTGGACCCGCTGTCCTACCTTGCCCTCCAGGTACTCGTTCAGCTCCACCACCTCCGGCCCCCCTCGTACTTGAGCTAGCATGTGTACCGGCTGTGGATACACCCATAGCTCCTGCTTGCCTCTGTCTTCCTCCACCACCAACCTGGCCTTCTCCTCTTCCCCGAACCTCGGAGGTATATGCACCAAGTGGAGGTGTTCCTTTCTCTGTGGCACCCTCCATTCTGGTTCCTGCTCCTTATCCACTGCTTGCGCCGCCCCATCCGCCTCATGATTCCCCACTCCTGCCCTGTGTGATTCCTGTTTCACCAAGTGTATGATCAGGGGCACTTTCGTCATCTCCACCCCGTGCCATATCGCGTACACCTGCGACGCCAGCCCCGTGCCCAGGGCCTCATGCAGCGGCCTGCCGGCCAGCCTCCTGAGGGATGCCATGTCCGCTTCTGTGTCCACCACCATCCGGAACCTCCCGTACTTCCTCTCCTATCTCCCCAACCACGTCTGCCACCGCCTGCATCTCCCCATGGGAAGCCGCTCCGTACACCACCTTTTCCACCACGCTCTTCGTCACCTGTCCCACGCCCCTGACCCTTACTGCCGCTGCCCCCGCCTTCGGTGGTTGTCCTTCCACTCCGGACCCGTCCAGAAAGAGCACCACCCTCTCCTCCGTGGGCTCCGGTATGCGCACCACCTCCCTCGGGTAGTGGCAGTACACTTTGTGCCTCCCAATGCCATACTCTCGTACCCCATCCCCGATGCTTAGTTCTCTCACCCCTCTGTACACTGCCCACTTATTGTCCGTCCTGGCCTTCCATCTCTTGGTCACCACCACTCCGTGACACCATGCCCTGTCCCCTTTCGCCCTGCCCTGCTCCAGGTTTGCCTGTACCAGAACCAAGTACCGTACCCTGTCTGCTGGCAACCCGTGGACTGTCAGCCTGATCCTCCTCGCACTCTCTCCACACTTGTGGCCCACGGGCACTATGGGCGCTTCCTCGTCGGGCCTCCCGGAGTCCGTCATCCAGAAACTCACTGCCACTCCATCGTCCTCTTCGTGCAGTCCCCGCACTGTGTCCCACCCGGACTGGACTCCTGTCCCCTTCCCCTCCTTTTTCTCTCCCCGCCAGACCTCTGCCTCTCCCTGTGCGTCCTCATCCTCCCGCACCTCCTTGGGCAGCCGCAGCACCGGCCCCGACCACTGCCCCTTGGTGTCCGTAGTGCGCATGGTCGCGTTCGGGAACGCCCATGCCGTCATTCGTAGGACTGGCCACGGGATTTGCCCCGCCTCCTTGGTGCACCTCCAGCACTAGTCCCCCTGTCCTGCCCCTTCTGGGATGTTGTCTTTCCAGAACATATCTGCATGGACATCATACCACTGCCCGGTCGCACTCTGTACCTTCCCCCTCGGCCCTTTGAGTCCCAGCGGCGCACACAACAGTATGTCCGGTCTGGCCTTGTTCCTCTCCCCCCTGTCCAGCACCACTCTCTCTTGCTGCGACCCCTCTCCCCTCCCGCATCTTGGCTTCCTCTTCTGGATCCCCCACAGCGCCACCCACTCGTTCCACATCTTGCGCATCCTCCTGCTCCACCTTGTGCGGTCCTCTTGTCCTCGTGCTCTCCTCATCATCCAGCTGTATACACCCCATTCCACCACCCGGGTGTCACGATAGAACTCTGCATGGTGCAGCCCCGCCATCTTGTATTCCTTCATATCCTTCCTGCGCAGGTGCAGCACCTCCATGCTCACTCCTTCCTTCCTGATCCACCGTACTGTCCCATGCGCCGCCCCCCCGAAGTCCGTGTCCAGTACCAGGACTGGTCCCCGCCTACCGCACGTCCTGTTGGTTGCCAGCATGTGCTCCTTCCCCGGCAACACCGCCTGTAGGGCGCGCCACATGCGTTCCTTCTTCCTCGCCGCCAACCGCCTTCGCCGGTGCCACACATAGCGCGGGCACATGTTCTCCTCCTTTTGCACCTCTGCGACGGCGTGATAGCACGCCCGTCTCACCACCTCCTCCTGATTGTGGTACATCCTGCTCAGCGTCATCGCCGTGTGTGCCCTGTACGCCTCCCCTGCTGTGGGCATCTCTTCTCCATAGTAGGCTGTCGGCGACCGCAAGACGCAACACGGTACCTCCGTGAGTATCCCCTCATACCCTCTGATGAGCCTCTGCACTTCTCCCTTTACCTGCTCCAGCTGCTCCCTCCAGTACGGGAGGTGCATCCCCTGGTACCCTACCGCCGCATTGAGCACCGCCCGCAGGTAGTACAGGGTCGTCTGCACTGACGGGGGGTGATGCCGCAGGACCACCAGCATCGCCCTGAACCCCCTGACTAATTTGTTGGGTAGCCTGACTCCCCTCGCCTCCATGGCCTGCACATGTCCCAGCACCACCGCTTCCTCTGCCCTCTCCACCAGTGCCACTCCGTCTCCTACATCCAGCGCCATGCCTTCCTCGCCACCCCTCCTCAGAACCGCTGAGTTCTCCGCGCTCCAGACAAGGTGGTTATCTCTCCTGTACCTCTGCATCAGGTCCTGCACCACCTGTTGGGCCTTTTCATCCCGTGCCATGGGTACCGCATCATCCACATACGCCTGCGCCGGTGACGTGTGTGGTGCCCTCGCCAGTTGTGGATATTCCCGCGCTATCCAACTCATCAGGGGGAGCATGGCCAGCAAGTACAGGAATGGGCCCTCCACCCCGCCTTGTGGCACCCCGCTGCCTGGGGCTACCCACTCGGTACACCCCTTCCCCGTGGCGACCGTGTACCTCCTTGAGCGCAGGTACTTTTCCACGAAGTCACCATATGGGAGTCCTAGCTGTCGCCACAGCTCCTCTATGAGCCTATGCGGCATGTTGGGGAACGCCCCCTTCACGTCCACAGACGCCATGAACGCCTCTAGGTCCTCATCATAGAGGTACATATCGTACAGGAAGCTTGCTTCCTGTGTGGACCTACCCGGCACAGACCCCCACATGTTGTCCGGTATGACCCCCGCTGCATACAGCCGCCGCTGTATCCTCCCGAAGTTCACGATCCAGACCAGCTTGGCCTCCGTGACGGCACAGCATATAGGTCTCCAGTTCCCTGGCCTGAGGTGATCCCCCTTCTTGTACAGGGGCCGCACCTTGCCCCCCCATTCCCTTGGGGGCTCGCCTGTGCGCAACACCTCTGTGACCCTCCCCGCTAGACCATCCAGCTCCGGCGGCTCTAGGTGCTGGTATGCCTCCGCCACCAGCTGGTCCACTCCCGGGCTCTTTTTCCCCTTGAGAGCCTTCACTGCCCCCTTAATTTCCCCAGCGTCACCCTGCTGCAGTGTATGTCCTCGCTCTGCTCCGCCGTGAACACCCGCGGTAACGCCCTTACCATTCTCCGTGTGATCCCGCTGAGCTCCTGCTGCCCCTGGTTGTGCTGCCTCCTGAAACTCTGCGCCACCTCCGCCAGCACTTCCTTTTTGTGGCTCGTGACCCTGCCACACTGCAGTCTTACCGCCCGGATTTCCTGTGGTTTTCCAGCCTCAGCGAGCTCTCTGATGTACCGTAGCGACTTGTACGGCAACGCTCTTTCCATGTACCGCTCATGCTCCGCCACCACTTTCTGGTATATCCTCTCGTGTTCCTCCTCCACAGCCCTCCTCGCTGTTCGCACCCTCTCCTTCGCCTGTGTCACCTCCGTTTGCCACTCTGCTCCCTCTTCCCGCGCCCTTGCCTCGAGCTCCTCGTCCTGCCGTTTCCTCAGGGTGGCCACCAGCCTTTGCAGCTTGGGCTGTGCCTGCGACTCCCCCCCTTGCTTGGTAAACCCGCATATCCGCGCTGCCCTCCTCATGGCTTGATGAACGTGGTTCCCCTGCCTCATTTCGGCGTGTACCCGCTGCTCCCACTGCGGCCACCTCTCGTCCACCTCATCTGGCCACTTCACCATTGGTGGCAGGCTGACGCCTTCCTCGTCTGACCCCTGCTCATCCTTATGGTCGTCCCCGGGCTTCCCCACCTTCACGTCCACTGTCACCATCATGGGGCAATGCCCCTTCCTGTCCTGCATTTCTTCCGGCCCCACCATGTATCCCGCCGTCACCCCCTTGACCCAGCTGGGGTCCGTGTACACCGCGTCTATCCGCGACGGCGCGCTGCCTTCCGGTGCCGGGTAGTGTGAGGGGCACGATGCTCCACTGTACGACACATCCTGCAGCCTCATTTCCTCCACAAACTTCCGCACCTCGCGGTCCACCTCCGTCTGTGCGCCCCTCCTCCGGGGATAGTAGTTGAAGTCTCCAACCACGATGACTGGCCCCCTCTCCAGCGCCCTGATGTACTCCATCCTCAGCTGCGCCACATACTCCTTGACCCTCCTCCCATGTGGGACATGGCAGTTGATGATGACTACCTGTCCATGCTCCGTCGCTACATCGAACACCGCCTTTCTTCCCCTCGCTCCCACCTTCTTGTCCTGCACGACGCTGAGCCCTCTGCGCACCAACAGCGGTACCCCCTGCGCCCACTCCCGCTGGTATTCTCTCCCCTCCTTGCCGTACATCTGCGGGCAAACGACGTTGTTCTTCCCCTGCAACCTTATCTCCTGGTACGCCACCACGTCGGGGTCCGCCTCATGCAGCCTCATCTGCTGCCACGCTGCCTTGTCCGCCCGATACAGTGCCGCGGGGTTATTATGGGTGTACAACTTCATGCGTTGCCACCTGCCCTCCCCATCCACTCGCAGCTCCCCGTTGTCTGCCGGGCCTTTTCCTTCCCCTTTGCTCCTTCCCCCCTGCCTTCGTCTGGCGTCTTTCTTCATCTTCCCGGCCGCCCCCCGCTTCATTAATTGTCACTTTCTCTTCTTGTTCTTCCCCCCCGTCGACACCTCTTCTCCTTCCAATTCTCTCGCCTCCTGCTCCGGAACCAGTTGCCCGTGTATTTCCATCCCCCTACCTTGCGGGCATACCTGCAATCTTTCCACCGGGTACGGCAGTCTCTCATCATCCCCCTCCCCCTGATCCTCCCACTGCACGATGGCTGCCCTCGTCACATGTCCCTTGCGATCTTGTTGTTCGATCATCTCCCCCACTGTTCCCACATACCTATTCCACTTCCCACTCACCTTGTGCGGACCATACACTGTCATCCCTTCCCGCACCGCCCCCTGCTCTTCACGGCCCTGCTGCTCCTCCCCGTACCTGACTCCCCTCGTCCGTTTCCTTCCTGGCCTCCCTTCCCCTTCCTCCTCGTGCTACCGCTCTGCTTGCAGATCCTGCTCGTCCGCCTCTCTCTCCCCCTTGCCGTCTTCCCTCTCACTACCCTCTCTTATTTCCTCCCCACTGCTCCCCTCCTCCACCCTGTCTCCAGCAGCACTCTCCTGCCCTCCTCCCTCCGCTTCTCACTCTTCCACCCCTCCTTCTCCCTCCTCTCTTTCTTCCCGCCCGCTTGCTGCCAGCCCCGGCTCTCGGCCTTCCACTCCCCGCGCTTGGTTCTGCTCCCTTTCGTCTCGCTCCTCCTCACCATTCCCATCCCCCACTATGAACCTCATTTGTCCCCCTCTCCCCCTCCTCATCCCCCTCCACCTACTTGGCCTCCCCCCCCCCTGGGTGTCATCCACCTCGAGGCCTTGTTTCCTGGTTCCTCCGTGAGCCTTCTCGCTCTCTCAAATGCCTCCTTCCTGTGCCCTTCCTCCGTTCCGGGTGCCACCATCCACCTCGGCTGCTCCACTCCCCTGCTGCTGGCCACCCACTCCAATGCCAACCGGATCTGTTCCCTGATATCTTCTGCCTATTCCGCCTCCGCACACCTATCAGTTTGCGATTCCAACGCCCGTAGGACGGCCATCTCGTGTACCTCCTCCGTTCTTTCAACCTGCACCTCTTCGACCTCCCGGACCCACCGCATGAGCGGGTGCTCCACCCTTTTCAACGGCGCCGCCGTATACAACACCGCTTGGCGCCTATCCCCCCTGGGTTCCACGACCCACCACGTGTGTCCGTCCTGCACCAGGTCTGTGACCCCTTGGTCTGCAGCCCCTGTGGCACTCGCCTGTGGGGACACTACTTGTATTGTGTTCCCTTTTGGCCCTCCTCCCCGCCGCCTCGTCATGGTCTACCATGGCCATATCCTTGCGCATCCGGTGCATTTCTGTGTCTGGGTCCCACTCTCCAGCCATGCCTCTGCTGCGACGCACTGTCTCCCAAAGTACAGCGGCATGGCCAAGACCTGCTTCGTGGCCCCAACACCTCCACCGTTCTGCTCGTGCTGTCCACACACGCCGCTACCTGCGCATCCCGCTGCATCTGCATCCACAGCACCGCCTGATTTTGCTTCACCTTCCTTGCCGTGAGGATCTGCGCCTTTGCTTGCCTCTCGCCCGCCTCCTCCTCCTCCCCCACTGTTCCGCTCCGACCATCCGCATATCCCACCCACGTGTGCTTGACTTGGTGGAAGTACACCAGCGGCGCCCCTTTCTCTTTCCCCATCTGCAGCCACATGGGCCCTTGTCTCCTGGGCTGCCATACTCTGATCCCATGGTATCCTCCCTTGGGCTCCTGCGGTCCGTCCAGGCTGCAAAGGCACCTGGCCAGCGTCCACTCCGGCCTGCACTTGTCCTCCACCGCCTCCGCTCTGGCCTTCAGGTGGTACCCAGCCTTGCTCACCGCCTGCCGTACCTCTTCACCCCTACATCCTTTGATGCGTTCTTCCAGCCCTGGCTGTGCCTCTCCATTGTCTATCAAGACATTCTGCCATGCCGTCGGCTTGCCCCTCAGCCTCTGTGCCCACTTTTGTAGCATTTCCTTTCTGTCCTTGCCGTCCCCCAGCATGTCCAACCCTTCCGCCGCTGCCTCCTTCTGGCACTTCTCCCTTTCTTTCTCTGCTCTGTCCAGCTCCGCAGCGTCCGCCCCATCCGCCTTTCCCCTCCCCAGCTGGCCCTCGGGATACAGCGGCTCCCTCCACGTGGGCTCCGCCATCCATTGGATTGCCGGCTGTCCTTCCCAGTGTCCCATGGTGTACACCTGTACCGCCTGTCCCTCCCGGCCGAGTCCAATCCGGACCTCCATACCCGCCGCCGCTGCTGCGGTGACCACCACGTTTGGGACCAGCACATTGTACTGGTACCTTGCCCCTTGCCCGTGGTGTACCTCGACTTCCACCATCCCTCTGCTTCCCAACCTGTCATCCGGGATGATGATGTGGACTGCCTGTCCCCTCCACTGTGCCGCCGCTGGCCCCTTCGTCGCCACGGGGAATATCGCCTTTGTGTCCTCCCGCGTCATCCATTCTCCCCTGCTGTACCTCGCACGCCGAATCGCCCCCACTGCCCACTTCTCCTGCTCCACTCCTCCCGTCTCCCGCACCGATTCTTCTGCCACCCTGGCAAGGGCCAATATCTCAGCACTTTGCCCCTCACACTCCGGCAGTGGCGCTATACTCTCCATGCCGTCGTCCCCCGGGAACGCGTATTGCCACGTGTCCCCCGTGTGCGGGTGCACATTGTACGTGCGGTTGGCCATGCACGTCGTCCCTGCGTCCAGCACCAATTTGATGGCCTCCGCCGCCTTCAGCGTCATCTCCTCTCCGAACGTATACACCAACTCCTGCCCCCTGTGTCCCTGTGTCGTGGGTGCCGGAGTCAATGCCGCCCTAGTGAACTGTGGGCGCACGCCACTCGCCTCATGTCCTCCTCCTGGCAGCTCCCCTCCCCACTCATTCCTGACTGGGATCCCCTCCCCCTGGTCCGCTCGCCACGTCATATGCCAACACCACCACCGGCGTCCCCCCGCCGCCACCCTGTACCTTCCCTTCCATCCCGGCTCCAGCCACACCGCTCTGTCCGGTCGCATCTGGACCGCTCTCTCTGCCCCCCACCCGGTCCCCACATCCTCCCTGTGCTGCAGCTGCAACACCGCCTCCCCCCCCCCCCCGTGACCCACACGTCCAACCCCCCATGCCTGCCTCCTGTGCCACTCGCCTTTCCCCGTACCCTCTGGCACTTCCATATACTCCATCTCCTGTACTTGCACTCCTAGCACCCCTTCCCATCCCGTCCGTGGTTTCCTGTCTCGCGCCGTACCCCCCCCGACTCCCCTCCTATTCCTCCCGGGACCCTCTTGTCCCTGGTACCTCCACCTCTCATCCCCCTCCTGGATCGGTATTTGATGCACATCCCGCCACATGTGCTCCTCCGTCCGCTCTCTTCCCCCCCCCCCCCTTCTCCGGACCTTCTTCTGCCAACTCCTCCTCCATTGTCACTTCCGCGTCGCCTTTCGACTCTGTCCCGTCTTCTTCGTCTGCCTCCGCCACTGCCTCTGCGTCTACTTCCCCCGGGGGCCACAGCAGCTCGTAGTGTCCCCCTCCTTGTCTGCTCGACAGCAGCGCTGCTGCCGTTCGCTTTCCTTCTCCCACTTCTGCCATCTTCCGATACACCCCCCGAGGTCTCCACTCCTGGTACATTGCCAGCCTGCATCCCTTGCTCTGCGCCCACCTCCCAACATCACATGCCCCTCCCCATATCTCTCCCCTGCGCACCTTGTCCAGGTACTGATCCCACGTTCGCGGTCCTGCATCCCTCATGACTCTCCGTGCCCAGCCCGACTCTGGGGGCCGCGCCATACCCCCTTCCGTGAGCGCTTTGCGCACCTCCTCTGCCGCTGCTTGCCCCCCTGCTCCAACCATCGCGCTGAGTGCCCAATATAAGCACTTGCCATGCCCTGGTATGACCTGTCGCCTCGCCCTTTCCAGCATTTCTTCGGGCAATTCCAGTCCCTCTTGTGCACTGTCCAGCACCCTTTGCACCGCCGCCGCCACTTCTGCCGCGTCACCCCTTCGACCTCTGACACCCCAGAGAACCGCATAGGTTCTTCGCTTGGCCCACAGGACTCCCGCATCCAGCAGGGTTCCTTCCCCATACTCCACCAACTTTCTGTACCCGTTTCCGCTTTTTGTCTCCCCGTAAACCGCCACCTTGTACCCCCCCTCCGCTGCCCATGCTTCCACCTTGGGTGGCCCCCCCATTCTCCCCCCCTGCCTAGTCCGCTGTATGTACTTCTGCCACGATACTTCCTCCTGTGGCAGGCACTCCTCCATTTCTCCCATATTGTGTCTACTCTCCAGCCTGGTAGCCACTCCTTGCCTTATCCGCTGTACCTCTTCCTCACTGTTCGGCCTGCCCTCCAGCGCACACAACACCTCCCACAATGTGTTGACATCCTTCCCGTACATGTGCTCTACGAGCACCCCTTCCTCTGCCCTCTCCCTCGCCCCCTCCAATGCACCCTCCCGCTCCTTCCATGCCCATGCCGCCTTGCGTTGGTGTTCCCCTTCGTTCCCCGCTGTACTCCCCACACTCCCCGCTCCACACGTCGACGGCCGACTCTCGCCCGACGCCACGCTGTGTCCTCGTTCGCCTCCCTGGTCCACCCTAACCTGTGCCCCCCCGCCCGTGCCTGCTCTTCCCGCCTCTCCTGTTGTACTGCCTTCCCCCGTCTCTTCGTGCCCCCACACCACCTTGTACACTCTTGTCTTCCTCCACAGGATTCCTACCAGCACCCCCCTCTCCCCTCCATACTCCCGTATCTTCCTGTAGCCCTCTCCATCCTTCGTCTCCCGGTACACTTTCACTCTGTATTCATTCTTCACCGCCCACGCCTCAACCTCCGGCAGTCCTCCCATCCTTCTCCCTTGTACCAGCTTCCGTACCTACTCCTTCCATCCCGTTTCCCCCTGCGGGAGGGGTTCCTGCATCTTCCCTGCATGTAACCTCTCCTCGACTGCAGTGACTACCCTTGCTCACACTTCCTTCGCTTCCGCACTTGTGCCTTGGCCTCCTTCGATAACACTCATAGCTCTCCACAAGGAGTCCACTCCATCACCCTCCATACCCTGTGTCACCACTCCTGCATGGATTTGGTCCCGTTCTTCTTTGAACGCCCTTTCACTCCCGGTCGATGCGCATGCCCTTCTTCTCTTTCGTGTCTCACTCCTCGCGCTCACCATTGACTCCCTGCTCCTTTCGCTGGCCTCCTCTTCGGTCACGTACATTTTGTTTTCTTTTTTTTTTTGGTGCATGGGGGTTGCCCCCCTGGCGAGCATAACACAAAAGCGGCCTAACAACGGGCAAGTGAGCGTTCATGGCGAGCCGAAGTTCATCGAAGGACAGCAGCCATATGTACAGTAACTCAGGGGGTGTGACCCTGCTCCAAAATGCACCAAAGGCCTGGTTACTGCGGGCTTTGGCTTGGCCATTGGCCCTGTGGTTGGTGTTATGGCGCGAGACGAATTGAAAATGAAATGGACTATATATATATATTTATATAGAAATCAGAAACAAACAAGTAACTCCAGATGTCGACCAAAGATCTCCTGGGGTACCATAAAAGACCTCCAGTTAAGTGGAATTCACTGACTTCGCTCCACTGAGCTCCAGTCCCGTTCGGAAAATCAAATCTGAGATCGGGCATCAGTGACCTCATTGGAATGGAACGGATTGGAAACCATTGATCCCCATTCACACAAATCCAGTGACCTCTATTCGTCTGGGGAAAAATCGGATATAAATCAGAGCCTCAAAGGATAGCCCCGGACATCACTGATCTCCAGACATTTTGTGTCCCCTGTGTACACAGTGTATGCCTCTCCTCCACTGCCCCTCTTGGCTCCCTTCCTCGTCCCTTCCACCCTCCCTTCTTGCACACCTCGCTTCAGGCGTAAAAACATCCCCGGCGTCCGGGGGTGTTTGTGTTCTTCAATGGCCCCTCCAGGACCAAATGCAGGAGTTCAACAGCCCCAACCCAGGTACGATGCTTGTCTTCAAGTGTGCCCATCGAGCGCCGCTAGTGGGAATCGAACACACGACTACGGCTCGCTTAGCTGGGCGTCTAGCCGCTGGGGTACTCCTCAGCTGAATCCTTTCCCCACTGCTTCGCCTTCCTTCCTTTCGCCCCCTCTTTGTTTTGTCCCCTGAGTCTCCCCCTCTGCGTCTTGGCGCTGCCCCTCCCCCTCTCCCCCTCCCTCCATCCATTCCCTCTGCCGTAGCCCCGTCAAGGCCCCTGCGGTCGCCTTTTCCTCCTGCTGCCGCCGCCTCCTTCCCTTGATGCAGCCCCGCACAATCCATACCTCCTCCTGGCGTTCGTGCCTCATGCTTCCGTCCTGGATTTCTCACCCTGGGTGTGTCGCTTCCCTGATATTCCAGCCCAGCTCCTCGCATGCGTCCTATCCCCCTCCCTCATCCTTGCTTGTTCTTGTGCATTCTCTCCTTGACTGCCCTCCTGCTTTTTCTTGCCGCCGCCGTCTCGTCCTCGTGGCGCCCTTAGCGTTCGCGTTTGAGTCCCCGCCTGTGTTAGTAGGCTCTTTCGGCCTCTCCTCCTCCTCTTTCCCCCTCGCTCTTGTCCTCCTTGTCCTCCCTCCCCACCTCACCTTGCTCTTGCCTCTCCTTTCCGCCATCGTGTCCCCTCCGTACGCAGCCCCGGACGTTCCAATCCGCACCTACCCCGGACGCTCTAGTCTGTTCCGGTCCGGGTTCCATGTGCCCATCCGCCTCTCATTCTTCTCCTTCTCCTCTCGCTTCCCGCCTCTTGTACTTCTTGTCCTCATTCTCCTCCTTCCCCGGTTCTTGTACTTGCTCTCCTTGCCGTTTCTTGCCGCCGCCGCTTCATCTTCCTCCTGGAGCCCCGGACGCTCCAATCCAGGGCTGCCTCGCCCAGTCCTGGTGCGCTGCTTCTCTGGTTGTTCCCGTCCGGGTTCCACGTGTTTGGCCGCTTTTTCATCTGCTCCTTCCCCGCCCGCTTCCTGACTCTCTTTCGTCGTATCCTTCCTCACCTGGTCCTTGCCCTTGTTCATGTGCTCCTCGCCGTTGTTCTCCGCTACCCTATCCCCCTCCTTTTGCAGCCCCGGACGTTCGAATCCCAGGCCGCTGCTTCACCAGACACTCCAGTCCCGGGCCTCCGCCCCCAGGATGTTCCAGTCCGGGTTCCACGTGTTTGCTTCTCCTTCGCCTCCCTCTTCCCTTCTCCTGCTCTTCTCGTCCTCTCTCTCCACCGACCCTGACTCTCGTGCACGCACCCCTTACCCCTTGTCGATTCTTGCCGCCGCCGCCTCTTCGTCCTCCTGGAGCTCCGGACGCTCCTTTCCATGGCCGCCTCGCCCCCGGATGTACCTGCCCGGGTGCGCTGCTCCCCCGGTTGTCCTCGTCCGGGTTTCACGTGGTTGGCCGCTTTTCCTTTTGCTCCTTCTCCTCCCACTTCCCTTCTCTCGTCCGTCAGGTCCTTCCCCATCTGGTCCATGCCGGTCCGTGCTGTTCACTTGCTCCTCGTCGCTTCTCTTTGCCGCCATTTCCTCCTCCTTCTGAGGCCCCGGACGTTCCAATCCCGGGCTGTTGCCTCCCCGGCTGTTTGTGTCCAGGGCTTCCGCCCCCCGGATGTTCCAGTCCGGGCGCATTGCTTCCCCGGATGTTCCAGTCCGGGTTCCGTGCGCCTGCCTCCCCTTCTCCTCCCCCTTCCCCTCTCTCGTATTTCTCGTCCTCTCTCTCCACCTTTCCTGACTCCTGTTCATGCACTCCTTTTCGGTTCTTGCCGCCGCCGCTGCTCCTTTCTCATGGAGCCTCGGCCGCTCCTGCTTGACGATCTCCTGTGCCGCCCCGCTCCCGGTTGATCCTGACTGGTTGCGTTGTTTCCCTGGCTGTTCCCATCCGGGCTCCATGTGTTTGGCTGCTTCTCCTTCTTCTCCTTCTCCTCCCGCTTTGCGTCTTCTCTCCTTCTTGACCTCCCCCATCCGTTCCTTGCTCTTGTTCTTGTTCTCCTCTCCGTGTCTCTCCGCCGCCGTCTCCTTCTCCTTGTTTGTTGCCCCGGACATTCCATTCCCGGGCCGCCTCGTCCCCGGACGCTCCAGTCCGGGTGCGTTGCGTCCCCGGATGTACCAGTGCGCGACACCGGGTGCACCCCCGGACGATCCAGTCCGGGCGTTCGAGCCGTGCTCCTGTCTGCCCCAGATGCTCCCGTCCGGGGCTTTTTTTTGCCGTATTCTCTCCGTTGCCTCAGATGTTCTAGTCCGTGGCCCCGGGTTCCTCCACGGATGATCCAGTCCGGGGGCTTGTGCCGCACTCCATTCCGCCCCGGATGCCCCAATCCGGGGCGTCTTGTCCCCCCCCGGACGATCCAGTCCGGGGGCTTGGGCCGTGCTCCACTCCACCCTGGATGCTCCAATCCGGGGCGTCTTTTTGTCGTACTCTCTCCGTTGCCTCGGACGCTCCAGTCCGTGGCACCGGGTTCTCCCCCGGATGATCCAGTCTGGTGGCTTGGGCCGTGCTCCACTCCGCCCCGGATGCTCCAATCCGGGGCGTCTTTTTGTCGTATTCTCTCCGTTGCCTCGGACGCTCCAGTCCGTGGCACCGGGTTCACCCCCGGACGATCCAGTCCGGGGGCTAGTGCCGTGCTTCATTCTGCCCCGGAAGATCAAGTTGTCACGACACATATGCAAGGTAAACAAATGATATGCAAAAGAATGAAGACTTGCTTTGCCTTGCGGAGCAACAACCAGGTTACTTTCTTCCCGCCCAGTACACGCACCTGAGCCACATCTGCTTCAACTCCTCTTCAACTAGGGCTCGTCCAGCTTCAAGGGACTTGTGATCCCCCATACCCGTAGGTGTGGCAAATGCCAAGGCAAATGCGCCCATTAACGCGTACCATTCCCCTCAAGGGGGATAGCCGGTGTGGCGAGGGGCAGCATCACACAAAGAGATTCAAATAAGGCCTTATCATACACCTATTGAATATGACAAGCGTTGTGCACACATTTAAAGCACTCCTTCCCTACGAGCTCTAGTAGGGAAACGTGTAGTGGTGTCTTTGCTAGGCCATGCCGCTTAGTAGCCCCGTGTTCTCTTGCAATTTCAGAGGAGGGCCACTAGGGCCTGAGACGGCATCGTCAAGGCCATGCCCAGTAGTGTGTGTAGGTGTCAGCGGTCACCAGCATGGTAGTGGCTGAGCACGGCTGTGCTCACCTTGCCTTCGAAGGCTAGTGTTGCCATCTGTTTGGGTGGTGTACTGGTGTCTTCTGCTCCGCATACTTTTCCGTGCGGGTAGGGGCGTGCATTAGCCTTTGGCATTGCAGCTAAATGGGCCTTTTGTATGCTCGTAGCACACTTGGTGCCCTCCTTCTCGTAGTACGTGGTGTAACCAGACAAGCGCACGCGTTCGCGTCGCGGATACATAAATGTATTTATTGTTGCATATTTAGTCCTATTTGTGCATTATCATCACTTCATTTCATGCACATTTAGATCGCACAATGATACCACAATGATCACCCTTCTGCCTATGCCTGTTTCATGGTGCAAAGGACACAGCAAAATATTTTTGCTGATTACGGTCCTGCTGCTGCGCTACCCTGCAGCAGGCTGGCCAGGGCTATGGCCATTACGGCCTTATTTGTATTTTGGGGCTACTGCTGCCCCTATGTTCAACTTGGGTGTTTATTGGGGTACTTTGGGTTTTCAACCTCTTCTTCACCCTCTCCCAGACACGTGCAGTTGTTCGGACTGCATTATGAACAACCTCGTCGTCCTCGACAGGTTTGGCCCCACATCGAGCCTTGGGGCCCTTTCATCGCCTTCGCCACGGCCCTCATCCTCGACTACCTAACTGGTGAGTACCCTGGTCACTATGGCTGAGACATCTCTGGTTTCGCGGCCCACCTCCATGCCTTCCAGTACTTCGTGGGTACAGTGTAATGGCTTTGTTGATATCCAGGCTGTTTTTCATAATCCATTCAATTTTGTTTGAAATCTCCGAACTCAGTTTTCTGTGACCAATTATCTAATCCCACTGTTGCAATGCACAATGAAATCCAATCAAAACATAATTTCATCCTGTTGTTCTGCAACAGTAGCAATGCGATCTGAGCCTCTATTTCATTTACATGACAGACACATTTACAAACGCGCGTGCGCTCTTCAGCTCAGCATGCGCTCATCCTTGTGTGCTACATGCAGTTTATTACACTCCCCCCACAAGCTGACCCTTGGGGGTTAAGCTGACAGACAGACTGATAAATGTATGTATAACTGTAGCAAATAGACCCCGAAATACACAAACAAATAGACACTCAGAAAAATACCCACTGCCCTATGGACCCTACACAGCTTTCTTTTTTTTTAAAGGGAACCGGCATAGGGGGTGGCTGAGCTGTTTCCTGTTTTCGGGGGGCTGTACCCTGGGGTTGGTGCATTGTACCCTGGCCCAGGGGGCTCCATCCATCTGTGGGGGGGGGTGGACCCGGTTCACTCCCGCTACACCCTGTCCCATGGATCTACCCTGATTTCCACTCCAGATCCCCATAGTACTGTCCCCTGCCACTGTATTCCACTGTACCTAATCGCCTGTGCTGACACCTATACTGATAACAATGTAGTGAAAAAAATCTGAAAAGGTTAGCAAAAGAAACGACTCCTACCCTGTGCCTGCAGAGAATAAGCACGGAGCCATGTAAAAAAAGCACCTGCTGCTGGTTGAGTTCACCTGCAGGGTGCAGTGTACATGACAATGCCACGCACAGTGATCCTGTCAGGTCGTGCACCGTATTTTACAAGTGCATTGCACTGTGCATTATTTAAGTTCTTTCGTTACTTCTTATGTCTCTCCTTGACTTTCATTGATATCTTCTTTGATCTGTCCTCCGCATCGGCGGTCTCCACATTTCCCGTGATCATATTTTCTGGCTCCGGCTCTCCTGCAGGGAGAGGAAGGCAAACATACATATAACAAACACTCTTATATACCAAAGCAAAGGGCCATGTACGAGCGAACGAACGAAAGAAACACACCAGTGGTCGAATTGATACACCAATAGCTCTGCCAGAAAGGAAGCAAGAAGGAAAAACAGCGAAGACAAAACGGGGAAAACGACAACACTGACATCTGACACACGGCGTCATGTGATGAGCAATATGAAAACGGAATGCACCCGTACATGCGCAACAAAGAGTGCCGAGCGCCAGGATTCCACGTCTGCACGCTCCAGCTGTCCACCTTTTGTGTCTTCAGCCCCAAAATCTGAGGATGGCCAAAAAGGCCGTTTCAGGGCACCCAAGGATCCGCTTGGCCCGCCAGAGAAAGTCCTGCCCTGCGGTGTGCACGTCGCGAAGGGTGGGGGTGGCTGCCTCCCAGATCAGCCCTGCCACTTGGACGTAATGGGCTGACACACACCCTTGGGGATTGTTTTGCCCTCTCAGCACTTCAACAGGGGGGGTCCCCGTAACTTTCTCTAAAGCCACGTTGGCTGAAGCTGACACCACGCCAGGTCAGGGGGTTGAACCTTTTTTTACTCCCGTTTACTGCACTACTTGGATACACCGCCAGAACTGAAATGGTGGAAAAAATGGCCAACAAACACACTACAACGTACAAACCACAAAGACAAAACCCTTTAAACAAAAAACGGCTTCCCTTGTAGCTTCCTCTCTGCTATCTCCTCTTGTTCGTTTCTCCGCGCGCCTCTGTTGTGTACTTCCTTGTTCTCTTCCACCAACGCTCGACAATGTCGGTGAATGCGCTGCTCCACATCCTCCAAGCGCTTCTGATACTCCACCTCTTTGGCCTTCAAGCGCTCGTTCTCCTCACGCGCTTCACGCACCTCCAACTGGCACTGCTCCAACTTCGCGCGTCTGATCCTGCACTCCTTCCTCTTGCGCTTTGAGATCTTGTCGCTGGACCTTCGTGTATGCTGCAGCTGGGCATTCAAATCTTCGATCTGCGAAGCCTGCTGCAGTATGCGATCACTTAACTGCCACACCTCAACTTTCAAATGGGACTCCCCCACGTCAGACAAGAACTCCTCTCGCAGGCTACCCTTGGTGGCTCTATTGCTTGATCCAGTCCCTGAACTTCTATCTACGGCTCCATTGCTTGATCCAGCCGCTGCGCTTCGAACTCCGGCTCCATTGCTTGATTCAGCTGCTGAACTTCGAACTCCACGTTCTATGGATCGGCCGTAACGATGCCCATCTCCGAACTTAGCTCCCGTCCGGCTTCCATCTCCTGCACGGCGTGAACTCTGGTCTGCGGTCGTCCTGTGCTCCTCTGCATCATCTCTGGATCTCCTGCAGCGCGATGAGCTGGCACGGCGAGACTGGTAGTGCTCCGCTAGATCTCTGGACCTCCTGCAGCGCGACGAGCTGGCACGGCGAGATGACGGCATGTGTCAGATTATGCAACTCAAACAACAGGATTGTAATGTCTTTGTTGATATCAAGAATGTTTTTCATAATCCATTCAATTTTGTTTGAAATCTCCGAACTCAGTTTTCCGTGACCGATTATCCAAATCCACTGTTGCAATGCACATTCAAATCCAACCAAAACATAATTTCATACTGTTGTTTTGCAACAGTAGCAATGCGATCTGAGCCTCAATTTATTTTACATGACAGACACATATACAAACGCGCGTGCGCTCTTCAGCTCAGCATGCGCTGATCCTTGTGTGCTACACATATATATGCAGGCACGAGTCGAGTGCATCGCCCCTCGTTGGTGTGGGCTGCCTTCCAAGCAGGTCATCACGAGTGGTGAGGGTACAATAATAAGGAAACATAATACTCTTGTGTGTATGACTGCATGATGGCATGCCATGGCCCTTGAGAGGCCTTCTTATGCATCATTGCATCCACGGACCACGAGTGGCCTTTGCGGCTGCCCAAAAGCAGATAAAGGGGCTTCTTTAACTTTTGTTACGCTCTTGTGTCCTCATCAGGCCTTGCATTTGAATGGTCGCCCTGAAGGGCCTTGTTTTGATATATTGCAGGTTTTTACCCCAAAGAAGATAAAGGGGCTAGATCCGGTGCCCACTGAGCCGAGCGCGCCTCCTGGGCCTTGTGTTGCTTGACGACGGCTTTGTTTGACCCCAGGTGGGCGACAGCCAAGCCCCCTGGGTTGTCTCTGGTTTGCGTATTCCTGTCTCTTGTTTGGTTGCAAGGTTAACATAAGGTATACAGTGCGGCCTAGGATTAGTGTAGGATCAGTGCAGTTTCGTTTTGTTTGTAGGGCGGCGTCGTAGAGTTTCGTCCAGTTTCGTTGAGTTTCGTTGCGTTCGTCGTTTCGTTTGTCGAGTTTTGCTCCGTTTCGAGCTCACCTGTTTTGCCAGTCATCTAGGGCCCTAATGCCTTTTTTGGTCAAGTTGGGTGTTGGGTGTCACGGTGGCTGGGGGGCAGGTGCTCGGGCGTGGGGCTTGGGGCAGTAGGAAAAGAGGCGAAAAAAAACCCACAAGCGTGCACAGGGCAGAGACAGGCAGCAGCACAGCGACACTGCTGAAGCAGACGTACATGGCTGCACACTTGATGCACAACAAATGCCCTGAATTTTTGCACAAACATGAAAATGGAAAATATATACCTGATTTGACCCAAAGGGCCAAGATGGAGCCAAAAAACAGGTCTGCAAAGGCTGCAGGACACACTCGGCGCCCACAGCCAAGGCTCCGGACACAGGTGGCACTTGGACAGGGCCCTCAGTCTCCGATTTGACTACATCGGCCAAAAATGAGCACACACTCAGCTTTTGAACAAAATGAGCCCCAAGGACCATATTGAGGTAGGATGAGGCTACAATGTTAACAAGCGGACAGCCAGGACGCTGTCAGTGACACACACAGATAGCGTCGAACACGTCGAAAGTGTCGAACACGTCGACAGCCCTAGAGGCTGCCGAATTGGCCAAAAGCGGCCAAAATCAGCCAAAAAGTGCAAAGAAAAAGAGCACAGAGGCTCAATGAAGAGCAATGAACCCAAAGAAACACTGCAGCGACACCAATGACGCACGTCAAGGCTGCCAGAAGACTTGTCAAGGCGCGCAAAGACCCCAAGCAGGCTAAAAAGGTTTGATTCTGTAACTTTGGGTGCTAATTATCTCCCCATGCTGGTCCTCTAGTACCATCAGGACTGTAAGTGGCCCACGGATCAGACCAGCCAGCTCGTGCAGCCCTCAGGCCTGTGAAGGCACGCTACAGTCCGCGGCCTCCACGGCGACGGCCAGGGCCATGGAGTGTCGAGGTGAAGCGCCCTTTGCCGAAACGGCGGTCATGATACCTCTCAAACCAGCCGGAGAATTTCACCACCCAAACAACAACCTTCTTAAGCTCCACTTGTACACCGATGGAACGTACCTTCGGCCATGCTTGTACAGCAACAGCCAGCGAACAAGGAGCAGAACGCTGGGACGGCTGTGGTGAAGAACGGGAGCGCTGGGGCGAAGAAGGGAGTCCCCACTTCTGACCAGCTTGATGTCCTTGATGACCATGATGAGCACCATGATGAGCACCATAACGTTGACAATCGCGACCCGGATTATACACCCCGTCATGACAGTCGTAATAAACACCCTCTCCACTCATGAAATCCATGAACTCCACAGTTGGCAATCAGCAGAGTGCACAGTAGCAGATCTCACCATCGAATGCTACCAAGAAACCAGCCTAAGGCACCAGCACAAGGCACGTACAACTCCATACCAAGGTTAGAAGATGACTCCGAAAAAGAGGACGACGGCTACCACGCTGACAAGCCACAAACGGATGCCCAGAGAGACTACAAATTCACCGGAGGCAACGATACTGAATTCTTCGAACATCAGAAAAATCATCAAGCACACGACCAAGCAGAGATCCCTACCAAGTACTGTTCATTAAACGACTGGGGATTCAAAGATCAAAGATTACTCCAAAAACTGCAACGAGCGATCCACGATGACAATCACAACTACGCCTTTTGGGATGCTTGGCAATTCGCCAACGACTCACTTGAAGAATCGAAGCCATTCTCTGCACGGCATGCCGAACTACTTCTCAGACGCCGTAAATACACTATCTCTCAGTCAATCTGATACATTAGAATTCAAGACCAACACCCAGCACTGCTGTACTTCAAGCTTCCAGGGCCGCAGACACCATGAGACACTGTGGGATGCTGTGATAAGTGGTTTTTTGGCATCAATGGTCCAGTGCATGCCCTGCAGGGTGGAGTGAGGATACGGTTGGTTTTTCTTTGCTTCTTCGTTTTCTTTTTAACATTGGCACAACAAGTCATTTCCACCACGACCACATTGCTAGAAATACAAACATAACAGCAGGATTTTCTGAGCAGCAGGATTTTCAACTGAGGTTTCAGGTCCCTGCAGCCAACCACTGTGTGGCCTCCTAGAACTTTTGCAAGCCTCTGGTGCCATTAGGGCAGTGCATTGCACCTTCAACTTTTCAGGGCAGGAATTCAGATACTCTGTTTTTTTCCGGCACTTCAGTGTTCATTTACTCTGTAAATTAGGGAAATGGCAGATTAGCATGGGAGACTCCTATGTCACTGCCACCCACCCAGCACTGAATTCAGTTTGTTGTTACACTTTGGGCGGGAAACCGCCATGCCTAAAAGAGAAAAAAAAGAAACCAGCCCATAACCTGCAGGGAAAAGCACCAATGAGGGTGCAGCACTGTAGGTGGCAATGCACCCTGTGAGAGTTCCGTTTGGTGAAGACATACACGAGGGACTTGGACTTAAACCCCAAGCCCAAACCTCATCTAAGGGATTTTGTGGGACGTTGGGTCTAGTAGGTTGGTGTGCTGCGAAGGAACCCCCCCAGCTTGTGGGTAACAGAAACCCTGCCAGTCTTGTGGGTAGTCACCACGCTAGCCCTTTCCCTCCTGCAGAGCACCGAGTTCGGGGCATTGGCCCTGCTCGGCTGCCAAAGGTGAGAGAGGGAGAGAGAGGGAGGGAGAGAGAGAGAGAGAGGAGCCATTGTTACGGGCTGTGGGACAATCAGTTTGCCCTGCGCTTGTTTGTTCCAGTTTTGCTGTCAGTCAGTCAGACTGTCAGCACAGCACTGCACATCCTTGATCCCCAGCACTGTCTGTTTAGTCAGCTTTCTGACGCTGTCCGCACTTGTCTGTCCTTCCCTTGGCAGTGGCCATTTCTCAGGTGCAGGTTTGCCACTTGGCGTCGCCGCTGTCATGTCTTTTTACACTGCCAACCTCAGGTCTTTTCCAACTGTTTATACAGTTTTGGCCTTCATCAGGGCCATCCGAGGGTGGCAGAGGCCTGCTGCCACTCACAGCCCCGGCCCGAGTGCAATCGAAAAATTTTAGATCCAGGGACTTCAGTTTAGTGCCCCTGACCCAGGGTTACAGCCGCCTCGTAGCAGTTTTTCTGCCTTTTGGCAGGGTCATTCCTCTGTTTTTGGCCCATAGAGCAGGTCTGATCCTGCCAATCAAAGCCCACCCTGGGGTGCCGAAAGATAAATCCACTGTTTTGTGGAGTTTGGAGCTCAGCCTTGTTCCCTGGCCCCAAAACTGAGAACGGAGACCCTAATCCGAGATTTTGGGGTGATCTGAGCTGGGTTGGTGGGCACATCAGAAACGCCCCCCTTCACAGGCCATGCTTAGCATCATCGTGTCATGCATTTCTGAAGTTCGCAGTTTTTTTCTCTCAGAAATCAGCGCTGATTTTCAGCTAACCCCCCGAGTTTCAGCTTAGTGCGGGGCTTGCTGAGTGCCTTTGTATGGGTAGTAGAGACACTACTACCTCTAGGCTTCTCTTCCCATGTTCTTGTGTTTTAGTGGGGAGAGAAGCCATGTGAAGCTTCTGGGTGGCCTTCACCCCTTGGTACCTATCAACGTTTGGAAAGTAGTTAAGTCTACACGGCCTAGGTTGCAGGAGTCCCCCTCCCTCCCTCGTATGTTGGGCCGGAATATGCCGTAGTGGCCTAACCCGATTCTCTTCCCCCTTGAGGTTGCTCTTAACCCACGTTTTCCATTTGTTTTGGCACTCACTTGTCTTGTTGTGGTTTTTCAGCCACGGCCTCATGGTGTGCCCCTCTGGGGTGTGTCCTAGTGCGGGGGTGTAACCAGACAAGCACACGCGTTCGCATCACGGATACATAAATTTATTAATTGTTGCATATTCAGTCCTATTTGTGCATTATCATCAATTCATTTCATGCACATTTGGATCCCACAATGATACCACAATGGTTGCCCTTGTGCCTGTGCCTGTTTCAGTAGGGCTTCTGCAATTTCTACTATGGATAGGCGCCAGCACAGAAATTATGCGCCATACGAGTGGCCATAGTGGCTGACTAGGACCTTCGGTCCGACATCAGTCCAGGCTATGGGCAGCAAAGTCCGGGGAGAGAAGTCGGACACATAGACCGCAAACGTGGCATACTTCGGGGTAAGGTACACTCCCTCCGCACGGGTACAGCAGGGTAGAACTCCATGGGTGTGGGTAATGACATAAAAAGAAAACTAACACCGCAGAACGCCGTGGTAATGCCGTAACATCGGCACTAGTCTAAAATCTACAAATCTCTAAAAACATCCTACATAGCTAAACGGAATCAACGTTCAAAAAGACTCAGCACAAGCCACAGTGGTGGAATCCAGCACATGGCGATTTCAAGCGCGCGCCCACACACAGCAACTCAACGCAAAACACAACTCTAAATCGAAGCATGCCAACAATGAAAATTGATATACCTCTCCAAAATTACAGCCATCGTGCACACATCGGAGCTAGTGCTGAAGAGTCAACTCAACTATGGCCCCAATTGGACGTCCTTTGAATACTCTGCTCACGCAATATCTCTTGCGGTGTAGAAGAATGAGGTCAAACACTCCAACGAGCGTTCGATAAACAAGCTAACGAAAAAAACCTAAGGCAAAGTTCGGACGGGTTGAGGTAAATGGAATTTCAGACTGGCTATCCCAAATTGAGTACTTCAGGAGTACTTCTTGCAGGTGCTGCTGCAAACGTCAAACTCGCAGAGGCTGGACATATCGAAAAAACAGATAGCCAGGAAGTATAGTCAACATGTCACAGCACCTGACTTGACGAAAAGCAGATTTTAGCATGGGTGTGCCAATGCCATGAAACACAATGTAAGTCCAGTGAGGGAAGACACAAAAAAACCAAGAACCTCGGCAGAACTTCCGTCACAAAAGTACAGATCTTATCCTGAGACTCAACACAAAAGCCTTGCAAGAGGTTCATGGACCCTCTGAGAGGGGTCTGTTGGGTTTAACTAATGGTGGATCTACAAGCAGTTCCAATGAAAACACGGGGGTAAAGACTGATGTGCCCTTGCACACTACAATGAAATGGCAATGCCAAACATATCTGGGTTGTGTGGTACCCCTCATCTGCATGTGGTCCCTCAGCCTGGACTCTAAAGGAACGGAGGGCATCCAACATGCCGGTTGTACCAGACCATACATGAACACCTTGCATCAGATGTTAAAAAAAATCAGCAAGACTACATAGACCAGGGAGGGGGCGTGCCTTGTAGAAGTCCTAGAGTTGTTCGCACTGCCATAGACAACATACTGTATACTGTACAAGTTAGTTTAGAAGATAAGAATACAGGAAGAACAACTGCCTCCATGGTTGGGGTGTAGAAAGTCAACAAGGAGGTGAGTTGCTCTGCTGAAAACCTTTTCCTACTGCAATAGGCCCCCATACTTCTTCACAGGCCTCCATACGTCACTCTAGGTACCCATAGGTCCCCATAAGCCCCCACAGGTCCCCATGGGTCCCCATAGGTCCGCATAGGTCAAAACAGGCCCCCATAGGTCCCCACAGGTGCTATGGACCCCCATGGGTCCCCATAGATCCCCATAGGTCCACACAAGCCCCCAAAGGTCTCCATAGGCCCCCATGGGTCTGCGAAGGTCCCCATAGGTCCCCATAGGCCCACAGAAGCCCCGATAGGTACCCATAGGCACCCATAGGTCAGCGCAGCTCCGAATAGGCCCCCATACGTCCCCACATGTCCCCATACGTCCTCATAGGTCCCGATAGGCCCCCACAGGTCCGCGCAGGTCCCCATAGGTCCTCATATGTCCCCATGTGTCCCCATTGGCCCCCATGGGTCCCCAGAGGCCCCCATGGGTCCTTAGGGGCCTTCAAGAGCCCGCACAGCACGATCAACATTAACGATGCGGAGCACATAGTCCACGAAACCGGCAACCATTGGGACGAAGGACAGATCGGAAGTAGTACCCCGTTGCTCCACCACTGGCTTCGGTATGTTGAAGCTTTGAAAGGAGCCACACAACAAAGGATGCATTGAGAGTCCCTAGCCCCAACTCAAGGGGCCACACAACAAAGCGTGGATTGAGAGTCGCTAACGCCAACTCAAGGGGCCATGCAACAAAGCGTGGATTGCGAATCCCTAACAAACCCTTCAGGGAAAAAAACTGATTTCTCAAGGACCGCTGTGCAAAGGGGGACAAAACCGGAAGTGGCTACCTCAGACGTACCATCTCGGGGGCCCAGAAGAGAGCCGAAGTGCTATGTCACCGCTGCATTCTCGGGGGTGCCCAACGCCAAGCCCGGAGAAAATTCAGAAGTAGCCCAAGAGTGGGCACATCGCCTACCTGCATGCATTTTCGGTAAAATTATATTGCCCCCCGCAAGGCACCTCGAGGAGAGGAGAGGGACGACCATTTTTGAGTTGCCGAGGCTATAAAAATACATAAGCAGGTTGTGCCGTTGGGAGGTATGACAAACGTGCATTGGTCTGTTGCAGTCAGTAAATGGCTGTAGATAAAGCGTGCAACATGCAGTGAACATATGCAGGATGGCATGAAAACTGCCATGGTACACCAGCTCTAACAATTTGACAAAATGCCTTAGCAATGTGTCATGTCCAACACAAACAAAGGCACAAAAAAAACACAGTACATCTCAGGCGGGTCCTACGAACCGAATTCAGGCGCTTCGATGTCCGTGCTGAAGATGATTATAGAAGGACAATCTGTTTGTGGGTTGTAGGTTTTTTTGGTTGTCCAAGAGAGAATTCGAAAGGAGGTAAGCAGAAATTCAATAACTATAATGAGAACGCGTTGATTGTAATGATTCGTAACTCAATATCCACAGTCTCTGAGAGAAACCACATTGCAGTCCCCTCAGCTAACACGCAGGCCAAGATGCTGCAAGACAAGTTTGTACCGACAATCAGTACGGAGGAAATACCAAGGCGTGCCACATCCAAGCGCGGGCCAACCAAGACGTGGCCTTGGTTCCAAGGCAACAAAGGTTGTAACCCCGGCAGGTCATTTCCAACTCCTGAGCGGTACATAGTGCGCGCAACGGCGCCCGCAGTCACCATGTGCCCCTCTTGCACCCCACGCCCGAAGGCCAACAAGGGGCAGCGGTGTCCCTCCATGTCTAAAACTTCACTGCACCCTTTCATTTTGCGCCCGGACAGCATCACCCCAGACTGCCTGCCTGGGGCTCAGTCATTAGAGAGGTTCGGCCTCAGCGATACTTCTCCGCTTGGGCACTTACCCTAGGCCGCTACAGACTAGCATAGCCCTAAAAAATGATATGATCCACAACAATGTTCACAAGACTTTGGAGAAATGCATTCAGCGAGGGGTTTCACTTTCATCAGACGCTCGGGCAATCCTTACGCCTCAATCGGTATGGTCCAGGGGGGCAGAAACCATTCTCTATGGTTCAAGTACGAGATACTTAGCATACCCAACCACGTCAAGAAAACCTGGCATCGCCCAGAGTCAAACCTCAAAGGCTCGATAGCTCACGTCCCATGACGGCGCAAAAGACATCCCATCTCAGCTTGTTTCCAGTAGATCTAGGCAGCCGAGGCGGTTATGAAACCAGACAGCACCAATGAAGAAACACGCCCGCAGCGGGGCAAACCTAACAGCTCCACCAACAAAAATAGCGACAAAAGTGCCACAACAGCAGAAATCAGCACCACATTGAACCGCTGACACAAGAGTTTTGAACTGACCTGAAGATGACCCGATCAGATAAGAAGGAGAGATAGTTTGAGTCGTCTTTCCTCATATATGATATTCTGCTGAGGCCACAAAGCATGTGGGATGACAGGGTACCCTAACGGTCATAAAAGCCGATTGATCTTTTGAGGTCTTCAGTTCGAACCCGGGTGGGGAAACCTTTGTTGACGAGGCCGGTGGGGTCCAAAAGTGGCATTTTGGTGGCGTCTTAAAACAGGACAAATATTTGATCAATAGGTATCCATTGATCCGTGCAAGCCCTGAAGCTTCGATGGTGAGATTATATAAAAGGTTTCATGTTGAGGTGATAGTTTTCAGGCACAACACTAAATTGCCCAGTGCAGTTCGAACCGGAGACCCAAAAAGTAGCGACAGTGTGTTTTACCGATGGAGTACAGCAAGGTTGCCGTGTCTGTCCGCGCTTGTATGTTCATAAGGCGTACAAATTCCCATAACTTGCGAGCAGAGAGGGCATCCAAAAATCCGCGAATGGGAATGTACCTTATTTTATATTCTAAAGACATCCTTAAAAAGAAATCTTTGGATACATTGTCCGCTCTGGATTTATTGGTCACATCGGTGCCAACAAAATGGGAGTTCAGCGGCAGCGGCGGTAGTCCCATTAGCTCAATCAGCGCCTGACCACTAGATTTGGCCATATAACCAGTTTTCAAACCGTTCCGTACTCTCAGAAAACCGTTTCGAGAGTGAAGCCGGTTCAGAGCCCAATTGGCTGCACTGATGCATATGTGGCCATGTGCTCATATGCAGGTTCATTTTTATAGGTAAAAGTATCTCCACCGAGGCCAGGAAAGCTCCAGGAGTACGCTGATACTCCAGTGCAGATGTCAGCCAGTCTGTAGTATCAGAAAATAGGTCCAGCGTGGCCTGGAAATAGCTATTTTAGTCATTTCTTTAAGGTTTTTGAAGTTTCTAAAACATTTGAAGGTTCATTGAACCTTCAAACTAATTAGAACTGACGGCGCGGCAGCGGGCGCCAGTCGTCGCCGTCTTTTTTACGACATTATTTTCTTGACGGAAAATGTCGTGAATGTGCGTAAAAGCTCCAGAAAAGCTGTTTTTATATCAATTTTTAATGAATTACTGTGGAATTTTAGTGTATTTCATGGCTCTATTCATGAAAATGCACTATGTTGTCAATTTTCCACAGACGGCCTGCTGCAACGGCCGTTCCCTCCCCTATGGGGGATGTTAAGTATAAGTCCGAAGGTTTCCGGAAAAAATATCATATGGCGCCAGAATGCCCTAAGGCCCCTAGGCTGGCGCACGGGCGGAGACCCATGTTTCAAGTTTTAACCATGTTTTCAACATGTTCATGACATTGTTTGACTTGTTTGACCTTAGTTTGACCCAGAACTGACTTAGACATGTTGACCACAACACAGTTCCTGTCAACGACAGTGGTTGACGACCTGAATCTCAGGTCACAGGGCCTGTGGTGCCCTGATTTACTGTGGTTTTTCCTAAAAATCTAACCTGAGCACATGGTCTGGTACTTAGGTATGTTTACATGTATTAACCTAAGTTATTGCCTTGTTTGCCCTCTCTTCCTCTTTCAGGTCACCAGATTGTGTCATGGGGCGAGCAAAGCTCCTGGAAAAATTTGTACTTCGGTGGTATTACGGAGTCTCTTGTGCTTACTTGCTCTTCTAATGTCTCTTGAAGAGTGCTCACATAGCCTCTAGAATGAGTGCTCCATATGCCTCAAAAAAAGAGTATAAAAATGGGTTTGAAAGACCTCAAGCTATTCCGCATGGAACCCACCACAGCCGCCCTCACCGTCATCAGAGTTGCCAGCGGGGCCACTACCCGTAGCATCCCCCACAACACCCCCCCCCGCCATGGATGCCGCTTACGTCACCATCACCCGTGACAACGCCTACAACACCCATCGCCATCGGCATCACCAGCGACGCCACCACCCACAGCACTCCCCACCGTCGGCGCCACGGGCGTCCCCAGCGCCCGTTTCACCACATGCAACACCCTCTCCACCGGCACCATCAGCCTCGCAAACGCCCATAGCCCGCAACACCCTCCTCCGCCGTTGGCATCACCAACAACACAAGCACCCGACCCACCACCTGCGGCACCAACGCCACCATCGCCCGTTGCACCAACGGCAACCCCCCCTCCAGCCCCCCACCACCCGTTCCGAGCGCGTCATCTACGGCACACACCGGCCTCACCGTCACCCGGTGCATCGCCTGCGTCACCCTTCCCATCGGCACCACCGACGACACCACCGCCCACAGCACCCCCAGCACCACCCTACGCAAGAACAGTACCAGCGGCGCCACCAGCCGGCACACCACCTGCAACACCCACATCAACATCGCCACCACCCATGACATCACCCGCAGCGCCCTCAGCATCGACGTCACCTGCAGCACCCTCACCGCCGACATCACCAGTTACGCCACCACCCACTGCACCACCTACAGCGACCACCGGAGCCGCAGGCCTCCCCTCAGCGCCCGCCCTGTCACCTATGACACCATCAGTGTCACCAACCCCGTCGCCGCCCGGCGCATCACCTGAAGCACCCGCGCCAACAGCACCAACCCGTTTCGACGCCTACAGCACCCCCCCCGTAGGCGTCGCCAACATCTCCTCCATACATTGCATCGCCCACAGTGCCCCAGCCCAACCCACCGCGCCTTCGGCGCACACATACCCGACACCCACACAAACCAGCCACGCCCACACTGCCCACTGCCCCATCAGCCCACGCCATGAACACACCCACACGCGCGCCCGCGCCCGGCCACGCCACCCAGTCGCTACCCAGGAGCCGCGACCACCCACGCAAGCGCCACCCCCTCACAGCCGCCAACCACCTGCCGTCAGCACCCCCCGGACTGGCGCCGTGGAAACCGGAAGCATGGGGGCCGGCGCACACACAGGGGACCCAGAGCGCGACAGCCACCCGACCCCCGTCCCCCAGGACACCCACGCCCACACCAGCACCGGCACCAGCACACACCCACACCGACGCACAGCACCAAAAGCGCCGCACCACAGCCGCCCCCCCCTGTAAAAAAAAACAAAAGAAAAAAGCAAAACAAGCAAGCAAAAAGAGAGGAGCAAGGGAAAGGCAGAGGAAGAGACAGCGGGCACACCGGTGAACGGGAGCCAAGTGGCCCAGGACACCGCACACGCAACACAACACACCGAGCGAGCACACGGGTGAACAGGAGCCAAGTGGCCCAGGACACCGCAGACGCAACACAGCAAACCGCGCGGGCACACCGGTGAACAGGAGCCAAGCGGCCCAGGACACTCAACACACGTAGGGCGGCCGAGGGACAGGAAAGAACCAACACCCCATGGGTCGGACGCACTGGGGCGACCCAGCCAACCCACCGGGCCAGTGGCAGGAGCGGTACTCCAAGGCCACTGGTCCGAGCCCGGCCAGGCTGCATCGGGGACCATGGCAAACGTCACCCAGAGCCATGGAAGCAACCTGTGACAGGTGAGCCGGTACACAGTCCAGGAGGGGTTCCCCTGCCAAGCAGAGTGGCCCCGCAACTCAAGCCACAAGGGTGAGGCGGTCGTACCGTAGACTAGCGGGAGCAATACCCCTTGTGGTGAGAGATACTCCACACGGCTGGGCAGCCCGAAGAGCTGCCTCTCAAAGAAGGGGGCATGTGGCCCTACCCATGGATACATGTGGGGACACCCTCCCACCTGGGACACATGGACCGGGTGGCCGCGACAATGCCTTCCCAAGCACATGCGGGAGCGGCTCAAGAGGCACCTGACATAGGGCAGTGGGAGGGACAGGACGTCCCCTTGGTAAGACCTTCTTCCTGCAATGTCAAATGAGGCATCCCGAGCTCCCGAAGATACCTACCTACCTACCTACCTATTCCGCATGGAGCAGATTTCATTAACCAAGATCCAGGGGCGTACCAATACACGTCAAAATTGTTCTAGAGTCGATGCAGCTCTGAAGAAGAACTTGGAGTTCTTTGTGTTCTTCAAGGTTTGTGGACCCTTGGCACAAGCAACAAGAAGGAGCCAATCCAAGGAGCTCAATTTCTTCACCAAGGCCCAGATTGGACTGCAGATCAACCAGTGGACGCCCTGGTCTGGCCTCGGAAGGCCTGGAGCGACAACACGTCCAGGTATGTCCTCCACAGCCTCCACCTCCTCCTCAAGTACTTGGACTGAGGTGCAACATCCAGCACTTCAGGAAAATCAAGAAATTGATCAAAACCAAGATAGTGAGCCTTGGTGGGCCACTTACTCTGGCTCAGAAGCGGCAGAGATCGCCAAATATTTTACGACAAATTTGTCAGCGACATCCAGCGACGACAATGGGCCAGATATCAGCCCAATAAAATGGTATGACCATGCTCCCCATCAGTTCCAACAAGCAATTGATTTCTATGAAGCCCAACAACAAGGTCACCCAGAATTTGACATGTGGGACAGCTCCAGCGAAGGTAGCTGTCGCCAGACGACAACGTCAAGGCGAAGAGACCGTCGTCCCCTCACAGCCAAGGAGCTGGAGATATTTGACAAGAAGATGGAGAAGTTCTTCAAGAATTATAAGAGCCCCATTGGCTCTGAGAGTGCCTAACCCTCTCTGATCATATTTGTTTGATTTTTCCAAGCCCTTTGTCATTTCCTCCCAGTCCTGCCCGAGTCCCAGTGATATATATTCAGGAGTATATGTTGTAAATACTTCTGTTTTCTGGCGATTCTTGCCATTGTTTGGTTGTACTATGCTTATCTTTAAGGTTGTTTGAACCATACATTTTACTTGCACCACAGTGTTTTATACTTGTTTCTTTTGCTTATGTCTTTTTGCCCAAGGACTCTGTTTTTTCAGGATGGGTGTTTTTCGAAACACTGAAGCAGGAAAAGCACATAGGGCAAAGCATGAGTTACTTTTACCCGTTTTCAGGTTTCTCTAAACAAAGCTCATAGAAACCTTTTAAGGAGGGGGGTGATGTATATGTGGCCATGTGCTCACATGCAGGTTCATTTTTGTAGGTAAAAGTATCTCCATGCAGGCCAGGTAAGCTCCAAGAGTACGCTGACACTCCAGTGCAGATGTCAGCTAGTCTGTAGTATCAGGACATAGCTCCAGCCTGGCCTGGAAATAGCTATTCTACTCAACTTCTTAAGGTTTCTGAAGTTTCTAAAACATTTGAAGGTTCATTGAACCTTCAAACTAATTAGAATCAACGGCGCGGCAGCGGGCGCCAGTTGTCGCCATCATTTTTAGGACGTTATTCTCTTGACGGAAAATGTCGTGAATGTGCGTAAAAGCTCCAGAAAAGCTGTTTTTATATTAATTTTGGATGAATTATTGTGGAATTTTAGTGTATTTTATGGCATTTCTCATGAAAATGCACTATGTAGCCAATTTTCCACAGACAGCCTGCTACGACGGCCGTTCCCTGCCCTATGGGGGATGTTAAGTATAAGTCCATAGGTTTTCAGAAACAATATCATATGGCGCCAGAATGCCCTAAGGCCCCTAGGCTGGCACACGGGGTGAGACCCATGTTTCAAGTTTTAACCATGTTTTCAACATGTTCATGACATTGGTTGACTTGTTTTACCTTGGCTTGACCCAGAACTGACTCAGACATGTCGACCACAACACAGCTCCTGTCGACAACAGTGGTTGACGACCTGAATCTCAGGTCACAGGGCCTGTGGTGCCCTGATTTACTGTTTTTTTTCCTAAAACCCTACCCTTAGCACATGGTTGGCACTTAGGTATGTTGACATGTGTATTAACCTAAGGTATTGCCTTGTTTGCCCTCTCTTCCTCTTTCAGGTCACCAGATTGTGTCATGGGGCGAGCAAGGCTCCTGGAACAATTTGTATTTGCGTGGTATTACGGAGTCTCTTGTGCTTACTTGCTCTTCTAGTGTCTCTTGAAGAGTGCTCACATAGCCTCTAGAATGAGTGCTCCATATGCCTCAAAAAAAGCGTATAAAAATGGATTTGAAAGACCTCAAGCTATTCCCCATGGAGCAGATTTCAGTAACCAAGATCCAGGGGCGTACCAATACGCGTCAAAATTGCTCTAGAGTCGATGCAGCTCTGAAGGAGAACTTGGAGTTCTTTGTGTTCTTCAAGGTTTGTGGACCCTTGGCACAAGCAACAAGAAGGAGCCAATCCAAGGAGCTCAAGTTCTTCACCAAGGCCAAGATTGGACTGCAGATCAACCAGTCGACGCCCTGGTCTGGCCTCGGAGGCCTGGAGCGACAACACCTCCAGGTATGTCCTCCACAACTTCCACCTCCTCCTCAAGTACTCGGACTGAGGAGCAACATCCAGCACTTCAAGAAAATCAAAAATTGATCAAAACCAAGATAGTGAGCCTTGGTGGGCCACCTACTCTGGCTCAGAAGCGACGGAGATCGCCGAATATTTTACGACAAATTCGTCAGCGACATCCAGCGACGACAATCGGCCAGAAACCAGCCCAATAAAATGGTATGACCATGCTCCCCATCAGTTCCAACAAGCAATTGATTTCTATGAAGCCCAACAACAAGGTCACCCAGAATTTGACATGTGGGACACCTCCAGCGAAGGTAGCTGTCGCCAGACGACGACGTCAAGGCAAAAAGACCGTCGTCCCCTCACAGCCAAGGAGCTGGAGATCTTTGACAAGGAGATGGAGAAGTTCTTCAAGAATTATAAGAGCCCCATTGGCTCTGAGAGTGCCTAACACTCTCTAATCATATTTGTTTGATTTTTCCAAGCCCTTTGTCATTTCCTGCCAGTCCTGCCCGAGTCCCAGTGATATATATTCAGGAGTATATGTTGTAAATACTTCTGTTTTCTGGCGATTCTTGCCATTGTTTGGTTGTACTATACTTGTTTTTAAGGTTGTTTGAACCATACATTTTACTTGCACCACAGTCTTTTATACTTGTTTCTTTTGCTTATGTCTTCTGCCCCAAAAACTCTGTTTTTTCAGGATGGGTGTTTTTCGAAACACTGAAGCAGAAAAAGCACATAGGGCAAAGCATGAGTTACTTTTAACCCATTTCAGGTTTCTCTAAACAAAGCTCATAGAAACCTTTTGAGGAGGGGGGTGATGCATATGTGGCCATGTGCTGACGTGCAGGTTCATTTTTATGGGTAAAAGTATCTCCATGGAGGCCAGGAAAGCTCCGAGAGTACGCTGACACTCCAGTGCAGATGTCAGCTAGTCTGTAGTATCAGGACATAGCTCCAGCCTGGCCTGGAAATAGCTATTTTAGTCATTTCCTTAAGGTTTTTGAAGTTTCTAAAACATTTGAAGGTTCATTGAACTTTCAAACTAATTAGAACCAACGGCGCAGCAGCGGGCGCCATTTGTCGCCGTCATTTTTACGACATTATTTTCTTGACGGAAAATGTCGTGAATGTGCGTAAAAGCTCCAGAAAAGCTGTTTTTATATCAATTTTTAATGAAATATTGTGGAATTTTAGTGTTTTTTATGGCATTTCTCATGAAAATGCACTATGTTGCCAATTTTCCACAGACGGCCTGCTGCGACGGCCGTTCCCTCCCCTATGGGGGATATTAAGTATAAGTCCATAGGTCTTCAGAAAAAATATCATCTGGCGCCAGAATGCCCTAAGGCCCCTAGGCTGGCGCACGGGGGGAGACCCATGTTTCAGGTTTTAACCATGTTTTCAACATGTTCATGACATTGGTTGACTTGTGTTACCTTGGTTTGACCCAGAACTGACTTAGACATGTTGACCACAACACAGTTCCTGTCGACAACAGTCGTTGACGACCTGAAACTCAGGTCAGAGGGCCTGTGGTGCCCTGATTTACTGTGTTCTTTGCTAAAAAGCTAACCTTAGCACATGGTTTGGCACTTAGGTATTTTTACATGTATTAACCTAAGTTATCGCCTTGTTTGCCCTCTCTTCCTCTTTCAGGTCACCAGATTGTGTCATGGGGCGAGCAAGGCTCCTGGAACAATTTGTATTTGCGTGGTATTAAGGAGTCTCTTGTGCTTACTTGCTCTTCTAATGTCTCTTGAAGAGTGCCCACATAGCCCCTGGAATGAGTGCTCCATATGCCTCAAAAAAAAGTATAAAAATGGGTTTGAAAGACCTCAAGCTCTTCCCCATGGAACAGATTTCAGTAACCAAGATCCAGGGGCGTACCAATACGCGTCAGCACTGTTCCATATATGAGCGATTTCAGCGATTCCAGCGATTTCGAGTATAGTTTCAGGAGAATGACGAATTTATACTATTTATAATCCATGGAGGATTTAACATTTCTGGTTCAGACCAGGCCTGCTGTGTGTGCGCGCGCCCTTCTCATGCTCCTGGTGGTGTGCGCGCGCTCTCTGTTCTTCAATGCGGGCCAGTCGTCTGAAAGTTCTTCCCAACGGGTGCTAATAGTGTTAGATTCTATCCTGTTGCTTAAACGGATGTGCATCGAAAGCTACGGGAACTCCAGTGGATGATAGGAGGCCCGGAAAAGAGATCTTGCTAAGCCCTGGCTGGTGCCTCCGCGCACTGGGCAGGCCCGGTAAAAAGGGATTGGCACACGTTAATGGGCGCATTTGCTTCGGCTTTTGCCACGCCTACGTGTATGGGGGATCCCGAGTCCCTTGAAGCTGGAGAAGCCGTAGTGGAAGAGGAGTTGAAGTGGAAGTGGCTGAGGTAGGCGCACCTGGCGGGGAGAAAGCAACTCGGTCGTTGCCCCGCCATGATTGTCTTCTGCTTCTCTTCTTTGTTCTTTGTTTGCCTTGCGTGTGAGTCATGGTGAATGAATCTTTGGAGATGGTGTGTGTGGAACATGTTGTGTGCACGTGCAGTGGGTGAACATGTTAAAGGTCGAGAATTGCAGCTATGCCCTGGTTGCTAACCTCTTGTTTGCCGTCCTACTTCGTTGACCTTTGATGAATTCATGTCATCTGTCGTACACGTTTGGTGATCCACCATCCCTCCCTTGTCAGCATGCAATAGGGCATGAGTTCAGCTAATTTGGCAATTGAGTATGGGGATAGTTTTCGATCAGAATTGTCAACTCTTTGTTCAAGTGCATGCATGCTCTCCTGGGTCATGGCTATGTGAAATTCCCTCTCCATATGCATGCTCCCATTGGTCATGGCCAGGTTATGCTCTCTGGATTGGGTCTTGGGTGAGATTATCTCTATTCGGCCATAGATTGGTTCGATTCCCTCTGCTAGGACGTACGGGGTCCCTTTGTCGCGCGCGCTGGCGTCCTGTGCCAGAATGAAAGAAAAAGATAGGTAAATCACGACGAAAAAATTTTCTAAATAGCTGAAAATAAAGCCAATAATGATAATAAACGCATAGACCAAAAAGCGCGCGGCGAAACGCGTAAAAACGCAGACGAACTCTTTGGTAGCTTCAATAGCTGAACAAACGGCGCCGTAAGCACTGTAACGAATAGAGAAACGTAACGCCGTGTCGCTCGTAGCAGTACGTGCGGTATAGGCAAAGAAAACGCTTCGCGAGCAGCGCGTAAAAACAGAAAAAGATCTTTCTAAGATGCTACACCCCTGACCTCGCGCCCTTTCGCTTTGTCTTCTTCTCCATGTACTTCCCCTTGCCTTCCCCGCCCCACTCTCGCCATTTCCGCCCTCCGTCTTGCTGCAGGCAAGTCAAGTGGAGGCAAACTCAAGAGATGACGAAAAAGACGACTCCATCAAAGACAACGCCGCTGTCGAGGTCGCGGGGTAACAGGTAAGCCTGCGACGCACCAATGGTCTTGCTGCCCGCCTGCCTGCGTGCGTGAGTTCGGTTGTGTATATTTTTCTAGAGTGAAACATTTCAAATTTTGCTTTTTAACATTTTCAAAGGTGCAGAGACACACGCAGCAAAGGACAACACATAGCACAGCCCAGCAGTACGGCACCACAGGGCAGCACAACACCACGGGACACAGCAGAAGGAAGAACAAACACAAACAGCACCGCAAAAAGACAGCAGAGCACGACAGCACAGCACTACACCACAGCACAGCACCACAGAACACAACACAGGGGAACAGGGCACCATAGCAAGCCACACCAACCACAGGGGAGCAGGCCACGCGGCCAGACAGGGACAACGACACCAAAACACGCCACCAAAGGACAGCCGCGGGCAGCCAGACCCAGCACCGCACCACAGAACACCACAGGACACAGCAAAACACACAGCAACGCACCACAGCACCAGGCACCACAAACAGTGCAGACCACACGAACACCACAGAGCAAACGCACCAGCACAGCACCACACCACAGCACAGCACCAGAGAACACAACACAGGGGAGCAGGGCACCACAGCAAACCACACCAACCACAGGGAAGCAGGCCAGGCGGCCCGACAGGGACACCGACACCAAAACATGCCACCAAAGGACAACCGCGGGCAACCAGACCCCACACCGCACCAAAGAACACCACAGGACACAGCACAACACACAGCAACACACAACAGCAGCAGGCACCACAAACAGCGCAGACCACACGAACAGCACAGAGCACACACACCAGCTCAGCGCGGCACAGCACCGCACAGAGCGGAGAGGACAGGGAACCCGCAGCAAGACACCCCAGGACACACACAGCACACACACACAGCACGAATCACTGCGGCGAACAACAGCACGCACCAACACACCACGGCACGACAGGCAAAGCACTGAGCACACAGCGCAGGGGAAAACCACAAAACACAGCGCCGGAAAGCACAGGACCACGGGGCAACAGGCAGTGCCCGAGGGCACAACACGGTAAGCAACGGCACCAAACGAACACAACGAAATAACACAACAGAGCACAAAAACAGTGCAACCCTGGACGGGGCAATGCAGCAACGCGGCGCAGCACCGTACCCAGGAGCACAGTACAGCACAGCACACCGCATCGCAGACCCAAACAAGACAGCACACCACAACGCGAACATCGCAGCACAACATCACGACCAGAGGCGGAGCACGACAACATGACCAGAGACACGACACAACACGCAGCGGCCTAACAGCACAGCAATAGAAAAGAAAATGAAAAACGGAGCGCACGGAGGCCCGAGCAGCAGGAGGCCCACGAAGCAAACAGAGAGGGGGGGGTGAGGCAGAGAAAGCCGAAGAAAAAAGAGGAGGAGGGGGGGAAAGAGGAAAAGCAGGGTGGAAGGAAACAAACAACAAACCAAGCGGGCCAAGAGGAGAAAAAAGAAGAACAACGGGGGCCCGGGGGGGAGGGGGAGGCACGGAGCGCCAAGGCCCAGGACACACGGGGCCGGAAACCACAGAACGCAAGACACGGCGGGGGCGCAAGTGAAAAAAAAAAGAAAAAAAAGGGAGGGGGGCAGGGAAATAAAAGGAGAAGAACGGGGCCACTCCAGCTCGGTGGGGGGCAAGCAAAGCAGAAGGATAAAGCGGCTACAGGAAAGGTGAGGCGCACCAAAACGCGCCCGGGAGGCCGGCCCGCCCGACCCGGCCAAGAAGAGCGAGCACACGCACACACGCACGGGACCCGGGCGTGGCGTCCTCCGACCCAAAAAAAAGGAGGTGTTGGCGTCCACACGAAACAGCCCCGGTGGACCGACCGAGTCCCCCATCGAAAGAAGGACGGTACGGGAAACCGGACGCGTCAGTGACCAGGTCCACACACGCAAACCCCCGCAGCGCACACAGCCCCGAGACCGACGCCGGAGGGACCCGCCAGGGACAACCCCATCGCGGGGCCCCGAACGGGTACGACGCGGAGCAAGCCCAGCGTTCTTGCCTAGGCAGGGGCCAGCGGCAGGCACAATGAGCCCCGTTCTCGGCCGGCCTCCGCGTGCCCCACGGAGGCGCCCAGTGAATCCGGGGGCAAAAGCCGTCGGGGTGAGGAATGGCACCATGGCGTCGGGAAAGAATACCGGAGCACCGAGGGCAACGGGACCGGACGAGGCGCAACGCACCACGCGGGGCCACGAGGCACGCCAGAGATGCACGGCGCCGGCCACAACCAAGGCACACGGACAGGTGCCAAGCAACAACGGCCACCAGGTGCCGCGAACCCAGACAGCGCGCACAACACGCAACGAACCACGACACGCGAACAGGTGCCAGGCAACACAGCCGCCGTCCGGATGGACGTGTGCGCACCCGGCAGCGAACCCAGCCCCGGCCGGCTACAGAACAGCCGCCGTCCAGATGGACGAGTGCGCGCCCGGCAGCGTACCCAGCCCCTGCCGGCTACAAACCAGCCGCCGTGCGGATGGACGTGTGCACGCCCGGAGGGTACCCAGGCCCTGCCGGCTACGCATAGCCGCCATCCGAATGGATGAGTGCGCACCCCTCAGCGACACCCCACACAGCCAAGTGGCCCAGGACACCGCACAAGCAACACAACATACCGAGCGGGCGCACCGGTGAACAGGAGCCAAGTGGCCCCGGAAACCGCACACGCAACACAACGCACCGAGCGAGCGCATCGGTGAACAGGAGCCAAGTGGCCCAGCACACCGAACACACAACACAGCGCACCGAGCAGGCACACAGGTGAACAGAAGCCACGTGGCCGGAGACACCGCACACGCAACACAACGCACCGAGCGGGCGCACCGGTGAAGAGAAGTCAAGTGGCCCAGGACACCACAAACGCAACACCACGCATCGAGCGGACAGACCGGTGAACAGGAGCCAAGTGGCCCCGGACATCGCACACGCAACACAACGCACCGAGCGAGCACACCGGTGAACAGGAGCCAAGTGGCCCAGGACACCACACACGCAACAGCACGCATCAAGCCGACAGCCCGATGAACAGGAGCCAACTGGCCCCGAACACCACACACGCAACGCCACGCACCAAGCGGACAGACCGATGAAGAAGAGCCAAGTGCCCCAGGACACCCCGCACGCAACACAACGCACCGAGCGAGCACATCCGTGAACTGGAGACAAGTGGCCCACAACACCGCACACGCAACACAACGCACCGAGCGAGCACATCGGTGAACTGGAGCCAAGTGGCCCAGGACACCGCACACGTAACACAACGCACCGAGCGGGCACACCGGTGAACAGGAGCCAAGTGGCCCCGAACACCACACACGCAACGCCACGCACCAAGCGGACAGACCGATGAAGAAGAGCCAAGTGCCCCAGGACACCCCGCACGCAACACAACGCACCGAGCGAGCACATCCGTGAACTGGAGACAAGTGGCCCACAACACCGCACACGCAACACAACGCACCGAGCGAGCACACCCGTGAACAGGAGCCACGTCGCCCAGGACACCGCACACGCAATACCACGCACCGAACGGACAGACCGGTGAACAGGAGCCAAGTGCCCCAGGACACCGCACACGCAACACAACGCACCGAGCGGGCACAACGGTGAACAGGAGCCAGGTGACCCAGGACACCGCACGCGCAACACAACGCACCGAGCGGGCACACTGGTGAACAGGAGCCAAGTGGCCCAGGACACCGCACACGCAACGCAACGCAGCGAGCGAGCACACCGGAGAACAGGAGCCAACTGGCCAAGGACACCGCACAGGCAATGCAACACAACACACTGAGCGAGCACACAGGAGAACAAGAGCCAAGTGTCTCAGGAAACCGCACACACAACACAACGCACGGAGCGAGCGCATTGGTGAACAGGAGGCAAGTGGCCCAGGACACCACACACGCAACACAACGCACAGAGCGGACAGACCGGTGAACAGGAGCCAAGTGGCGCAGGACACCGCACATCGAACACAACAGACTGAGCGAGCACACCAGTGGACAGGAGCCAAGTGGCCCAGCACACCGCACACGCAATTCAACGCAGCGAGTGAGCGCATTGGTGAACTGCAGCCAAGTGGCCCAGGACACCGCACACGCAACACAACGCACCGAGCGAGCACACCGGTGAACAGGAGCCAAGTGGCCCAGGACACCGCAGACGCAACACAACGCACGGAGCGGGCACACCGGTGAACAGGAGGCAAGTGGCCCAGGACACCGCACACGCAACACAACACAGGGAGCGAGCATCAGGGTGAACACGAGCCAAGTGGCCCAGGATACCGCACACGCAACACAACGCACCGAGGGGGCGCACCGATGAACAGGAGCCAAGTGGCCCAGGACACCGCACACGCAACAGAACAGACCTAGCGGGCACACCGGTGAACAGGAGCCAAGTGTTCCAGGACACTGCACGCGCAATGCAACGCAGCGAGTGAGCGCATTGCTGAACAGGAGCCAAGCGGCCCAGGACACCGCACACGCAACGAAACACAGCGAGCGAGCACACCGGTGAACAGGATCCAAGTGGCCCAGGACACCGCACATGCAACTCAACGCACCGAGCGGGCACACCGGTGAACAGGAGCCAAGTGGCCGAGGACACCGCACAAGCAACACAACACACCGAGCGGGCACCCCGCTGAACAGGAGCCAAGTGGCCCAGGACACCGCACACGCAACACAACGCACTGGGAGAGCACACCGGTGAACAGGAGCCAAGCGGCCCAGGACACCACACACGCAACACAACGCACCGAGCGGACAGACCGGTGAACAGGAGCCAAGTGGCGCAGGACACCGCACACGGAACACAACACACTGAGCGAGCACACCAGTGAACAGGAGCCAAGTGGCCCAGGACACCGCGCACGCAATTCAACGCAGCGAGTGAGCGCATTGGTGAACTGCAGCCAAGTGGCCCAGGACACCGCACACGCAACACAACGCACCGAGCGAGCACACCGGTGAACAGGAGCCGAGTGGCCCAGGACACCGCAGACGCAACACAACGCACGGAGCGGGCACACCGGTGAACAGGAGCCAAGTGGCCCAGGACACCGCACACGCAACACAACACAGCGAGCGAGCATCAGGGTGAACACGAGCCAAGTGGCCCAGGACACCGCACACGCAACACAACGCACCGAGGGGGCGCACCGATGAACAGGAGCCAAGTGGCCCAGGACACCGCACACGCAACACAACAGACCTAGCGGGCACACCGGTGAACAGGAGCCAAGTGTTCCAGGACACTGCACGCGCAATGCAACGCACCGAGCGGGCACACCGGTGAACAGGAGCCAGTGGCCCAGGACACCGCACACGCAACACAACACAGCGAGCGAGCACACCGGTGAACAGGATCCAAGTGGCCCAGGACACCGCACACGCAACAGGTTGCACCCAGCGAGCACTCCAGAGAACAGGAGCCAAGTGACCCAGGACACCGCACATGCAACTCAACTCAACGAGCGGGCACACCGGTGAGCAGGAGCCAAGTGGCCGAGGACACCGCACAAGCAACACAACACACCGAGCGGGCACCCCGCTGAACAGGAGCCAAGTGGCCCAGGACACCACACAGGCAACACAACGCAGTGGGAGAGCACACCGGTGAACAGGAGCCAAGTGGCCCAGGACACGCCACACGTGACGGAACACAACACACCGAGCGGGCACACCGGTGAACAGGAGCCAGGAGGCCAAGGACACCGCACACGCAACGCAACACAACACACTGAGCGAGCACACAGGTGAACAGGAGCAAAATGGCCCAGGAGACTGCACACACAACACAACGCACCCAGCAAGCGCATCGGTGAACTGGAGCCAAGTGGCCTAGGACACCGCACACGCAACACAACGCACCGAGTGAGCACAACGGGAAACAGGAGCCAAGAAGCGCAGGACACCACACACACAACACAACGCACCGAGCGGGCACACCGGTGAACACGAGCCAAGTAGCCCAGGACACCGCACGCGCAACACAACGCACGGAGCGGGCACACCCGTGAACAGGAGCCAAGTGGCCCAGGACACCGCACGCGCAACATGTTGCACCGAGCGAGCACTCTGGAGAACAGGAGCCCAGTGGCCCAGGACACCGCACACGCAACGCAACGCACCGAGCGCGCACACCGGAGAACAGGAGCCAACTGGCCAAGGACACCGCACACGCAACGCAACACAACACACTGAGCGAGCACACAGGAGAACAGGAGCCAAGTGGCCCAGGAAACCGCACACACAACACAACGCACGGAGCCAGCGCATTGGTGAACAGGAGGCAAGCGGCCCAGGACACCACACACGCAACACAAGGCACCGAGCAGACAGACCGGTGAACAGGAGCCAAGTGGCGCAGGACACCGCACATCGAACACAACACACTGAGCGAGCACACCAGTGAACAGGAGCCAAGTGGCCCAGGACACCGCACGGGCAATTCAACGCAGCGAGTGAGCGCATTGATGAACTGCAGCCAAGTGGCCCAGGACACCGCAGACGCAACACAACGCACCGAGGGGGCGCACCGATGAACAGGAGCCAAGTGGCCCAGGACACCGCACACGCAACACAACAGACCTAGCGGGCACACCGGTGAACAGGAGCCAAGTGTTCCAGGACACTGCACGCGCAATGCAACGCACCGAGCGGGCACACCGGTGAACAGGAGCCAAGTGGCCCAGGACACCGCACACGCAACGCAACACAGCGAGCGAGCACACCGGTGAACAGGATCCAAGTGGCCCAGGACACCGCACACGCAACAGGTTGCACCCAGCGAGCACTCCGGAGAACAGGAGCCAAGTGACCCAGGAAACCGCACATGTAACTCAACGCACCGAGCGGGCACACCGGTGAACAGGAGCCAAGTGGCCGAGGACACCGCACAAGCAACACAACACACCGAGCGGGCACCCCGCTGAACAGGAGCCAAGTGGCCCAGGACACCGCACACGCAACACAACGCAGCGGGAGAGCACACCGGTGAACAGGAGCCAAGTGGCCCAGGACACGCCACACGTGACGGAACACAACGCACCGAGCGGGCACACCGGTGAACAGGAGCCAAGGGGCCAAGGACACCGCACACGCAACGCAACACAACACACTGAGCGAGTACACAGGTGAACAGGAGCAAAATGGCCCAGGAGACCGCACACACAACACAACGCACCCAGCAAGCGCATCGGTGAACTGGAGCCAAGTGGCCTAGGACACCGCACACGCAACACAACGCACCGAGTGAGCACACCGGGGAACAGGAGCCAAGTGGCGCAGGACACCACACACAGAACACAACGCACCGAGCGGGCACACCGGTGAACACGAGCCAAGTAGCCCAGGACACCGCACACGCAACACAACGCACCGAGGGGGCGCAAAGATGAACAGGAGCCAAGTGGCCCAGAACACCGAACACACAACCCAGCGCACCAAGCGGGCACACCTGTGAACAGGAGCCAAGTGGCCCAGGACACCACACGCGCAACACAACGCACCGAGCGGGCACACCCGTGAACAGGAGCCAAGTGGCCCAGGACACCGCACGCGCAACACGTTGCACCGAGCGAGCACTCCGGAGAACAGGAGCCCAGTGGCCCAGGACACCGCACACGCAACGCAACGCACCGAGCGCGCACACCGGAGAACAGGAGCCAACTGGCCAAGGACACCGCACACGCAACGCAACACAACACACTGAGCGAGCACACAGGGGAACAGGAGCCAAGTGGCCCAGGAAACCGCACACACAACACAACGCACGGAGCCAGCGCATCGGTGAACAGGAGGCAAGCGGCCCAGGACACCACACAGGCAACACAACGCATCAAGCGGACAGACTGGTGAACAGGAGCCAAGTGGCACAGGACACCGCACACGGAACACAACACACTGAGCGAGCACACCGGTGAACAGGAGCCAAGTGGCCCAGGCCACCGCACACGCAACACAACGCACCGAGCGAGCACACCAGTGAACAGGAGCGAGGTGGCCCAGGACACCGCACACGCAACACAACGCACCGAGCGGGCACACCGGTGAACAGGAGCCAAGTGGCCCAGGACACCGCACACGCAACACAACGCACTGAGGGGGCATCAGGGTGAACAGGAGCCAAGTGGCCCAGGATACCGCACACGCAACACAACGCACCGAGGGGGCGCACCAATGAACAGGAGCCAAGTGGCCCAGGACACCGCACACGCAACGCAACACACCGAGCGAGCACACCGGTGAACAGGAGCCAAGTGACCCAGGACACCGCACACGCAACAGATTGCACCCAGCGAGCACTCCGGAGAACAGGAGCCAAGTGGCCCGAGACGGCGCACATGCAACTCAACGCACCGAGCGGGCACACCGGTGAACAGGAGCCAAGTGGCCGAGGACACCGCACAAGCGACACAACACACCGAGCGTGGACACCGGTGAATAGAAGCCATAGTGGCGCACGACACGGCACACGCAACACAACGCACCGAATGAGCACACCGGCAGACAGGAGCCAAGAGACCCAAGACACCGCGCACGCCACACAACACACTGAGCGGGCACCCCGGTGAACAGGAGCCAAGTGGCCCAGGACACCGCACACGCAACACGACGCAGTGGGAGAGCACACCGGTGAACAGGAGCCAAGTGGCCCAGGACACGCCACACGTGACGCAACACACCGAGCGGGCACACCGGTGAACAGGAGCCAAGGGACCAAGGACACCGCACACGCAACGCAACACAACACACTGAGCGAGCACACAGGTGAACAGGAGCAAAGTGGCCCAGGAGACCGCACACACAACACAACGCACCAGGCGAGCACATCGGTGAACTGGAGTCAAGTGGCCCAGGACACCGCACACGCAGCACAACGCACCGAGCGAGCACAGCGGGGAATAGGAGCCAAGTGGCCCAGGACACCGCACACACAACACAACGCACCGAGCGGGCACCCCGGTGAACACGAGCCAAGTGGCCCAGGACACCGCACACGCAGCACAACGCACCGAGGGAGCGCAACGATGAACAGGAGCCAAGTGGCTCGGGACACCACACACGCAACACAACGCACCGAGCGGGCACACCGGTGAACAGGAGCCAAGTGGCCCAAGACACCGCACACGCAACAAGTTGCACTGAGCGAGCACTCCAGAGAACAGAAGCCAAGTGGCCCAGGACACCGCACATGCAACCGAACACACCGACCGGGCAAACCGGTAAACAGGAGCCAAGTGGCCCAGGACACCGCACAAGCGACGGAACACACCGAGCGGGCACACCGGTGAATAGAAGCCAAGTGGCGCACGACACCGCACACGCAACACAATGCACCGAACGAGCACACCGGCAGACATGAGCCAACAGACCCAAGACACCGCGCACGCCACACAACACATTGAGCGGGCACCCCGGTGAACAGGAGCAAAGTGGCCCAGGACACCGCACACGCCACACAACGCAGTGGGAGAGCACACCGGTGGACAGGAGCCAAGTGGCCCAGGACACCCCACACGTGACGCAACGCACTGGGCGGGCACGACGGTGAACAGGAGCCAAGTTGCCCAGGAAACCGCACACGCAACACAACGCACGGAGCGAGCACACCGGTGAACAGGAGCCAACTGGCCCAGAACACTGCAAACGCAAGACAACACACCAAGTGGGCACGCCGGTGATCAGGAGCCAAGTGGCCCAGGACACCGCACACGCGATACAACACAACACATCGAGCGAGCACACAGGTGAACAGGATCAAAGAGGCCCAGGACACCGCACACAAAACACAACGCACGGAGCGAGCACACCGGTGAACAGGAGCCAAGTGGCCGAGGACATCGCACACGCAAGACAACACACCGAGCGGGCACACCGGTGAACAGGAGCCAAGTGGCCCAGGACACCGCACACACGACACAACACAACACACCGAGCGAGCACACAGGTGAACAGGATCAAAGAGGTCCAGGACCCCGCACACAAAACACAACGCACGGAGCGAGCACACCGGTGAACAGGAGCCAAGTCGCCGAGGACATCGCACACGCAAGACAACACACCGAGCGGGCACACCGGTGAACAGGAGCCAAGTGGCCCAGGAAACCGCACACGCGACACAACACAACACACCGAGCGAGCACAGAGGTTGACAGGAGCCAGATGGCCTAGGACACCGCACAAACAACACAACGCACGGAAACGTGCGCACCAAGGGCGACCGAGGGACGGGCACCAAAAAACCACACCCCATGGGTCGGGCACACTCGGGCGACCCAGCTGACCGACCAGGCCAGCAGCAGGGGCGGTACCCCAAGGCCGCTGGTCCGAGCCCGGCTAGGCTGCATCGGGGACCATGGCAAACGTCACCCGGAGCCATGGAAGCAACCGCTGACAGGCGAGCCGGTACACAGTCCAGGAGGGGGTCCCCTGCCAAGCAGCGGGGCCCCGCAACTCGATCCACAGGGGTGAGGCGGTCGTACCGTAGACACGCGGGAGCAATATCCCTTGTGGTGAGAGATACTCCACATGGCTTGGCAGCCCCCGGAGCTGCCGTTCAAAGGAGAGGGCATGTGGCCCTACCCATGGACACATGTGGGGACACCCTCCCACCCGGGACACATGGACTGGGTGGCCACGATACTGCCCTCCCAAGCACCTGCAGGAGCGGCTTAAGAGGCACCTGAACTAGCACAGTGGGAGGGACAGGACGTCCCCTTGGTAAGGCCTTCTTCCTACATTGTCGAAGGAGGCATCCGAGCTCCCGAAGATACCTACCTACCTACCTTCCCTCTGCTAGGGCATGGATTGGTGAAGTGCAATAGGGTTGGCTTTCCCCCTTTGGGTTACCCCCCACGGCATTGGTCCCAAGACCGATCCAAGCCCCCCACACACACAACATACCCTTGGGGTGGGATGCAGTAGATCCTAGGGGTGCTGAATTACTCTATTTCTGTCCTGGTGCGCGCGCGACATAAATCGCGATCGGCCGTGAGCCTACTGAGTTTTTATTCTCCAATTCTGATTTCTGTGGGTCTGAATTTACGGGATCGTGGATTTCTGTGGTTTTAGACCCATACAGTTAGGTTGGTGCTCTTGGTTTGGTGTGAGGGGCTGATTTTGCTGTTCACACATGTTAGAGGTTCAACACACACGAATCCTTGTCGCCGTAGCGTTGCTCGTGGTGTAGAGTACTCAATTGTGTCGCTTTGGTATTAGTAAAAAACTGAGTGTCTATTTGTTGTTCTCTTGTTTGTATGTTTACTTATCTATTTCATAGATAGGTATAAGATGACATTATGTAAGGTTCATTGTTCGAATGTTATGTGATACTCTATGTGAGAGAACTTCAACAAGGATCAAGACCAAGTGTGGAAAGTGTCTTTGCTCGCCTTTGTCATTGTGCATTTACTTTAATTGAGGTTTGTGGTGTCCATCCATGTACCATGCTAAAGGATAGACATCCTTGGTCATTGGCAAATTGGAACCTTTGGATTTTGAGTTCAAAAATTTCAAAATATCATTGGGAGGAAGTTATTTGACTTGACCAACATGGAAGATCCTTACATTGTTATACTTATCTTATGGTGGAGATGGATGGAATCAACTTCTTGCTCTTTGCCAAGACAACATTGGTTTGGTGAAGGTTATCACTCCTTCTTGCACTTCCCCCAACCCATTCTGGGCGAAATATTCAATTCGAAAAAATTATTGAAGGTCACCAACAACGTATTTGAGGGTCGCTCGACTCGAATTTACAAGGGTTCGAATTTATTTCGACCTCTATGACGACGACTTTTTGCTCTTTACCAACACTACATGGGTGTGGTGAAGGTTATCAGTCCACTTGTTCATTTCTTGCACTTCCCCGAATCCATAGTGGGCGAACTATTTAATTCGAAAAAAAAACTTTCTGGAACCCACACCCTATTTCGAGGTCACTCGACTCAAATTTGCATGAGTTCAAATTTATTTTGACCTCTATGGCACACATTTTACTGCTGTTTGTTGGCCTATTATTGACATTTGTGGCCAGTTTGCATGTGTGCACATTATGCATGTTCCCCCAAGATCTACAGGTGAGGTTTTTGAGTTCAAATTTTTTTTCTTACACTCACATCCTATTTCGAGGTCGCTCGGCTCGAATTTGCATGCGTTCGAATTTATTTCGACCTCTATTCCACACATTTTGATGCTTTTTGTTGGCCTTTTTTTGCCTTTTTGGCCATTTTGCATGTGTGCACATTGTGTGTGTTCCCCCAAGTCACACACCAAGGTGTGTAGACTTTGAATAACTATGAAGTGTGTACACCCACCCTATTTGAGAGTCGCTCGACTCAAATATGTTTGAGTTTGAATTTATTTCGACTTTTATTGCATACTTTTTTGGGCTTTGTTTTGGTCATTTTTGACATTTTTGGCCATTTTTGACACTTCTTCACGTGTCACTTCCCCCAAATTATTTTTCGTTCGGAAACTAAGCCCAAAAAAATTCGACAAAGGGGCATACACCCTATTTCCAATATGCCCCACTCAAATATGCATGATTTCGAATTTATTTCGAACTCAATTGTACATATCTTTGGGCTTTGTTTTGGCAATTTTTGACATTTGTGGCCATTGTTAGCATTTCCTCACGTGTCACCCTCCCCAAATTATTTTGGGTTGGGAAACCAAGCCGAAACAAATTCGACCAAGGGACATACACCCTTTTTCGAATATGTTCCACTCGAATATGCATCATTCCTAATTTATTTCGAACTCCATTGTACATATTTTGAGGCTTTGTTTTGGCCATTTTTGACATTTTTGGCCAATATCAACATGTATGGATATGCTACACCCCCCAATCTTTTTTGGAATGGTGCATCAAGCCCAAAAGATCTCAAAAAGGGATCATGCACCCTATTCCGAATGTGCTTGATGCAATTATGCACATTGTTGGAATTGATATGAGTGCATTGACCCATTTTTGTAATGATCGTCTCGGTCACGTTTTGGCACTTTGTGATCAATATTTCGGCCATAGTGTCCAAATTAACATATCAAGGTCTCCATTGCCCCTATTTTGAGGATGTCGGTCGCGATGAAAATAGTGGTGAGGCTTGAGAAAATGTGAATGACCCTTGAATTTCGATTTAGGTGTTAATTTCACATGCTTTCTCCTTGCCCAACCTACTCACCGCATACAGTCTTTGTGATTTTTTCCTCAACCTACTACATGCTCAAGGAGAGGTTTTCTTTTGTCATCAAGGACTGTATATTAGAGGATGACGCCTTGGTTGAAGCCTTGTATGTACACCTCGGAGTGTGGTAGGTGTTTGGACCTAACCTTTCCGATTTACGTCCCAGTCTCGCGAGACCTCCTGTTTGTCACTATTTTTTCCCCCTATCTTTGGCAGATTGGGCCCATCCTCTTGGAATGTGGGATGTCACATTTAAGTTGGTCTTCATTAATTTACCGGCGGGACTTGACTCTTCATGGACTCTACTCTCCCCTCAGCACACACACACACACACATACTCACATACACGTGTGTTTGCCCCTCTTAGTCTTCTTGTGAGATGTCATTTAAGCTAGATGGCCCTCTTCCTCTTTGCCTTCTCTGCATACGTCCAGCACCGAGCACGGGGCTTTGTGACTGCACGGCGCGTTCGGGGAACGCCCACAACCTCCATTCCTACGGGGACCGGTGCTAGATGGACCATTCCTGGTGTCCCCCCGTTGAAGCCGATCTACGGGCACGTGACGTGCGGTATATGCCGGTTACAGGTGGTCATTCACCCCTCCTACACTTGAGCTGTCTGTAGAACAGGGTCAGGGGATCCGCTGCACTTTGGCCGTGATGTGATGTGGAGCCGCCGACACACAAACAAATCAAGTCTTGGGTGTGCATTGAGCTTGTCTGGTTTGGTTTTTTCCTTTCCCCCCTAACCCCCCATGTGTCCTACGCTCTTCTGCTTGGTCACATCCACACCAAGCTGTATGGCTGTAGTTCCATGCCGGCCCGGAGAGAGCCATCGCCCATCCTCACGGCCATAAACGATATGAGGTTATGTGAGTTGTTGTCTTCTGGGTCCTAAGGGCCCGAGAGGGCAGGTGCGGGCCACGTGAGCTGTCTGTAGGAGCTAGGGAGCCCACTGCACTTCGGCCGTGAGCTGTACCCCCCCCCCCCATGACGAGCGGTCAAGAGTTTTTTCCCTCACTGGGTACCGCCGCAGCAGGCCCCCGCCAAGACGGCCCACGCCAACGTCTTAGGTGCAAGGGGCTTGCCGGAATGTGCTGTGGTGAGCCCTATGGCGAGATGCAGCTTGTAGGTGAACAAGACCCCCCCACCCGAACCTTGCTTGGTGTGCCGTTGAGCCGAGAGTGAGTCTTGTGGCCGGTAACCCCCCCCCCCATGGTATGCAACTGAAGATAGTACCGCCCTGTGAGCTCTGTTTTCTGCCACGTCCATTTTGGTTGCCGACCGGTAGTCAAGTGCGGCTACGAGGGCGATGGAGGTAGGGTTGAGTTGGGCCCCCATGTGTGACCTGCGGCGGATATCCCGCCAGGAGAAGGCCACATGGTGTTCAGCTTCCGCGGGCCCATAACACCCCATATATTCAGGTGCAGTGGTCGCTAAGGCCGTGAAGGCGTACTTGGGGTAGCACTGGGAGGGTGTGTAAGGAGGGTACACCTGCGGATTGTGTTGCTGATTCCTGATTTTTGGCTTTCCTGGTGATTCTGACGCCTGGAGTGCTGGATTTCCGTCACTCTGGACTCCTGGGGTCCTGAATTCTGTGACTGCTTGCTTTTGTGCTTGCCCGATGGCTGAAATTTTGTCGTTTTGTCTGAACTTCTGCCCTGTAGGGACTCAAGTGGTGCCGAGGCACTTGCGGTCTTGAATTCGCCCCACCACACCCACAGCCACGCCCACAAAAGGACACATAACCCCCCCTCATCACTGTTTGTGGTCAGCCAATCCTATATGGTTCTCGTTTCAGCCCAAACTTAGGGTTGCACCCTAAGTTTGGTCTTGGGAGGGGAGTGCGATAGGGCGGGTTTTCCCCATTTGGGTTACCCCCCACGGCATGGGTCCCAAGACCGATCTAAGCCCCCCACACACACAACATACCCTTTGGGGTGGGATGCAGTAGATCCTGAGGCTGCTGGATTGCTCCTTTTCTGGCCTGGTGCGCGCGCGACATAAGTCACGATCGGGCGTGAGCCTACTGAGGTTTTTTTTCCCAATCCTGATTTCTGTGGGTCTGAATTTACAGGATCGTGGATTTCTGTGGTTTTAGACCCATACAATTTGATTGGTGCTCTTGGTTTGGGGTGAGGAGCTGATTGTGCTGTTCACACATGTTAGAGGTCCGACACACACGAGTCTTTGTCGCCGTAGCGTTGCTCGTGGTGTATAGTACTCAATTGTGTCGCTTTGGTATTAGTAAAAAAGTGAGCGTCTATTTGTTGTGCTCTTGTTTGTATGTTTACTTATCTATTTCATAGATAAGTATAAGATGACATTATGCAAGGTTCATTGTTCGAATGTTATATTGTACTCTATGTGAGAGAACTTCAACAAAGATCAAGACCGAGTGTGGAAAGTGTCTTTGCTCGCCTTTCTCATTGTGCATTTACTTTGATTGAGGTTTGTGGTGTCCATCCATGTACCATGCTAAAGAAAAGACATCCTTGGTCATTGGCAAATTGGAACCTTTGGATTTCAAGTTCCAAAATTTCAAAATATCATTGGGAGAAACTTATTTGACTTGACCAACATGGAAGATCCTTACATGAAGGTCTCTCTCTCAGGGCATGGAGTGGGGCGGGACCATGTCTCTCAACTCCTGGATCTCGGCCGGACCATCTCTCTTTGGGATAGGACAATCTCGTCATGGATGTGCTCTCATTGAACCAGGGATATCTCACCATGCGCACTCTCTCTCCCGGCCGGATCTGGGTCTCTTCATGTAACCTGGAGCATCCTCTTACCCAGTCTCTCTCTAAGTAGCATGCATTGAATTGGTCTGGTGTCACACGAACATGCAAATAGGCAAGATTGATTTCACATGTTGATGGGTGGAGAGTTTCTACTGCACTTGACGGGTCGGGTTTGCGAAGGCCTTCTGTTCCCTAGCAATTAGGCATCAGGTGATGGGACTGAGTGGCATGTCCAGGCATGTGAGATCATGTGTTATATGTTGTATGTTGGCTTTGCACTTTATTCATGCTTTTGGTTCGCAACACTCTAACTGCAGGAGCCCAGCAAATGGTATGTAGCATACCCTAAACAGGTGAGGTTTGGTGGGCTGGCGCTTCTTGATGTTTCGTTCGCGAGCAGCAAGTAAACCCGGAAGGTTGATTCACTTGCTGGCCATTGTGTATGTCATTGCTGAGTGACAGGCACCCGGCCTGTGGTGTGAAGTACCGAGGCACTGCGAGCATGATGATATATGTGATGTATCACACATACCATGTGTGACGTATTGCCGTGAGGTCACTCTCGTGACTCATATTTAGTGATCCTCATTGCAAGCTCTGTATATCTGATCATTGGTGATTCGTGAGTGTGGACAGGTCATGTCTGCGGCCATGCTGTACTTTGTGCTCACAGAGGCAATGGTGTCATGTATGATCCACGGTGGGAACATTTCTCATGTTTCTCCATTCTAGTTTTTGCCGTCTTGTAGCCAAGGGTGAGCATGGGCCATGTGTGGCCACACTTATGTTGAACCCAATGATGCCATTGTGGTGTTCCTCATTTCCTTGTGTTTTGCCATGTACCATATGGATGTCATTGATGTCAATTTGTCGCGCATGACCTCCCGTGAGTCAATGTCATTTTTCCCAATGTGTTGAATCGAGGTTGTGTTCGCATGGCGTCATATGTCCATAGTTGGAATCGGCATGGTATATACAATCGATGCCTGGAGTAGGGATGCAACATCGTCTTCGATAATCGCATATGGTATTTCAGGGCTTCACTTATACTTCTGTTTCTTCCTCTCCTCTTGCCCAACATTGTCTCATATGTTCCCCTCTCCATGATCATGTCCATGTATTGATGTGGGTACAATTCCCTCAATTTGGTGATCCATTATTTGGACTTCAGTGGTCACGTTCACTCAATTTTATTGATCAAGTGTTCCAATTTTATTGCAAGGGTTGCCAAGGGTGTACCTACGAGATTTGTTTGAATTTTGCATTTTGTGAAACATGGAAGCACTGGTGAGCTCAAGGACGATGGGAGTCACGGTAAAGAGGGTGGAGAAATTAAGTTTAGGCGGTAGAGCTCGCACAATGGCAGGGGCTGGTCCTACAGACCTTCTTCACGGTAGCAGAGGTTTACCTGCCGCCTACCGCCACGTTGGGAGCTTGGGCCCTCTTGAGCCCTGCCCAAGTGGACCCCAGGTCACCATTGACGATACCATCCGGGAATCGTCGGTTGAAGCCTGAGAAGAAAGAAGATATTCGGAAAGAAGAACGGGTACCGACATGGAGGACATCGTCACCCTTTGTGCAGGAACACGTCAAAAACGATGTCACCTCCGAGTATGCGCGGAAGAATCGGACGACGTCACGAGCTGCAGCAGCGGCTCAAACACTAGGCGCTACCGCCAATGCGGTTTGCCAAAACTGCCCAAGCGGGATGCGGAAACGGCAACGGAAATGACGCCGAGCCCCGTCCGCCGGATGTTCAGTGCTGCGTCGGATTCCGAATCATATCATACTTGCTACCCTTCGGATAGTACCGGCATAGAGCCAGATTTCCCGGCGGGCCGGTCGCATACTGCACAATATCCTGAACTTGCTCATGACGCAGAACGGGAATCATTGTCGCGAGGGGCAGCCACAACCCGAGTACCGAGACACACCGATTTCGAGGCAACGGGAGTGGCACCCATGGGCGAGGCGGGAGCTGGGGAAGAACAAGGGAGGATGGACAGTGACGGGACAGACAACACTGTCTGGGGTGAAAGAGAAGAGCGTTGGGCTCCGGGAAAGCCGCCAGAAGAAAGCCAGGATCGTGAAGGAGATGACTGCCATTCTCGCGAGGACACCAAGGAAGCGGCGTGTGGGAAAGATGGGTGGGAAGATCATTGCGATGGCCGTCATGTGGCCTTCCTCATCAGAAGTTATCCCCGGCTGGGCAAAGATGCCCTTTTTCAGAGGATTGACAAGTTGGACGACACTACCTGTGGAATTCTTGGGGACCAGGAGAAAGAGTATGCTCAACTAGTGCCCTAAAGGCTGTGATGAAATCCTGTAGGTTTTGTAGTTGGAAAACAGGACCAGAGCAGCAAGTAGAGCAAGAACATGATATTGATCCAATCAATGAATACCTTTGAAGACCAATGTATCACAGAAGGGCTGCAGATGGACAATGCATGATTAAGTACAAAGATTCAATCACGAATGGACAAAACAAATGATTTTTATATGGAACACTGACATACGCCTGGCCTCAGAAACAGTCCCATGCACCTCATGTGCACCCTTTGACATGCAATGGAGTAGGTTGGGAATCTTGGGGATCACGTTGGGCCTGACACAGGATATCGCTTGGCCAGCATGGCCAAGCAACTGAATTCAGAACCACTTAAAAGGTAGGCCCACAATAAGTAGGAAAAACAATTGACTATAGGGGTCCTGAGGTGGGAGACCACTAGGCTTAACCAACAAGGCCCAAGGCATGGAATGCCTATTTTTTTTCGGTATTACCTCCGTGAAGGAAGATACTTCCGCTCACTTCAGTGGTAGAGGTGGACTTCATAGGGGACTTGGGTTATAACCCTGGTTACTTTGAAAAATGTACCTAAAGCCTCAAAAAGAGTGATCAAAATGATTAAGTGTTAGTCTACATAGCTTCCCAAGGGTTAGGGGGGGCTTGGCCTGGATCAAGCAACCCAAGAGAGACATGGCAGTGTCTTTTTCTTACTCCCCCGGGAGTACTAGTTGATCAAGCTAGTAGCCCCAAGGAAAAAGTCTCAAACTACCCTGAAATTACCTCAGAATGTGCCTCAAACCAGCGTATGACATTCCCAGCACTTCATAGATGCTTATTACACTGTACGTACCCTTGTAAAAAAGTGTACTGTACCGTGTATGATGTTTCTACGAAGGGGCATTCCTCTAAAGTTGCCAGCGTGCAGTCAAAACCTTTGGCAAAATCTTGGGGGTAGTGGGGTTGGAACCCAGGACCTCCTCCCTAGAGTGTACATGCTTCTCAACTATGGTACAGTCGAACGCTCCAATGCGGACGGCTATCGCTGTATAAAGAGCGTTTTAGTGCAAGTCCTGACAAAGGGCCAGGGTGAAGCAATACTGCCGATGTAGTGCACAAAACTCCAGGAGCTGAACAAAATAGAGAATGTAACCAACAGCGTGTGAATCCTGTAGTTTAGCGAAAGGACTAGCGATTTAAGAAGTAAAATCGCTAAAAGTTGACGAAAACACGTTAGCAATCGTCATCTTTTGTTAACTGAGCCGCATTCATCAAAACAGGCACAGACGCTTGAACGGCCCGAGGAAGAGAAGGTACGAGCCGTGGTTTTTGAAGCTTCTAACAGAAATTTTGCATGGTTGCATCAAAAAAATTTTAAACTGTAGGAAAAAGAATGAAACAGATATCCGCACAACAGAGCAGGCGGACAACCCGCTGCTGAGGTATTTTACTGTCATAACACACGCATGCATTGTGTTCGTGTTGTGTGTTCTGTTAAAGTAGGTAGGTACATAGATGCACTCGGTTGTGGAGAGGCGCCCCATGGTTTCCCCTGGCGTCGCCGCTGTGACGGACAGAAAGGGGCTGCGCGCTTGAAGAGGGGAGGCGACTTACATCCCGCTAGACCTGACTGGTGGCCCCCAACTAAGCGGCCCCGGGCAACACCGGGAGGGCTGATTGCTGCCAGCGTGATGTACTTGTCACGCCGGGAGGGTGTGCCCCCATGCTTGCGCACGTCCGCTTCTTTGGGCGGAACTCTAGGGGTTCAGCGGACTTCCTGGCGTATCCTGTTCCCAAGGCATGCCAGCGGCGTGGTCCTGGTACTGGGGTTCTGAGGTGCTTGGGTGTCGCACGCTCCTCCTCGAGTCCCAAAGCAGCGCAGGCCTTAGGATGCAGCCTTACCCCCCGGCTTTGCGTCACGTTTGGCCGGGGCACCTGCATGGCACCGGCTGCCTCAGTGCCCGGGCTATGGACATTGGGTTTCCTACTGTTGTGTGGCGCTCGTGCTTGGGTCTGGGGTTTCGCAGTAACCCCGCCAATCCTGGCTGGGGTGTAGGGTGTGTGTGTTTGGATACGGGTTTTGGCTTCGCCCCGCCAATCCTGGCTGGGCTTTGTGGTGCGTGTGTTTGGCTTTGGGTTTTGCCTGTACCCTGCCAATCCTGGCTGTGATGTTGGGGTGTGTGCGTTCATATGCGTGCTCCGCCCGTACCCCGCCATTCCTGGCTGGGGCTTGTGGTGCATGTGTTCGGGCACGGGTGTACCCCGCCACTTGTAACTCGGGTGTTTGGTGCGGGTGTGGTTTTTGGCTTCACCCCGCTAATCCAGGCTGGGGTGTTGGGGTGTGTGTGTTTGTGTGCACTCTCCGCCTGTACCCCACCAGTCCTGGCTGGGTTGTGCGGTGTGGGTGTCTGTGCCTGGGCTCGGGCTTCAGCCGCGCCCCGCCATTCCTGGCTGGCGTGTTGAGGTGTTTGCGTTTCTGTGCGCCTGAACCTCGCCTATCCTGGCTGGCGTTTGTGGTGCGTGTGTGTGGGTTCTGGTTTTGGCTTTCACCCCACCAATCCTGGCTGGGGTGTCCGGGCGTGTGTGTTCGGGTGCGCGCTCCGCCTGCACCCCGCCAGTCCTGGCTGCGGTGTGCGGTGTGGGTGTGTGTGCTTGGCTGCGAGCTTCGGCTGCGCCTCGCAATTCCTAGCTGGGGTGTTGGGGTGTGTGTGTGCGCGCGCGCATTCCGCCTGTACCCCGCCAATCCTGGCTGGCGTGTTGGGGCGTGTGTGTTTGGGTGCGCGCTCCGCCTGTACCCCGCCAATCCTGGCTGGGGTTCGTTGTGCGTGTGTGTGGGGTCTGGTTTTGACTTGCACCTTGCCAATCCTGACTAGGGTGTTGGGGTGTCTGAGTTTGTGTGCGTGCTCCGCTTGTACCCCGCAAATCCTGGCTGGGGTGTGCGGTGTGGGTGTGTGTGCTTGGGTTCAGGTTTCGCCTGCGCCCCGCCATTCCTGGCTGGGGTGTTGGGGTGTTTTTTTTTGTGTGCATGCTCCGCCTGTACCCCGCCAATCCTGGCTGGGGTTCCTGGTGCGCGTGTGTGGGTTCGGGTTTCGGTTTTCACCCCACCAATCCTGCCTGGGGTGTTGGGGCGTCTGTGTTTGTGTGCGCGTTGCGCTTGTACCCCGCCAATCCTGGCTGGGGTGTGCGGTGTGGGTGTGGGTGCTTTGGTTCGGGTTTCGGCTGCGCCCCGCCATTCCTGGCGGGGTTGATGGGGTGTGTGTGTTGGTGTGCGCGCTCCGCCTATACCCCGCCATTCGTGGCCCGGGTTTGTGGTGTGTGTGTGTCCTTCCGGGTTTTGACCTGCACCCCGCCAATGCTGGCTGGGGTGTTGGGGTGTGTGTGTTTGTGTGCTCGCTCCGCCTGTACCCCGCCAGTCCTGGCTGGGGTTTGTCGTGTGTGGGTTGGGTGTTGCCTGGCAACCCCTCCCGTGCTGTGGTTTGTTGCATGTTGTGCGCGCTTACCGGGTTTGCGGCACCCGGTGGCCGTTGTTGCTTGGCACCTGTCCATGTGCCTTTGTTCTGGCTGGCGGCGTGCCTCTCTGGGGTGCCTCTCTGGGGTGCCTCGTGGCGCCGCGTCGTACGCCGCGCCTCGTCCCGCCCGGTAGCTCTCGGTGCTCCGGTCCGCTTTCCCGACGCCGTGGTGCCTTTCCTCACCCCGGGGGCTTGCACCCCCAGATTTACTGGGCAGCTGCGCGGAACATGTGGAGGCCGGCCAAGAACCAGGCTCATGGTGCCTGCCGCTGGCCCCTGCCAAGGCAGGGGCACTGGGCTCGCTCCGCGTTGTACCCGTTCAGGGCCCCGCGATGGGGTTGTCCCTGGCGGGTCCCTCCGGCGTCGGTCTCGGGCTGCGTGCCCTGCAGTGGCTTGGCTCGTGCGGACCCGGTCATTCACGCGTCGGGTTTCCCGTACCGTCCGTCTTTCGACGGGTGCCTCGGCTGCGGCACCGGGGCTGTTTCGTGTGGACGCCGACACCCCCCCTTTTTGGGACGGAGGACGCCACGCCCGGGTTTTGGGCGTGTGTTCGTGTGCGTGCTCTGCTTGGCCAGGTTGGACGGGCTGGCCTCCCGGGCGCGCTTTGGTGTGCCTCACCTTTCCTTTGGCCGTTTTGCCCTTCTATTTTGCTCGGCCCCCTGCGGGCTGGGGTTGCAGTTTTCTTGAACTTTTGTTTGCCTTCTTTCTTTTCTTTCTCTTGCTCCTTTTGCGCCCGGCTGTCTCGGGGTTTGGGGTTTGGGGTTTGATTTTGCGGGTACTAGACGCCTTTCATCCACGGGGGGCACCTGGTCGGGCCAGGTGATATCCTCACCCATATCCCCCCCACCGGGTCCTAGTGGGGGGCCCTCCAAGACGCACCTCCTGCCTGGGGTGCCAACCGGGTTCACAGGGCTCGGAGCCCCGTCCCTCCCCGGCTTTCCCTAATCGCCACTCCTCGGTCAGTGCATCAATTCGCAGCCGTAGCTGCGGGCGCTTACCCACTGCGTCGCCCCCCTAATGTGTGGTCGCCCGGCGCGCCGGCGCTGCCGGGTCCGTGCTACCGGCTCGTCGCCGGTGGGACCCCCCTGGGCTGGCGCGGTGGCTGCCTAGCCTTGGAGTTGGGGCGTGGCGCAGTGCGCCACTACTGCCTCGGCGGGTGCAGTGCCCTGGCTGTGTGTGCGCGGCGCTCGCGGCCGGTTCGGGGGGCTCCGGCCGGTACCTGGCGTCGTGTCTCCCCCGTTTCCCCCTTCCTACCCCGCGTGTCCCGCGCTGTGTGTGGCGGGCCGTCCCGTCCGGGTGTCCCGTACCTCGCTCGCTGGTACGCCATTCCACGCGGTCTGTGCGTTCCACGAGCTCGGTCTGGTTGCCCTTCTGGTATTCCCCGCGTGCCCTTTGTGTGTGTCCCCGCCCCCCCTTTCCCGGTTGGTGTGGCGCGCGCACCTTGCGCGGTCCCGCCCTGGGCGCTGGTAGGGCCGTTCCACGCGGTCCGTGCCCCTCCGCGTGTCCTGCCCCGGTCCCTTGCTCTGTTTGGCGTGCTTGGGGGGGGGCGGCCCGGTCCCGTTTCCCCCCTACCTGGCTTGGGGTTGGGCGCTCCCCGTGGGGTGGGTCTGCGCGTCCGGGGCGTCCGGGCCAGGGGGTGGGTTGGGGGGAGTTGGGCGCGGCCTGTGTGCCGTGCCCCCCGTTTGTGCGGCCGGGGGGGCCAGTGGGGCGGGGGGTGGCTCTGCCTCGTACCATCCCTCTGCCTTCCCTGGGCAGGCAACAAAGGGGGTGTCACTGGCGTCGTTCTGGTCATGGAGGGCGTGGCCCCCATACCGCTCCGGTTTGTGCTCGCTTGCCGTCTCCGGGCACGGTCCGTGTGGCGCCTTGACGCGTTGGCGCGGGCTGGCTTGTTCCCTGTGGTTCCTGTGGGAGCAGGCAGCTGGGGCGGGGGGGCGGGCCTTGATCCGACCCCCCTCTCGGGCGCCCCGGTCCCGCCAGGGGAAGGGGGGGACATCCCCTCTGCCTCGGGGGGCTGGGGGCCCGCGCCCCCGCGGCTTGCGGGCCGGTAGGGGGGCTGGGGGGGGGGACGACCCCCATGCTCTCCCTTTGGGGGGCAGCCTGCGGTTCCCTACCCTGCCCCCCTCTCGTCGCCGGCGCATTTCCCCACCGGCGTGCGCGTTCGGTCGGGGTCGTGGGGCCGCCCCTTGCACCGGGTGCGGCCTGCCTGGCGGAAGGGGGGGGGGGAGGGGCGGCCCGTGAACCGCTCCCTCGGAGGCTCCGACAAACCCAACCCCTCCCTCCGCCCTCCCGGAGTGGGCAACATTGCGTGTGTCACTGGCGATGCTCTGGTCATGGGGGGCGCGGCCCCCATACTGTTCCGGTTCGTCGTCGCGTGCCGCCCCCGGGCGTGGTCCGTGCGTCGCTCCGGCGCGCTGGTGCGGGCTCGCCCGTCGGCCGCGACCCCCGCGGCAGCAGGCGGTGGGGGGCGCCGGGGCGCGCGGCGTGCGGGTCCGGCTGCCCCCCCCCCTGGCGTCGCGGTCCCTTCTGGGGGAGGGGGGACGTCCCCTCGGCTCCGGGGGGGCGGAGGGCCGGCGCTCCTGCGGCTCGCAGGCCGGGGGGGGAGCGGGGGGGGGGGGGGGGAGGGGGGGCCGCTCCGCTGCTACCCGCCCCCCTGCCCCGTTGGGGCGCCTGTGGTCCCCGCCCCTGTCATCGTTTGTCTCCGGCGCGCCCCCCTGCTGCTGCGGGGGTTGCCGGGCGGCCCTGGGCGTCGGGCGTGGCCCGGGCGGCGGCCAGTGGGTCAATGTGGCGGGGGGAGGGGAGGGAGGGGGGGAGTGATCTCCTCGCCCTGGTCCGCGCCCCCGCCTTCGCCAGGCCGGCCTCTGTGCGGGCCGCTCCGTTTGCGCCTTCTTGGTGCCGCCGTTCCGTTGTCAGTCGGTAGCGGGTAATGCGGGAGTGTGCGGGCGGTCCACCAGGGGCGCTTGGCGCGCGGCCGCGCTTGCCGCAACCGCGGTGTACCCCCCCCTGGGTGCGGCGACCCCCCCGGGGGGGGTGCAGGGCTGCTGTCTCTGCGGCCGGCCTCCGTCCGCTCTTGTGCCGGGGGGGGGGCGGAGGGGAGAGGGGGGGGGGGCCTGGTCCCCTGACGCTGCCCTCTGACGGCCGCGGGGGGGCGGCCTGGTGGTTCTTGCCCTAGGGGGCCAGCCGTTTGCTGGGGGGGCGCACTCTTCCCCCGCCCGCCTCCATCCTGTGAGAGCCGGACCCTCGTGCAGGCCCTCGCTTGGGTCCCCTGCTCCCCCCGCCGTCGCCGCGCGGCGCTGGCTGGCTGGGGGGGGGGGGGGAGGGCCGGTGGGTGCTGGGGGCAGCTGTGTGGGTCAGCGGTCAGCGGTTAGTGGGCTGCGGGCAGTGGGCCTCCCCTCGCGCTCGTTGCCCCCGCCCTCCCTCCCTGGCGAGGTGGCGCGCGCCCCTCTGTCGCGCTGTACCGTGGGGGGGGCGTTCGTCCGGGGGACCGGCTCCCCCGGGGGGGGCGCCCCGCGGCACAGTCCCCCTGCCACTCTCCCGCGCCCGCCGTCTGGGCCGTCACCTGCGTCGCCGCTTGTGTGGGGGTTGGGGCTGCGGCGGTGGCGGGTTTTGCCGGCGATAGCGCCAGTGGGTGACGGCGTTGCGCAAGGACCGGGGGAGCCAGTTGTTGGCGTCCGCATCCGTGATGCGGAGCACCGCCCCCCCCCTCCAGGAAGGCCGGCCACGTCGGCTCCCTGTCGGGCCACACCAGCCTGATCACTGCCCGGAGGACCCTGTCGTGGTCCTCCGGCGCCGCCCCCCCCCCGCTGGGGGCACTTCCCGGTTCTCCCCGTCCCTCCGGAGGAGCACGGCATCGAAGGGCCGGTTCCTCATCTCCCTGGTGGTCCCCGAGCAGGCCCAGCTCAACCACCCGTACACCTCCACCACCAGGGGGAGGGCCTGATCCCTCAGAGGGTCCGGGACCGTACCCCAGTCCCGGTCCCAGGGCCGGGGCCCCCGTGCCCCTTGCGCCGGCTCCCCCTGCGGCCCCTGTGCCTGCGGCGCCGGGGCCGCGCCGCGCCCCCCCCCCCCGCCGAGGCCATCCGCGCCGGCTCCGCCCTCGGCGCGCGGGGGGCTGGCTGGTGGTGGGGTCGTGGGGGTTGGGGGGGGATGAGTTCTCCGGCGTCAGGGTCGATGTTGTAGAGGTGAACGTGGTGGTGGTGGTGGTGGTGGGTGTGGTGCGCCGGCATTTGTTGGATGCCGGGGGGGATGCACCGCACCGGCTGCACGTCCGGCTGCGGGGGCGCCCCGCCCCCCGTCCCCCTCCCTTCGCTCCGCCCTGCCCCCAGGGCTCCCATGCCCCGTCCTCCCTGTCCCCGGGGGCCCACGGCGCCCTTGCCCTTGCCCTTGGGTCCCTTCCCGGCCCCAGCGCCTCTGTCCCCCTGTCCATGCCGTGGGTCCCGCTTCCTGTCACCCGCGCCCTGGCTTGCCTTGCTGGCGCCTGTGCCCTTCCCGTGCCCGTGCCCATGCCCTTGGCTGCGCCTACGCTCGCCCACCGCTCCTCGCTCCGCTCCATGCGCCCCGTGGCCGCCCGCCTTGGCGCCCTGCTCGCGCCCCTGCGCGCCCTTCCCGTTCCCTGGTCCCTTCCCGGCTCCCTGGCCCGCGTCGCGCCGTCCGCTGCCCGCGCTCTGTCCCCCTCCGCTGCTGCTGGCCTTGGCGCCTCGCCCGCCTCTGCGCCCTTGCTCCTTGCCGCGTGCACCCTGGCCCGCCCCCTGCGTGTGTCCCTGGGCACTCCCCCTGTCGCCTCCTGTCCCCCGCTCCGCGCTCCCGTGGCTGGTACCCTGCCCCGCCTGCGCGCTGTCCCCCCCTTCCTAGATCACGCGCCGGGTGTCCCGCTGCCTCTGCAGCTGCGGCAGCGTGACGCCCGGCGGCGAACGCTCGGGCGCCGGGGGGCGGACGTGCCGCGTCGGCCCCGGGGGGAAGGGCTTAGGGAAGAACGGCTTCAGGGGGCTGGTGTGGGTGTGGGTGGGGTTGATGCGGGCGCGGTACTTCGCGCCCTCCCTGCCCACTGCTGCTGCTGCGGCGGCCCCCGGCGAGGCGCCCGTGGCCCGCGCGGGGTCCGTCCCCCGCGTCCGCGGCGTGCCGGGGGCCGCGGCGTGACCGGCCGAGGCGGTGGCGTGGCTCGCTGAATCCGCGGTCTCAACCCCTCGTGCACCCTCCCCGCCCCCCTCTGCGGCCGCGGCAGCCCCCGGCGAAGCGCCCGGGTCCTGCGCCAGGGCTACCCTCCGCGCTGGCGGCGCGCCGATGGCCGCGGTCGGGGCCGCGGCGCGGCTTGCTGGGGCTGCGGTCTCAGCCCCCCGTGCGCCTGGGGCTCCCTCCCGGGGCGGGGCGGCAGGGCTTGCTGCTTGGGCGGCGGGGGCGGTTTCCTTGGCCGGCTCAGGCACCTGGGTCAACGGCCCGGTGTCCGCGGAGGCCGCCCGGGGCTGCCCAGCCGGCGGCCCGAACGGCACCGCCGCCTCCGCCAGCCTCTGCTCCTCGCCATCCTCGAGGATTTTCCCCACGCATCCCGGGGAGACGGGGGAGCGGGAGCGCGACCGGCGGTGGTGGCGGTCGTCCCGCTGGGGGGAGCCATCGGAGTCCGACATCACTGTTATCCTGGTAGGCATGCTTGGTGGCAGGTGCGCCCTCCTCACTACCTCCCGGTGCATCTGTGTCGTGCCGTGGGCAGTGCTGTGCAGTGCTCCGCGGGGGGGAGGGAGGAAGGGGATGGAGGGCTGGCAGTGGCTTCAGCCCCGTACGGGCGGGGGCTGGTGCACATCCATCGGCACTTGGAGGGGAGGCGGGGGAGCAAACGCGGCCCACGCGTCGCGCCACAGCTCCCAGTCTGGGGCGGGGCTCAGGGCCCTGGGCCCCCGGGGGTCATCGAGTGGTGCCGGGGGGAGCGACACTAGGTGGACCCCCGTAACGGTGGTGACCCCCTGTGTTCGCAGGAAGGTCAGTACCCCGTCCTGCGCCGCAGGCGCCGGGAGGGGGGGGCGGGGTACGGGTGCTGCCCCGTAGGAGTGGGTGGGGGTGATCCCCAGGACCCGCTCTGGGTCCCCGCGGGTCGCGACGACAAGGAGGAGCAGGGGGTTCCCCGGGCGTTCTTGCCAGAGGACCTGCCCCCTGTGGTGGGCACCGCTGGTCCGGGAGAGGGGGGGGGACAGGTCTGGGTTGGCCCAGCCGCGGGGCGCGTGCGTCGCTGGCGGGAGGGCGGGGCACCAGGTGGGCTCCCTGGGGAACGCCTCGCACATGACGGCGTACAGGGGGGTCGGCCTGGCGCCGTCGTATACCGGGTTGGTTGGTCGGGGGCGGGTGGGGGCCTCGTCCGCGCCTTCAACGAACCCCATGATTTCGCCGACCTCCAGGTCCTCGTCTGGTGGGTGTAGAAGGTGCAGCGACGCGTCCAGCTCGGACACTCCCCCCGGGTATGTGGCCCGCGCCTGGTTCAGGTATGGGGCCGTGTCCCCGGGGCAGCGCGTCCTGATAGCGTGCAGCAGGGCTTCGGCGCTGCTGCGGAGGGACATGGCAGACCCCGCTCGCGTCAGCCGCAGGGTGTCCCCCATGGACAGGGGCCGGCCCGACCGGTTGAACTCACGCCACTCCATCCAGTGCCCGTAGAGGGCCGCCTCCGGGCTGATGAGCCCTGGCTGGACGGCGTTCACGATCCGGTGCCTCCCCGGGAGTAGCGCAGGGGCCCCTGCCCTGTTCAGGGCGCAGACGGCCGGGAGGGCGGCCTCGCTGAGGAAAGCCCTCGCACTGCCCGCCGGGTCGCGTCGTGCGGCAGCGTGCGCCTCATGCGCCTCCGTCACTGTGTCCGCTACCAGGCCCTGGACAGCGGCCTCCTGCGCTTGGCGGCGGGCCCTGGCGATTTCCAGACCGTCCCCATGGCTAGGTTACGGCATACAACCGGTCTCCGGTCCACTAACCCCATGTACGGAAGGGAAAACGCCCGTTGATGCTCCGTTCCGTGCCGTAAAGCCCCGCATCGGCAACCGATGCACCGCCAGCGGAGATTTGTGTATCAGAATATCAGGAATCAACGGGGGTTTATTTTCATATTGTTTCCGTCAATTTTTACGCTTCCGTTCTGATACTCACTGTTTTGACTGCTGGCGGTTGGATCGCGACTTTACCGTAACCGCCAGTTTAACTGTTTATAATGGAAATTTCAACGCAATCCGTCACGAAGGCTCCAAAGCCTTCAGGAACTGCATGGACGCTTCCGCAATTTTCACATCTTACACTCGCAACCTTAATCCGAATTTTTCAGGATGTCGAAATCGGATTTTCGACTTCGACATCCCCGCACTTGATTTGACCTCTTTCGAGTGGACCTACGTGCTTCCCTATGCACGAATCAACTTTCCTTTTATCCTGCACTCCATTTGTCTTAAAGATATGGGCAAAACAAAGTTGATTCGTGAGGCCACTTGTGAAGGTCATATCTCGTGTTGCTTGCGAGGAATGACAATAAGGAAACGTGGGATGTATTCACAATACTCCCGACGTAATTTAGGCAGCATTATACGCCTTGCGTCTCCACACGTGCGCGCTAGTGTAATGGATCATGGTCAGGAGGGTAGAGTTTGCGTTACAACTCATTGGCCATGATATTGCGTGCGTTAAGTTAACTTTCGAGTGTAGCGCGCAAGTGTTGGTGTTGCATAGGAACTCTCCTTGAGTTCCTATGAGCGATTGACACAAAGTTATGCCCTTGGAGGGGCATGACATGTCGTGGTGGGAGCTACCTTTTTGGGCAATATGGAGTATGTGCCATGTGTTGTATTGCGTGCCCATTTGGCGGGTCTATTGCTCCAAGCCAAACCCGCCAATGGACCTCGTATTGTGCAAGCCCCTTCTCCATACTCTCCACGATCAATCGCAAGCCTAACCTTCGTGAAGGGAAGCTTGTGTGGTGATCCCGAAGCGATGCGTCGGGAGCAAGGTGTGTGTTTTGCAATTTTCCATATTTTCATGTGCCCACTTGGGAAGTAGCGCTCGTGACCTTTCAAGGCGCCCCAAGTGGAGCACATATGTGGGATCGAAGGTCATTGGTGTCAGGTCATTGTGTTTAGAAGGATTAGTTGATTGCACGATCCAAGCCAAAGATATTATAATATAATTGTGCGCCTTTCAAGGCACTTTGGTTTGTCTTTGTGCCAATTTTGCCGTTTTTGGCCCGTCATTATGTCAAGTGGCGACCTTGTATCTCAACGTTGCGCTCAATTGACATCATGACCCAAGTATGTTTTGAGGGTACATACTTAGGTGCCCAACATATCTTGGACCCGGCGAATAACTCCTCTTAGGCTTGGCATACTGTGGCCGCCATGTTGGCAATTTGGGACTATCCCAAATCATGGGCTCACTTGGCGACCCTGCCATTCCCAATACCGGAGGAGTTGGGCGACGCCCAAAAGATATGTTGGATACATATGACGTGATACCAATCTTATGGCACACTCCGGTCCAAGTCGGGCATGTGCCTCATTTGCCCCAACCATGAGTGTGCGCATTTTTGGCCATTTTGAGCATTTTTCCACTTTTGCTGCCCGCCGTGCACCATGTTCTAACCTTCGTGCACGCCGGACGCTTGGACCAATGGACCATATATGACATGGGTGATAGGGACATTGGTCCCCATGGTTCACACACCACGTGGGCGAAGCGGAGCAACCTTCGTTAAGGCGCTAGCCCAAAGTGAGTGTGGGCAATTTTGCCATTTTGGCATTTGTGGACCCCATTGGCATCGTCACCACGGCCAGTAGCATGGAGATTTTTGAGAGCCAAGGACATGGGAGTCTTCGTCGGACTCCCGGTGGATCGCGTATGGAATGGCACATCCGATCTCCAAGCCGGCGTGGAGATATACTATTGGGAGCACACCGAAATTTGGCTCATTTCAGGCAGCCAAAATGACCCCACTTTGGGACCCCAATTTCCCCCTTCCGTGTGGTCAATTGGCGGCCCCATTTCTCTATGCCCAGAGGGAGCCCGGACCTAATTTCAAGTTGTACAGTCAGATATTAGTCTTGGGTCTCGCCTCCTACCCTGTGAGCTATTGGCCTTACCTTGGCCGGGCGAGCCACGCGTGGGAGCGACGCCAATTTTGGTAATTTTGGCATCATGACCCCACTTGACTCATCCGTGTTGCCCTGATGCCGGGACCTCAGAGGGAACCAAGTTGGGTGAGGGCACCGGGGAGTTCATACTCGAAGGGCATAGGGTCAGTTGCCTCGTTCCTACCTCTGGCGGGTCCGGACGAGGGGTCAATTTTGGAGATTTTGAAGCTAATATCAGTTTGGGCTGAAACGGCCCATTTTCAGCTACCAACTCCTGAGGGATAATGGCGGGGCCATACCTCTGACTCAGAGTGGAGTTGGGACCTGTCGTTGAGGGAGCATGGGGGGCTATCATCCGTTGGCTTTGGATCCCCTTGGTTCCCAGGAACTCGCCTGTGGCTAGGCGCGACATCTCCCCCATTGGCAGGGTTTCAGGGTCCGGACTGAGCAGGGCATGGGTTGTGTTTGAGCCCCCGCCCCCACCAGCCACTGAGAGGGTCGGACCTGGGATTGGGATACAAGTTAGGATAGAGTGTCTATTGTCCTGTGATGCCCTTACCCGAGTCCAGTCTTAACCCCATGTGTACATATCCTGATGTGTTGCTGTACATACTTTCGTTCCCTCTTTGCAGAGTGGCAAGGATTCTGAAAAGCTTTGTCACATGACATGAGCGCATTGATGCCCCTGTGAGCGTAGTGCTTTGCCTGCCTGCTCACTTGCGCGTGTCCCGCAGCGTCCCGTGGCCGGCCCCCCACGGGAACGCGTCAAAAGCGTTTCACCGCCGCGGGGTTACCCAACCCTCGCGTGCCACTCGGGGCCACCAACCCCTAGCAGCGCGGCGCAGCTCGCAGCTCGCAGCGCAGCGCAGCGGCTCGCAGCGCAGCGCAGCGGCTCGCAGCGCCACCCAGCGACAGCGCCGAGTTCGTCACGGAGCCAGCAGCGCCGTCCAGAGCATCGCCCTGACCGCGCTGCGACCGTGAAGGAAGTGGACAGACCAGATCCATCGGCCGACCAGCAAGGCCGCGTCAACCACTTCCACAACCACCGGCTGACCAGCACCAGCCGCACGCCCAGTCCAGTGCTGCAGCACCCGCCTCAACAACCACCACCAGTTCGTTGAGTTGTACGAGTGCATACCAAGGACCTCAAGACCAACTACGCCCCCGCTGCCATGGTAAACTGGCAGGAAGCGGGTAGGTTGTGGCCGCGGCCCCACCCTCATGCGGCACGCCTGCTGCGTGGGTTGGTTTGGGACCAGCACTACCGCCACAGCCACCCCCAGTGTGAAGGCGGCATGCCCGGGAGCTTCGAGCTCCGCGAGGACATGGGGGAGGACCGCCTGCGGGCAGTGGAGGAGTGGCTGCGGGCGGAAGGCTACGAGTGGCGCTTCCGCCGCAAGCGCTGGAGGAGGTGGACCCGGCCAGACAGGCCCGGCGAAGGGCTGTGCCCCGACGGGATCGAGGAGGACGAGACCCCCAACGAGTACCCGTCGGGGGCCTCGATCAATGTCTCCCTGTGGGACATGATCGAGAAGAGCTTCCCGGAACCGGGGAGCGAGCGCAGGCTGCAGGGCAGCAGCAGCGCGTCTCCGGGGAAGGAGTAGCGGTCCGCCGGGGACAGGAAGCGGGAGCGGAAGTGGCGGGAGTACCAGGAGTCCCTGGCCGCCGAAGCCGCCCAAGGCGCCAGGGGCGGAACCCCAGCCCCCAGTCCCCAACGGGCCAATGGTGGTCATCACCCCGGCCACGCCACCCATGGTGACTTCATGGAAGTCGCCAAGCAGACCCAGGCCAAGCCCCGTCGGCTGCTCCTGAGGCCCCAGCAGGCCCCAGCAGGCCCCAGCAGCGACGTGGAGTCGGCCCACAGCGGGAGGATGCCCGCTGACCAGGCCAGCTCCAGCAGCAGCGCCGCTCCCGCCCAAAGGGACGTGGCGCGCGCCTGTGAGCGCGTCTGTAGGGTGCCCTGCAACCTTCGGGTTGCCCGGCAACGGGCCACGCAGCGGAACGCTGCCGTGGAGGGCGCCGTCGGCATCGCCCATGAGGAGGCCACCGAGTGGGGCAGAGGCATGGACTACCACGCCTCGAAAGTGGCAGCCATCGCGGCCGGTCTCACTGCTGCGGCCGCCCATGAGGCAGTGGCTGCCCGGATCAGGGCAACCGACGAGGAAGCCCGCCGGACGCAGGAGGCCATTGCCTGCAAGGAGGCCGAGGTGAAGGCGCTGGAAGAGGCGCTTGCCCAAGAGAGGGCAAAGAAGGAGGCGGAGGAAAGGGCCCACGCCGAAGCAACGGCTAAGGCCCAGGAGGATGCCGCCAAGAAGGAAGCCATCGAGGCCGCGCGACGGAAGGTCGCTGAGGAGAAGGCCATTACGGAGACGGAGTTGGCAGCGTTGGAAGCGCAGAAGGCGCGGCTGCAGCAGGCCCGGGAAGCCGAGGCGGCTCGTGCTCGGGAGGAAGCCGAAGCGCGAGCTGCCGCAGCCACCGCCGCCGCAATGGAGGAGGCAGAGGCCAAACTCCACCGCGAGACTCCCCCGGGAGGATCACGAGTGGAGACCCTTCGAAAGCTTTTCGAAGGGGACGCCTCCTCCAGGATGACGCTGGATGAGGCGGACACGGGCAGCAGTGGAAGCAGTGGCACCACCGCCCATCGACGGAGGAAGGGCAAGGGGAAGACCCCCGAGAGGCCGCGGAGGCCAACGGGTGGACACCCCCACGACAGTGACCCCTTCTTCACCGCCAGTGACGGGGATGAACGAGGCCGTCGACATCGCCAAGTGGTGGCTTGGACGGGCGGAGGAGGCGGAGACGTCCCGGTGGAGCCGGAAGGTGAGGATGAGGATCTCCCTCCTCCCTACCGGAGCTCGGAGTCTTCCGTGACCGAGACGCCCAGGTGGGGCGACATGGACGAGGATGACGACATGGACTTCGGCATCACGAAGAAGCGCCCATCCTCGGACCCACCGAGGCGGCCCGGCGGAGACCCACCGGGACCCCCTGGCGGAGGACCATCAGGACCCCCTGGAGGACGCCCACCGAGTGGACCCCCTGGAGGCGGACCACCGGGCGGGGGAGGACCCCCTGGACCGGGCAGACCCGGCGGAGGCCCTCCTGGAGGACCCCCTGGGGACCCCGACGACCCACCAGGGAACGGCGACCCGGATACCACCTGGCGGTGGATTGTCTACCTCCGCAGGAGAGTCCAGTTGCTCGAGCTGGAGGTAGACACGGGCAAGGGCGAGATGGCTCGCATCTCCAGGGTCGCCGCGCGCGCGCAGAAGGAGCTGGACATCGCCAGGGCCGAGACCAAGTCGCTGACCAACGTCGTCAGCGGCCTGCAGCAGAGGCTGGACGCGCTGGAAGCCCGTGGGAGCGTCGGCAGCGACCACCCACCCCTGGAGTCTGGCTCGTCGGACGACGGCTGGGGACCCGGACCAGGTCCAGGCAGACCCCACGCCCCCGGCGGAGCCCCCAGGAGTCGCCCCAGCGCCAGTGCCCCCTCTCTCACCGCCTCCTCTCACCACAGCGCGGGCCGCCGCAACGAGCGCGTGCCGCCCGGCAGTGGCAGTGAGGAATGGCGTGATGAGTGGCTCAGCGCGGAGTACCGCAACCGCCGTGCTCCACCGCAGACGCCTGTACGCCCCCGACGCCCGGCACCAGCCCCGGTGCCAATCCCAATGGCTGGAGGACGTTATGGTGGACTCAGGGACGAGGTCCCCAGAGGAGACGTGGAGTGGGATGTCGGCGAAGGTGAGGACCTGGACCTGGCCCTGGAGGAGTTCGACATCAGCCCGCCGCGTGGTGTACGACGGGAGGTCGCTGAACTCAGCCGCCGGCGCCGTGATGAGGATGCGTACATGGAAGCAGTACGGCGTGAACATTTTGGTTCAGCGTACTTGGAGGAACCGCGGCGTAGCCACAGGGATTCCATGGAGGAGATGGACGTGGCTGCCGTGGGAGTCCGTGGGCGAGGCCGATGGGAACCTCGGTCGACCTCGCGGCCGGCGTTCATGGTCTCCAAGGCCGCGGACACCGCCGTGTGGGAGGACTTGAAGGACATCAAGCCCCCCATGTACGACGGCAACCCCCTCAACCTCGACCGCTTCTTGGAGAAGCTGGACGATTGGGGGCTGACCGTCACTGAAGACCTGCCTCCCGCGGATGCGGAGAGATATGTCTTCAAACGGTTCAGGTACCGCCTGCCGGAAGTGCTCGGAGAGCTATACTTCATGGCGACCAAGGAGGGGAAAATCAAGACCCTCAAGGAAGCCAAGAAGTGGCTCAACGAGCAGGAGCGGGTGGACGCTCCGCAGGTGGCTGCCAAGCGCTGGAAGTCCATCAAGCTTGAGCATGATGGACGGGATATCCGCCTAAGGGACTGGCGTGACTTCTGAGGGAAATACACCCTCTTCCGCCGCAATGTGGAGGATTGGAACGAGGGTGACGAGCAGGCTCGCCTGCTCTCCATGCTGCCGGAAGCATGGATCAAGAGGGTCACCAAGGAGGAATCCAAGAGGGCCAAGTCCAACCACACGGTCAAGATGATGCTCCCCAAAGAGTATCATGCGAACGTGGTGGCTTGGGCGAAGAAGAACGTGGCCCGGGATGTCAAACGGCACTCCCTGCGGAACGCTCTTCTCATCACCGTCTCGGGCGATCGCGAGAAGACCGCGATGTGGCGCCTTGACGAGTGTGAGTTGAGCGGCCAGACCATCTGTCTGCAGCCCATCCCGGCGCGGATGAACTGCGACGAGATCCTGGAGTGGGTTGGCGAGGAAGTACTCAAGGAGTACCGAAACCTCCACCACACCCGCGGGTTGAGGCCCGGCGACCGCGACGTCAACTACGTTGGCGAGGGACCTGGCGGGGAAGCTGCCATGGACCCAGCGGGAGCCGGCGGCGATGAGACTCACCTCGACGATGACGACGACGATGAGCCCGCCGAAGTGGCCGTGTGTGCCTTCGTGGCCAAGAACCTGAGCGCGGGGAGCAGGCCGGGAAACTGGAAGCCCCTGCAGCAGGGTTGGAGGAAGCAGGAGAAGAGGGACCCTCGCCGCATTGGCGACCCTCCGCTGTCCTTTGGGGAGTTCATACTGGCTCACCCTCAGGGCTGTTTCGTGTGTTATGGGAGGAAGCGAGGCTTCAACCATGACCACCGAACATGCCCCGTCCACAAGACCGACACGGAGGCTTACAAGAAGGCGCACGGGTCGAAGAAGCGTGCGCCCGCGGGTATCCGGGAAGCCAAAATGGAGGTCGACAAGGACGAGCTGGCCAAGCTGATGTCGTCGGTGGGGACCGAGTTGGCCAAGGAGATCCAGGAGATCAAGAGGAACTGGGTCCCCAGGTCGGACAACAAGAACAAGGAGAACAACCTGAACAACCAGAACAAGGACAAGGACAAGAAGCCTACTCGTAGTGAGAGGAGGGAGAAGGGCGTCAACGACGTTGAGGCCGAGGAGAACACCCCCTCTTCCACAACCGACGCCCCCTAGCGGAGCCCCTGCAGCCAAGGGCCCCAGCTAGGGCGGTCGCAGGATGGTGACGTGGGAAGCGCCGAACCATCCCAGTCGGGAGTCGATAAGCACAAGGGGACTGCCGCGGGCGGAAGGCCCGGTCCGGCACCCAGTCGCGGAGGCGGGGTGAGGGCGAGTGAAGGCACGAACCCTTGCACCCGTCCGTCCTTCGCGACCAAGAATGTGTTTGATGTACTACAAGATCTTTCCGAGAGTATCGGAGGACTTGATACTTGATACTTGATACTATACATGTGCTACGAGCTTATACTACATCATACCTATTTTACTGTGACTTACTGAAGTGAGGATGTGACACCCCCCCCCCTTCAGGGGATGGTCCTGAGTACCCGCTGCCATGCTTGGGTGTTATCGAGCCCCCCCCAGGGTTTGCTCTAAGGAGGGGGGTGAAGCGGTACCCAGCTGTTCGAACCCCATGGCTAGGTTACGGCATACAACCGGTCTCCGGTCCACTAACCCCATGTACGGCAGGGAAAACGCCCGTTGATGCTCCGTTCCGTGCCGTAAAGCCCCGCATCGGCAACCGATGCACCGCCAGCGGAGATTTGTGTATCAGAATATCAGGAATCAACAGGGTTTTATTTTCATATTGTTTCCGTCAATTTTTACGCTTCCGTTCTGATACTCACTGTTTTGACTGCTGGCGGTTGGATCGCGACTTTACCGTAACCGCCAGTTTAACTGTTTATAATGCAAATTTCAACGCAATCCGTCACGAAGGCTCCAAAGCCTTCAGGAACTGCATGGACGCTTCCGCAATTTTCACATCTTACACTCGCAACCTTAATCCGAATTTTTCAGGATGTCGAAATCGGATTTTCGACTTCGACATCCCCGCACTTGATTTGACCTCTTTCGAGTGGACCTACGTGCTTCCCTATGCACGAATCAACTTTCCTTTTATCCTGCACTCCATTTGTCTTAAAGATATGGGCAAAACAAAGTTGATTCGTGAGGCCACTTGTGAAGGTCATATCTCGTGTTGCTTGCGAGGAATGACAATAAGGAAACGTGGGATGTAATCACAATACTCCCGACGTAATTTAGGAAGCATTATACGCCTTGCGTCTCCACACGTGCGCGCTAGTGTAATGGATCATGGTCAGGAGGGTAAAGTTTGCGTTACAACTCATTGGCCATGATATTGCGTGCGTTAAGTTAACTTTCGAGTGTAGCGCGCAAGTGTTGGTGTTGCATAGGAACTCTCCTTGAGTTCCTATGAGCGATTGACACAAAGTTATGCCCTTGGAGGGGCATGACATGTCGTGGTGGGAGCTACCTTTTTGGGCAATATGGAGTATGTGCCATGTGTTGTATTGCGTGCCCATTTGGCGGGTCTATTGCTCCAAGCCAAACCCGCCAATGGACGTCATATTGTGCAAGCCCCTTCTCCATACTCCCCACCATCAATCGCAAGCCTAACCTTCGTGAAGGGAAGCTTGTGTGGTGATCCCGAAGCGATGCGTTGGGAGCAAGGTGTGTGTTTTGCAATTTTCCATATTTTCATGTGCCCACTTGGGAAGTAGCGCTCGTGACCTTTCAAGGCGCCCCAAGTGGAGCACATATGTGGGATCGAAGGTCATTGGTGTCAAGTCATTGTGTTTAGAAGGATTAGTTGATTGCACGATCCAAGCCAAAGATATTATAATATAATTGTGCGCCTTTCAAGGCACTTTGGTTTGTCTTTGTGCCAATTTTGCCGTTTTTGGCCCGTCATGATGTCAAGTGGCGACCTTGTATCTCAACGTTGCGCTCAATTGACATCATGACCCAAGTATGTTATGGAGGTACATACTTCGGTGCCCAACATATCTTGGACCCGGCGAATAACTCCTCTTAGGCTTGGCATACCGTGGCCGCCATGTTGGCGATTTGGGACTATCCCAAATCATGGGCTCACTTGGCGACCCTGCCATTCCCAATACCGGAGGAGTTGGGCGACACCCAAAAGATATGTTGGATACATATGACTTGATACCAATCCTATGGCACACTCCGGTCCAAGTCGGGCATGTGCCTCATTTGCCCCAACCATGAGTGTGCGCATTTTTGGCCATTTTGAGCATTTTTCCACTTTTGCTGCCCGCCGTGCACCATGTTCTAACCTTCGTGCACGCCGGACGCTTGGACCAATGGACCATATATGACATGGGTGATAGGGACATTGGTCCCCATGGTTCACACACCACGTGGGCGAAGCGGAGCCACCTTCGTTAAGGCGCTAGCCCAAAGTGAGTGTGGGCAACTTTGCCATTTTGGCATTTGTGGACCCGATTGGGATCGTCACCACGCCAAGAAGCATGAAGATCTCCGGGAGCCAAGGGCATGGGAGTCTTCGTTGGACTCCCGGTGGATCGCGTATGGAATGGCAGATCCGATCTCCAAGCCGGCGTGGAGATATACTATTGGGAGCACACCGAATTTTGGCTCATTTCAGGCAGCCAAAATGACCCCATTTTGGGACCCCAATTTCCCCCTTCCGTGTGGTCAATTGGCGGCCCCATTTCTCTTTGCCCAGAGGGAGCCCGGACCTAATCCCAAGTTGTACACTCAGATAAAAGTGCTAGGTCCTGCCTCCCACCCTGTGAGCCATTGGCCTTACCTTGGCCGGGCGAGCCACGCGTGGGAATGACGCCAATTTTGGTAATTTTGGCATCATGACCCCACTTGACTCATCCGTGTTGCCCTGATGCCGGGACCTCGGAGGGAACCAGGTTGGGTGAGGGCACCAGGCAGTTCATACTCGAAGGGCATAGGGTCAGTTGCCTCGTCCCTACCTCTGGCGGGTCCGAACAAAGGGTCAATTTTGGAGATTTTGAAGCTAATATCAGTTTGGGCTGAAACAGCCCATTTTCAGCTACCAACTCCTGAGGGATAATGGCGGGGCCATATCTCTGGCTCAGAGTGGAGTTGGGACCTGTCGTTAAGGGAGCATGGGGGGCTACTGTCGGTTGGCCTTGGATTCCCTTGGTTCCCAGGAACTCGCCTGTGGCTAGGCGGGACATCTCCCCCATTGGCAGGGTTTCAGGGTCCGGACTGAGCAGGGCATGGGTTGTGTTTGAGCCCCCGCCCCCACCAGCCACTGAGAGGGTCGGACCTGGGATTGGGATACAAGTTAGGATAGAGTGTCTATTGTCCTGTGATGCCCTTACCCCAGTCCAGTCTTAACCCCATGTGTACATATCCTGATGTGTTGCTGTACATACTTTTTGTTCCCTCTTTGCAGAGTGGCAAGGATTCTGAAAAGCTTTGTCACATGACATGAGCGCATTGATGCCCCTGTGAGCGTAGTGCTTTGCCTGCCTGCTCACTTGCGCGTGTCCCGCAGCGTCCCGTGGCCGGCCCCCCACGGGAACGCGTCAGGAGGGCGGCGACCAAGGGCCGAGACGGCGGAGCCAGAGGTCGTCCCACCTCTGTCGGAGGCAGTCCCGGATCTCCAGCAGGCGGGCGCGGAAGCTGCGCCGGTAGTCCCTGTCAAGCGTCTTTTGCTGGACCTCCCGCCACGTGTCGTCGGGGGGAATCCCGTGGTGGTGGAGGGCGGCGATGAGGTCATCCCACGCCTGGCGGGGGTGCCCCTGGGGGGGGGTTGCCATATACACGTGGCGACCGGTGAGGTGGGGCGCCAGCATATCCCACTGACACTCGTCCGCGGCGTCCCGGTGGAGGAGGGCCAGTAGGTTGCCGTCCGCGACTGCCTCCCACTCTACTCGCAGCCCGTCGCAGCTGTCCAGCTCCTGGCGCAGCGCGGCTGCAGGGTCGGTGGGGAGCATGAGGAGTAAGGGCCCCCGGGTGTTGCCCAGCCGGGACAGGGCGTCGTCATATACAGGCCCCCCAGTTTTGAAGTGCGCCACGGCGAGCCGGGCGGCCCCGTCCTCCGGGGGGTGCCATCGGATGGCGGCCGCGCCGTGTCCCCATGTGTGTATCGCCATGGCCCGGAGCACGTTGGCGGTGTGAAGGACGATGCGGGGGGGTACGGGCGCTCAGACGAGCAAGGATACGTCCCCATTCCATCCTGTTTGTGGCCCCGGGGCCGCTTGCAGCCATTCCCTCAACGCCGCGTCCCCCGGGTGGTCAGGGCCCACCCCGTGGATCATGGTGGGCCTCGGCAGGGTGTGCGGCCCCCACTCCTCGGCGTATCGTTGCGCAGGGGTCTCCGGGGCGCGCGTGGCGGCGCACCCCCGGGGGGGCGGCCGGGCCCGGTCCTTGTATGCGACCCCCCCCGGCCCCCCCCCCCCCCCCCCCCGGGTTTTGAGACATGGTGGGCTGGGGACATGGCGCCAACGGCGCCCCCCTTTTTTCCGCCTGGCGCCAACGGCGCCCCCTTTTCTAGTGTGAGCGCCAGATTTCGCAAGACGAGGCGCTATACAAATGTCGTTTGTTGCCCAGACATGTTAACTGCAAACGTCAGCCCGCGGACAAGGGGCCCCTGGCGCGGGATGCTGCCACCCACAATGTGAAATGTGGGGTGTTCCACTTGTTTGTTTGACCCAGACATGTTAACTGCAAACGTCAGCCCGCGGACAAGGGGCCCCTGGCGCGGGATGCTGCCACCCACAATGTGAAATGTGGGGTGTTCCACTTGTTTGTTTGACCCAGACATGTTAACTGCAAACGTCAGCCCGCGGACAAGGGGCCCCTGGCGCGGGATGCTGCCACCCACAATGTGAAATGTGGGGTGTTCCACTTGTTTGTTTGTTTCACAACCCCAACGTGAGCTTCATTCGAAGCGCGCCCGCCGAGACTCCTCCTCCTCCTCCTCAGAGGGGGAACTTTTCAAGGACCTCTAAGCGGAAGTCCATCCATTTCTTCTTTTAACCCCCAACTCTAACCAAGCCTCAGGAATTTTTCTCACAAACTAACCGGGGGGTGGGGGACGAACAAGGGCGGAGGGGGAAGGGGGGGGGAGGGGGGAGGGGGGCAACACGGCGACCCTTAAGACTTTCTTCTCGGCAATGACGAGAAAGCGCTATCATCGCATACATACCTCCGTACCCCCAACCCCCCAGACACACACCCCCCAGGAGGTATGCATGTGGTAATAGTGGGTCGCGCGCAAGCCCCCCCACCTTGGGAAACCCCCCCCACGGCCAAAATCCCCCCCCTACACCCCCCAGCTGACCCCCCCCCCCAGACTACCCCCTGCCCCCCCCCCCCCCCCCCCCCCCCCCCCCCCCCCCCCGAGTTTTGACAGATGGCTGGGGGGTGGGTCGCATCAGGACCGGTTGTAGTCGCCCCCCCGGGGGCGCACCACCGGCCCCACTTGCGCGCCCACTCCTCGCCCACTATGTGTGCCTCCCACTCGGTCATCGAGCCGCGCCCGACGATCCACGGTGGGAAGAGGGCGTCTTGCAGGTGCTTCGAGAAATCCCCCGGCAGGTCCCGGTACGGGTGGGGGTCCTCTTGTGGCAGGCACTCCAGAGTGCCATTCACGACATGGAGGGAGGCTGCGAAGTCCTTGCCAGGGCGGGGGGGAGGGGGGGGGGGGTTGCCCTCTGCCGCGGTGAGCCATCGGTGCACCCGGGCTGCCGCACTTAGGGGCTCGCGGAGGAGTTGTTCCAGTCGGTGGTTGCCAAGCTCCCATGCGGAATCTCCTATCCGGAGCATGTGGTGGAGGTAATCGTCCACGGAGGTCCCTCCTGGCGGGTCGTAGCGGGCTATGGCGCGGAGCTGCACCTCTGCCTCCTCGGGCACCATTCCATAGCAGAAGACGTTCGTCCACGCGGCGCCCGCGGAGCGCCACGAGGCCACCCACAGGGCTTTGTCCCCGGGCGGGAGGTGGCGGGCCGCATTCTGCACCGCCTGGCGGTAGTGGGGCCAGAGGAGCCGCGAGTGGGCGCACCCCACGTGCATGTGCACCGGGGTCTCCTCCGGGCCGCCGCATAGGAGGCACGGTTGTGGGAGGACGGCGACGCCGGAGAGCCGCTCCTTACGGACGCGGAGCCTGTGTTGCACCGGCGTGTGGCCGTCTCTGGCCCGCATCGCCCGATGGTTGGTGGCCGTCGCAGTGAGGTCCCAAGCGTGGACATAGGCTGTGGCGTGGGCCGCTCCCAGAGGTGTGTGTCCCCGGAGCGTCAGCGCATGGTCCGTCTGTGCTCGCTGCGCAATCTCGCCGAGCGTCCGCATCGTGGTGGGCCGTAGGTCGAGGTGGCCCTCATGACCGGCGACGATGAGTTGGGCGTGGCTAGGGCCCGGGGGCGTGTTCTGCAGGACGGCGTCCTGGGACGCCGCCCAGTTTGCCTTGTGCAGTAGGGTGTTGCTGTGGTGGGAGGTGGCTCGGACATACCAGAACGGGTGCCCGGCGTGTTGTCCTCGTGTGCGCAGGCCGTCCCGGAGCCACCGTAGGGGCATCTGGTTGACTACCTTTGCCGCGCCTGCGGGGACCCCCGTGGTCCGCTCCCGATCCGCGTGTCGCAGGAGGTGGAGGATGACTTCGGCGTCCACCGTATGGACCCATGGCCGGTGGGCGCCGTATTGCAGGGGGAAGGAGGCGGCCACCCCCTCCCCATCGGGCACCGTGCCTGAGATGGCCACCGCCCACGTGCGGGTGAGGTCGGCAGCGAGAGCGACGCTGGTGGCGTGCTTGCAGGGTCCGCCCCCCGACGCATCAGAGGAGGTGTGGCCCCAGGCCTCCGGGATCCAGTAGTACCCGGTGGGGCTGAGCCACCCCGCATTGAGGTCGGCAGAGTGCCACCGGACGTCGGGGTGGCTGGGGGTCAGTTGGTCCACGCTCAGCGCCCTGGTGTCGCCGGGGCGGACCGCCGGCAGGTCGTGCAGTTGGATTTCTGCTCCAGCGATCGTGCTTGTCCAGGACCGGAGTGCCGTCACATGTTCCCTGAGCCACGACGGCCCTCCGCGCTGGTGCACCACCAGGTGTCCCGTGCCCTCCGGCTGGTCCTCCAGCGATTGCAGTGCCATGTGTGGGTCATGCGGCACCTCCGTAGCTACCAGCAGGGTGGTGCCCTGGGGGAGTCCACGGGGCCTGGGCTGGCCTGCCCCCACCTGCACTACCACTCACTCGGTCTGGAGCTGCGCTTGCTCCGCCGCTCGGGTGCATTGGTCGTCCGTGGTTACCAACCACACCGGCGTCGGCGCGTGGGGCCGGGGGCGCAGGGGCTCGGGCCACGCCACATCCGCGTTATGCTTTTGGTGCTCGCTTTCTGCGAGTACGTCGTGGAGGATGTACATGAGGGCCGTCGGCGGGTGGTACGCCGCCCCCCGTGGGGGGGGGGGTAGGCTGCCCCGACCGCAGTAGCCCCGGACGTGAAGGTGCAGGCCGTCCGGGGTCACCCGCGGGCCAGTGTGGGCGTCCTGCTTAGCCCTTGTGGGGTGGACCAGTCTCAGGCGGGGGTCCCGCGTGCCAGTGGTGTGAAAGAGGTGGACCGAAGCGTCGCGCCACCCGGGGTGGTTGGTGGGCTCCTGCTCGGGGCGGCAATAGTGGAGGTGTTCATCGGCGCATTGGTTGAGGCATTCCCGCACCGCCGTCGGCCACGGGTCGTTGTTGTCAGGGAAGGGGTGGTGTGGCCTGTGGTGCCCATGCCACGGCATCGTGTGAGGCACCGTCAGGCGGCACGTGTCGCGGTGTCGTAGCTTGGCGGTGCGCAGCGTGACGATGTTGCCCGGAGGGGACGGTAGTTGGACGTGAGCTGCCCTGGGGCACGCGATGGGGTTGTAGAGCCCCACTCCCAGGGCGGCCAGGGCCCGGGGTATGCGCTGGATGCAGTCGCCCCCCGCCAGGGTTGCGAATTCTGGGAGGGGGTAGTGCACATCGGGGCATATTCCGTGCGCGCCGGCTATTTCCGGGAACATCTTGGTGACCTCGGCGCGCACGGAGGTTGAGCGGTGGTGGACGACTGTACCCACGAGGGCCGCCGCTGCCTGCTGGCACCGCGTTGGCACCCGTGTGAGCCCTGGGGTCCGGTCATCCTGCAGGCTGTCCCGCGAGGCGTCGAAGGCGTACCGCGCACTGTCTTTCGCGACCTGGACCGTGATCTGGTCCAGGTGGCGCGCGGTGTTGGTGTCGGTGGCGATGAAAGGGGCGACGTACTGCGTCATCCCCCCGAGGATCGCCAGGATGACATCCTGCTCCACTTTCGGTGGCGCAAGGGTGTTGAGGCATCAGTGGTGCACCGCCGCAAGGCGCAGCCGGTGTTTGCGCTCCAGGGAGAACTCCCCGTCCGGCTGCAGCTGGAGTCCCATGTAGGGGACGGAGTCCGCCGCTGGTACCCAGTGCCATGGGGTTTCCAGGTGGGGACAGAGGCGCAGCTGCAAGCCCGGGACCCCCTCCGTGGTGGCCATGGCACACTTGCGGGGGTTGAGCTCCATGCCCATCACTCCCAGGTACGCGGCCACCGCCTCCACGCCCTCGACGAAATGCTGCAGCGTGTGGGCCACTACCAGCAGGTCGTCTATGTAGGCCTGGATGAGGCCCTGCTCGGCCTCTCCAGGCGGGCGCAGACGGTGCCCCTGGGCCCTGAGCAGGGGCTCCAGGAGGAGCGCGTACAGCAGGGGGCTCGGGGGGTTGCCCTGCCGGACACCGCGCAGCATGCGGTTGGGTTGTGTTAGCCCGTGCGCGTTGATGATGTGCAGCCTGGCGCACGTGTGGAGGAAGAGCAGGAGGTCGATGACCTCAGGCGGCACAGAGAGGTGGCGCAGGATGAGGTGGAGGGCGCCGTGCGGGGCGGTGTCCAAGGCCTTGCGGGCGTTGAAGGAGAAGACGTAGTTGGGCCTTCCTGGTTGGAGCTGCCGCTGCGCCATGAAGAGTGGGGGGCCGGTGTTGGAGCCAGGGAGGGCCACTTGCTGCGAGTCGCTGACCACTCCGTGACGTGTGAGCACTTCCGTGATGCGCTGGGTGAGGGGGCCCGTGAGCAGCTTCATGTCCAGCTGGCCTAGGGCTATGGGCCTGTAGTCGTCAAGTGTGGCGGAGCCCGGTACCTTGCGGCTGAGCCAGATGTGCGCGTCCCTCCAGTGCATCGGTGGCGGGGCGCCGCGGAGGATGGCCCGGTAGGAGTCGACCAGGAGCCACTGGACGGTTGCCGGGAGGGCCTTGCTGAAACGGGCCTCCACGTGGTTGGGACCCGGGGCCTTGCCATCGGCCTTGTCCAGGGCGGACTGGCTGTCCTGCATTGAGTACTCCTGGACCTGGGCCCAGGCCCCGTCAGGGATCCGAGGGACGTGGCGGCTTAGGACTGCCTGGAAGCTGGGGAGGTCCACCGGGTGTTTGTCATACAGTTCCCGCCAGAAGGCGTGAACCGCAAACATCACGTCGTGGGCCTGCGTGAAGAGCGTTTGGGTGTTGGGTACCCGCACGTTCCAGAGGCCTGACGAGCCCGGGGCCTCTACCTCTATGGCTCCCCGCACGGCTTTCCACCGCTGGGCGATGTCCGGGGCGTGGCGGCGCCAGAAATCCTTGATGGCGCGCTTGCGGTCTGCCGCCAGGAGTGCGCGCAGTTGGCGGACGTCCTCTTTGAGGGCGGCTGCTTGCCTCTCCAGCTCCTCCTGTAGCTGGCCCTGTGTTGCCGGGCGGAACCCGGGCGACGCACCCCGCAGCTCCTTCGCGAGCCGGAGCGCCGCCTCGGACCGGATGCCATGCCGTGCCGCGTCCGCCTGGTATGCCGCCGGCGCGCACGCTGCCAGGGTGTCATAACGGAGGACCGCCGCCTGGAGCCGTTTCCCGCTCTCTGGGGGTCCCCCCCCCGCCGGGTCCGTCCCCGCCGGGGACGGCTGCCGGCGTCCCACCACACGTGCCAGGGCGTCATGCGCCGCGTGCAGGTGTTCAAACACCTTGTCCACTGCGGCCGCGGGCATGGACCCATAGGCGTGCTGCTCTGCGGGACCCAGCCAGGGCGCCAGGGAGGGCCCATCCTGCGCGGCGGTGACCACTGCCCACAGGCAGTGTTGGACGGGCGCGGCCTAGGCGTCGTACGGGAGGAGGTGGCCCTCCTTGTGGCTGTAGGGGGTGGGCAACGTCGGGCGCCCTGCCGCGTTGAGGAGGCCCGGCAGGGCCAGGCAGACCGGGAGGTGGTCTGATTCGATCACCTGGGGGTGTGCCATGCCGCGGGCCCAAACGCTTTCTCGCAGGGACCACGGCAGGAGAGTTCGTTGACCAGGAAGGTGTCCACCCTGTGCCGGGACGGGTGGAGCGGGGGGGTCATGTCCTCCCTGCCGCCTGCCGTGGCCCTCCGGAAACCACAAGTCTCCCAGTCCGCGCGGAAGTGCTCTGTGGCCGGGTTGGAGGTGGCATCCATGTAGACGTTGGTGTCGCCTGCGATGATCACCGGGTGTCTCCCACCGACGCTGCGCGCCGTGGCATACATTTGTATGTCGGCCCAGAACGCCGCCCGTCCCGCGCACGGGAAGCAGCCTGCCTGCGGTCCGTGGATGTTGATGAGGGTGAGACCTCCCCCGTCTGTACGGATTTCCAGGGCCGCAGACTTTCCGGGGACAATTTCCGTGAAACTGAGCACCTCGTGCTCTGCCACGTACTTGCTGCTGACCGCGGTGAGGAGGCCTCCCCCTCTTGAGGTGGATGTGGCTCCCGTCTCCGCCAGCCAGCTGCTGAAGAAGGGGGTGTACCCCTTGTCCCGGAGCACCGCGGCCACGTGCATCCCCTGCGCCCGGGTGGCAATCCCTGTTTTCTGGAGCATGATGGCAAAGCCCCCCTCCCGGGGTAGCATGCCGGTGATGAGGTGCTTCTTGTCGGTACAGGCCGCCGGCCCCCGGCGCCGCCGGAGCGTGTCCCGGAGGGACCGGTCCGGCGGGACGAGGCCGTTGCGCAGGTTCCACGAGAGGAGCCATAGGGTCCTGGAGTCAGCCGTCCCGCATCGGCATTGCCGCTGGGTCCGCTGGGGCAGCCAGGGCTCCCGGGTGCGCCGGGGCCATGGGGTGCGGGGAGCCTGTTCCCAGCGGGGCCCACAGGGGGGCCAGGGGGGCCAGTCCCGCGGGGATGGACCCTTGTTGGGTCGCATCGCCGGCTCCCGGGGCCGCTCTGGGTGCCTCCTCCTCGCTGTCTGCGTGACTGGCCGCCTGGGGCAGGGGGCGCCTGGCGTACGGGGCGTGCCACGGGGACCTCCGTGCCCTGCCTTGGAGGATGTTGGGGGCCGCCTCCTTGTCGTCCACCGGGGCTGCAGCGTGCACTCCGTGCCACGCCAGGTGTTCCAGCATCGCCCCGCTTGTGTACTACTTGTCTGCACACAGGAGGCATTTCGTTGGTTCTGTGGCCCCTCGCGCCAGGGGGAGCGGCACCGACTTTCAGATGGCGCCCTCTGGCGGTGGTTCGAAGGGCAGGTTGGCCAGTGGAACTGTGTGTGGCGCTGACGCGCGGCCCGGGGCCGCCGCATCAAGGGCTCGTGTTGCGGGCGCGGGCCCGAGACTCCGGACGGCGTCGCGCTGCGCGTCTGCCTGCAGCCACGCTTGCCAGTGCATGGCGCCGATTTGGCAGTCAGGCTTGCCCCTCCGTGGCAGGTCATGGAAGGCTTGTAGCCAGTCGTACACTGCGGAGCTCTAGGTCGGCGGGGTGCGCCGCTGCCAGCCACACTCCCGGCCTCGCTGCCCTGGCGTTGTCCTTCAGCCGGACCTGGAGCAGGAGGGCATGGTGTTCGCCCTCCCGCAGCGCCTTGACGATCATGCAGGTACAGTCCGCCACGCGGACTACGGCTTCGGGCCCCGGCAGGCGCTCGGGGTTGCAGACAACGATGTGCGCGTCCGCCGGGCTGAACATGCAGACCACCCACTGCGGGTTCTGCTGTCCCCGTTGAGCCACCGCTAGGGTAGCCGCCGGGCGGGCGTGCGTGATTGGCCCCACGTGGAGGTCCGGGATGTCGGTTGCCCTGATGGCGTCTCCCTGCCATGCGGCCCGTAGATGCTCCTCCTGGTCGGGGCTCCAGACCAGTGCGGGGGGGTTGACCCATCCCGGTTCCTGCCTCTTGTTGGGGGCGCTGACGGTGTGTAGCAGGACTGCTAGCGGCCAGGGGTCCGCAGTCATATAGTAGGCCTGGGTGGGCCCCTGCTGCCAGTCGACATGAAGCTTGGGCGGGCATGCCCCTTGACAGTCCAGCGGCCCCCGGTCAGGATGTGCGACCGGTACCCTCCGGCATGACCGTGTAGGATGGCCTGGTAGCCTGCCGTCTGCAGCACCAGTGCCTCCCCCTGCTGAGGCCCGGGAGGGGGTGTGCCCCCGCCTGCGTCCCTGACGCGGGTGCGCCCGCGGAGTGTGGCGTGCCACAGGCGGGGCGCATCACGCTGCGGCCCTTGTATGCTTCCCGCGATCTGCGCCGGGCCGTGGTGGTGGACGAAACTCTCCCCGCCGTCTGCCAGCAGCGCCGCTGCGACGACGTATAGCTGCTCGGCCGTGAGGGGTGCCGTCGGCGTGTGCGTTGCGGCTGGCTGGCGGGGCTGCGTGTCTCGGCAGGGGACGTGGGGCAGCAGTTGCGCTGGCCACGCCGCCACGGGACCCATGCTGACGACCGCGTTCCCCGACGCCAGCGCCGTGCGGTCCGTTGGCCTGTACTGCCTGAGTCCCTGGTATCTCGGGCGAGGTGCCCGCAGGCCGCCGTCCGGGCCACCGCTCCGCAGTTTGTGCAGTCCGGTTCCGCCCCATCCGCGCCGTTGCTTCCCCTTTGCTGTACCGTGGTGGCCTTGTCAAGCAGGGGGCCCTGCTGCAGCGCCTCCGGGCCCTGCCCTGGCGAGAGGGCGGGCGGGGCCGGCTGCGGGAAGCTCTGCGCGCCCAGGCGCTCCGGGTGCGTGTGGTACGGGTTTTGCCGGCGGTGCTCCGGGGCCGCCCAGGCTAGGAAGAGGAGTTGGTGTAGGTACCAGTGGCCTTGTGCGGTGGACGGGTTGCGCAGTGTCAGCCACTGTTCCACCACACCCCCCGGGTGCGCGGCCTCGACGCGGCGCTGCAAACCCAGGCGGCCCAGGCGGTTGGACGTGCCCGCTGGCGAGATGTGGGTCTGCGGGTAGAGCACCCGCAGCCGCTCCAGCGCCAGGTCCAGCACCTCGTCGGTGAGCTGTTCCGTAAGGGCCGACGCCCTGTGCAGGGCGTGGCGGACCCTGGGTGTGGGGGCCGTGAGCTGTTCGAGCACCGGCCCTGGCGGGTACCGTGCACCCAGGTTCGTTAGCCACTCCCTGGTGTGGCTCAGCATGGCCCCCCATACGTCCCTCTTAAGGGCGTGTTGGGGTGCCAAGGAGGGGACCGCCCGTAGGAGGCGGTGGCACGCCGGCGGCGATCGCATGGGCTGTGGTCCGGCCGCAGTGATCCACCTGCACGCAGTGCCGGGCACGATCGCCCCCGATTCCACGGTCCCCATGCCCTCGGCGTGGAGTAGCGCCTGCCCTCTTCCCTCCACGGTACCCAGGCCGTCTCTGCCTGCAGGCTGCGGAGCAGGGCCACGCCGGGGAGGAGCAGCTGCCGGAAAGCCCCCTTGACGGCTTGGGCGGCATGGGCCAGGGTGCCCATGGGCAAATACCACACCAGGAGGACCCAGGGGCCCGGCAGCAGTTGCGCCCCCCCTGCGTCCCATCGCCACTCGGAGTCTGGCGGGGCGGCCGGGACCGTGCCCGTCTGCAGGAAGTGGCGTGCCCTCTTGTCGGGGTGCCGCTGGAGGGTTGCTGCAAGGCTGAACTCCTCCGCCGCGGCTCCCACTGGGGGGCCGCCCCGGGGCCTGCGCCAGGGGAAATCCTGGCTGGCCGGACAGGTGTGGAGGTCCCGGGCGATTTACTCCCCAGTTCCTGTGGGGGCGTCCTCCGGTGCCAGGTGCCACATGACGGCGAGCACCGCCCATGTGGAGAAGGGCCACGCCAGTGGGGGGCTGTACACCTGGATGGTCCAATGTGGGCGCGCCTGCCGCACGCGGGACGCGTGGAGCACCCCTTGTACCATGTCCGCCGCCAGGACCAGCACCATTTCCGAGGGCTCCACGATGATCCCCTCCGCGGGCCCGCCGTGGCGGCCCCGGGTGTGTAAGGCCACTTCCGCTTGGCCCGTGTGGGCGACTCGGTCGACGGCCTCCTGGATGTTCACGCTGCTGCGTGCGGTCTCATCCAGGATCCAGCCCTGCGCCACCCCGTAGCGCAGGGCGGCGAGTGCGGCCGCGTTTCCCACCGCGGGCAGCGCTCCGTCATCGGGGCCGCGCTGGGGGTGCTGCTTGGGGCACCAGCCTTTGCCGGTGCAGTGGCCCCGTTTCCACGCGGGGCAGAGGGTGGGCACGCCGCCTGCCGGCGGCGCAGGTTCCGCGGGCGTGCTGCCGGTGAGGGCTCTGGGATTTACTCCAGGTCGGAGTCCGCGCCCGCGTCCTCTTGTGGGGGGTCTCCTTCGCCGCCTCTGAGTCCCAGCGCCCTGATGACCTCGTGTGCTGCGTCCAGCGTCGGAGATCGGGGGTGTGTTTTGCGTGGGGCCGCGGGTTCCGCCATTGTTGTATCGCTGTGCCTAAGAGCAGGGGACGGAGTGCGGATTTCCCGCGGCTGGTGTACCTGCTGTGGGGGCGGCAGGGGCCTGGGTTGGGGGGCTCGTACGCTGGTTCCGCCGGCCGGCGTTCGTGTGTGCGTGTGGGCATTAGGTGCTCTTCCCCCGCCGTCTGTGGTGACCCGGGTTGCGAGGGGCGTCCGAGGCCGGGCGCTCTCCCTCCTCCGGCTGCCCTCCTCCTGGGGGCTGCTGGGGCCCGCTGTCCACGTGCTGTGGGCACAGGTGTGCGGGGGAGGGGCCCAGCACTGTCCCCGTGGCTTGTATGCCCTGTGAGGGGCGTCTGGTGTCAGGCGCCGTCCCTCCCCCGGCTGCCTGTCCTCGGGGGCAGGCAGCCGGGGTTCTGCTGCCCGTGTGTCCCGGGTGCGGTCGGTGCGGGCGTGGTGGCTCAGCACGGGCCCCATAGCGTGCGCCCTTGCGGGCCGGCGTTGCGCGCTGTGGGGGTGGTGGAAGGGCGTCCCCGGGGGGGGGCACCGTTCGCCGTTGTGAGGGGCGTCTGAGGTCAGGCGCCCCCCTCCCCCGACTGCCCGCCCTCCGAACGGGCTGTCGGCGTCCGCCGCTGTGCCGTGGGTGCTGTTGTGCGGGTGTGGGGGCCGTGCACTGTCCCCTTGGCTTGCATGCCCTGTGGGGGCTGCGCGCCGCGGGGCACTTGGGGGGCCGTTTCCGGGGGGCGTGGCCTGCCACCGTTGTGAGGGGCGTCTAGCGTCAGGCGTTGTCCCTCCCTGGGTCGCTCATCCCCTCGGGCGGGCAGCCAGGGTTCCACGACCCGTGTGTCCCGCGTGCGGTTGGTGCGAGCGTGTGGACCCAGCACCGGCCCCACAGCGTGTGCGCCCCTGTGGGCTGGCGCTGCTCGCTGTGGGGGTGGTGGGAGGGCGTCCCCGGTGGGGGTGCCTTTCACCATTGTGAGGGGCGTCTGAGGTCAGGCGCTTCCCCTCCCCTGACCGCCCGCCCTCCGGCCGGGCTGTTGGGGCCCGCTACCCAAGTGCTGTGAGCGCGGATGTGCGGGTGTGGGGGCCCAGCACTGTCCCCTTGGCTTGCATGCCCTGCGGGGGCTGCGTAACGCGGGGGTGGTGGGGGGCCGTCCCCGGGGGGGGTGGACTGCCACCGTTGTGAGGGGCGTCTGGTGTCAGGCGCTGTCCCTCCCCCGGTGGCCCGCCCTCTGGGGCGGGCAGCCGGGGTTCCGCGACCCGTGTGCCCCGGGTGCGGTCCGTGGGGGCGTGGGGACTCAGCACCGGCCCCACAGCGTGCACCCTTGTGGGCTGGCGTTGCGCGTTGTGGGAGTGGCGGGAGGGCCTCCCCGGCGGGGTGTGCCTTTCGCCGCCATGGGGGGCGTCTGAGTTCAGGTGCTCCCCCTCTCCCGGCTGCCCGTCCTCCGGGCGGGCTGTCGGGGTCCACCACCCACGTGCTGTGGGCGTGGGTGTGGGGGCCCAGCACTGTCCCCTTGGCTTGCATGCCCTGTGGGGGCTGCGTGCCGCGGGGATGGTTGGGGGCCGTCCCCGGGGGGGTGGCCTGCCCCCGTCGTGAGGGGCGTCTGCTGTCAGGCGCTGTCCCTCCCCCGGTCGCCCGCCCTCTGGGGCGGACGGCCGGGGTTCCGCGACCCGTATGCCCCGGGTGCGGTCCGTGCGGGTGTGGGGACCCGGCACCGGCCCCACAGCGTGCGCCCTTGCGGGCTGGCCTTGCGCGCTGTGGGGGTGGCGGAAGGGCGTCCCCGGGGGTGATGCCTTTTGCCGTTGTGAGGGGCGTCTGAGGTCAGGTGCTCCCCCTCCCCCGACCGCCCGTCCTTTGGGGCGCGCAGTCGGGGTTCCGCGACCCGTGTGTCCTCGGTGTGGTCGGTGCGGGCGTGGGGACCCAGCACCGGTCCCACAGCGTGCCCCCTTGCGGGCCAGCGTTGCTCGCTGCGGGGCTGGCGGAAGGGCGTCCCCGGGGGGGGTGCCTAACGCAGTTGTGAGGGGCGTCTGAGGTCAGGCGCTCCCACTCCCCCGACTGCCCCCCCACTAGGCGGGCTGTCGGGGTCCGCCGCCCACGTGCTGTAGGCGCGGGTGTGCGGGTGTGGGGGCCCGGCACTGTCCCCTTTGCATGCATGCCCTGTGGGGGCTGCGTACCTTGGGGGTGGTGGGGGGCCGTCCCCGGGGGGGTGGCCTGCCACGGTTGTTAGGGGCGTCTGAGGTCAGGCGCTGTCCCTCCCTCAGCCGCCTGTCCTCTGGGGCGGGCAGCCGGGGTTCCGCGACCCGTGTGTCCTGGGTGCGGTCGGTGCGGGCGTGGGGACCCAGCACCAGCCCCACAGCGTGCGCCCTTGCGGGCTGGCGTTGCTCGCTGTGGGAATGGCGGAAGGGCGTCCCCGGGGGGGGGTGCCTATCGCCGTTGTGAGGGGCGTCTGAGGTCAGGCGCTCCCCCTCCCCCGACCGCCCGCCCACTGGGCGGGCTGTCGGGGTCCGCCACCCACGTGCTGTGGGCGCGGGTATGCGGGTGTGGGGGCGCAGCACTGTCCCCTTGGCATGCATCGCCTTCCCCAGGGGGGGTGGCCTGCCACCGTTGTGAGGGGCGTCTGGTGTCAGGCGCTGTCCCTCCCCCGGCCGCCCGTCCTCTGGGGCGGGCAGCCGGGGTTCCGCGACCAGTGTCTCCAGGGTGCGGTCGCTGCGGGCGTGGGGACCCCGCACCGGCCCCACAGCGTGCGCCCTTGCGGGCCGGCGTTGCTTGCTGTGGGGGTGGCGGAAGGGCGTCTCTGGGGGGGGTGCGTTTCACCGTTGTGAGGGGCGTCTGAGTTCAGGCGATCCCCCTCCCGTCCGTCGCCCACGTGCTGTGGGCGCGGGTGTGTGGGTGTGGGGGCCCAGCACTGTCCCCTTGGCTTGCATGCCCTGTGGGGGCTGCGTGCCGCGGGGGTGGTGGGGGGCCGTTCCCGGGGGGCGTGGCCTGCCACCGCTGTGAGGGGCGTCTGGTGTCAGGCGCTGTCCCTCCCCCGGCCGCCCGTCCTCTGGGGCGGCCAGCAGGGGTTCCGCGACCCGTGTGTCCTGGGTGCGGTCGGTGCGGGCGTGGGGACCCAGCAGCGGCCCCACAGCGTGCGCCCCTGCGGGCCGGCGTTGCTCGCTGTGGGGATGGCGGAACGGCCAAACCCGGGGAGGACGCCTTTCGCCGTTGTGAGGGGCGTCTGAGGTCAGGCGCTCCCCCTCCCCCGACTGCCCGCCCTCTGGGCGGGCTGTCGGGCACCACCACCCACGTGCTGTGGGCGCGGGTGTGCGGATGTGGGGGCCCAGCACTGTCCCCTTGGCTTGCATGCCCTGTGGGGGCTGCGTGCCGCAGGGGTGGCGGGGGGCCGTCCCCGGGGGGGGTGGCCTGCCACCGTTGTGAGGGGCAGGCCACTGGCGAAGCAAACGGGCACTACAAAGCGAATCACACTGATTTCGCTGTAGGACCCTTCATAGTGCCTACAGACATAATGAAATGTATTTTGAAGCATTGAACATACAAAACATTCATGGATCAATCAACAATCTGAGTATCTCCACATTCAGATCTACGTGCACGCGCTAAGCGCCTTGAGCGCGCATGTGACTGCTGCACTCCCCTCCCAAGACACTACATGGGGAGTGGCTGAGACCTGAAATTCTGTAGCAGTCACATAGGCTACATACACCAAAACAAATATGTTTCTCGGGCACTGATAAACTGCTTGGCCTTTTGTAATTGATGCCTGGAAAAGAAAAAAAAATTTATGTTTGTTGGGATGCCACTTGTTCCAGTGTTGTGCCTTCTATATGGGGATCCGCTGCTGAAAAATCTCAGAAGTCTATTTTACAAAGTTCAGTCGGGCCACAAGCAAACAATATCACAGTGCAATGAAATAACAGTGCACCATCAGAATAATGTACACCATCTTGCACAAAGAAAACCCATTAATGCTAATGTACAAAGCCCATTCACTGAAGTCATATATAACTCAAGTTACTTCTGAGATTCATTCTCTCTTGCAAATATGCTCGAAATTGAACTCCTGAAAAACAGACGTCCATGATTGCATTTGCATACGAAGGCTTGGAACTTGTCAAGAAAATGGTGGCATACCGTATCAATGTCATTTTGACTCGGATTCTCACCAACTCTGTTTTTTTTCTGACCTTCTTGAGCTTCGACTGCACCTGAAACAGTAGCAAACAGGGAGGAAGGAAAGTTGGTGTAACCTTTATTAGGGCCCTGCCCATTCCTTGGGTGGCCCACCCTCTTTATTTGGTCACTGATACATCACAAAATGCAGTGCGGCGGTGTGTCTGCACATATATACCGGCACACCGCCGTACAGAGCACAAACACACACCCTGACGCAACCCTTGCGCTGTGTGTGTCGTTCACTATTGTTTAAGTGAAACCAACGCACCTGATCTAAAGGATCAGTCACAACTCCACTTCCAAGATTTCCAATACACTGGTACACACACACACAGCAGAGCGCACGCACTCAAACACCGTGGATGTGCATACTCACGCGTGAGCGCAAGCACTCGAACGCTAGGAGCGCAAGCACTCCAGTACACCTATGCCACAAATTCAAATGTGCAGTCAGAATCATCAAAAGCGCCAAAAACAAGGCATAGGTGCATATTCTAGCAACCTTTGAAGCACAAACCAGTGCTTTTCGGACCAAAACTGGTCGCTGACACAAAAGTGATTTTGATATTCAGCTCATTTCAGTGAGATCCACGCCCAAAACTGGCCAATGTTGAAAAAGAAGAGCGCACCAACACACGCAAACGCCCACGCGTAACCTTTAGAAAACTTTCAACTTTATCGTTGACGCGTTCGGGGCCTCTGCTATCCCGAATGCAGCACGCTCGGCGCCTTCTGTTCTCCTCTCAACCTTGTTCTCGTCGGCTCATTCTTCGCCTTTCTTCTTTCTGCAGCCCCTGATACGTTCGCCGCGTTGCCGGCGGTGCTGAGGTTCGTCCCTCTCCACTTTGTTGACCTTCGGCGCCAACATTGCGTCCTGTTCTCCCTGAAATTTTGCAGCGTTCTCCACTGTCGCTTCGGCAGCAGTTCTCTTTGGCAGCGCCACCCCAACCTTGTCGCTTTCACTGCCCTCGTGTCGCTGACCACTGACGCACAGCGCCTTGAGCGCGGCAACACGCGCGTCAACTCTTTGTTGTCCCTGCCGTGCTCGGTACTTTTTTGTGGAAGCAGGCCCGCCCAAACATGGCGGCAGTCCTGCATCCGCCGCAGGCTCGTATTTTGCGTCCTCGTCGACTTGTCGTAGAAGTCTTACAAACGCCTGCTCCCTGTAGCATCTTTCCTGCGCTACAAGTTGAAAAAAGGCGTCTTCAGTATCCAACTCTTTCAGAAACACTTGTAGCTGCTGTCGGTGCGGCGCATCCATCACCTTTAGCTGGTAATATACCCTGACGGCCAAAGCAGTTGAAGGGGGGCAAAAATACCCAAACCTGCATTGAAACGCAGCTGAAACGCTGCCCGTAAGCTCTGCAAAAATTGTTCTAATTGTCGTTGATTCTCCTGACCACCCTTGGGAACGAAATCCACAATGCTCAAAACAGCGAAATTGTAGCAGGCCACTGGCGAAGCAAACGGGCACTACAAAGCAAATCACACTGATTTTGCTGTAGGACCCTTCATAGTGCCTACAGACAAAATGAAATGTATTTTGAAGCATTAAAAAAACAAAATATTCATGGATCAATCAACAATCTGAGTATCTCTACATTCAGATCTACGTGCACGCGCTAAGCGCCTTGTGGGCGCATGTGACTGCTGCAGTCTGGTGTCAGGCGCTGTCCCTCCCTCGGCTGCCCGTCCTCTGGGGCGGGCAGCCGGGGTTCCGCGACCCGTGTGTCCCGGGTGCGGTCGGTGCGGGCGTGGGGACCCAGCACCGGCCCCACAGCATGCGCCCTTGCGGGCCGGCGTTGCTCGCTGTGGGGGTGGCGGAAGGGCGTCCGCGGGGGGGGTGTCTTTCACCGTTGTGAGGGGCGTCTGAGGTCAGGCGCTCCCCCTCCCCCGACTGCCCGCCCACTGGGCGGGTTGTCGGGGTCCGCCACCCACGTGCTGTGGGCGCGGGTGTGCGGGTGTGGGCCCCAGCACTGTCGCCTCGGGTTGCATGCCCTGTGGGGGCTGCGTGCCGCGGGGGTGGTGGGGGGCGGTCCCTGGTGGGGGTGGCCTGCCACCGCTGTCAGGGGTGTCTGGTGTCAGGCACTGTCCCTCCCCCAGCCGCCTGTCCCCTGGGGCGGGCAGCTGGGATTCCGCGACCCGTGTCTCCCGGGTGCGGTCAGTGCGCGCGTGGGGACCCAGCACCGGCCCCACAGCGTGCGCCGTTGCGGGCCGGCGTTGCGCGCCGTGGGGGTGGCGGAAGGGCGTCCCCGGGGGGGGTGCTGTTCGCTGTTGTGAGGGGCGTCTGGGGTCAGGCGCCCCCCCTCCCCCGCCTGCCCGCCCTCTGGGCGGGCTGTCGGGGTCCGCTACCCACGTGCTGTGGGCGCGGGTGTGCGGGCGTGGGGGCCCTGCACCAGCCCCGTGGCTCGCGTGCCCTGTGGGGGGCTGCGCGCCACGGGGGTTGCGGGGGGCGTCTGGGTTCAGGCGCCCCCTCTGCCCTGCTGCCAGCCCTCTGGGCGGGCTGCCGGGGCCCGCTGGCCACGTGCTGTGGGCGCGGGTGTGGGTGTGTGCGGTGTGTGTGGTGTCTGTGCGGTGCGTGTTGTGGTGCGTGGTGCCGCCTTTTGCCTGTCCCTCTGGTGCTCCCCTCTCCGGTGCTTCGGTGCGGTGTTGTGCCCGCCCTGTGCCCCTCCCCCCCTATTTCGAGGGTGCTGGATGCAAAAAAGAAGGTTCTAGGCAGACACAGATCACGAAAAGACAATTTACAGCATGCGTATGCACCAAAATCTGACATTTTTCATGAAAAAAACGGCCAAAAATGGTTAATTTTTGGCCAAAAATTGAGTTTTTTTTAGCTTCGGATAAGCAGTTGAAGGCCCCCCCCCTATTTTGAGGGTGCTGGATGCTAACAAGCAGGGTGTGGGGGCACACAGATCACAAAAACGCAATTTACAGCATGCGTATGCACCAAAATTTGCCATTTTGCATGGAAAAAACGGCAAAAAATGGCCGCTTTTTGGTGAAAAATTGTGTTTTTTGGCCTCAGCAAAGCAGTTGAAGACCTCCCCACCCCTATTTTGAGGGTGCTGGATGCAAAGAAAAAATGTTGTACGGGGACACAGATCGCCCAAACACAATTTACAGCATGCTAACTACTTAAAAGGGTGTTTTTTTTTATGCTGCAGGTTTTGGGATTTTCGGACGTCATAAAATCCTATGTGATGCTCCCTTCCCTGCGCGCGTCCCTTGCTCGGCTGCTGGCTACCCCCTGTTTCTTTCGTGGCTTGGTCGCTCTTTACCCTTTCCTCTGCTCGCCGTTCTCCCTGGCATGCACTTTCTCCCTGCCTCCACCCTGCCCTGGTGTGTGTCTCTGTCTTTTTCCTTGCCGGCTCGTCTTTCTCTCTCATTTGGCCCTGTGAGACAAAGGAAGGATGGGGGCATGTGGGCCTTCGGTGGCTCGGTGCGGTCTTTGTGTAACGTTGGCACCACGTTCGTTGCGGCTGCGTGCTCCGTTGCGCGGCGTATAACATATCAGTCTTCGCACTTGTGTCTACGTGTGTGGGCACGCTCCTCCCCCTTGGCGCCATACCATGGTGTGCTTATGTCTCTCTTCCTGTACCCATACCTTTTTGTGTGTTGGTTGTGGTGGCGCCGTTGTACTCCTTATGCAAAAGGGGTGTGCGAGGGCAGGGGTCCTCCTTCCTACTCTCCCTGCTTCCTGGTTGGTCCCAAACCTTTGTTGGTCTCGGTTGTTGGCGCGGGTCGGGCGAGCGTAGTGTGCAACATACTTGCACTTGCACCGCGGCCTGGTATGTGCCCACACCTCTTTCTTTTGTTCTTTTCGTTCATCGCTCCCCTCGTGTGCGCGGCGTGGCATGTAACATACTTGCGTGACTGCTTCCTTACCCGTATCCTTTCGTGTGATGCGTGTCTTGGCGCCGTTGTACTCCCTATACAAGTGAGCATGTGGGGGCGGGGGTTGTTCCTCCTTCTCTCCTCGTCCGGCCGGTCGGGGTTCACACCTTTGTTGGCGCGGGCCCTTGCGGCTCTGCCTTGCCCTTGCGTGCACGCGTGCGTGCTTTCCTCCGCCCTGGCGCGGTTCACATCATACCTGCGTCCAGCATGGTTCCACAGACCTCTTTGGTTACCTTTGTTCGTTGTCCTTCTCCCGTGCGCGGCGTGGCATGTAACAAACTTGCGCGACTCCCTCAACACCCGTATCTTGTCGTTTGTTGCGTGTCTTGGTGCCGTTGTACTCCTTGCGTGGGTGTAACATACTTACCTCACCCATATCTTTTCCTGTTTCCTGTGTCGCGGCGCCGTTGTACTCCCTATGCAAGTGGGCGTGCGGCGGCGAGGGTTTTGCACCCTACACTCCTTTGTTGGTCTCACACTCTTGAGGTGGTGTGGTCATGCCACGTACTTGCTCTCTCCTCGCCTATATCTTACCGTGTTGTGCTTGCTACGGCGTAATTTAGCGTTGTGTGGCTTTCTGCACCGTGGCGTGGTTCCTATCATACTTGCACCCGGCACGGCTCCACACACCTCTTTGGCCACCTTTGTTCGTTGTCCTTCCCGCGTGCGCGGCGTGACATGTAACATACTTGTGTGGCTCCCTCCTTACCCACATCTTTTCGTGTTTTGCGTGTTACGGCGCCGCCGTACTCCATATGCAAGTGGGCGTGCGGGGGCGGTGGTTTTGCATGTATGTATGCATGGTCTCATACTTGCGGTATTTCTCGACTGTGTCGCAGTTTGTAACATACTTGCGCTCTCCCTGCCTACATCTTACCGTGTTGTGCTTGCTACGGCGTTATTTAGCGTTGCGTGGCATATAACATACTTGTGTTTCGGCGGCCGATGGCGTTGTTGTTGTTTGTGTGTGTTTTGTATTCGCTTGCTTTCTTGCGTTCTTTCTGCTTGCGTGCTTTCTGCTTGCTTGCGTGCTTTCTGCGTGTGTTCCCCTTTCTCATGGTTGGGGCGCGCACAAGTCCCTAGCGCCTAGGGCACGCACTTTGCTAGGTCTTAGGCGGCTCAAGTTGCATGGTCAAAAACCAAGGAAAAGGTAGGAAAATGACAGGTTTCCAAAGGCATCGAAAAATAGTTGTTTTGCTGGATATTTTAAAACCGTCGCAAACAAGTATGGCAGATTAAATATTTCTATAAGAATGATGTGTCGCATGGGCGAGACAGGGAAAAGTATTGTTTGGTGACTATTCTTTGCGCGAGGCCTCGCGCAAAGACGTTCATTTGTGTCAGGATAATGTGCTACAGCACGACACATTAGGCAGGTTGTCGAAAGATGGAACGCTGTCGTATTTATACACGTAACTTAGTACCATTATCAGGATTGCGTGATAGAGATGGATCTATTAACGAATAAACTGCAACAATGGTGTACCAAAGAATCTTGAAAAGTATAAATGTTCCGGAACGAACTGCAGTTTCAAGCGCGAGGCCTCGCGCATGGAACGGCGCATGAAAAACATTAAAGTTTCGGTGATCATTGCGCGAGGCCTCGCGCAATGGAGGTCACAAGCGTTCATAAAAACCAAAATTGGACAGCTCCACCAACTACACAGCATGTATGTTCCCTTGATGCGGCGCTGCTGCATTGGCGCCCATACAGGTCCCGCCGGCATCTCCGGTTTTCATACTGTGGTCACCGCTGACTTCACTGCCCAACAGCGATAGAAGCGCGCCGCAACTGGGTACCACAATCAGGATTAACTAGTGAAATGTGGCATCATCAGACAGTTACAGGTAACCGAAAATGGTGCATGCAACAAGCGAATCACAGAATAATTGGTCGCGCGAAAACTGAGTGACAGGTTGATGTTTGAAATCAAGAAAGTTTTTCAAACAGCGATTTTTACGCAGATACAGTTACGCAATTATTCTTTACAGCAACAATGCCCCTGCGAAAAGAGGTGGACCTTGAGAAGACAGTGGCCGCAGCATCCGGAGTTTTCCGCGATGTCTGCTCAGAGGAACCGCCGTACCACACAGCAGAAGAACTGTGGGAAGGGCTAAAACAGGGGGACGAGGGCGCGCGATTGTTGTTTGTGTTTTTTCTGCGTCTGCGCAAAAATGAACGGACGCGTTGCAGCGTTGAAAAGGCGATTGCGGCAGAAGGGAAGAGATGGGTTGGTGTTTTGATAGAGGAGGCCTGGCGCCTCTATTTGCTGATGCGCCACCACGCAGTTCCATACCAGGGAAAACCAAAGTCAGTTGTTGCGGTAGAGGGAAGTAGGACGCAGCGTCGCATTTTAGCAAGGTCAGGTCTGGCGCGATACAGCGCACCTTCGCTGAAGGAGAAGGCCGCAGTCAGGTTACAGACTACATGGGACAAAATTTACCAACAGTGGGTTGTGTTGTGGATGGACAACTGGTACAACAAACAGTTTACCACAAATCCTGACAAGAACGACAAAAGCCTGAACGCAACAACGTTGGCTGTGTTGCTACTCAAGGATGCACCGCGCTACTGGCATGGTCATCCTAGCCTGGAAGACCTTGAACGGCGTGTTCCTATTGTTGCACACATGCTGGGAAACACCGAGGGAACGTTTGCACGTATCCTGCACGATCTAGGATTTGCAAGCACGCGACCTGTTGTGCGAAACATTAGGGCACCGCTTGACATTATTCGCCCTGTACCTGCCAAGAGACCACATTGGTGACCCCTTTGTCTAAGCAAAGAAAAGGTAAGCGGCAACCTATCGCTTCTTAACCTACTGCAATTTACTAGGGACTTGGCGCAGCACAGCCGACCAGTTGTCCTTGTCTTATGTGATGAGAACATCCATTACCGCATTTGTAAGATGATGTACGGTCAAAGAACAACGGGTTGGAACGTCCGGCTCTTTTTGCGTTCACACCCTATATTATATGGTTTCTGGCACGCGTACAAATTTTGCGTTACACAAACGTTTCGCTCATTTTGGCCGATTGTGACTTTTTTCCGTAAGGGTTTGTTGCGCAGCGGTGACACAGTCCCCTGTTTTCCCAAGCTGATTACAATGGAGATAACTGTTGGTGCACTGCTGTTGGGTATGGGCCCCCACATACGGCGCCTTAACCGAAAATGTCGTTCCCTTGAGCTGGCACGTCCTGCAAATCGGCGAACTCGCCTTCGTTACGCTGTGTGTAAGGCCATGCAGGTTCTGTTAACACAGTAGTGCCCCATGTTACTGTACCTAGGACACCTCGTTAGGCAGTGCAATTGGGCTGGGGAGACGGCCAACACGGGTGTTTTTGCTTCCGAGGGATTGCAGATTGTTATGTGTCTGTTAGACCGTTTGAACATGGGGGACACACTTTTAAAATACGAACGCACTGTTGCAACTGCGCTATTGTGCCACACTGCGTGGCACACAGCCATGCCTGGACAGGCTTTTGCCGAGGAATTTTGTGAAAGTCTGCTTTCCAGCCTTCCGACAAAGAAGGGCCAGAACAGAGGTGCAGTAACCATTGAAGATGTTGACGATCTATATCAGCTCATCACTATCCGCAAAGAAGGTCACAGGGTGAACGTCTGCAAAATCCCCAATTTCTTTGTCAATTCCGTGCGTCAGCGGTTAACTGCTTACTTGAACGCAGAGCGTGTATATGTGCCTTGGGTTAGGTGGTGTGCTGAGCCTACTTCTGGAATTCAGGCGCATTCACCGCGCAGGGGTGTACCTAACTTTCCACCGTCTCTTCTAATTCCAAAGGGTTCTAACCACTACAAACAAGTCCTTGTGTCTGTGTTGTTGGTGCTAACGCAGCAGGGGCCACTTAAGGCTGGTTTCAAGCGAAAACTGTCGGAGCTGATCCCCCAACGCAGTGTGTTGGAGGAACAGAGAGAGGCCGACACGCTGCGAAACGTTCGAAGAAGATTGGAGAACATGCAGTGATGCGCGATGCCTCGCGCAAACAGCATGAAACAACAGGTTAGTACACCCCCTCTCTTGCGCGAGGCCTCGCGCAAGGTTGTCAGTCAAAAACAGTGGCGTGCCCCTTCAGTTTTGCATTCTCAACCATACTGTACTCGTATTCGCTAAAAGCACCCCACATATGCATTATCGACGACGATTTTACCCATTTTTAATGTTATGTTTCCTTCAATACGGGCTTTCTTTTTATCGCAGAATGGCAAGCCCCGCCAAAAAACAGCCGAGGAACGAGAAGATACCGACTATGACCCTGGGATCTCGGGATCGGAGGCTGGAACACCAAAGAAGGGGCGTAAGAAGAAGGAAACACCAGATCCTGGCTTAACCTTGGGTACTGACATCGAGGACCACCTGAAGCCGGACGGGAGGCACGTGGAGGTTGAGCTGGACAGCGTGAGAATCGACCAGGAGAAGACAAAGGGGCAGATCAGACGGAGAGATGCGAAGTTACTGCAGAAGCGTATTGAGTCACTTGAAGCAGCACCGCCAACAGGCCCATTACACGTCGTTGTCTGGGAAGATAATAGTATGTTGCCAACCGACTTTTCGCTCTTCTCGTTGCGCGAGCCCTCGCGCAAAGACGTGTCTCATATTTGCAGATGGCGATTATTGGTGTGTATTTGGACAGCACAGCGTGGAAGCGGTTGCGAAATTCGGGAGAAGCGACGCACCGCGTGTCCAGATCTGCAGCAGTGGCATACTACATGAATCGCCGAATTTCTGAAGCCTACGACACCGTGGGCCTTCCGTGCAAAGCTGGCGGGACAAGCACAAGGAAGCGCACAAGACGTTGAGCCAATTCCGCTGTATGAGGCAGCAGATAACCTCATTCGATGTGTTGAAGATCAGCGGCGGCGAGGCCTACCTGACACGTACAGCAATCTCAAGATCGCCATTGTGGATGCTGTGCAGATGAGCGCCCTGGTTCCAACCGCTGAACTGAAGCAACCTGGTCAATTCGTATGTTCATTAATCGTTGTTTCGGCGCTCTTCGTTGCGCGAGGCCTCGCGCATAACGTCGTCACTTTCAGGACAAAACGTATAAATTGTGGAAAGATTTTATGACGTTTGCCTACTATGCTGGTCCGGAAGCTGTGAAAGGTCTGCAGAAGTTCCACGACAAAGGAGAGAAAGTCACGAAGAAAGCGCTGAAGAAACTAGACGGGATCCTGTTGCCGGAGTTCTACAACAAAGTGGCAGAAGTGATGCATGAAGGAAAAACAACCCTTAAATCCTTGCAGAATTCGTTTGACGACATCATCCTTGAGCAGTGGGTCTCAATGCATCTGGACCACCCGCACAACGGCCAGTACGTTTGGCCTGAGAAAGGTGTGTACCATCGACGCGACGTGGTTTCCATTTCTGCATCAGTGCGCCGCACTTTCTCCATTTCTGTTCTTTAGCCAAAGACATGCGGACCCGCAAAGAGGTTGCTGCACTTGGAAGGCCTGCCCTGAAGGTGACTCTTGGTACATGGGGCTATTGGCGTGAGTCCGAAGGCAAAAGTCGCGGTCCATGGCCGGCATGGAAATCCATGATTTGCGCACCACTGTGGCAGGTGGCAGAGAAAGGCAAACCCGCCCCCTGAAAATCCTCAACGTCCAAAAACTCCTGGGTCAAGAGCCTACCAAGAGCCGTGTGGTCCCCCACCTGCTGGCGTTACTGGTGACTTCAAGACAGTGGAACAGCAGGATCCATCATTGTCAAGTCAAACTATCACAGTTAAGGCGACCCGAATTGCAGCGTTGAACCACGAACCCCCGAACCGGTTCATGGAGATTGACAAGAACCTGATTATCATCAACGGCGACATATTTGAACATCTTGCTCCTGAGACGATGTGCCCAGCCTGGCTGTATGAAGAGATGGCGCGTGCCGATACCCTTATCTGCGGCTCCAAAACTGTTGTTGACAACATGTTCAACGTGCTGGAAACGGAGACAGAGAGGCGTCTCAACGATGACTTCAACGCGCCGCGCATTGGCCACATGTTGCTTATTCCCATCTTCAGTTGGCCAGTCAAACCGAAGCCTGCAGGGGATCTTACAGGGTTTGACGTTCGCTGGTTGCTGATTGCGTCACCGGATAGCTGGTCGAGAAAGGTATCATTCCCTCATTACGTCCGCTCTTTGCGCGAGGCCTCGCGCAATAACTTCTCCCTCATTGCAGATTCCGAATTATCTGACGTTTGGACCTCCTCAAGTAGAGGAGATGGATCCTGTTGAATTTGGCGGTCACCTTCCGATAACGACGGTTATGTGGTATTTCGACACTCACCTCTTTCACCTGAAGCAGGATAAGACCTTCAAGCCTGCGTTTGTGTTCATTGATCATCAGCCGGATCTGGTGTGCAAGATCGCGTCCGTCGAGCTGGATTCTCGCATGTACCTTCTTGGTGTTACCTCCGACAATCCCTCCGATTGGGTCAACAGAGTGCAGACTCGGTTGAACCATGTATTGACACAAGAGTCGAAACTGCACGCGTCTGGTGATTGGGACCAGCAAGCCAACTGGGCAAACCGTGGTATTCCCCTATGGGTTTGCGATGACAAGGTGGGTTATGAGGTGTTGTCGTTGAAGGAGGAAGACACTGTTGAGAAAGGTCAAGCTGCAGAAGCACTGGCCCCTGCAAAGCGGAAGTCTACTTGTGGGGAACCAGCCCCCAAGAAGAAGAAGACTGCCTCCAAGCCTCAGGCAGCAAAGTCGGTTACAGGTGCAGAATCCGACGAGAGCGATGGGGATGAAGAGGAGGAGAGTGAGGAAGAAGAGGAGGAGGAAACGCAGGTCTCCCAGGGCAAGGCAGCGAAGAAAGTGGCAGCGAAGCCGAGGTCCTAGGAAACCGGGGCCCGAGCTCCATTCAAGCAGCCAGCCCGTCAGTCCCAACCAAGAAGCGCGCCCGCAAAGCCACCTCCTAAGGGTAACAGGTCCGTTGCTAAGGCTATGGGTTCTAAGATGCAAACTGTTCCGAGGAAAAAGTAAATTCTTCGCTTGTTCTGATATATTATGCGCGAGGGTTCGCGCTATGCATTCCTCTTCGACGACCTTTATGCTGTCACCTTGTGCGGCACATTTCTCTCGGTGATGCATTTGCGTTGGTGTTTGCGCGAGGCCTCGCGCAAAGAATTCCTGCCAAAAAATGCTTATTGTGGTGCTGCGTGCAAGATGGTTTTCGAAAACTGGTTTTCCAAAAGATTGAAAGCTCACAGGTGTTTTTATTGCAAAGCATAAATGGTAGAGGAAACAAAAAGTCGTGGTTCACATAGGATTTTACGATGTCGCCAGATCCCAAAATTCAGTTGCCGGACTATCGGAGAAACCGCCGCGGTCGCGATTTTTGGCGCCGCCGCAAGCATTTTTGGCTCATTTTGCGAGATTTGTGCCAATTCTGTGCGCAGTTAAGCAGATTCAAGAAGCGCAATCTGCCAATCGCAACCGTATCCTGCTCCTGTGATCAAATCACGGTCATCCCATCAACCTCTGGGGAGATATTTCCAAAATGCCGCCTTTTCGGGCCTTTTTTGGCACTTTTTCACGAAGAAAGTGGCATAAGTGGATTTCGGGGAGGTCTCATGAGATTTCAAATGGGTCAAGGTTCTCCCTAAGGTTAGTTTGGCCTTAGCAAACCACCATATTTGACCCTAAATGGTGGTGCAACAAGATAATTGAGTGCCGGGTGCCAAAATTGCCCCAAAACAGCCATATTTGCCCTTTTTAACTTGTAAATCTCGCATAAGTAGATTTAGGGGAGGTATCATGAGATTTCAAATTGCTCACCCTTGTTGCTAAGGTTAGTTTGGCCTTGGCAAAACACCATATGTGTCCCTACATGCTCTTGAATCAAGATGTATCAACGGCGGGTGCCAAAATTGCCTCAAAACAGCCATATTTGCCTTGTTTGACGTCTAATTCTAGTATAAGTAGATTTAGGGGAGGTATCATGAGATTTCAAATTGCTCCACCTTGTTCCTAAGGTTAGCTTGGCCTTGGCAAAACACCATATGTGACCCTGCATGCTCTTGCATCAAGATATATCCACGGTGGGTGCCAAAATTGCCCCAAAACAGCCTTATTTGCCCTGTTTGACGTCTAATTCTAGTATAAGTAGATTTAGGGGCAGTGTCATGAGATTTGAAATTGCTCAACCTTGTTCCCTAGGTTAGTTGGGCCTTGGCAAACCACCATTTGTGACCCTAAATCCTCTTGGCTCAAGATGAATGAACGGCGGGAGCCAAAATTGCCTCAAAATAGCCATATTTGCCCTATTTAACATGTAATTCTCGTGTAAGTAGCTTTAGGGGAGGTATCATGAGATTTCAAATTGCTCAACCTTGTTCCTAAGGTTAGTTCGGCCTTGGCAAACCACCATATGTGACCCTAAATGCTCTTGGCTCATGATTAATGAACGGTGGGTGCCAAAATTGCCTCCAAACAGCCATATTTGCCCCTTCTAACGAGTAATTCTAGTATTGGTAGATTTAGGGGAGATGTCATGAGATTTCAAGCTGTTCAACCTCGTCCCTAAGGTTGGTTTGGGCCTGGTAAACCACAAATTATGACCCCAAATGCTCTTTGCTCAAGATAAATGATCGGAGGGTGCTAAAGCCCCCTCAAACCTGCCACATTTCCAACCCGTAATAATTGACGTAATTGAGGCAGTTTGAGAACATCGCCTGGCTTTGTGTTTGCGCTGCCATTGCTTCATTGCCCACATTGCACTCATATCATGTTTGTGACCTAACGAGGTATGGGGAAATTTTCATCCGGTTTCAAATTGGATTGTTGCCCATGTCATGTGTCTCGTTATGGGCAGATGAAATATCACACACACAACACACAACACACACCAAAACTAGCAAAGCAAAAACCGTGCATTGCAACGCGCGTTGGATGGCAACCCAAAGAGCCGGCTTAGGCAATGTGCTAGAAACACTTGGTGGCAACAATCTCCCAAACAGCTGTATTTGCACTTTTGAACCCGCGATGGTTGATTTCATTGATGTCGTTGTGCTTTCGTGTGATTTGGCATTAATGAAATTTTTCCCTAGAGCTCGGTTAGGCTTGCCAAGCAACAAATTGTGACCCTACATGCCTTTTACTCAAGATAATCGTCCGGAGGGTGCAAAAAGTGCCCCTGAATAGCCATATTTGCACTTTTGAAGCCACAAATGTGGATTAGAGTGATTTTGTTGTGATTTCGTCGTGATTACCAACCTGAGCGGTTTGTGGAACCCAACAAGACAACTCCCACAGTATCTGCGAGGATCGGGTAAAGTTTTTCGTACACAAGGGTGGTGTCAAGGGCCTGGACTGTATAGCCAGCGACCAATCCCGTCCTGGCTTCTACAAATTTTCGTTCCACAACGTCTTGCATTTCGTTTTCTGGGATCTCATGTACAACGACACTTTTGTGATGTGCTCGTCAATTTTCGCACAAGCCCTGGGAACTGCTATTGGTGGGTCCACCTCCGCCCAATACGCTTCCATGGTCGTAGCTAAAAAAGAAATTGACTTGAACTCTTCTTCCCTACCCTCCATTGTTAGATATCGGGATAATTTCCTGGTCTTGGTTCTCCAGAGTTTTCTGCAACACACATCCGTGAACGAGTGTATTGCACAGGTATTGCGCCGACTTACTGCAACTATCCGTATGAACCTCACGCTGGAAGCTTTAACACCACGCCTACCTTTTCTTGAAGCTATGGTCTTTGTTACTTCCAACTCAACCTTCGGCCCGAACTCCCGTGACATGCTGTCTTCATACGTCCCCAACCAAATAGCTAAGTGTACACACTATGCACATAGTTGAAACATCAGAGAGGAAATATCACAGTTGTGTCGGTCATTTTTTGCCCGCCTGTCCCATCTCTCCATTCAAGTGGTGGTTTGGCTTGCCGTTGTGGTGGTTGATGATTCTGCTGCGGTTGCAATCCATGATGCATGATGCATGATGCTCCACTTCTCTTCTCAAAGCAATGTCGTCTATCCCGCAAATTGGCGGTACTCTTCTAGTGTTGGCAAGGGAGCACTTGTGCATGTGGCTGCTGTGTTGGAGTTCCTGAGCAATGAGATGTTGGAGCTTGCGAGCAACGCATCAAGAGAAAACAAGAAGTAGCAACGTATCACGCCTCGGCTCTTGATGGTATGCACCGTGTGCAAGAGGCCTTGGCGGCCTTCCTCCCCCTCCTGTTCAAGGCCCTCCTGTTCAAGGTGCCGCGTGTCCAAGATACAACATGTGTATGTACCGCATTATTTTGGGACCTGGCTACAAGGGGACTGTTTCATGGGAATCAGTAACATCAAGAATGGGGCTGCGGGGGTGGGGGGACTGGGGGGGGGTGCCGCCTAACACCACTGAACGTATTCAGCAAATGTAAACATTCACAACAGCACATGCACATTACGGGAGAGAGAGAGAGAGAGAGAGAGAGAGAGAGAGAGAGAGAGAGAGAGAGAGAGAGAGAGAGAGAGAGAGAGAGAGAGAGAGAGAGAGCGTGAGAGAGAGAGAGACAGAGAGAGAGAGAGAGAGAGAGAGAGAGAGTCCTGGGTCCGTGAGTTTGTTGCATCAATTCACATCCTGCACGCACCCACTGTGCACGCTGCACGCACGCATTGTGCACGCTGCACGCATTGTGCACGCTGCACGCACCCACTGTGCACGCTGCACGCACCCATTGTGCACACTGCACGCACGCATTGTGCACGCTGCACGCACCCACTGTGCTCACTGCACGCACCCACTGTGCACGCTGCACGCACGCATTGTGCACGCTGCACGCACGCACTGTGCACACTGCACGCACGCACTGTGCACACTGCACACACGCATTGTGCACGCTGCACGCACGCACCCACTGTGCACGCCGCACGCAGGCATTGTGCACGCTGCACGCACGCATCGTGCACGCTGCACGCACGCACCCACTGTGCCCGCTGCACGCACGCACTGTGCACACTGCACGCACGCACTGTGCACGCTGCACGCACCCACTGTGCACACTGCACGCACCCACTGTGCACGCTGCACGCACGCATTGTGCACGCTGCACGCACGCACTGTGCACACTGCACGCACGCACTGTGCACGCTGCACGCACGCACTGTGCATGCTGCACGCACGCACTGTGCACGCTGCACGCACGCATTGTGCACACTGCACGCACGCACTGTGCACACTGCACGCACGCATTGTGCACGCTGCACGCACGCACTGTGCACGCTGCACGCACGCATTGTGCACGCTGCACGCATGCACTGTGCACACTGCACGCACGCATTGTGCACGCTGCACGCACGCACTGTGCATGCTGCACGCACGCACTGTGCACGCTGCACGCACGCAAAGTGCACGCTGCACGCACCCACTGTGCACGCTGCACGCACGCATTGTGCACACTGCACGCACGCACTGTGCACACTGCATGCACGCACTGTGCACACTGCACGCACGCACTGTGCACACTGCATGCACGCACTGTGCACACTGCATGCACGCACTGTGCACACTGCACGCACGCATTGTGCACGCTGCACGCACGCACTGTGCACACTGCATGCACGCACTGTGCACACTGCACGCACGCACTGTGCACACTGCACGCACGCATTGTGCACGCTGCAGGCACGCACTGTGCACACTGCACGCACGCACTGCGCACACTGCACGCACGCACTGTGCACGCTGCACGCACGCACGCACTGTGCACGCTGCACGCACGCATTGTGCACGCTGCAGGCACGCACTGTGCACACTGCACGCACGCACTGCGCACACTGCACGCACGCACTGTGCACGCTGCACGCACGCACCCACTGTGCACGCCGCACGCAGGCATTGTGCACGCTGCACGCACGCATCGTGCACGCTGCACGCACGCACCCACTGTGCCCGCTGCACGCACGCACTGTGCACACTGCACGCACGCACTGTGCACGCTGCACGCACCCACTGTGCACACTGCACGCACCCACTGTGCACGCTGCACGCACGCATTGTGCACGCTGCACGCACGCACTGTGCACACTGCACGCACGCACTGTGCACGCTGCACGCACGCATTGTGCACGCTGCACGCACGCACTGTGCATGCTGCACACACGCACTGTGCACACTGCACGCACGCACTGTGCACGCTGCACGCACGCATTGTGCACGCTGCACGCACGCATTGTGCACGCTGCACGCACCCACTGTGCCCGCTGCACGCACCCACTGTGCCCGCTGCACGCACGCACTGTACACGCTGCACGCACGCATTGTGCACACTGCACGCACGCATTGTGCACGCTGCACGCACGCATTGTGCACGCTGCACGCACGCATTGTGCACAGTGCACGCACTACCTGCTGACATCATAGATGTTAACAAGACATATAGTTGTGGTGCTCTTGCCTTCACACTTGCTGCATTATTTCCCAAGCTTGGGCCCAGCGTACGTGCTTCAGATCCTCCCTGAACCTATATTCCTGCTCCGTGTGGCTGCTCTCCAAATATATGGGTTTCATTCTGGGGGATGGGCGAGGGTACTTTAATGGATCCTCACCCGATAGAGCAAAACATTCAAGCTCTCAATGATGGGGAACATAATCTCAAACTGCACGCACCGTGTTCTATAATCAGGTGCGTTCCCTGCCTGGTGCAATGTATTGGTACGGCCATCCAGGGCTCATTTTGGGGCGATTCCACTGGCTGTGACGTCATGGGTTTCTATTCTGCCTTCGCCACATACTCCAGCCAACTGGCCACGCTGCTCATTGCATACCTGACGTATCGGATCGTGTTTTCTACGGTGCCAAAGTGGGAATACGTCGCGCTTGTGGGATTGGCCATCTTTGTGCTCTCTGGTCTGATTTCAATGCTCCCCCTCATTGGGGTGGCCTCTTATGTCAAGTACGATGGGTTCTGTTACATTGATTACCGAGATGTTACACACTGCGTCTTGTGGCTGCTGATCATGGTTCCATGTGTGTTCGGTGTCCTGCTCCTCTATGTTCAGATCTACAAGCGGAGTGGTTTGTCAAAGACAGTCCGCTTCGGTCTTCTCGGCTTTTGGTTTGTTTTCCTTTGCGGGTGGGTCCTTGGGATCCCACTGATTGGCTTCGGACTGTCGAACAGCGAATACCCTGACAATCTGAACCTCGTCAGCGCCATTCTGGGACATCTCATGAACCTCATCAACCCCCTTCTGTATGGCATTTTCTGGTACAAGTGGTTTGTTGCAGATGGGCAGGTTGCCCCTCAAAAGGGGCTAGACACAGAGTTTGAAGTCCAGGACGCTTATGGTAGCAGTGTGCCCTACGCACTGCCAGCACCATGGAACACCCCAGTGACTCCTGTGCAGTACCCAACATACAATGGCCCCCCACCTGTTTACACATATGATGCGCCTGTTGCCTACCCAACGTACAGTGGTCCGCTGCCCACTCCTGCAGACACACAGGTGTATTGAGCAGATGCCCAAACTGCATTTTGCCAGCAACTTATTTTGTCTTTTCTTAACGCAACAACCCAGGTGTCCATCCCACATCTCCGTTGCCTCTGCATGGCAGTGTGGTCTGCACAGGTCGGACGGACCCAATGTTTCATCGAACCCATGCCGGCGCCTACGTGCACTTTTCTCGCATCTTGCCCAACGATGAAAAAACGTCCGAAAAATGGCCGTTTTTTGGTCAAAAGTTGAGTTTTTTGGCCTCAGACAAGCGGTTGAAGACCATTTTCGTTCCAAAATCGGCCAAAAAAGGGAGTTTTTTGGTCAAAAATTTGATTTTTTTTGCCTTCAGCCAAGCAGTTGAAGACTTCCCCCCTATTTTGAGGGTGCTGGATGCGAAAAAAAAGGTTGTAGGCACACACAGATCAGGAAAACACAATTTACAGCATCCATATGCACCAAAAAAAACGGCAAAAAATGGCCGCTTTTTGGTCAACAATTGAGTTTTTCGGCTTCAGACAAACAATTGAAAACCCCCCGCCCTATTTTGAGGGTGTTGGATGCAAAAAAGCAGGTTCTAGAGAGACACAGATCACGAAAACACAATTTACAGCATACATTTTTCATGAAAAAACGGCCAAGAATGGCCGTTTTTGGTCGAAAATTGAGTTTTTTGGCCTCAGACAAGCATTTGAAGACCCCCCCCCCCATTTCGAGGGTGCTGGATGCGAAAAAGCAGGTTCTAGGCAGACACAGATCACGAAAACACAATTTACAGCATGCGTATGCACCAAAATTTACCATTTTTCATGAAAAAAACGGCCAAAAATGGTTATTTTTTGGCCAAAAATTGAGTTTTTTTTAGCTTCAGATAAGCAGTTGAAGACCCCCCCCCCCTATTTTGAGGGTGCTGGATGCTAACAAGCAGGTTGTAGGGGCACACAGATCACAAAAACGCAATTTACAGCATGCGTATGCACCAAAATTTGCCATTTTTCATGGAAAAAACGGCAAAAAATGGCCGCTTTTTGGTGAAAAATTGTGTTTTTTGGCCTCAGCAAAGCAGTTGAAGACCTCCCCACCCCTATTTTGAGGGTGCTGGATGCAAAAAAGCATGTTGTACGGGGACACAGATCGCCCAAACACAATTTACAACATGCTAACTACTTAAAAGGGTGTTTTTTTTGATGCTGCAGGTTTTGGGATTTTCGGACGTCATAAAATCCTATGTGTTTGCCAAAAAAGAAGTTCATTTTAGTGGAAATAAATCATTTTCCCGGGCAGTCGGTTTTGTTGAAAATAAACGAAAATGGACCAGTTAATTGCTTTTCACGGGATTTTTGGTTCTTGCGTTTTACGTCCCCCCCAAAAGGACTATTTTTTCGCAGTGCCGCCGAGAGGCAGTTTTGGGCGCATTTTGACCATGCAACTTGAGCCGCCTAAATTGGATTTTTTTGGGGGCAAGCAACGCTCAGCTTCTTCGCTGTCGCGACGCTATTGTTCTTCGGCTTCTCTGAGTGTCCTAGATTTTGCGACCTCGCCAAACAGCGGTGTACAACTTTTGGGGGGTATTCTGAGGTCGGAAAAGACGATTTTTCGCTTTTTTTTCTGGCTGTGCGTCTTTTTCTTCGTTTTTGATTTTCTTCTGCTGCGAGCGCGCGCCCAAGCGTCAGGCAGCGTCAGGGATTGCCCCGCTGTCTCGGGCTTTCTCTGATTTCTGGCCCCGGTTGTTCTGGGCCTTCGCGCTGTGTGGTTTCCGCCTACCCCCATTTTTTTTTTCGCCGTGGTTTCTGCCTTCGGCCTCGGTCCCCTTGCTTTGCTGCTTGTTTTTCCCCGTTTTGCCTTGTGCCCCCCCCCCCCGCCTTTTTTTTGCCTTCGCTCTTGGTTTTGTTCCCTTGCTGCCCCTTGCGCTTTATTCCTTTTTTTTGTTTTTTTTCTGCCCGTTCTGTGGTTTCTTGTCCCCCCTTTTCTTTTCCGCGCCCCTCCCCCCCCCCCCATTCTTTTGTTGTTTTTGTTCTTTTTGCCCCCTTGTGTTGTTTCCGCCTGCTTTTTGTTTTTCTTTTTTTCGGGGGGGGGGGGGCGCTGCCCCGCGTTTCTTTTGTGCCATGCCTGCTCGCTCTGCCCTGCTGTTTGCCGTGCCAATCTTTTTGATGGCGTGTGTTTCCTTGTTGTGGTGCGCCGTGCAGTGGTGGTGGTGCTGCCCCGCCCCCCCCCCCCCCCCCGGGCTGTCGCCTTGTCTGTTTGTCGTGTGTTTCGTCCCGGCCGCCGCGTGGGTGTTTATTTTTTTCGTGCTCCTGTTTCTTGTCCTGCCCTGCACCCACTTGTGGTGTTGTTTGTGTGGTGTGTATGCTGCCATGCTGGCGTGCTGTCCAGTGGGGTGGTTCGTTCTGTGGTGTGCTGTGGTGTTTGGTCTGTGGTGTGTCGTTGCTTGCTGTCCTGCGTTGTTGCTGGCTGCGCTTTTTTTTTCTTTTTGCTCTGTGCGGTCCCTGTGTGCTGTGCTGTTTGTTGCCGTGCTGTGCTTCCTTGTTTTCCGTTGTGTGTGGTGCCGTTCTTGTGTCCCGCTGTCTGTTGTGTTGCTGGGCTGCGTCCTGTTGTGCTGTGGTATTGTCTTGCGTTGTGGCGCGTTGTTGTGCGTTGTGCGGTGCCGGTCTGTGGTGGTCTGGGCCGCTTCCCTGTTGTGGTGTCTCGTGCTGTGGAGTGCCTCCCTGTGCTGTGTTGTGTGGTCCGTTTTGTTGCTGTGTTTCTGATGTTCGCTGCCCTTTCTCCTGTGCTGGCACGATCTCCCTGGCTGTGGCGCCGTTGGCCCTGTGGCGCTGCTTGTGGTGTGTTGGGCTGTTCCTCCCCGTGTTGTCTTTGGTGGCCTGTCTTGTGTTGTGCTGTGGTTTGCTGTGCTGGCGTGCCTGCGTCGTGTTGGCCTGAGGTGTGTTCTGCTGTCGTTTGGTCGCTGGTTGGTGTCTGGTGTTGCTCCCTGTTTTTCCCTGCCGTTTTGTGTTGGTCTGGGCTGCTTCTGTCCGTCTCTGCTGCCCGCTGTGGTTTTCTGGTGGCGGGTGTTGTCGCTGGTGTCCCTCTCTGGCCCCGTGGCCCGCTGCGCCGTTGTGCTTTGTGGTTTGTCGTGATGCCCTGCTTCCCTGTGCTGTGTCCTGTGGCGCCGTGTGTCTGTGTGGTGCCGTGCTGTGGTGCCCTGCTGTCTCTTTTGTTCCGCTGGCGGTGTTTGTTTGTTTGTGGTGTCTTTTATTTCCTCTGCAAAATCCAGAGAAAAATGGTTTTCCGTCTTTGAAAATAAATGAAAATTATATACAAAGCAACGCACGCGTGGGCAACAAAACCACTAACATCGGACTTACGTGTGAACCGTCGACCTCCATGGCGTCGTCTTCAGGGATATTGTCCTTTTGTGCTCCGTACTTGAACTTGTGGTCCAACTGGTCCAACAAAAAATACACTCAGAACGCCCAAAGCCTCAAAAAGAGTGATTAAAATGATTAAGTGGTAGTCTTCATAGCTTCCCAATTTTTAGGGGGGGCTTGGCCTGGATCGGGTACCCCAAGAAAGACATGGCAGTGACTTTTTCTTACTCACCCCGGAGTACTAGTTGATCAAGCAAGTAGCACCAAGGAGAAAGGCTCAAACTACCCTGAGATTACCTCAGGAAATTCCTCAAACCAGAGTATGACATTGTCTTCACTCTTCTATGCTTATTACACTGTAGGTACCCTTGTAAAAAAGTGTAATGTACCGTGTATGATGTCTCTACGAAGGGGTATTCCTCAAAAGTTGCCAGCGTGCGGCGAAAACGTTTGTCAAAAGTTTTGGCGTAGTGGGGTTTGAACCCAGGACCTCCCCCCTAGAGTGTACATGCTTCTCCACTAGGGTACAGTCGAACGCTCCAATGCGGACGGCTATCACTGTATAAGAAGCGTTCTAGTGCAAGTCCTGACCAAGGACGACGGTGAAGCAATACTTCTGATGTAGTGCACAAAACTCCGGGAGCTGAAGAAAATGAAGAATGTAACAAACAGCGTGTGAATCCAGTGGCTTAGCGAAAGGACTAGCGATTTGATAAGTCAAATCGCTAAAAGTTGACGAACACACGTTAGAAATCGTCATCTTTTGTTAAAAACGTATAGTCGCAGTCAAGCGCGACTGAGCCGCATTCACCGAAACAGGCGCGGACGCTCAAACAGCTCGAGGAAAAGAAGGTATGAGCCGTGGTTTTTGACGCTTTTAAAAGAAATTTTGCACGGTTGCATCAGAATTTTCATACACTTTAGGAAAAAGAATGAAACAGATATCCGCACAACAGAGCAGGCGGACAACCTGTCTCTCAGGTATGTTGCTGTCATAACACACGCATGCATTGTGTTCGTGTTGTTTGTTTCGTTAAAACGCTAGGCGTGTCCACCTAGGCTTTTAAGGCAGGTATTGTTCCCAAAATTGTCCTCAAAAGCCGAAAGGGGCATCTATTGGCCTCATACACCTTGATGCGATTGGTATGGTGTAACCATGGGAATTTTGAACGACGACGTACATATACACTGTGTTGTCCGCATGTCGCACTCCCGGTTTTTAAGAAAAACCCCATGACACACTTTGTGACATGCAAAATGCGCTTCACAAGGTGTGTCGCACCTATTCTTGAAACTACTTGACACTGACGCGGATAAGAGGCAAATGCATTCGGTGCCAAGTGTTGCCCGTTTATCCTGAATGGTTTGAAATATGTTTTTGCTTTTCAACAGGGTTGTTTTCGCTGTTTTGTCCCATGGACTGTTTGTCACACGCTTTGGGACACGAATATGCGTGTCCCAGAGCGTGTCGCTGGCTATCCCTTCTTTTGTCCCTCTGCAGAGGCCTTTTGAAATTCTTTGCCACACCGTTTCCTCTTCAAAACAACAATGAAGCACATTTCTCAAAGGGGGATGCCTCAGATACACCAACAGCCCCACATAGCACAGCAACCGCAAATTAGCACACAGATCACCGTGAGTCATCTGCCATGTGTCAAAGTCTACAGTCTGACTATCAACGTGGAGGTTGAAACACAAAAGGCACCTGATATCGGAGTTGTGGAAGTGCTTGGGACTGCTGGCCCTGTTGCTGGCTCCCAGTCTGGGTCACCATTCTCTGTAAAGTGCTGTATAGCTGACATGCAGTATCCACCTTTTGCTGCAAAATTTTAAGTGTGTCAATCAACTCACTTTGTGTTTCTTGGAGCGAGGTCAACTGTTTCTGTATACAAGCCAGAGCAGCCACTTCAGCTCGTCTGCCAGAGCGGGAGGACAGCAGCTTCGGATCAACCGGATGGGCCACATTTAATGCAATGTCAGCAGGCTTTTCACGACACCACAGCAAAAGGAAGCCATAGGATCTTTGATTGGCTTTGATCTGAACTTTGTCTCCACAGCGCAACTGTAGTAACACGGGCATGGTGCGACGTACATCAACCATTTCAGATTCGTTCCGTTCCTGGACGGCCAGTCGTCGCTCAAAACCGATTGCCATTGCAAAAAAGGAAGCTTTGGCTGGTGTCATGCTTGCTTTCAAAAGGAACGTTTTCTTCAGGCCGTACTGAAGCCGAAAAACTGTTGCTGTCTCCATACGCCCCTCAACACCCTGTTGTTTCACACAGAGTCTAATATAGTCCCTGACCTGCTCTGAGAACCCATTACTCAATGAAAACCGGTCACCAGTATCACTCCACCTTGAAGCACGCTGCTTTCTCAGTACCTCCAGCAGCAAAATTTCAGTCGAATGCAATTGCTTACATGCACTTTGTGCTAAGGTTACCTCCCTTCCTTCGCATTCCCCGTTTGATTCTTCGGCCTCTTCACCTTCGTCTTCCTCTGGCGCTTCATCTTCCTCTTTCTCTTGGTAGTCTGATCGTCTGAGCCTCTCATCTTCTGATCCGGGCTCACTGGGTTCACTCAGTCCACGGAGGTGGTTCTCTTCAGGGCTATCTTCACTGTGGTCGCTGCCTTCAGGGATTTCAGGGCTGCCTTCGGGGATTTCAGGGCTGTCTTCATGGCTTGCGGGAGCCTGTTGACACAGAGCACGGCTGCTGGCTCGCACGTTGCACGCTGTGGAATGCAAAATAGCCAAGGCACGTCGTGCGACACGCGATTTACTTGTCACAGCGCGCTACAACATTGCACAAAGCTGCCAAAACGCACCTCTATCCGATGGGCGGATTTTGAGGCAGGGTGTGCGTCGAGTGTCTGCGCCTGTGGTCGGGCGGCCTCACTGGTGCTTCCTTTTGCGCATTTCTGACGAACAAAGAGTGGCCGCCCGTGAGACATTGCGCGACGCAACAATGACTTATCACAGCGCGACACAAAACTGCATGTGTAAACCAGCGGGCGATCGGATGCTTCTGTGGGTGGGAGCTTTCGTTTTTGGTGCTTCCTTGATTGCTTGGCATCATCTGACACATTGGAGAAAGGCTGTGAAGGTAGAAGATGAGACAACCGATGACAGGTTGTCTGACGTGCCTATAACGTATCACAGCGCAACACAACACTGCATATGTGAACCCACGGGCGATCTGACGCTTCTGTGGGTGGAGCTTCCATTTTTGGTGCTTCTTTGGTTGCTTGGCATCATCTGACACATTCCAGAACGGCTGTGAAGGTAGAACATGGCGGAGCCGGTGACAGGTTGTGAGACGTGCTTATTACCTGTCACAGCGCACGCCAGAGACTACAGGCAAAAGCATTTTCAAAATTAAGAAAGGCACCATACTTTCACTCATTTTACATCTGTAAAAAGGTCAATATTACGTGTCAATTCTCCCGCATAGACGGATCTGCGCGACCTGCTGGCGCGTCGTGCGACAAGCAAATGCAGATCACAGAACACACATTTGCGGGTCCACGGTTCAGTGGCTTGAAGAACTGCTTAAACAATATATTGTGATACGCAGAACTACTAAACAAGAACGGAACCAGACAGAATTTTCGAGTCTAGGAAAGCAAAACATGAGTAGACCTGCGACACACCTTGTGAGCCGCATATACATGTCACAACGTGTATCACACGTAACACAAAGGGCAGTGTTCTCACAGCCCCCGATCCATTGAAGACAAGCTTCCACAAATGTTCAACACACATTAAGCTTTGGATGTTGCAATGTATAACCCCCCAAAAAGACTGCCAATAGAGGGTAACAGGGTGAAACAGTAGTGGCACACATTGTGAAGCGCATATGCGCATCACAAGGTGCCTCACCGGGTGTTTGTTGAATAACATATACCTGACATGCGGACAACACAGTGTATACGTATGTCATCGTTCAAGCATCCCATGGTTGCACCATACCAATTGCATCAAGGTGTATGAGGCCAATAGATGCACCTTTCGGCTTTTGAGGACCATTCTGGGACAAATGCTTGCCTTAAAAGCCTAGGTGTCACCGCTTTGGTTGTGGGGGATCTCACCTGCCATGCTCTGCACAGGTAAAACAGTGAATCGGAGGTATGCCAAACGAATGGAGCACGCACCACACACGTAGGGTTAGACTATGCGCTATACTCGCCATGCGTGCCTGTCTTCCGGGCATACACGCATTGTGGCGCTTTCCCTGTGCATCCATTCACTCCCTCCTTTTCGTCACAGTTGTAGAACAATGGGCTTTTGCGTGTTTGCTTTCGCCATAGCGTTAATTTGAGCGCTTTTTTAACGAAGGCAGCACTACCTGCAGTACAGCCCATGTGCTTCTGGAATCCGATCTCCTTGAACTTGAAATTGACAACAGCCTGGCCAAGGTTTTGACACCGGAGCCCGCAGCAGCTCTGAATTATTGAGTGACAGAAATGCGAATGGGGAGCGGCCTGCGAAGAGACCAAAGTGCAGAGCGTCGATTTTCAACCGACTGCTGAGTGATTCAACCGTTGCTACTGAACAGACAAGTCAACAAAGATCGGAGTCTTGTCCGGAGAGAGACCGTTACATGGAACATATCCGCTTGCGCAATCTTGGGCCCTATTACAACCAAGGCCATGGATATTTCAATATCGATGGTTTTGGAAAGGAGAACCTAAGTTTGTTCCCCAGGGTTTGTTGTCTTGGCAGCAAGGTGGTTGTTGACAAGCGGAACAAGCGCAAGTGCCGAGAGAGTCTTTTCACAATCTTCACTATTGCTGCGAAAGCATGCCACAAGGCAACTACCACAAAGAGTCGAGATGATGGTGTTCTTGCGAGCCAACAAACATTCTTGGCCCGACCTCCCAACGGTGCAAGAAAGCTCATTTGAAGCATTTGAGACCAAAGTAGAAGACCACATTGGTGACATGGACGACATGTCTTCAAACTCCGACTACCGTAACCTCTCAATGGGGCCTGCACTTCTTATAATTGTGTTCAACCTCTTTGGTTTCACCAGTTCTTCATATTACCATTCTCGTTTACAAGTCTTATTGTGCACTCTCCACATGTCCACAAGAGTGAATCATACGTTGAGATGTTTTGCATCCTTTGCATTTGTAGGGCTACGGTTAGGATATGGGTTAGGGTCAATCCGACGAGAGAGCTACAAAAGTATGCACAAAAGGGTTTCTTACAATTTGAAAGGTTTTTGTTAGCTTAGTTTAGGGTACCGAGCAAAGAGCATTAGGAAAAAAAGAATAGGGGCACCAGTAAGCAAAATTGTATGCAACAAAACAAACATTCAAACGTGTCATGCTTCAAACAAAGCATTGTATAGCCCAGATTTTTGGCATGCTCCTTCAGCGAAATGTTTCGAAAATTTAGAAACGAAAATCTAAAATTTGTCAATTTTTCGAAAGACAATTTTCCAAAGTTTTCATTGAAACAAAATCACAATTTTTTTCATTTTCATTTCAATCAAAATTTGTCATGCACATCTCTAGCGTTTAAGTAGGGTTCCTTCAAACACTAGGCTTTGTTTTGTGCTGTGCAGTGGTCGTTCAATCCCCTGTTTCCCCTGCGGGTGAGCAAGGGAAGAAGTGTAATACACATGATGCATTGATCGTTTAGGGTTTCGGTAAATCGCTGTAGGGTAGTTTAAGCGCTTAGGGTTGTTTTTGCGCTCGTTGTGGTGCGGCATTCACACGATGCATGGTGCGTAAGGTGATTAAGCCCACAAAGAGCTCACCTTCTGGTTGATTTTGTTCGTGATTGATTGAATATTAGGATAAATCAGTCTGTGGTTGCTCCCTTCAGTGCATGCTGCATGATACGTTAGAGGGTTGTAAGCCATGACCTGTGCATGCGGTAAAACTCTTGTTAGGCTACCCAGGGCTCCGACCTACGGTCTTTAAGAGAACAGGCGCCGTGCCTGAAGCTTTTTTGCTTGATAAAGCTACTGTGGAGACAGCGTATCATTTTTAGGTCAAAGACCCGTATAATACGGCGAGGCCTGTTAGGTTCCTCCGCTGGGAACTGCTCTGCATGTCTACCTCTCAGGTGTTGTAGGGAAGAGTGAAGTGGTGTAAGCAGCAAACCTTTTTTGCCCACGCTAAAAAGGGCGCTGATCACACAATCGACAATGGGCGTCAGCTAGGAATGGCGAGGATTGAACGTCTTCCTCTTGTACAACGGTTAGGGCACGCCGTGCCCACAACACACAAGTGCACCGCCCCCAAGCCCTGGCAGAGAAACGCGCGAGGGCGTCTCTGTCAGGCCACAGCTGCCTAGTGGCGCTGTGTGCGCTTGCTACCTCACAGGTGGGTCAATAGGACCTGAGAGTTCTTTGCCTTTGCTGCCCAGTAGAGTGTGTAGGGGTTAGGGTCAGCAAGCTTGGTAGGGACTGAGTGCGGTTGTGTTCACCCTGCCTACAAAAGCTGGTGCTGGCATTAGGGAGTGTAGTGTAGTGGTGTCTTCTGCTCCGTGTGCTTTTCCTCGCGGGGAGGGGAGTGTGAAAGCTTTTTGGCCTTTAAGAGAACGGTTGTTTTGCATGCCCTTAGCACACTTGGCCACCCCCTTCCTCTTTAGTAGGTGGGGCTTTTGCCGTTTACCCCAAAGGTTAGGCGCCAGCACAGAAATTGGGCGCCATGAGAGTGGTACCAGTCACCGACTAGGACCTTCGGTCCAACAGCAGTGAAGGCCGATGATGGAAGCCACGCTGGGGAGAGAGGTGAGACACATACACATATACGTAGCACACTTAGGGGTATGGTAGCACCGCCAGGAAGGGTAGAATCCCATGGGTCTGGACCAGTTAAGGGTCCTAACTGTGGGTACGCTTGTCCCGAAGGAGGGTGGGCACACCTTGTCTTCAACACCTTGCTTGCCATTCCACCCTGGTTCAGGAACCCACCGCTCTCTGTTGGCTCCCAGAGGTCATCACATTACGGCATGTTCCATGCAACACGTGGTCAACAAGGCACACACTCGCTTGGCGGCTGCAAACCCGATAAGCGGCCATCTGCCTCACGCTGGTAACCACAGGCATAGGAGTGCGGGGCACAACCAGGGCAGCAGCAGGGCTCCAAAAGGAGCGGATGTGTAGTTGTTTGGAGCGCATAACCCGATTGAGGGTGGGGATTAGTACATTCACCGAAGGTGGAGGTCTACAGGAGCACTGATATTGTCCTGGCACACACTGAGTAGGCCTAGTTGTCAGCACAAAAGTGCTCACCGCCCCTGGGAGGCTAGAGAACAGTGGGGTTTGCTAGTAGAGGGGCTCAACTGTGGGTTCCAAAGGGACGGAATCTGTTCACGTAGGCCTCTGTGTTCAGGTGATCCGCAGCTGGGGTGGTCGTATGGAGGAGGAACCCCCGGACCGATCAGATCCCACGGGGACCTAGTCCACCGTGTGGGCGCGTTCTTGGTACTACACTTTGCGGATTATTGTATGGTAGGAGGCTGGAGCAATAGGACTCACCGACCATTGGGCTGCAATCACAATAGGCGGGCTGGTGGTATTCCGATGATCCGCAGTGTTGCTTTCCTCGGTGAGGGGGAAGTGTACCTCCGGGGGAAACCTATACTCCTGCAGCAATGGCCCGAAGGAGACTGCCAACAGGAGGAGGTGGTGTCTGGGGTATACCACCCCCTCCTGAAGCTTGCAACCTCCTCAGTTTGGTTAGGAACAATAAAAAAATAGGCACAAGGAGATTAGCTTTTCTTCTTACGCTGGGACAGCTGCCCCCCGTTGTTCTCAACGAGGTGGGAACCAAAGACGGGGTTGATACCCCCGTTGGGTTGGATGAAGGCTGACATGGGTTCCAAGTTCGCCTGAGAAGCTCCAAAGCCTTCCGGAAGGGTGAGGAATTTGCAACCCTCTTTATACTCGTGGCGGGCTATACCTGCCACGACGTAGTACCCATCGACTGCCATGTCTTCGGCAGCCATCTCCTCACGTTCGTCGGTTTCTTCAGGTGAGGCTGCGGTCTGCAGGTCGATTTCTCGACCTCTTTATCGCTTAGGCGCCACTCATCCCAGGACAAGTCGTCGGGGGAGTGGTAGTGCCTCAACTGCTTAGGGGCACATAGTGGTTCACCACCTAGACGTGGACTGCACCTGACATGGATACCAGATCCATCTATCCTGATGACACGATAGGGCCCAAATTAAGCATCCTGCAGGCAGTTACAGGGCCGAAAGGGTAGTCGTGAGTGGTGAACCAAAACAAGGTCACCAACCTTAAAACTGGCGGGTTGCCGTAGGCGATTGCGTCAGCTCAGTTCACATTCACGAACGTGTCTCAGGGCAGTCCCTGCCTGGTTAGCCTTAGACTGCTTGTGTTCCAGTCAATCCCCAACTGGGCTCTTGGTGTGCTCAGGAAAGGGGGTGCTGAAGAATCCAGCAGGGCTTCCACCATGAAACAGTTTGTCGGGGGTGAAACCTGTAGACGAGCTCCTCTGAGCTTCCATTGTTACTACAGCCCACGGTAGTAGCCGTACCCAATCTTTGGTACGTTCCTGTTTCATCAGGATTCCCAGGTTTTGTTCCACCACACTGTTCTGTCTCTCGCAAAGAGGGTTACACGTGTGAATATAGGGCAAGCCAGTGGTCACCTGAACGTTGAGTACGTTCAGCACACATTTGTACCATCCTGTGTCACTGTGGATGCATACATCTTCATCAGAGTGCACCTCTTTCTGTGCTCCGTATGGCTCGAACCCGTGTTCGACCAACATTTTCACAGTCTCCTCACCTGTAATTTTCTTACTGCAAGGAAACACACCGGTGAAGCGTGACAGGCCACAGGTTACAACTAGGCAGCTATCATAGCCACCAAAGCGTGGTAGGCCGTGGATGAAATCCCGTTAGAGAAAAGAGTTAGTACAATAGGGTATGGGGAAGCTGGAAATCAGTCCCCTATCCCTACTATTGCTCTGCTTGCTGCCATGACAGCCACAAGCATCAACAATGGTCTGCATGCGAGACCACAGTTCAGTCAAGGTCAGACTGGAGTAGAAACACTCACGGAAGAAGTCCATTGAGCGATTAGCGCCAGTGTGACCTGAGCTGAGATGGGACCACTGCAGGCACCCATCGAGTGGTGCCTCAGGCGCAACTATACGATCTCGTAGAAGAGGTATTGGTTATTCCTATACCACTGGTGCCCGTCTATGACGCGGGGTTTGAGACCAGTGCTGAAGGATTGGAGAATATTTTTATGTTCTGACTGATATTCGGTTACAGTCCAACCCTCGAGGATTCCAGCCGTACGCATAGACACTTCCAGCTGGACGTCCATGCGTTGGAAAGCCTCTTTGGCAAAAGCCCGAGAGCTCTCACAAATAGGCACATCAAAGTTGTTGCACGATATATAGTCAGATAGTTCGTTTTCTGTACCAGGGATATGGTGGACGGCTAGCGTGAACTGGCTGAGGTAAGTCCACCACCGTTTTAGTGTCGCTTTTTCTGGTTGTGGGCCCTTCTGAAAGGACTTCACTGTTTCCTGGTCACAAAGCCAGACAATAGGGTTAGATCCAAAGAGTCGGGACTGTGAAGAGAGCACCAACATACCGGCCAAGTGTTCCTGGTCGTAGGTGCTGTAGTTGGAACGCGCCTGGTTCCATTTTCAGTACCAGTGACCAAGTGGCACCAGTCGCCACTCACTGGAGGGATGGTTGCCTTTCAGAGAACCATCACGGTTCAAACCTGAGGTGCGATAATGGCAGTGGGTTAGCTTTGCTGGGTTAAGCTCCTGCCATTGGTAAATGGTTCCACCTCCCCCTACATCACTGGCATCAGTGATCAGGATGATCTCGCCCTGAGGGCAAGGTACTCCGACGCAGTTGGAGGAGGCGATTTTGTTCTTCAACTCCAGGAAAATTTCCTTCTGTTTGGTGGACCACATCCCAGGAGTATTTTTCTTGATTAGGTCTGTTAGAGGGGCAGAGGTGTGAGTAAATTTTCGGATGGGGCGCCGATAGAAGTTAGAGGCGCCCACAAAACTCCTTAGCTCGTGTAGACCCTTGTTAGGGTCATGGCGAATCTGCATGTCCTGTAGGCACTGCATCTTAGACGCGGTTGGTTTCCACCAGCCATACGCCACATCAAAATTCAAGTACTCCGTCTCCTCTTTCATGAACTCGCATTTTTCCATTTCGATAGGGAGAGGGTTTTCCTGAAAAACAATGAAAAAGTCACGGAGGAGGAGGACATGGTCCTCTTGGGTATTGGTACCCAAACTCACGTCATTGATGTTAGCCTCCATCTCAGCCCCTCAAGAAATCAACTCTTGTACTAGACGTCTGCGCCTCGGTATAAAAAAAATTTTGCTCATCAGTTCCAGGAAGAGTGCTCGGGCGTTGGCGACCCCAAGAGGCATAACCTTCCGTTTCAATACACGACCCTTAGGGGTCATAAACGCCAGCAGTACCTGAGCTGCGGCGGTCACATAGGATTTTATGACGTCCAAAAATCCCAAAACCTGCAGCATAAAAAAAAACACCCTTTTAAGTGATTAGCATGCTGTAAATTGTGTTTGGATGATGTGTGTGTCCATACAACATGCTGTTTTGCATCCAACACGTTCAAAATAGGGGAGGGGTCCTTCAACTGCTTTTCTGTGGCCAAAAAAATCCGCGTTTGACCAAAAAACGGCCATTTTTTCCATGAAAAATGGCAAAAATTGGTGCATACACATGCTGCAAATTGTGTTTTTGTGATCTGTGTGCCCAGACAACCTGCCTGTTTGCATCCAGCACCCTCAAAACAGGGAGAGGGGGGTCTTCAACTGCTTGTCTCAAGCCGAAAACCTCAATTTTTGACCTGCCAGAAACAACTGCGCTTGTCCATTTTCGTTTTATACCTGCATTTGGCAATGCGCTCAAGGGTGTTTTTCATGGTAGGAATAGTCCCCGACTGGTCCCGTTTCTTTTTTGACCTCCCCGTAGTCAACAACCAGTCGCAGGGCAGTCGATCCGGGTTTAGCAACCAGGAAACAGGGACTGCAGTGATGAGGGTAATCACCGTTCTTATATTCCTCCACGAGGCCAGCATCCATACATTGCTGTATCTGACCCTCAATTTCCTCACCCTGTTCTTGAGGAGCGGGGTAGGCACGGCGTCTCACCCGCGTTTTCTCAAACTCGGGTTTGAATTTCAGGTTCATCTAGACCAGTTTTTTGCATTAAAGAGGGGGAGGCAAGGCGACGAACACCTCCTCATAGGTTAGAAGCAGTTTCTTCAGTCGAGGGTCAAGGTTCATACTCTCGATTTTCCGTTGGAAATACTCCTCCTCATGGAGGTTGGTCTTTCCACGTTCATCTTTTCTCTGCCGATCAGTAGTTTGGGCAGGTAGCGGCCTGTCGTCCCACTCAGGGGAACATTGTTGCCCGTGGTGTAGAGAGTACAACAGGGGTACCTCTAGATCAGGCAACGTGTACAGCTCATCATCCTCCTCAGACAATGGAGGATTTCCTGGTCTGTCTGAGGTATTGGAGTCGCTCTTGGCGCTCGCTAGCTCAGGCTCTCGGGTCTTTGGAGTTCCTGGGCGTCATGCTCTGACAGAGGCATGTTATTAGACGCAGGCCGCGCTAGAGCCCCAGAGTGCTGAGCTGCGGACTCTCCTGAGCAAATATGTTGCATGTGAAGCGCACATTTCCGAACAGGGGAGCGTTGTTCTGAGGTTGACTCGAGATCTACCTCCTGCTGCAATAGCTGGGCCAAGAAGGCACTGTGTTTGAGATCAACACAGCTGGGGTCAACAGGGGGAATAGAGCTGGCCATTTCAGAGAGCTGATCGCCGGCACCTTCCCTCACAATTGCAGGTTTTAGTTCATCAACGTCGGATTCACACCCTGTAAGTGTGGCTGAAGGGTGCTCAAGGGATCGTTTTTTGAGATCCAACAGGGTCAGACCACAATTTTCGGCCATTACCTCTTTCAGTAGCACCTGGTCATGATCACACAGGGGTAAAGAGTTGAGGGGTCCATCAACGATGAATAAGAAACTGGTCTACTCCGGGGCTTGCATAGCGGTGTCTGAATCCTGAGGCACGTAGATGGGACCGTCGGGGAGTTGCACTCTTCCCACAGTTGGTCGGTCCAGCAGTTGACGCCAATAGGTGTGTTCGCCTTAACCACCCCAGTCAGTGGTACACAGGACCACCCTTCCTCCCTCATAGGCAATTTTGGTTAGAACCTTTGCGAGCAGAGAGAAGGGAGGGTTGGCATAAGCTAGGCCCATCACTTTCAAGAAGAAGTGGAAGGCCTTTTTCAAATGTTTCTAGCAAAACAACTGCATGAAGTGCTGGTGTTGGCTCGCGAACAATTCAACCTGGATGTCATCCAGGGATACCTTGCAGGGCCGTCAGTCGATTTTCAAGGATGTGTGGGGCCAACTGGTAGTTTTCGGTACGATAGTTTGTCCGTGCTGAGTAGCACAGCCCGGAATCTTTTCGTCTTGACAGCTCTAAAGGTACGGAGAAGAGGCCACTGCCGAAGACGCACTGAAGACCATAGGGACGTTGGAGGGACAACATTTTTACCCGGGGGTTTTTTCCACAGAAAGTCGGTGGCAATGACGATTTCAAAGGCGTCAGTGTCCAGCACTCTGCAGTGTTGCATCACGGATTCGTCGCCAAGTCGGATAGACACATCGACAACCCCCAGGGAATGGATGGTCTGCCCATCCCCTACTCCTATGGCCACAGTCTTAGTTTTCTTGAAAGTTTTTAGCAGGCGCCGGGCCACTATAGAGAGTGTTGCGCCGGTGTCAAGCACTGCCCGAAAAATCTGATCCCCGATTTTCACGAGGATCCAGAAAACCAAGTCCTCCTCTTCAGAGCCGCCCTAGTACTCTCCATCAGGGAATTTCACGTCCATCCCCGCAGCCATGAGCGATTTGGCCATCCAGGCCAATCGTCTCTTCTTGGATTTGAACTCCTCTGGTGAAGGGTCATTTCCCTGAGGCCGCTTCTTAGGGTCATCCATGGGAGAAGGAGAAGTAGCGGGGGCTGACGAGCGCCTCCTGGGGTTATGATTTGGGGTTCCATCCTTGCCACCCCCTTTGCCTCCCCTTTTACCACCCTTGTCTCAATCCTTGGGGGTTTTGGAGGGTGTGTTTTGGGCTTTCTGAGGTTCAGCCTCCTGGCGTTTGAGTTTTTCACTCTCACGCCTTTTTATGTGGCATTCGTCCTCGTAGAGACGACGTTTGCCACAAAACCCACAGGTAATGCTACACCTGAAGTGATTCTGGTGGTTCACTGTTTTTCGATGTTTAGTCTGCTGTTGTCTTTGGAGTTGCAGCACGCAACCACTGTGATGATCGCCGTCAGGGGCATGACAAGGACCCCCTTGTCATTGACAGCTTTGCAGTAGAAGAGTGGGGGTACACCTGCTTCGTGTTTCACGTCATTTATGGCACGTAGGTTACCCCCCCCTTTACCTCCACCCTTGTTGGGGTTAGTGGGGGCTTTTGACCGTCTCGATTCACCACAATCAGGGGTGGGGTTGGCATCTTTTCCCAGGTGTCTGTTGAGGAATTTTTCCATATCGGAGTCATTCTCCCTCTCCATAGCCAGCTCAATGAGCACGTTCACCAGGTCATCATACGTATGTGTAGGCCGCTTCCTCTCGGAAGTAGACCTGAAATCTTCCCACGTACGAAGGGGAATTTTACCCACAAGCCACAGGCGGGGGTCACAGGGTCCATAGGAACCCACGTTCATCCTGGAGGACAGATACTTCAGGTCGCACACATATTAAGAGATTCGCGCAGCGGAAGCAAATTCAGGGAGCATAGGACGCTCCCCAATCTGTGTGCGCACACTGAGATCTGTCTCATAGACGGGGACTGTTTTCTTCAGTCTATGAAGAACCTCAGGCCACGTTGAACAGGTTTTCACAATTTGTTTAACCTGTTTCTACAGAATGTTCTTTTTGCATGAACGCTTCAGAAGCGAACATTTGGTGGCTACATCCACATGAGACCGGCGAGTCAGCAGAAAAAATTCTGCAAATTCCTGTGCCCAATCGGGGAGATTTCTCGGGTCAAAGTCCGGCAGTTCTAGCTGGATGTTAGCTTGGGCAATAGGCTTGCCACTCTTCCCACCCCCTGAGGCTGGATCCGAGGGGGGGGGTAAGTTGCCAGCGAGTGGTGCCAAAGGCGTTAGTTCCCTCTTCTCGGTCTCAGTCGCTGGGACATCCTGCAGCTCGGTCTCATACCCCAGAGCCAGCGTATGGTGCTCTTGAACGTACGGCACAACTGCTGGCCACACTGTTATCTGGATCAGACGACCCGGCCGTGACAGCCCTCTCTGAGGCTGCAAGGGCGAAATTGGGTATCACTGAACCCTTAGCCAACCTGGCGATGGCCTCACCTTCCCCAAGTTTGACCTCATTCGCCAATGATCTCAAAAGATCAAGGGTTTCCAGGTTTCTACCCAAGGTTACTTGCCCCAGTCCCTTTCACCGTCGCGCCCGAACAGTGCCCATCGCCTCCACATAGGCCCGACATGCTTCTGGTGTTCTCATTCTTGTGGGTACTTCTGGACGCCAGGCAGGCTCTTTGCATGGTGGTGTAGTGAACGTAGGCCAGGGGATACCTCTCGAGCGGCCCGGCAGGGAAGCTGTGTTGGCCAGGTCGGTCGGGAGGACCGAGTAGTAGTAAGAGTCAATGTCAGTCTGGGACGGAGACCCTATTGCTTCGATGGGCTGTTCACCATCCTCTCCTCGTATTGACTGATGATAGTCTTTGTGCAGCATGTACTCATCCATGCTCCTCTTCAGGTCATCCTGCTCTTCAGGGATAGTGGACGATGAGGCAAGACAAGCCGAACGGGAGAGGGAGACTGCAACAGGCCTGCGAAGGTGCTCCAGACTGTCACCAAGGGCCGCTAAGACCTCCGTGGTTAATGGTATTTGTGGCGCTGCAGGTTGAGGTCTGGGCGCCAACACTTCAAATTCTCTGGGCGCTTCTTCGTTTGCCCTTCTATGATGTACTGGATCTTCCTGAGACCCAGATGCGACCCTGAGTCTGGGCTCAGTGAGGTTGAGCCCACTACCCAGCTGTACATTCCTGATGGGGTATGTTCTTGATGACATTGCCATTGATGAGAGGGACATGTTCTTCAGCTGGTATCGGGTCTTGGCTTGTGTATTGCTCAGATCTGTTCAGGGTCGGTTCAAAAAGGACTCAAGGGATGCCTCTGCTACCGGAAAGAATATCCTCAATTAGTGCCCTAAAGGATTTGATGAAATCCTGTAGGTTTTGTAGTTTGAAAACAGGACCACAGCAGGTAGTAGAGCATGAACAGGATATGGATCGAATGCATGAATGGTTTTGATATCCAAGGTACCAGAAAAGGGCTGCATATAGACAATGCATGATTAAGTACAAAGATTCAATCACAAATGGAGAAAACAAATGATTTTTATATGGAACGCTGACATAGGTCTGGCCTCAGAAACAGTCCCATGCACCTCATGTGCACCTTTTGACATGCAATGGAGTAGGTCAGGGATCTGGAGCATGTAGGTTGGGCCAAACACAGGATATGGCTTGGCCAGCATGGCCAAGCAACTGAATTCAGAATCGGTTAAAGCGTAGTCCCACAATGAGTAGGAAAAACAATTGAGTATAGGGGTCCTGAGGTGGGAGACCACTAGGCTTAATCAACAAGGCCCAAGGCACGGAATGCCTAATGTATTTCGGTATTACCTCCATGAAGGAAAATACCTCCGATCACTTCAGTGGTAGAGGTGAACTTCATGGGGGACTAGGGTTATGTAATAGGTTAGGACCGTTGTCCAGCCTTGATGGCCAACTGGGGTTTAAAACCAGGGTTGTGATTAATTTCAGATCGTAGGTGTGTTTTGTGGTCATCAATTGACAGCGAGCGGCTGATGCCTGTGGGCGGGCGCGTGCTCTGTGGGTCGCGCGTTAAGGCAGGCCAGGCCGAGCGAAGAACCATATCTTCTGTGTTTTTACTGTTAGATCTACCAGTGGAACTTAGGATCACGGATGGAAACGGCAGAAGACTATAGGCTGCTGTAGCACGTACGTTGATCGCTTCGGTGGACAAGTGGTGAGGGAAACCAAGGCCTTCCTTTCCCCTGCTACAGTGGTAGTCGGTAGTTATGCCAAAGGCTACCAGCTCATGGGGTGTCTTACAGAGAGGATGACATGTGAGACTAATGGAAGCTAGTTAGGCGCACAGGAGTATGGGTGATACCTCCGCTTGTTGTCTGCACCATGTGTTACACAATTTGATGCATCATGTGTATGTGTGTTCAAGCATTCCCGATTGTTGATAAAGCGTGCATATCATTCCTTGGGTCAAGATCGTGATGAGTTTCCATGGAGGTTGAATTGGCGTATTCTTTGATGAAATTCCATGATCTTCACTCTCCATTGTGTCTGCATATAGTTAGCATGTGTTGATAAGTTGCCTTTCCTTTGCCTTCAACGTGCACTATGATGCTACATGTTTCCATGTGTCAAAAGACCACGTTTGAAGATGGGGTTGGCATTGTTTTGACCATTGCAAGTATATGGGTCAAGGTTACACTATACCATTCCCATGCTTCCTAAATCTCTCATGGGATGGTATACACTTCCTGGTATAACATGGTTGTGGGTGCCTATGGCATGATGGCATGATGACCAAGGAAAGGAGAGAGTGTTAGAACTCTTCCAAAATTTATGCATATTCCGTAGTACACACACACTCTCTCGCTTCGGGCTATGACAGGAAAGGTTGGGAAATTGATATTGGTGTGAACCCATGGTATTCATTTTGATCTTCGGGAACACGTTCCCGAATTTCTTGGGTTATGTTGAGTCCACTCATATTGCCTTGCTCATGCCAACCTTTCTATCTCTCTCGTCCCAAATGCCGTAGGTCCAATGTTCACTAGTTGGTGAATGGGAGCCTTCCATACATAGTCGCATCATGTTGTGAATATTGATGTGTTTGTCCATCTCCCCCTTTTTTTTGTTCCGTCGGAGTGAGAAGTAAAGTGTAGGGTAGGAATGGATCTTTGGTTGTCCCTGCCCCCCGTCTTATTCATTGTATGTGCAATACATGAGTTGGGGATAGAGTAAGAAAAAGTGCTTTTCCAATGCTTTGGGACATACTCTAGTGTATTAGAGATGCACTGAGCATCCATGCATTTTTATCTTAGTATTGGTCCCACCAAAAGTGGTGATAACACATTTTGACCTATGGAACCAAACACCCAATCAGGATATGGAGTGGACCCCTTAATCCCCTTTCAATGTGAAGTAAAACATCTTTTCCTGAGTTGACTGAGCACTGACATACCTAAGGTAGAGCCTATGAATTTATCTATGTTTTTCCATGAATACTTATCTGCCCTAGTGGTATGCACCCTAGGGGGCTAGGCACCTCTTTTTGAGAGGTCCTGGGTTCAATTCCTGGTCAGCCTAGCTAAGTAGGAAGATCCCATGTGACATGGCAGTGACCTCATCGCCACATGCCCTGCAAGATCAGCACATATGGGACCCAAAACAAAGAGTGCACATCTCCTGAGATGGCACTATGGAGAGAGAGTGACCATGGGGCAGTTTTCTAACTCTTTTCCAAAAACATTTCAGCTATCATTGTGAATATGCATTCATTTGTGACCTGAGTTGCAGTTTCTGTGAATATCCAATCATCTTTCACTGTTTACACTGCAGCCCTTCATGCTTTGATCCTGATCTTCTCCTCTTTGCACACTTCTGGCTTGGGTTATCCTGGATTGACTCTATTTCTGCAAAACAAAGGTTTTCATCTTCCAAAACAAGCAGCAGGAAACCCTACACCTACAGCAAGCAGCAGGAGAAGCAAAAACACAGTGCCGAAAACACTATAAACTTTTCTGGTAGCAAGAGGCAGCCTGTCTCTGCGCACCGGCAGCAACCCCGTGCCGTACATCCAGTGCGCCGAGTACGGGCAAATATAAGCAGAAGGGTGAAAGAAGATGGATCCAAGAAAGGAGGACGCTGACGTGAAGACAGCGCCAGCGCCTGAGGCACCGGCAAGGCCGGCACCTGGCGCTGTACCTTCGGCGGAGCCCTTACATGGGCCAGTGGATACGGCTGAGGACTCCCTGGATGGGCTCCAGACGGCCTTCGGGGCCCTGTCTGTCGAAGAAGTGGTCTCTCAGCCTCAGCCTGTGAAGAGGAAGAGAGAGAGCGAGAGCGAGAAGGATGCTGGAGGAGAAGCAGACGAAGCAGAGGAACAAGGGCAAGACCTGACGAGTATCCCTACCTTCGAAGGCGCACCAAGCGCTTGTGGCCTCCACGCATCACCCTCTCCCATAACCACCACACTCCCAGCCGCCGCAACATCCACTTCCACAACCAACCCGCCTATGGCAGAGGGCACAGGCTTTACTGGCATGCCTCACTACCCCGCCTATGGTATGGGCCCACCTACCACTGCGCTCCATGAGGCAACTACTGCCAGTGAGCCGGTGGCTTCCAGCTCTGCTCCGCGATGGTATGCGGCTGACTATCCCCATCCACTACACGCTACTGGAACCTACATGGATGTTCCTGGGTATGCACCTGGGTATGCACCCTTGAGTGGGTTGAGGAGAGGTCCAGAGTCTCTTGGAGGCAGGAGTAGAGGATCGGGGAGATCCTCCAACAGGTCCCTGACGCGGTCAGAGATCAACGAGGTGCTCCTAGGAGCCACTTCAAAAATCGTGGGCGACCTCACATAAGAGATCCGTGAGAAGCTGGAGCCCCTGATGATCCCGCCCCAACCGTCACCTATCTCGCTGGGAATGTCACCCCACCGAGTACAGGCTAACCACCTGACGGCAGGGTTGACAAATACCCTGGGGAGCCTGAGGAGCAGACCGCTGCCGACGCCTGCAGCTATTCCGAGAAGTCCCTTCGTGCCGAGAACGGCCCAGCCGCCCTACAGCCACGTGACGAGCTCGACGAGGGCCGAGCTGGACCGGCTGGGGCTGACAGCCTTAAGGGCTATGATGGACGTGGAGCCTTATGGCTCCAGTGATCTAGGCGGAGACCCCTCCGATGACGAGCCGCCGTCGATGGATTCTTCTTCGCCCTCAGATGATGATGACCCTGAGGACCCCGAGGACCCCAAGGGTAAGAAGAAGAAGAAGAAGAAGAAGAAGACCCGACGCCCTGAAGGACGCCGAGCTCAGGAGGCGAAGGCTATTGCCACCTCCAAGATAGTGGTGAACCTGCCTGAGTTCACAGGCAAGGACCTCAGCGAGTTCGCTGAGAACTTTGGCCGGTTCCTACGACTCACCGGCCAAACCCACGCGAGTGGGCGAGTGAAGTGCGATCTGCTCCTGCAGTGCTGCAAGACCAAGTACCTGGAGAAGCAGGGCCGGCAGATCGTGACTAACTCCGCCACCTTTGCCGATGTGTTGGTTGCCCTGGAGAGGCAGTACCCGACCTACGAGACCGACCTCTCCATCAGGGTCGAGATCCAGAACCTACCCGTGCTGCCCAACAACCCCAAGCCTGGCAGGGTATCTGAGCTGTTGGCTGATCTTGATCACTGGGCTGGGCGACTGACGCCCGGCTCCTACAGCAGCGACGACCTGCTATTCTGGTTGGTGGCCAAGCTCCCTCGAGAGCTATGGGACGAGTGCCGTTCGACGGCTGAGCGCAAGGCTAGATCCCTCCACTACGAGGATCTATGCGTGCTGCTCCTGGAGCTGGCGCTGGAGAAGGAGAGCGACCAGCACCTGAACAACTACCGTCCTGGTGGTGGAGGTTCTGGAGGCAAAGGGTACCAAGGGTCCCGACCTGGGCAGGGGACTACCCCCAAACACGCCCACGCCCGTACCATGGAGAACGTGAAGGAGCTATTCTGGTGTGATGCCAGAGACGAGCAGGGCCACCTGCAGCACGCCTCTGACTGCGAGCAGCGAGACTGCTTCGTAGTTCAGGGGAAGCAGCAGGAAAAGAACACCGGCGCTAAAGCGAAGCTGCCGGATCATTACCGGTGCACCATCACGTGTGCATTCTGCGGTAAGCAGAAGCACTACGAGGATGAGTGCTACCATAAGCAACGCCTATCGGCGAAGCTTAAAGGGGAAGATCCTGGCAAAGGCTCAAGCAAAGATGGAGGCAAAGGCAAAGGCAACGACTCCGGCAAGGGCAAGTCGAAAGGACGTGGTCAAGGTGGTCAAGACAAGGGTCAAGGTGGACGAGGAGGAGGCGCTAACCGCCAGCCCGACAACAAGAACAAGGACAAGAACAGAGGCAACCCCAACCCTAATCCAGGGGGGAACTCCGAGCCCTCTGGAGGGCAGTCTGGTCCTACCACACGCTCACAAACGCAGGCCCAGCAAGAACAAGGAGCCAAGCGTGAGCATGAAGGTGGTGATGACGGCAACGCTAAGAAGAGGAGCCGTTTCATGAGGATGGCCCGCAAATTGCGGAACAAGGGGTTCAAGGTGACCTGTCCCGCGGAGTTCTGACGGGGACGCTCTGGTGGCACCCAAGACCTGGTGTTTTGGGTACGTATCGGACTAGGGGGACGCGAATACCTGGGGGTATTGGACACTGGCGCCACCATATCTATAGTGGCCAAGAAAATTTTACCTTGTGGGAGCCTGAAGAACACCATGACCACCGCCGCTATACGCATGGGGGATGGACATGTGGTGCACAGCTGCGGGGACTGTGAAGTGGAGGTACCTATGGGCTCCAGGACTATCGCCCATCGGTTCTATGTGATGGACACTGAGGCCTTCGACTTTGTACTGGGTACTGACTTCTTCGTACAGCACTCCCAGATACAATCCCTGACGCTGCAAGCGCCCTACCTCCTCTACGTGGGCCACGGCAGTGGCAGAGAGTCTGTGCCACTGGAGCAGTCGGAACATACCTCGAGTTACCTGTGACTATCGAAGGAGGAGCCCTCGAACATGATGGCGGCCTCCAAAACTGAGGACTATCAACTATTGGGGGAAGTCCTAGACCAAGGTCTGAAGGAGTTGGGTTACTCTCGAGAAGACCTAAGTGTGGAGTTGTTCGCCAGCGACAAGCAAAATGTACTGGACCTATACTGCAGCAAGGGGAAGAACTGCAGCTACAAATTTTACTGGCCCTCTTTCGGGATGGCCTACGGGAACCCCAGATTCAGCGAACTCGGGAAGGTGCTGAAAGTGCTGCCCTGGGTCGATGTGGGTGCCGGAGGGCTCGGAGCCGGCAAGACCAGTGGGGCAGGCACGCGAGGAGTCTCCCTGGATGTTGTTATTGGGGTTGGAACCGGATACACGAACACCAACGGAGGCGAGAGCAGCGACAACAGAAGCAAGGTCCATGCTGATTGTGGTCCGGCAGAAAATCCCAGTCTATGAAGAAAATTGAGGGGAATTATTCTACATACATCTGAGTGTCCAAAACTGTCCGAATGAATTTAAATAATCCATTTATGTAAAATTGTATGGCCGATCTGGGCCGCGAGCGCGCGTCAACGGCAAATGGCGATTCCAGCTAAAATAGCGGAATGCGGCGGATTTACGGGAAATGGACCGCGGAATCAAATCCGGCATATCAGAAATATATAGGAAATATCCTGTGACTGAGCTGCGAGGCGGCAATTCCGCCGAAGCAAAGAAAATGACCAAAATGTAGCCAATCTGGGCAGAATGTCTGAAAATCTGAGCAGATGGGGCTAGCCGCACTTACACTCCCCCTCCAAAAACACACTGGGGTGTGTCGCTACGTCAACGAAGAACGTAGTGCGGGTAAGTCCCAGAAAAACATAGAAATGTAGCCTCGATGAGGCGAAATCTGCTTGATCTGACCTGAATTGGGCTGAATTGGCACTGAATCAGGGTGGATGAACCTGAAATGAGACAGAATGAGAAGTGACGAACAGTCCTCCGTGCTGTAAAACATTAGGTCACGGGCTAAAAAGCATGTAAACGTATCGAGAATCGATACCAAACCATGCATTGGTTGAGAATGAGGTAGATTATTGGTGAATTGAGTGGGGGGATCAAGAATTGGAGTGACATCTCAGCGCTCTGGCACAGTTTCGCTGTCGCGGGCACGCTACGGTGTCCTCGCCGAACTCTACATCGTGTTATCCCGCTTTTGTCGTTCTGAAAAGTACAGCATGTGACTCAGATTTGGCGCATCTGGTGGATGATCACAAGATTCAGCAAAATGAGAATGAATTCGGGCAGAGATGAAGGGGATTGAGCAATCACCGAGAGGTTAAACAAATACACATGTAGTCTACAGACCCTAAGTGAACAGTAGATCATAAGCGTCAACGAAGTTAGGCAAAGCCGTCGACAGATCTTCGAGGAATGATGGGAGATGACAAGGAAATCAATCTAAATTGTCCTAACATGAGTAAATTCCCTGAGATGAAGGTGAAATGAAGTGGAATGCGTACAACAGAAACTACCAACACCTCCGTTTAGACTAAAGTTAATATATATTGTCGTTTATTCAGCTCAATTGTGCTTTCCGGCACGTTGGTTCGCGAGCATCAAACAGATTCTATCAAAATGTGGATCATGTGATGATGCATCATGATGGGACATGCTGGCCCTGGATCCTTGGCATGTAACGCGCCGAAGGTTCACTGAAGGCGCTTTACTGACAGTATATAACTGAGAGACACCGAATTTACAGTGGCGGTGGTGTCAATCGACTTGGACAAGGCCAATCTTTCGATGAGATCCCACAAGACACTTGGATTCACCATTTTCGACAGTTTCTGGTCGGATTGAGCTCACATTGGCGTGTGCCAAAAATACAACGAAGCTTACGGACTTCAGAGGTTGCTGTTAGAAGTCCCTAGAGCTCCTAGATGAAGATTGTCTGAACAACTGACGTCTGGGTTTCGTACAACAGTGGCAGAATGATGGACAAACCTGAGAAATTCAAGGTAAATTTGAGGATCCTGGATCTGAATCTGGACTTTGGCGTCAGCATCACAGCAAATGAAGGTGAGATCTGAGTTCCTGGCGTCGCATCTGGTGCAGCCAGTACTACAGGGGTTACCTGTAGGGGTGCATGTCACCGGCCGGTGTTTTGATTATGTACATTTGCTTCCATCTGCACGAGTAGCCAAATTCCAAAGATGCACAGACCAACAGAGACAAGATTACCCCGAATCTGCCTGAATTAAGCCTGAGTTTGGTTTTTTCTGAACACGGCAGCACACTCCGTCAGCGTATCTACGCCTTGTCTGCCTAACGGAGACCAAAGAAAAGTCAATTGACGTCAAATTATCAAACATTCGCAGTTCTCCACATCATGACATAAACAGAAAGAATGAACAGTGGATTGAGCAGAATGTGGTAGGATGGCTTCTCAATTCGGCCAAGCACGAATACAGGTGACCACCAACCTGTCTGGTCGGGCCCTGGTACGGCTTGGGCGCTGCAAATCAGCGGCCGAACTCGAAGCTTGGTCCTCATGTGGCTCCTGGGCTGGCCTGACCGCAGGAGGGGGGATCGACGGATCAGCCCTGGAATGTGGCTGCTGAGGGCCGTAAAAGGCTGGATCTCGATTCACCACAGGTCGTTTTCCGTCGCTCTCCACTTGTCTGTCTGGTTTCGACAAACAATCTGTCAGGAGTACACCAATTTCGGGGTGCTTCTTCAGGAAGTCAATGAACCCCTTGGTGTATCCATGGACAAAAGATTGGGCTGGTTCCCAGTTGTTGTGACTGGAATCAAAGCCCCTCCACTCACACAAAAATTCCCATTCGCCCTTGGCGTCACGTCTTGCTTCAACAATCCTCTTGAGTTCGTACTTTCCCCCTTCGATTACCCGATCAGACAAGTGTTTCGCAGTCCAAAAAAGGGGTTTAACTCGATCCTTGGGGGAGGGGATCTCTCTCTTGAGGCGATCGCCCGAAACGTCAATTTCCCTGCTGACATCCACACGGATCCTCCACCTGTTCTCCCCAAGACGCGCTGTAACAGCGAATGGCCCCTCCCACAAGGGAAGAAGCTTGTCATCTCCGTCCAGGGTGGTGTCGGATTTTCGAAGCCAAACTCGATCATCGACTTCAAAATTGTGGGGGTTTTTTCGACCTTGATTTTGAACCCAAAGCCAGTCAGCTTGATGCTTCTCGATTAATTTCGACACAGATTTATCTGCTCGTTGGACTTCGTCCAAAAACAGCGAAGCATCCTTACAGGGGCGAGGATTATTCAACGGCATGTTCCACCAACACTTCTTTCGTCCAAAGACAATTTCATTTGGAGAAAGGCCATGATACAAAGGCGTGTTGTGGTAACGGCGAAGCAATGCGAAGAGAACTTCAAGCCAGTGGAAATCCTTCTCACTCGCGAGCTCCTTACGAAGCATATTTATAACAGAGCGGCCGGCTCTTTCGCCAGGCAGCGCTCGATGCGAGTGGATTTCACACCTGAGGTGGTGGATTCCAAGGCGAGCACACAATTCTCTCCACCATTCGGAGGTGTACTCTTTGCCTGAGTCCGTGACCACCTCGGATGGGACGTCCCAGCCTCCCATCCAGGTCTGCGCGCACCATTTGGCGGCAGCCTTGCCAGTCATCGACTCAATGTTGCAAGGCAACACTTGAATGTAGCCGGAATGACGGCACTGAATAAGGAGCACACCATTGACCTTTTTGTTAGTCCAATGGCACTCTTCGTCATCGAGTTCACCGAGATAGAAGAAATCACTGGTGACTCTGTTAAAGAGACGCTCCGGAATAGGATGAGGCCTCAGATGGCCGTGCTTCTTCGCGCTGGGAGGCGTCGAGACAGCACATTGGGCACATCCGGCAGCTACTTTCATGCAATGTGTGTAGAGCCTCGATCCAAACAGCCTATGCTTAATCATCGACCACAGTCGACGGCCATGTGCGTGGGGGGACTCCCATTTGTGCCACCAGTTTAACACTCGGGGGGCTAGGGCGTCTGGCACACACAATTTACCCTCCATCCACAGCTTCCCCCCATCCAACGAGTACTCAGGAAAAATCCCATCCCTGTGAGCATCTTTGGATTTGAGATTTCCAAAGACCTCTTTAAACATGGGATCCTGCAGGTAATCGGACGTCCAGTCACGGATGATCAGGGAATCCTTAGGCAGGGGTGGAGTTTTGGCCGGATCTCGACGCTTAATGCCTTGGATCAACCGAAATCGATTTACTCGTCGGGTGTAGTCAAACCGTTTCACACTCCCTGTGGAGGGATCGGTGACATTTTCCACGACTTTCATCGTTTTGGTGCAGATCTCATGGGCATGCGCCGGATCTGAGATGGCCGTGATGTCGTGACACGGCAATGCGTGCTGTTTGACAGCGCACTGCATGCATGCCCGTCGAATGAGTTTCTTTTCTTCCTGATCCCATTCGATGATGACATGGCGGTCCTGCTCCGTACCATGGATGTTGGTACTTTGCAGCCCCTCTGAGGCGGGGTAAGCCCATCGGCTCAGAGCATCCGCTACCGTGTTGTGTTTTCCAGGCAGATACGACACATGGAGGTCAAACAGAGAGAGAAATTCGTGCCATCTGGCCCGTCGACCAGCTGGGCTCGCGACAGTATCAATGTGTTCGGTGGCCCAATACTCCAGAGATCGATGATCCGTCAGGACCTCGACTCGATTGGTGCCAACCCACGATTGGTACTTTTTTAAAGCACAGATGATGGCGTAAGTCTCTTGCTCACGCGGCGACCATTGCATTTGGCGTGGGGCTAGCTTCCGAGACCAAAATGCAAGAGGGTAATGATCGCCGGTGGCTTCATCAACCTGTTCAAGGACAGCTCCGATCGCGTACCTAGATGCGTCGGTTCTAATGTAGAAGGGTCGGTCAAATTGGGGCACATGCAACGTGGCGACTTCACAGAGGGCTGCCTTCAAGTGATGGAAGGCCTCCTCGCACTCGTCAGTCCACTTGACACGAACCTTTGAACCTGCCTTGCCTGCATCTCTCCCTACCTTCAGTAATTCAGTGAGGGGGGCAGCAAATTTGGCATAATTCGGCACAAAAGTGTGGTAAAAATTGCAACAACCCAGGAATCCTCTCAACTCCGTGATCGTCTCAGGGCGCTTCCACTTTTGAATAGCGACGAGCTTCCCTGGACTGGGTCGTCGAGTGCCATTCTCTAGGAGAGAACCACAAAATTCGACTGATTTTAAAAATAATTTTCCCTTCTTTGGCCCACAGATCAGCTGATTGGCGTCAAGAATGTCCAAAACTTGGTTCAGCTGCTTCTCATGTAGGGCCACCAGCTCGGCTTCGGTCAGTCCCTCCCCCTCCGTCGCGATGATTATGTCATCTATGTACACACTCACGAAAGCACGAAGCTCCGGATGGGTTGTGAACAGCACATCCTCCATCATTCTTTGAAAAAATGAGGGGGCGTTCTTCAATCCCATGGGCATGACGGTCCATTGGACTGGGCCACATGGCGTGCACATACAAGTAAGAGGTCTGCTGTCCTTCCTCAACGGCATTTGGTGAAAGCCGTGACGGAGATCCAGCACAGAGAACAAACGACCTCTTGCCCTCTTGGCGATTTCCTCCTCAATGAGGGGCAGGGGGTGAGAATCCGCCTTGGTTTCGGCGTTGAGATTGCGAAAATCAACCACCATTCGCCAACCATCAATGGTGTTCTGGTCTGCTGGCGGTGGCTTCGGGACTGTGAAGGGTGAACAACACCATTCGCTGGTCATACAACCCTCAAGCCAACCAAATTCCCTGAGATTTCTCTCAATGATTTTTCTGAGAATCTCATGTTTGTGTCCATGATTTTCATAAGGGCGCTGTTTCTTTGCCTTGTACCCTTCACGAAGCTCGATGAAGGCTTCACCGAACTGTCCACGGACAGGGGGATCTTTGATCAACTTCCCTGAAAGGGTCGAATCCTTCCGTTTCTCAAAAATCTTTTCTCTTGACTTGGAACACAATTCAGTGTCCACCTGATCGCCAGGAACTACTGTCGAAAAAACTTTGGCGACTTCTTCGGCTTTGGCAGGAAGAATCTTCTTACGGATGTCCCTAAACAGGTCCGTATCAACTGCCTCCTGAAGATAGGTGGGTCTTGTGTCGAAATCCCAGAGATTTTCCTCGCGATCCAGCTCCTCGAAAGGATCCATGAAAGCTTCCACAGGGGGTTTTTCATAAAAAACTCTGAATTTGCGGCGCGATTGGAGATTTTTCCTCGCCCGTGCACTGAAGATTCTTTTGGATGTCGACCGTATTGGGGAAGAGGGAGACGAGGCGGATCCATTGGTCGTTGAATCACCTTGAGTATCTGACGAACAAAAATCAGAAAAAATAGATTCATCATCAGTACCACGCTCAACCTCAGATTCAGACCCAACACAGGAATCTGTACCAGAATCAGCAGAATTAGAGTCAGAAAGCTTTCCATCCACCAGGAATGCAAGCGAACTCCAGGAGCGCTGTGGCAGGGGACCTGTGTCGTCCCTGGCATACAGCTTAATCTTCCTGGGAAGTTCGATGTAATCAACACAAATGTCCTGTAATTCCTGAAACCAAGGCTTGTCGTCCCACAAGGGCACAACCAAAATTGCCTGGGTTTTATCTTGCTTGATTTTGTGGATGACCTGCTGGATTAAGTGAAACGGAGGATTAATCCACAACTTCTTGTCCCATTTGTGGGTCCAAGCGTCGCTGAAGTGCTTGTCAAAGCGCTTGTTCGTGCGGTTAGCAAATGCATCATACTGAGGCCAAAATGAATGATGTTCATGGAAGTATTCACAAATTGCATCGCGCCATTTGTCGACAACTCTGTAGGATGAAGAGTGCCAGCGCGAAGGGCGTCGTGGCTGGGAGTCCCTACGAAGACATTCTAACTCTTGGGAGTAATCGGCACTCCCATTCACCTCAGCAATGGTGACATCTTCACCAAATTTTGGTGTCACTTTTTGCTTCAAAAATTCTTCTGCACTTTTAAACCCTGCGTGCAAAAAACGAAATTCAGGACGCTCCAAGGGACCTGACTCCAGCAAAAAACAACGACGATGACCTACGGGCGCTACCCTGTTCTTGCGAAGCCAAGGATGCCCCAAATAAAGGTCATACTTTATGTCAGCACGGTAGAAGTAGTCATCCTTAAGGACAACTTCTTCCACATTTTGCTCTTCCCAAAGGTCTTGAGCGACCAAATGGGTTGATATATAACAACCGCGTTGCCCGACTGCGAGAGAGTGTCCAGAAACTCCCTCGAGGGTAACAGGATGAGGCGATTCAAACACGCAGTCGTCGGGTAAGAAGGAGTTGGATTGGAGATTTACCTCTGATCCATTATCACACAAACAAGTGGCGAGGTGGAAATTTCCCTTGCAATCAGAGACCCACAGCTTTGTGACAAACTGTCGAGCCCTGTGCTTGGACTGTACACCAACCTCGTCCACTACAGCAGAAGGATCCGCTGCCGGATCCAGGGGAGAGGAGACAAGCGACCCTACATCAAGTAATGGTCGGTCAGGAATTTGGGGATCATGCCTGAAATCGCCTGGGGAGGGACGATTTTCGTGGCTCCCCTAGGCGTTCTGACCTCCAGCGGCTGCATTTACATTGTGGACATAGCCTGATTCGTCGATCCACTCCTCTTGGAACGGATCATCCGCTGGATTCAGAGCATTTTCGACGTAATCTCGATCCGCATCAGACACCTGGTCTGCACCTGAGACCTGATCCACACGATGGTTGCCCTTTCCTCGTCCACGGCCACGGCCGCCGGATGATGGACCACCACCGTCGCCACGCCCTCTGCCCTTACCAGAGAAGGGGGTTCCCGAAGGATTTCCCTTACCCTTACCCTGTGATCCTGGAGCATTTCCTTTGTTTTGACCGGATTGAGGGGTTTGGCCTGGATTTCGATTTCCGCCTCCGGCGTTGAAATTGGGACTTGTCTGGCCATTTGGCTGTCCACCGGATCCGGATGGAGTCCGATTCCCTTTGCCTTGGGACCCGCCAGGGCCTCCAGTATTTTTGTTCCCACCGGAGGGAGTCGAATTACCCTTTCCCCCCTTGGCACCATGCACCTGTCTGTCATTCCTGTCTGAATTCTGAGGATTACTGACATTTTCACCAATCACCTTGTGATCGTAAGCAGACCATCGGTGATTAGCAGTGGAATGCGTCTTAGCTCGGTTCGTAGAACCTAGAAGAAGGCAGATGCTACAATGATCCTGAACATTCCGGGTGTCATTCACCTTTTTGTTGCCCTTTTGGGCCCCATTTTGGGTGTTTTGCTGGGTATTCCTGTTTCCCCCAAGACCCTCATGGAAATTTTGATTGGCGGCGTCAGCGAGCCTCTCAACCTCTTCCCACAGTTCCTGCGGAGTAAACGAAAACACCCAGTTCCTGGCCTTCAGGCGATTGCCATGGAAACTTACTCCCCTATTGAGGACTTGGACAAACAAGTCCCGATCCTCGTGTTCATTGAACTTGATTTTCCACGTGTTTTCAGTGAATTTCACCTTGGTAAACGACGTGGGGGAGCACTTTTGAAGTGCCTCCCTGACGGTAAACCGGTTGGCCGAGGCGTCAAAGCCATCGATCTCCGCCCACCAGGTCTTGACCTTTTCTTCGGACTGTCGATTCCGAAGGGTGGCGGCGGTTTCTGAGGGGATCTTGTCAAAAATCAGATTTTTCAGCTCGGCACTAGAAAATTTTTCGCCTGAATGTTCAGATTCTTCTACGAGATTCCAGAAGCGCTGTCTCTTATCCTGCACCTCATGCAAGATTAATCGAGAGAACGAAGGAAAATTCTTCAACATCTGGTGGTAATGGTCCTCTGGCAGTCGAGATCCACGTACCTCCAACTGTTCCCACACCTCATCAAAGGTAAGGGGGGAACTTGAATCTTCACGATCACTCCAGGTTCTGAGCCAAGTATTGGCCGGCGCTCCCTCAAGGCAGTCCAGGAGGGCCATCAGGAACTGATCATCCTGGAGTTTCTGAGTCTTAACCCACAGTTTAAATTCCCGTTGGAACTGAGGCCAACGTCTGGGGTTCCCATTATACTTCGGTTGCTTGGCAACCTGACGAAGTCGCAATGAAGTGGGATTTAGGAGTGAATCCAGCCCAACACCGGCCGTAATGGCAGACACCTTGGCGGCATCATTAGCCACACCAGCTCCGGCGAGGGTCTGGGCGAGCAACATCTGGGCAATTGCATTGGAATCAACAGCAGGAAGGGTAGTACGGGAGGCAGTTCTTTTGGCATTCTGAACCTCAGTCCTAGCCTTCGCCGATCTACTCTGTGATCGAGAGATTGTAACCCTTTCCTTTAGCTTAGTCCTGCTGATCCGTGCATCGGTGGTCTTAGAGTCCACCGAAGGAGCAATCGAAAAAATTTCTGTCGCCTCCTCCGACGGTTCTGTTGTCTGATCCACCGATGATGCGCCCTCAGACCTCATGTGGGTCTTAAAAAGATCTTTAATTCCCAGAGTCTGAATGATGAGTTGCATTTGATCCTTGAGCAATTGGAGCTCAGAATCTCGCTGAGATCTGCAAGAGCAGTCGGCAGGACAGTACATACCGTGTCCTGAAGGACCTGAGCAGGCTGTCGGACCGCTAATCTCAGTGGTTCGCAGCCAGGAGTCCACTTGGGGAGCTCCTTCAGTCCTAATTTCCAGGCTTGCCTGCCTAGCTGCCTCTAAGATTCCTTCCTCAACCGCGGCGGCTAGATCGTCGCGGATTGAAACAGAGGGATGAGGGGCGGAGGGCCCGGCAACCGGTGCCTTGGTCTTCTCCTTCGGGAAGGGGCTTGCCTCCCAGATCTGCAAGAAAATGGAAAAAGATTCATCCTCTTGAGAACACCACCACATTCTGGTCTTAATTTCTTCTTGAAGGAGGAAAAAATATTCAAATAAAAAATCAGAGGCGATTCTTTCTTGTCCTATCAGCTTAGACGTGGCTAATAGACACAGGGCCTCAAGCGCCTCAAGGTTACGGGTCACTTCCGAAGACAATTGGTTGTCCCATTGTGCCCATGAGGCTGGTCGATCAAAGGTAGGTACCTCACCTGGACCACCCATCTCAATGTCGTCAATTTCGGCATCGATGGTCTCGAAATGTGGACATTGGTAGGGAGTATTGGTCCCCGCCAAGTCCGTAAGCTCCACCGGAGCGTTGCCATTAGCGTAAGCTGGGAGATTCCAGCTGCTTGATGGCCAATTTCGACTGGGATCTTGATTGTAATCTGGGCCTCCACAGCTGCTGATTTGTGTCCTTCTTGGGCAATTTGGGCTAGCGCAAGGCATTCCTCTCAAGGCCTCGTTCGCACAGCACCACGGGAGCGTGATGGTTACGTCTCCGGAGGTTGCGGAGTCGTACTGAGGGGCTAGCTGTGGTTGGGACACCAAAGGAACAACATTCAGGTAGCCTCTGCTACCATGAAAGTGCTGCCCTGGGTCGATGTGGGTGCCGGAGGGCTCGGAGCCGGCAAGACCAGTGGGGCAGGCACGCGAGGAGTCTCCCTGGATGTTGTTATTGGGGTTGGAACCGGATACACGAACACCAACGGAGGCGAGAGCAGCGACAACAGAAGCAAGGTCCATGCTGATTGTGGTCCGGCAGAAAATCCCAGTCTATGAAGAAAATTGAGGGGAATTATTCTACATACATCTGAGTGTCCAAAACTGTCCGAATGAATTTAAATAATCCATTTATGTAAAATTGTATGGCCGATCTGGGCCGCGAGCGCGCGTCAACGGCAAATGGCGATTCCAGCTAAAATAGCGGAATGCGGCGGATTTACGGGAAATGGACCGCGGAATCAAATCCGGCATATCAGAAATATATAGGAAATATCCTGTGACTGAGCTGCGAGGCGGCAATTCCGCCGAAGCAAAGAAAATGACCAAAATGTAGCCAATCTGGGCAGAATGTCTGAAAATCTGAGCAGATGGGGCTAGCCGCACTTACAGGTGCTGACCAAGGTGGCCTCGGAACGTTCCCGTATGGTCCTGTGTTCTCCCGATTGGGGAGCCCATGGGGGCAGCGAGTACTGGTGAAACCTCCTGGACAGGCTGACTATCAGCTCTGTTCGTTTGCCTGATGAGGCCATCTACGTGCCTCTGGGACGCAAGACGCCTATTGGGAAGCCCGGATGGGGGAGTATGCTCAGCGTGGTGGACGGAAGTCTTACCACCATCCCCTGGGAGGACCTGGACCCGACTCTGGTCCAGGCTATACAACGAGAAAGCGACGGACTCACCGTTGGTGACTTGAAGGATCGACTACGACCTCAAGATGCTGTTGAGACTACACCCGGAGGAGATGAGTATGTCGTGACTGACACCAACGCCCCCAACTCTCCCTGTCATGTACCTGTTCCTGATGGAGTCTCTGAGTTTGGACTATCTGAGCTACCTAGCTCTATTCACTCAGATGACGTAACTGAGCACGACGCCTTCTTCGTGCAGACCTGTGTGGAGGAAGTGGAGAACGCCGAGTACGTCGCCCCACTGAAACCCCTACTCTCCATGAGGGTGGAAGACCCCGTGGATGAGGAGCTGGACCCTCGATCCAGGCTCAGGGAGTATGTGGATTCCAAGAGGAAGTTGGTGGCAAAAAAGCTATGCTACGCGAAGCCTACCCGCAGCTCATGGCCACTGAAGCAAGGACGTATGGGAGACCTATCCCAGTTGAAGGAGGACCTCGAACAAAAGATCACCACCTGGCAAAGGGAGGTGGATCTTAAGCTCATGAAGAGCGTGTGGGGCGCCCATGTGAGGACCCCAGAGGAGGACGACCTCTCGGAGGAATGTGTATGTGAACCCCCTCGAGCTTGCCTATGTTGCCATCGTCCACCGGAGATGGTTGAACAAGACCTTCTGTATGCCTACCAAGGGCTGAAGGATACTACCACGGGCGAAGAGTCGGTGGAGGACCACCTCCTGACGTCTATTACTCAGGGGGCAAGCAACTTACACTCTGACGAGGACATGGAGGACAAGATCAAGGTCTTGGACCCGCGGGTACAGAAGCTTATAAGGACCTATCTGGAGGTGTTCGGAGAACTACCCCCTCCAGCCTCATGTGACAAGCTGGTACAGATGGACCTCAAGCTGAAACCCGAGTTCGTGGGTCACAAGATCCGGAGGACACCCTATCCAGCTCCTAAAGAGCAGGCCGACGAGATGGAGCGACAGATACAAGAATGTATCGACGCTGGCCTAGTCCTGGAGTACAAGGACGGGGACTACCCCCTACACTGCAGCCCCTGTTTCCTGGTGGCTAAACCTGGGTCTACAGCCAAACGGCTGGTAGTGGACTATGGAGAGCTGAACAAGAAGACGCTGAACCACTCAGGGTACATTCCCAATATGGAGTCTACCCTGGAGAAGATAGCCTCCTGCCGCTACAAGACCAAGATGGACAAGCGAAGCGGATTCTGGCAAGTGGACCTGACGCCCAACGCACAGGAACTACTGGCCTTCATCACCCCTCAGGGGAGGGTGTTCAAGTGGAAGGTCATGCCGTTTGGTGAACAAGATCTTGTTGATCCTACGAAGGAGACCTAAGGTGCAGGAGCTCATATCCCGTGGTGCCCAAATGGAGGCTCACATCGACGATGTATGCCTCGGAACCAATACCGAGGAGGATCACCTAATCCTCTTGGGTGAGTTCTTTGCGGTCTGCCAGGAGAACCACACACGACTCAAGCTGGAGAAGTGTGAGTTCATGCAGGAGACCATGCAGTACCTGGGGTTTGACGTTGGCTATAGGTGGTGGACCCCAGGGGCCTCGAAGGCCAAACCCCTGATGGATGCCAAGGTACGACACGAAGACCCCAAGAAAGGACTTCATGATGTACGCAGTTTCATTGGGGCGTGCAACTTCTATCGCCGCCACATCAAGAACTTCACCTATACCAGCGCCGTTCTGACGGACTTGATCAAGAAGAGTACTACTTGGCGCTGGGGCCCACAAGAGCAACAAGCGTTTGACGAGCTCAAAGACAAGGTAGCCAACGCTAAGTGCTTGGGCGTGCCTAGGGCACAAGGGGAGATTATCCTGGTGACTGACGCCAGCAATGTGGGCGGTGGTGGAACGTTGTTCCAATGGCAAGCACTAGAGAAGGAGGAGTTCGACTCGGCCATTTCCCAATGGGGGACTGAAGGTCTCAACCGAGATGGAACCCTCAAGCACAGCTACCCTGACGACAAGTGGGTCCTAGTACCTCTGGGCCACTGGAACTGGAAGTGGAACCAGGCCAGGGGGAACTACTCCACCTACGAGCAGGAATTGCTCGCGGGTATGCTGGTGCTATCCTCACAAGCACGACTGTTGGGGAGTAACCCTGTGGTCTGGCTATGCGACCAAGAACCGGTCCGCAGTTTCCAGAAGGGTCCCCCACCTGAGAAGGCCAAGCTACGGCGCTGGTGGACCTACCTCAGTCAACTACGGCTGACGGTACACCATATCCAGGGAGTGAAGAACGAGTGTGCCGACTACATCAGCCGCAACAACTTCGACGCCCTGATTGGTGCCCGGTCTGAAGCGCTGGCTAAGGAGGCGTTCAGCCGTATGGACGTACACCTGGACCTGAACATGACCATGATACGCCCCCTGGATGGACTCCAACAATCGGAGTACCTGAAAAAGTTTGGGGATATCTACAAGCGCCTGCAGAAACGCCTTGAACCCCTCCTGGTCAACCAAGACCAGTGGAAGAGGGACAAGAGCTACCTCTGGCACGAGGACCGCATCGTGGTGCCTAGTGACCGAGTCCCAGCGCTGCTGAAGTGGACCCATGAGTCCAGTGGTCATGTGGGTGCTGACCGTACCCTGAGGCTGTTCAAGCAGTGGTTCCACACTACGTGGACTGACGACCAACTGCGGAAGACTCTCCAGCCTATCGTGGACAAGTGCCCGTGCAGGTCCTGTAAACCAGGGGATATCAGGGACAGAGGTCTCTACTCGACCCTGCCCATCCCTCACTGTGCTAACAGTGTACCATACGTGGACTACACGGAGATGCCGAAGTTCGGGGGCTATGACTTCGCCCTCGTGGTAACCTGTGGGTTGACCAGGTTTACCAGGGTGTTCCCATGTACCAAGTACATTACCGGGGAAGAGACTATCAAGATACTCCTGAAAGAGTGGTTTTGTGTCTATGGGGCGCCCAACGAGATCAACTCCAATGAGGACGTGCGAGTACGCTCAGATACTGGCTGGTACAAGAGGGTCCTGAGATCCCTCAATGTCCAGGTGTCTACGGGGATCCCCTACTCTCACACGAGCAACCCCCTATGTGAGCGACAGATCCGTGTCCTGAAGGAGAACGTACAGATATGGTGCAAAACTGAACGCACCAGAGACTGGCTGAGACTACTCCCCGTCATATCCTTGATGATGAACTCCCAAGAGAGTTCGGCTACTGGGTACTCGCCCCATGAGCCATTCCTGGGGCGCCCGGCATGGTTCCTACATGCCCCCTATCCAGAGGACACCCATTCTTCTGTGGGTGAATGGGTCCAAGAGCAACAAGCGAAGGTGGACAAGGCCGAGGCTATGCTCCAGAGAGTGAGGGAGCGTCAGTGGAACAAGAAGAACAAGCACCGAGTACCGGCCACCTACCAAGAGGGGGACTGGGTGCTGGTGCACCACAGTCCACTACCCGCCTGGCCACGCTCTACCAGCGATGACCCCTACTTCGGGCCGTACAAGATTCTATCAGTGGATGGACACCGTATCACCGTGCGGTGTTCTCCCCGTCTAGGGGGGACCCTGGTGTGCGCTGCTTAACACCTGAAGCGCTACCATGATCCTGAAGACCTCTGTGGGGAGGAGTGGGAGCTGAACGACGAGGAAATCGCCGCTCTGGACCTACAAGGGGCAGCCAGCCCTATGGAAGTTGAAGGTGAACTCCCCGACATGAACGCCGAGGAGATGGCTAAGGAGGGCTTCTACCTGGTGAAGTCTGTCCTACGCCACCGCTATCGCCAGGGTTGGCGCTTCCTCACCCTCTGGGAAGGGTTTGGAGTCGAAGAGGCCACCTGGGAGCCCTTCTCTGCATTTGTTCTACCTGAGGGACGCCTAAACTCAGTTCTGGTTGACTACTTGTCCCAGAACAACCTTGGTGAGTTGCTGAGGCTCGCTGAGACGCTTGCCTCCAAGACTAAAGCTAGGGACTGAACCTTACCCTCACCTGCCAAAGCGTATGTGTGAGTGTGCCATTCCCAAGGTCCTAAGAGCAAGCCGCAGAAGTGGTGTCCTAATTATACCCAAGTCTGCGCCCTTGCTAAACCTGGAGGGTTGGCTTATTGATGCCACGGGGTACGCCCCGGGTCTCCCCTCCCCTAAGCGCCCAATTTCTGTGCTGGCGCAAAACCTTTGGGGAATACCCAGCGTACTAATCCAGGTATTGTTTTCCCTACCTATCTGTCTACTACAGGGAGGGGTGGCCAAAAGCTATGAAGGCATGAAAACGCCGTTTTGCTATGTGGCCAAAAACACTGACCTAACCACTGCCACAGCCCACCAACCCCGCTAAAATTGCAGGAAACGGGTGGGACAGTGACACACGCACTACAGGTCCTACACACCCTACAGTGGCATCATCCTGGTGGGCGAGCACTGGGGCAACTGGCTCAAGCCCCCACTCAGGACTACCACTCCTACACGCACACTCTACTGGGCGTTGTGAAGGCAAAGGTCTCGTGGGTCCTAGCGACCCTCCTGTGAAATGACAAGAGAACACAGCGCTGCTAAGCAACTGTGGCCTAACAGGGGACGCCACAACGCGTTTCCCCTGCTAGGGCTTGGAGGGAAGAGGTGCTCTTGCGTGCGGGGCGCAGATGTCGATGAAGTCGGACTCCCTGCTCTGCCGCAGGCAGAGGCGGAGTTACTTGTTTGTGTGATATGCGCCCTTGTTTAGCAGAGCATAAGAACAATGCTGCTGCACCAATCACCCTACCTGCCCACCTGTAAAACAAAGGCAAATGAAAGGGCGTTTGCGGCGGAGGAACCAAGCCACACTCCAGGTATTATACCCTTCTCAGTGTGACCTATAATACACTGTCCGCAAACACGCTGGAGGACCAGCTACCCTTGTCAAGCAAGCAAGCTTTAAGGGACTCCTCAGGTTCTCTTAAAGAACGTACCGAGGAGCCCCTGGGTAGCCTAAACAAGGTTTACCGTGCGCACTTCGCGTGGCCTACCTTTTAATGCGTGAGTGCATGCGCGAGTATGCACTACCTTTTTGGGCAAACCTGCCCATCTTATCGGCGATCACGAACTCCACCAGGGGGTGGCTCCGCCTGGGCTTACTCACCTTACCTACCGCTGGAGAGAGAGAGAGCAAGTGAAGCGCGCACGCGAAGAACGTTGCTATGCACTTGTGTGTATGTCTAATCACCCTGATCTGACCGCTAATCATCTGCAATCTTTCTAATCAATCCCTCTATCGCGTCCTATCGTTGTAAGCGCTGCTACAAGACTCGTTCACGGAGACACGAGACGAGCAATGTGTATGCGGCATACGAGACGAGCATACCTGTAGTTTATACCTGATTCGTTGAAGTCTTTTTCTTTGATTCTCGAATTCTTGAATTTGTGAAGCTTCTATTAGTGTGGGTGGAATCTGTATGTTTGTTTATTAATGTGTGTCTCGTCATTTTCAAGACTACGTGAGACATACGTTTATTATTCTATTACTTCTCCATTTTCCGGCGCTTCGCTAGGAGCCGCTCCTGCGCGCCGCCATTTTATGCGTATGATTTTGTGGATTTCAAAAATCCAGAGATGACTATAATTTCTATAAAAATGTGCTTCTGATGCACAATTGGATTCTGCTCAGGTGTGTTGTTTCAGAAAAATTCTACGCCGTCTTTTGACCGATTTTGGTGTCGCCGCTTTGTTTTTGCGTGGATTCGTCCATAACTCTCCCATTCCTGCCTCTGCAGATACCCACGCGCAGCCTCGCTGAGTAGGCCGTGTTCGGGCCGAAACGCAGGTGCCTGGAGAGACTGAGCAGAACCAAGACCCCATCAAGGGGCAATTTAATTTTCTTTCGACTCCCTTCGCCCTAAGACAGGTCACAGGTCGCCAGTAGGTTTACGAGAACCCATGCGAGAGTGTATATTGTGTCTTGCGTTGGGTTTGTGTCGACGCTGGGTCTTGGAGGGAGGGATGCATATGCACATGTTTTGGCATGCTCCCATACTAACCCAACCAAGCCACAGGAGCCCCGGCAGCGCCATGAGCGCTGAGTCTTCTGTAGGATATGTTACATACAGAGCAGCAAAAGAGCGCCAGCCATGGTGAGCGCTCATTTTTCAGTGTGAGGGAAACTATAGGTATTTTAAAGTAGATGTGGAAACCAAGGAAAGGCCAAGAAAAATTCCCTTTTTCCTAAAATGCGACAGTGTTGGCCACCACAGCACAAGGGGGGAGTAAGAAAAAGTGCTTTTCCAATGCTTTGGGACATACTCTAGTTGTATTAGAGATGCACTGAGCATCCATGCATTTTTATCTTAGTATTGGTCCCACCAAAAGTGGTGATAACACATTTTGACCTATGGAACCAAACACCCAATCAGGATATGGAGTGGACCCCTTAATCCCCTTTCAATGTGAAGTAAAACATCTTTTCCTGAGTTGACTGAGCACTGACATACCTAAGGTAGAGCCTATGAATTTATCTATGTTTTTCCATGAATACTTATCTGCCCTAGTGGTATGCACCCTAGGGGGCTAGGCACCTCTTTTTGAGAGGTCCTGGGTTCAATTCCTGGTCAGCCTAGCTAAGTAGGAAGATCCCATGTGACATGGCAGTGACCTCACCGCCACATGCCCTGCCACCTCAGCACATATGGGACCCAAAACAAAGAGTGCACATCTCCTGAGATGGCACTATGGAGAGAGAGTGACCATGGGGCAGTTTTCTAACTCTTTTCCAAAAGAATTTCAGCTATCTTTGTGAATATGCATTCATTTGTGACCTGAGTTGCAGTTTCTGTGAATATCCAATCATCTTTCACTGTTTACACTGCAGCCCTTCATGCTTTGATCCTGATCTTCTCCTCTTTGCACACTTCTGGCTTGGGTTATCCTGGATTGACTCTATTTCTGCAAAACAAAGGTTATTCATCTTCCAAAACAAGCAGCAGGAAACCCTACACCTACTGCAAGCAGCAGGAGAAGCAAAAACACAGTGCTGAAAACACTTTAAACTTTTCTGATAGAGTAGTCAATCATGAGTCCCTTAATTCCCTTCACTTCCACTGTCTCAGAGAGCTTCCATCTCTTTGCTTTTGCACTGAGTATTCCAAATCGGCAAGACAAGTACTTCAAAGCAACGACGGTTCAAGAAGGCTTCTTTGTTCAGTTTTGCTTTGTTTCGTATTTGTTTCCGTCATCTCTTGTCTGCTTTGATTTTTCCCTTTTTTCTAAGGCAAATCCGGGATAGGCCAAAAGGTCTTCATCTTTTGAGTTTGAGCCCATTAGGATCTTGTTACGGTATAGAGGGTACACACAAGGGTACAATTAGTAAAGTTGAAATGGCCGCTTTATTACATTGTAGCAGCTCGTCTAACGATCCTGCCCCGTTGGACGACTTTGATGAATTTTTGGAGTCTGTGACTCCAGGCAAAACCCCTTCCAAAAAGAAAATCACGGACCATTCGGCCGAAACCCCATTTACCCCCGCTCGTAGAGTTAGTTTCGGTTCCGTTATGGTTCGTTCGGTTGGCGACTAGAGTCTACGCGAGACCCCGAGGGCGCCCAAACTTAATTCCATGTTGGCAAAGAGGAGAAGAATCCTACACTCGCCGACCGCAACGCCGCCACAAGCGATTGCTGCACATCAAGACAAGAACATCAAGAAATTCAAAGCGATCATTGGCAAGTATGTGCAGCGCTCTGTAGCGGCCTCACAATACCGCCCACAAGAGGCTACAGCAGGAGAGGCCAAGGAAACTCAAGCTGAATCCCTGGCACAAGCAGAGATCACTGCATTGAGGGAACAAGTGGATGACCTTCGGACGCAGCTGGAACAGGAGCTACAAGGCCGCCCTGCCATCTCCCCTGGAACAAGGGAAATGGCTGAGCAAGCCAAGACGGCAGTTGATGCAGCTACATTGCAGAGGCAAAGGGTTGAAAGCCTCTGCGTTGAGCTTGAGAATGAGAACAAGGAGAAAAACAAGAGGCGGTTGAATAACGTCGAAGTGGAGTTGGCCGCGACGCAGCAATTTACAAAACACTCGCCCAGGTTGAGAGTCGGGTGGCTGGACTGGAGGCCATGATGGGTCAAGAACATCAAACGGGAGGGAACTTCGTGAACATGGAGAAATGGCTGGCAGCATTGGAGAACACGGGCACAGTGGAACTCCACATAAAACGGAATATTGAGGTGCGAGTCGAGACCATTGAGGCTGAACGAAAGCAAGATCGTCAACGAAGTGCATGTTAAATTCCCGCTTTGCATCTTGTTCCTCTGTTTGAATAGTCTCAGTAACCTCAGGATGAACTTGCTTTGGTGTTTATTCCTGCTCCATTTCAGGTACACAAAGATTTCGATGGAAAATAAAACCAGACCAAGACTTTAAGACGAGCAGAAATGGGATCAAAAAATCCAATAAGGAAATTGATGTGGCTGCACAATGAACAGACCAACAATGGGTGATGTTTGGCCTTGCACTTGTGAGGTCTGAGGTTTGAGGTTTGTTTTTTGCAGATACTAGACGCCTTTCAGCCCCGGAGGGCCACCTCGTCGGGCCAGGTGATATCCTCCCCACCGGGACCTAGTGGGGGGGCCCTCATGGCACACCTCCTGCCTGGTGGCGGAGTCCCCCGGGTTCACGGGACTCGGAGCCCCGTCCCTCCCCGGCTTCCCCATTTCGCCACTCCCCGGTCAGTGCATCGCTTAGCAGCCGTAGCTGCAGGCACTTACCCACCGCGTCGCCCCCCTAATGCGTGGTTTCCCCGGGGCGCCGGCGCCGCCGGGCCCGTGCTACTGGCTTGTCACCAGTGGGACCCCCGTCGGCTGGCGCGGAGGCTGCCTAGCCGTGGGGCTGGTGCGTGGCGCGGTGCGCCACTACTGCCTCGGCGGGTGCAGTGCCCTGGTCGTGTGTGTGCGGCGCTCGCGGCCAGTTCGGGGGGCTGGGGCCCGTGCCGGGTGTCGTGTCCTCCCCGTTTCTTCCTTCCCGCCCCGCGTTTCCCGCGCTGTGTGTGGCGGGCCGTCCCGTCCGGGTCTCCCTTACCCTCGCTCGCTGGTACGCCATTCCATGCGGTCTGTGTGTTTCGCGGGCTCGGTCCGGTTGCCCTTCTGGTATTCCCTGCGTGTCTTTTGTGTGTGTGTGTGCGCTCGCTCTCTCGCGGCGTCCTCGCCCCCCCCCCCTCCCCTGGGTGGTGTGGCGCGCGCACCTCGCGCGGTCCTGGTGCTGGGCGCTGGTAGGGCCGTTCCACGCGGTCCGTGCCCCTCCGTGTGTCCTGCCTCGGTCCCGTGCTCCGTTTGGCTTGCTTGGGGGGGAGGCAGCCCGGTCCTGTTTCCCCCCTACCTGGCTTGGGGCTGTGCGCTCCCCGCGGGGTGGGTCTGCGCGTCTGGGGCGTTCCTGCACCGGGGGGTGGGCCAGGGGGGGGGGGCGGCCTGCGCGCCGTTCCCCCCGACGGTGCGTCCGGGGGGGGCAGTGGGGCGGGGGGTCGCCTTGCCTCGGTCCGTCCCTCTGCCTTCCCTGGGCAGGCGACAAAGCGGGTGTCTTGGGCGGCACTCTGGCCATGGAGGGCGTGGCCCCCATACCGCTCCGGTTCGTGCTCGCTTGCTGTCCCCGGGCGCGGTCCGCTGGCGCCCTTGTGTGCTGGCCCGGGTTTGCTTGTCCATCGCGGTTCCTGCGGGAGCAGGCGGCTGCGGGCGTGGAGGCGGGCCCTGCCGCGGCCCCCCTCCCGGACGCCGCGGTCCTGCCGGGGGGGGGGGGGGGGGGGGGCGTCCCCTCTGCCTTGGGGGGGGCGGGGGGCTGGCGTCCCCCTGGGCCGCGGGCCGGTGGGGGGTCGGTGATGGGGTCGGCGGGGGGGGGGCGTGCCGTGGTTCCTCACCTCCCCCCTCCGGGGGGGGCGGCCTGTGGCCCTCCGCCCAGTCCCCCCTCCGTCGCTGGTGCATTCCTTCCAGGTGTACGCATTCGGCCGGCGTGGTGGGGCAGCCCCGGGCGCCGGGTGCGGCCTGCTGCTGGCAGGTCAGCCTGCCGGGGGGGGTGGGGGGGGAGGAGTGGCCGGGGGGCCTAGCTGGGCGGGGGGTCGCTCTGCCTCGGTCCGTCCCTCTGCCTTCCCCGGGCGGGCAACAAAGCGGGCGTCATTGGCGGCGCTCAAGTCATGGGGGGCGTGGCCTTCGGGGGGAGGGGGGACGTCCCTTCGGCCTCTGGGGGGGTGGAGGGACGGCGCCCCTATGGCCCGCAGGCCGGAGGGGGGACTGGGGGTGAGAGGGGAGGGGGGTCCCGTGGTTCCCCACCCCCCTGCCCTGGGCAGATGGCCCGTGGCCCCTGGCCCAGTCCCGTTTCTTCTCCGGCAAACCCCCCCTGGGTATATACGTTCAGCCGGGGTCACCGAAAGCTCCGGGCGCCGGGCGCGGCCCTGGTCGGCCGTCGGTGGGTCAGCCTGGCGGGGAGGGGGGGGGGCTGTCAGTGCGCCGTACCCCCGGGGGCTTGCCCGGCGGGCTCCGCGGGATGGGGGGCGGGGAGGTCTCTTTGCCGCGGTCTGTTCCCCCGCCTACCCCGGGCGGGCACTAAGGCGGGTCGTTCTGTCCGCGCCCATGCCGCATACACTGCCGTCGCCGTGCCGCTGCGGCCCCAGGGGCGCCCTTGAGTGCTGGCACAGAGCTGCCGGTAGGCAGTGGGCACTGCGGGAGTTAGTGTGCGGCCGAGTGGGGGCACTTGGCGCGCGGCTTCGCTCGCCGCGGCTGTGGCGTCCCCCCGGCCGTTTCGGGGGGGGTGCGGGGCCGCCGCCTCCCAGGCCGGCTTCCGGCCGTCCGCGGGCCGGGGGGGGGGGGGGGAGGGAGGGGAGGGGGGGGGAGGGGGGGTTACCCGCAGTCTGCCCCTGGTCGCCTGGCGTCGCCCCCCGTAGTCGCGGGGAGGCGGCCTGGTGGTTCCGGTCCCGGGGGGCTGTAATGTGTAGTGCTGAATGCCAACAGATCGCTGTAGAATACTGACAGATGGCCGCTGATTGCAGACAGATCGTCGCGCCTGAGGGTCGCGCTACAGGAATGTAAGTCGCGACGACCAGAGATTGTCAGGAATGAAGAGAGAAGAAAGGAATTACAGGTCAATTTTGCATCTTTTAATAGTCAGCGAGTTGCATGGATCGTTCCGATTCTAATGCTGCTGCACTGACAGGTAAGAGAAGCAAATGACATTCCAGGGTACATGGAGTGAAACACCTCCTTTCCCCTCTCTCTTTTTCGCACTCTCTCTCTTTTCACGAATGGCGAGTATAGTTGTGTAGTTTGCGTGCTTAGCGCGCTCACTTAGATACCTACGGGGTTGTCTACTGTCAAGTTGAGTTATGGTTGAGTGTTAAGTGTAGTTGCGTTCGTTGTTTGTTGTCGTCGGTTTTGTCAGTTGATTTTTTCCGGCGTTGGTATGTCTACCACCTTTGGGGGTTTTAAACATGTTTTGAGAGCCTTCGGCTTTACTAGATCCTGCACGAGGGTAAGTAGTGTAAGCGAGCTTTAACCCCACTTCCCCTTCCAAGGGTACCCTCGCTTCCACTAGGTATCCGTCGCCTTTCATAGGTTCGTGTAGGGTCGCCCCCTCGCTCCTGCCCTCGATGCCTTTGGATAGGGGGCGTCCTTTTACAGACAGCTTGTCTACAGCATGCGAAGATTGATCGCCGAGCTTTTCCGTCAGTTTACCTTACTATGTGTTCGTTACTTCACTCTCCTCTCTTTCCTTGTGTCTTTGCACTTCGATATTTAATTGCAAAGGTGGATTTCGATGAGAGAATCACCGAACACATGTACTTTGCTTGCAATGTCATTTTGTCATGTGGTCCTTCATTGTTGGTGAGAAGTTATCAAACATGATGTGCATATGAATTTAGATTCATTGACATATGACATTTGTTGCAGGAAAAAACGTTTGGGGAAGACTCGCTTTCGTGTAGAATAAATATTGTGCATGGCATGTTTTCATAATGGAGTTCGCTTCTCCTTTGCGTTAAGAGAGGTGGCTTGATTGCATTTTGCACATGTTTGTGCTCCTTTGTTGTGCAGGATCGTGTATTTACAATATTTTATCAATTGAATTCATCAAATTCAATTCAAGTCGATTCAATTCAACTCAGAGTTCATCCCTAAACTAATTGGGAAGTGGAGCTTCTTGAAATACGGATCGTGGGACTCATTCAAGTACGCTTTCAGTCATTTTGTTGTCTTGTTGAGTGTCAGGGGTCTCGATTGAGGTTGGAGTTACTTTCAATTTATATTGTAAAAGGAGATTGACTTTTATTTCAAAAATGGAGCCCATTAGCGATACTGAAGCTACAATGGAACGTGTTTGTAAAGATAGCACAAGTACATTACATGGTAGCAGTTCGTTTGGTTCTGCGCCACATCAAATTGCGCAAACTCTGCGCAAGTCATTTCCTCAAGTTAAAAAACGCGTTTTGGGTGAAGATGAGGATTTTGAGCGATTTTTGGAGTCAGTGACCCCAACCTCCGTGAAGTCGTTGTCCGTTGGTTTGTCGGTTTGTCATTCCCCATCAGATGACATGGACAAGGACGAAGAAGAGATGGTGAATCGTCGTGTGAGCTTTGGGATGAAGAAGAAGTCCAAGGGAGAGAAAAGAATGGACTATCCAACACAACAGAAAGGACGGCGCGAGCATGATGTTCCTGACACTGTGTTCATGACAGGAGACATGGAGACCATGATCTCCAAGATCATCAAGAAAATGATTATGCGGAAACCGAAGTCAACATCAACGAGGACATCGGCGCCAGGCATACATATGGAGGAGGTCACATCAAGTATGCGGGTTTGGGAAGCAAGTATGCGGGCGTTGGAGACAAGGGTACAAACCATTGAGACGGCGACGGTTGAGGAAATGAAAGGAGATTTGCGGCAAATTCGGGATTAATTGTAGACAACGAATATCGATGAAGAGCGTGTGAATACGATAAAGATGACACATGAACAATTTGGGGAGTGGAAGGAAGAAATGGAAAGGAAGATGAATTCGGTGAAACAAGAGGTGGATCAGTTCAGAAGAATCAACAAAAGCCCGAGCAGCATGCAAGAAGTGGCGGAGCTAAATGACCAAGTCGGGTTGATGAAGCGAAGAGTTGAAGGTATTGATCAAGAATTCAAAAGGGATTTCATGCGTGTGGAAACGGAATACAAGGAAGGGAATGCGCACATCCCTCGTGAAGTTCAAGAACTTCGAAATTCCGTGAACACTAGGATCAACCAGGTTTGTGAACAAATTCAATACGAGAAGTTGGGTCATCAAAAGCTACACGAAGAGAATTCCAATACAACCAAGGATTTATTGGGAAAAACACAACGTCAGATGGAAGTGATGACACGCAAAGTAGAGGAAAGTGCGAAGGCGTATGAAGTGCAAGTTCAAATGCAACGACAGGAGGAGTGGCTTAAAGAATTGGATACAGTTACTGACAACATGAAGGAGCACTTTACCAAGGATAATGCCAAGTTGGAGGAATGGATCTTGCAAGTCGAACAGCTTGTAGATCAACGACCACCTGTGTCCGTGGAGGAGAGTAAAACAAGGCGGGGCAATGAGGCCTTGGAAGAGCAACGGGTGAGCCGAATGCAGAACCTGGCAGATCAAGTGAGATAAACGGAGAAGACCTTTCATCGATCTGTGGGAGAGCAGCAAAAGGTGCAAAAGGAAGTTACTCGTGGATGTTTGAACGTCCAGGCCATGGAGAAACAGATGCAAGCCCAGTTGACGGGGAAAACTCCCCTGGTTGCGGAGACGGTGCCAGACCACGAAAACAAGATGCATGAGATGTCCGTGGGGAGTGAGGACTTGATGGGCACAGTGGAAAGCCAGGAGAGGGTGGCGACCCGGGTGCTTGAAAATGCACAGGATCTCATGCCCAAGATGCAGGGTTTGGCGAAGGAGTGCAGAGCAGCAGTACTCACGATACGAGAGCATGACACACGACCCAAGGAGACTGGACACCAACAGATGTTCAACAAGGAACATGGGCGCAAGTTCGAAGAACAAGTGCACAGCATTACGGAGAATGGAGGCAAGCTGGAGAAGGAAATTCAAGGAGTGCAGCAGAAGCTGGTACACGTCCAGGAGGTGATTCAATCTGAGCGAGCGGAGGTTGCACAGGTACGTGAACAAATCAAGAAAATGCAACAGGGATGTTCTGACAGATTCGAGGACAATGCCAAAAGAATTGACAGCACCGCGCAGCAAGGACAGACCGAGATGCTGGAGATACGACAGCGGGTGCAGGAACATATTCAAGAGGCACAGAGGCAGATGCAAATTTCCTGAGACCTGAAGTTGACTGAGGTAGAACGAGGGATGAACGACAGATGGGATCACAAAATGAACATGTACTGAAAGAGTTCACTGCCACAGGTGATCTTCACTTCATATGCACGAAACTGCAGCGAGTTGATGAAATGTTGTCGCAAGCAGCAGCCAGTCCCAAACACGGTCCGAGCCCGGGCATTGGAGACACTCGAGGGGCTGACGAAGTGCGGAAGGAGTTTGTGGGGGTTTTGGGGAGGAGAGATGAGCACACGAAGTGGAATTGTGATCAATTGAAGGAGCATATCAGGGCTGGTGAACAGGAGGTGCGGCGAAATATGGACCTGCTTGCAGACAAGGTGCAGCAAGTATGTACTTCTGAGGGCCGCAGAGAGGTAGATAAAGAAGCCGATTGAGAAGAATATTCGGGTGGACACAACCACGGCCGTCCAGCGAGTCGCAACACAAAAAGAACAGTGCAAGAGCCGCCTGATTGGTGGGTACCAGGACCTGTTGAACCTGACCGGGCATCAGTTCCTGGATATCGCCAGGATGATGATATCCGGTGGTTGCAAACAGAACCCTACTTTAAAGATGGAGGGTTCGTATCAACTTTGGCGTTGGATACAGCTGCCGGGAGAAGTGGACGACGCACACGGATAACACTGATGGGAGTTGGAACAGTTATTGCATTCCAGGAAGTGCAGTTGCCTCCGGGGACGGACAAACATAAGGCAACAGCAGCTGAGCCCACATTGTTGGGAAAAGAAGTTGGTCCTTATGGAGATCATGCGAACTCATGGATGGACCCCACTACCAAGGAAATTATGAAGAAGAGAGCTAAAATACCGTCATGGGATGGAGAAGAGGAGACCAAAAAGGAGTGGCTCAAGCAGTATGGACAGTGGAGACGTTCGCATGCGTCCAGGTACACCGAGCACATGCAGTGTGAGATGTTGCTGGCACCACTGACGAAGGACGAAAAACGCCAGGATGATACAGAACGGTTTGTTGATGAGCAGCTGGGATATGCACAGTTGTTTGAGGTTGTTACGGGTGAAAAGATGGATGATATCTATACACCGACCCGTGAGTGGCAGGACGAAAACTTGCCAGAAGGACCGCTTACCAGTGCCAAGTTCGCCAAGTGGATGACGAGCTGGAGCCGAAAAGGAAAGCAGGTACCAGGAGGTGTGACAATGAAAGCGGCGAAGATACAAATGATGACAGAGTTAGCGTTGTATGTCACACGAAACCCGGATGATAGGACAATGGGAAAGGCCTATGATCGGCTGTGGCAGGCAGAAAGTGAAAGCGATTTCAGCCACAGTTATTTGGAGGTGTTCTTGACTATCATGCCGCAGTTGCGCACTCAGGAACGCAAAAAGAAAGCTGAAGGCCAACTGCTACGTCATCTGCAGGAGACACAAGTCAATTGGATTGGACGAAGAGGTTCAGACTGACTTAAACCTGAACGAGCCGGAAGAGATCGTACCAGTTCTTCGGCGGAGAGACGCAGATCGTTTTCTGAAGGGAGCCAGAGGTCGATGACTGATACAAGGGAGAAAAACTGATCACGAGAACACGGCCTGGATCGGGGGAACAGCCGAGGGCGTGGTGAATGTTCAGGCAGTTTGGGATACAGGGATCGCGGCAATAGTAGGGACAAGGACAGGGATCGACGTTATAGTGAACGACGGTCGAGTACTACGAGGAAGTCCGATAGGAGGGATGGCCGTGAACGGTCCAAATCTCCTGCTTTCACCACGCAGAGAGGGGGCCAGTCCAGTCAGATCCAGTGCGAGCACCAGTACAAGACTGTCTAAGGAGGCCTTGGATGCATTGGGTAAATCAATATGCTATTACTGTGAAAAACCTGGACACATTTCCAAGGAGTGCCCGCAGCTCAAGGATGTGGTGTGCCACAACTGTGGGCAGAAAGGACACCAATCTGCCTACTGTCCGCAGAATAAACGGGGACGAAGCTCTGGTTGTGGGTCTAAAGATGGAAGGAGCGGCAGTAATTCAAGTGGCAGATCCAAGTCGGCCGAGAAACGAGGAGACTGTCACAGTTGTGGCAAGACAGGACATTGGGCTGCAGAATGTCCGCATCCCAAGAAGCAATAGAGGCCCGACAAGTATCGTTGTCGACATCCACCGAGACGGTGGTAGAATTGGCGGCAACCAACAAGCGCCCTGATGCCAGAGCCTGCGCAGATCCAGCAACGTAAAGCAATTTGGCCGGAAGTCAGCGCGGTACTGCAATCAGCACGTTGAACTTCGACAATACAGTGGCCGAAGTGCTCGACCACCACGCAAGTGGAGAAGGAAAAGTGGAGAAGAACCACTTGAATTGGTGGTGCAAGCAAAACGGCAGTTCCCCGATGATGTAGGGGTGGCAGACATGGCGGTCCCTACATTGGTTGATACAGGGTGTCTGGTTCTGATTTTGGCTGGTTTTGAGCTTTTTTCTACTGCGGTGCTGCAGAAGGCGCCCCAGCCCATTGTTTTAGTCCACGCTTGGCGGTCCACTATTTCTGGTGGACAAATGGGCGTTTTTGTAACTGTCTCTATACCAGTGATTACTCCCGACGGTATCAGGATTTTCAAGTGCATCAATGCATTTGTACATGTTGCTGACATCGGGCCCCGTCTCATTGTGGGCTACCCGTTTTTGTTACAATATGGCTTGGCGCTGGTGCCTGGTCAGCCGGGTTTGGTTCAGATTCCAGATAGGCTGATTAGACGCAAACCCACGCGCCGTTACCAGCATGTGCATGGCGTCATTGGTGCATGCCCAGCGGGTATGACTGCATCTGTGTCACAGGAATCCATTCCGCAGGCAAGATGTCAGAATATACAAGCCGAGACTCCAGGTATTATGTTCACGCCCGACCAGACATCAGGTACTCTGTCACAGCAAGGGAACAGGGAGGAGCAGAAGGTCACTCGACAGAGGGAGTTGAGGGTACATTTTTCTGAGGTGCCCATATTTTATTTCATTTCTGAATGCCTGACGCCCGGTTGTGACAAGCAGGGTTACACCATGCACACCACGACACATTTTAGAGTTCGTTTCAGGTGCCCTGGGTGTGACCCTGTGAAGCACGAGAAGTCTTATCTGGAAAATAAGGCCCGTGAGATGGGGCACCGAGTCCGCAGGATTAACGAAACCTGTAGGAAGGGGGTACAGCAGATGTCCATCACTGTGCCCCCCTTGAGTCTGGAATCGGCAGAGCGAGCCGGTACGACACCAGATTCACCTCGTATGGAGCGCCCCCCTTTCCCCCCTTTGGCGCCACGGAATCCAGACACTTTTGAGTCACCACAGGACTGCTCAAGTTGGATCCCGCAGGGTCAGAATTTTGTGCAAAGCGCTGCGTTGCCGGCATTGTTGAGTCAGTACACCAGTTCAGTACGCCTCAAGGTCCGCAGGTTGACAGAGAGGGCTGTAATGCCTACCAGGGCCACACCTGGAAGTGCGGCCTATGACATATATGCTGCAGGTCCGACCACGGTGCCGGCACGGGGCCAGGCGCTGGTGGATACAGACCTAGCCATGGAACTGCCTCGTCATGTCTATGGTCAGATTAAGAGCAGGTCGGGGCTGACAACTAGGAAAAGGGTTACAGTGCAGGCTCGCACCATTGATCAGGACTACAGGGGCCATGTCATAGTGGTCATGGTGAACGATAGTGATCAACATTTTCCGCTGTGTCAGGGGGACAGGATAGCACAGATGGTGCCGGAGTTGCACCTCACTCCCAAGGTACAGCAGGTGACAAAACTGGACAGCACCACACGAGGCAAGGCTGGATTTGGAAGCACTGGTGTGTCAGGCCAGCCTCCGGGAGTGCAGATGGACCAGAATACCCCCCGTGATTCCCCACCCACCTCCCCTAACCCCGACAGTGTGTTGCCATACCACGCGCCACAAACAAATTTACAGTATATTTTCTCTGTCGTTTTGAGGTGTTTTTATTGGTTGTGTGTGGAGAAGGGTGAGAAGGGTTTGGGTGGTGTGAAGAGCAACAGCTCAAGTGTCTTTAGGACACCGGAGCCTGTGACGCCTAATGGGGCGCACACGGTGCCCCCTCTGCCTAAGGTGGAGGAGATGGCAATGGCCTTTATGTGCCTAATGTCAAGCCTGCAGAGAAGGGGAGATAGTCAGTATTTCCCGCAGACTGAGGGTGTTTACCCTCCAGTTCCTGAACAGAATTCCCAGGTCCTGGTTCCCAGGACTGTTGGTTCGTCTCCTGAAGCTACGTCTTCCGTTGCAGCGAAGCATGCAGAATGTGCCGAGCGGCTGCTACATGCTGTTTTGAGTGACGAAGTGATTCCTGAGTTTACCGCCATGGATGCACGGTCCAGGGGGCAGACAGAATCAGGAGGGTGGGAGAGGGACTGCAGCCCGATTCCATACGCGCCTGATGAGTTTATGGGGAATTGGGGATTCCCCAGGGTCGAAACAAATGCGGCCCTGGTGGATCCACGTGAATATGCAATGCGAGAAGTTTGCCACTTCCAGGCTCTTGATCTGTGGGCAGACCCTGAGGGTTTTGCCGGTACAGTGTACAATGTACAGCCAGTGACTGCAGGACAGAGTTGGTTGCGTGGGAAGTGTGATTCAGATGCGAAGACAGACAGCATGCACCTTCGTTTGTTGAGGGAGTCTCGTGTTCGACAGGATGGATCTGTGTTGCATGTTTTGAAGCAGGCAAGGGGCCGTAAATTGCGAGTGTTACAACAGGAGGTAGCCCCTGTTTCGCTTCGGCTAGATGTCTTTAGGAGAATAGATGAGTGGATGCGGTCAATTGGAGATGATATCATTTTTACAGTGGATGTCTTCTCGTCCAAGAACATGGCCAAACTGCCACGGTTTTGGAATTCCATGCGTGATGGGCTTCATCAGCCATGGAAGAGGGAAGTGTTATGGCTGCATCCCCCTGCGGAAAGATGGACGGAGTATGTACCGAAAACTTTGGTGGATGAGGGCCGGGAGGTGGCCGTCATGCCCACACGCAAGGAACACGGATGGTGCTGGGCCATGGGTGAAGTGGCGTTAGACTGGGTTGATATACCGGTCGGATCACCGCTCCTGGTTGACAGCCAGGGTGAAATTTTACACACGCGGGAGCCCATGCGTCTTGTCCTGTTTGATGCATTTGGGCATAAGGACGGTCAGGATAACGATCCTGAGGACACAGAACCGCAGCCACAGAACAAGCAGAAGGGGGATAGCATGGATGACTGGGATTTACCCCCTGAGTCTGTCCCAGGGAAACCTTCGTTTTTTAAACAGGACCCCCCCACCAGATTACCACCCTACCCTCATGATTGACAGAGCGGAGTCCGACAGATCAGCAGACAGTTACAGTATACGGGGCATCGAGTCAGAGTTTTGTTATTCCTCTGACTCATCCTTGTCCTCTCAGAATGATCTCCAGCGGATTCCCCGGCAGATAAAGGAACGATGGATTAGGACGAAGCAGAAATCCCAGACCACACGGTCAGAAGTGGATTCAGGTACAGATGACACTCCAGGCCCATCTGATATTTCTGTGTGCAGTGAGCCTGATTCTGTAAATAATAATTGCACTGAGCAGAATGCACAATTTCCTACGCGCAAATGGCGGCGCAGGCTGCAGTATTGCTCAGAGTTCAAGCATAGAGTTGGTAGTGGTAAGCAGGAGAAGAGGGGTGTGCAGGTGGTCGGATACCTTCAACAAGGACTGGATACTTATCAGACAGGCTTTGCACATTGACAGTTCTCCAGCAGCATTAATTCAGTGATTCAGGCGGATGAGGACTGGCCGGAGGGTGAATATTACAGACAGAAATTAATGCAGGATTTTGCGAAAACAGTTTTTACTACCAAGCATGGCGACGAGATAGAAGCAGCAGCTCAGGCAGCGCGTGGTCCACATGCGAAGGTGCAGTTAAAATTGGTACAGGAACACCCTGGGCCGCGGGCAGCCAAGCCCATTCGTGCAGTAGGTCTTGGGGAGCAAGTTTTGTTGGAAAAGTTGGAGGACTTTCGCAAACGCGGTATGCTGAGGAAAGCAGAAGGGGATCTGCAGTGGGTATCCCGTTGTTTTTTCGTACCAAAACCAGGCAGCAACAAATGGCGCCTGGTCATCGATTATAGGTACTTAAATTCTTGTCTGGAGGGGAAAAATTTCCCTTTACCCATAATCGAAGATCAGCTTGCCAATCAGCAAGGCAACTTCATTTTTTCGCTGATCGATTTGGAGGATGGGTTCCACCAAATGCACCTTGAGGAGGAATCTAAGCACTTGACGGCTTTTTGCACTCTTTTTGGTGTATTTGAATGGAACGTCCTCCCAATGGGAGTAAAAGGGGGGCCTGCAGCATTTCAGGAAATGGTGCAGCATGTTACACGTAAATGCCCTGCTTCCAGACCGTATATCGACGACATTTTATCACCGTCAGGCAAAAGCCAAATACCCACACAACGAAGGGACATACCACTGCACGTAAAAATGGAGGATCCTGTACTCCAGGAAGAATATATTAAACAACATTATAAGGATTCGGTTGCACTTTTTCAGGCACTGGAGGATGCTAAACTCACGGTGAAGCCTTCCAAGTGCCATTTATTTAAACGTGTTGTACAGTACGTGGGGCATGTCCTGAAGGGAGGTAAACGGTACCCCAGCCCAGCCAAAACAGAAGCCCTGGGCAGGTGGGATCATACCACTATAAATACAGCAAACAAACTGAAGGGCTTTCTGGCCTTGGTTGGGTGGTACCAAATATATATTCCAGATTTCGCGAAACACGCGGCCCCCCTGATGGAAGCCCTTAAGGGGAAATATCAGTACGAGGCGCCAGACCCCCATGCCCCCAAGAACGACGTTAACCTCCCCGCTAAACGTAACCGCATAAAACTCACACCTAAGGAAGCTAAAATAACCTGGAACCAGGCTATGATTGATGGGTTCACGCATCTCAAGTCTGCGCTGAGCCAGAAAAAGAGCCTATATGTGCCACAGCCTGACCAACCCTGGCGCATACGCTGTGATGCCTGCAACTATGCGGTCGGAGGGGCATTGGAGCAGCGTCAGGATGATGGCAATTGGCATCCAGTGGCCTTTTATACCCGTAAAGTGCAGGGGGAAAAGGCTAATGGCCTTACAAAAAAACGCGATACGGGCCAGTATGCCTGGACCCCCGGAAAAAAAAACGTATGCCATTGTGTGCTGTCTGCTGTGGTTTCAATCCTGAATAGGTTCCCAGGAAGTAACGGTGCAGACAGACCACAGTGCCATCGTGAAATGGTACAAAGAGGATCTCTGTACCATTCCGGGGCCAATGGGTCGCAGGGGGAGGTGGCATGAGTTTTTCAGCGGATTCAATCTTTTTATCGAATATCGGCCGGGAGGATAATAAGGGGGCAGATGCCCTTTCTAGATGGGCGTATCCTGCGGGGGAAGCACAGGATACAAATTCTTATGGGGGCGATGAGGATTTGCTGGGGTGGACTGAGGCAGTGCGTGGTGAAAGAGACAGGGTAAGGTCAGCGTTACAGGACAAGTATCCTGATGATTTCGCTGCAGTGCATCCTGATACGGAGCATTATGCAGACGTCTGTCACTTGACTGATTGCTATAGGACGCAAATGCGGCGTGTGCATTCACTTCAGGTTCAGTACCTGGAAAGCAAAAGGTAAAAAGCATATGTCAGTCAGGATGGCTGGATGCATGAGACACTTACAGGTCTGTTTCAGCATGTAGTGCCTGGTGTGTGTACAGGGAATGAGCAGTGTGCTCACGACGATTGGACTGGTCCAGGTTTCTCAGTCAGCGAGCGACGGAAAGGTCAGAAGAAACTGTCGCGCCCCATGCGACGACAGTTGAGATCCCTTCGTGCCCAGACTGCAGTGGCGTCGGGTGGTAATTTCTTACAGGATCTCAGCTGGCACATGCCTGGGGCAGTAAACCTGGCAGTCAACAGTGCCCAGACTATTACATTCCCCCCAGCGGTCAAAATTTTGAACGAGGGCTGGTCAGACCATTATATGGTTGACCCTTTGTTTGCTCTGCATTGGCCTGAAATGAAACGTGAGAGTTTCTGGACCATAGGGGACACCGATTATGTGCTGCATGAGGGCCAAATACGAGCTGATGGCCGTATCTGTGTTCCCCTGCATCTTGTTGGTCCTGTTATAAAGGCAGTGCATGCATATGCGCATCCCGGTTTGACCGCAAGTACACCACGCATCTGAAGTCCAGGGATTTAAAAGCAAAAATTGCAGCGGAGGTAAACTCTTGTCAGGTGTGTCAGGCGGTGAAGGGGAGAAAAGGTCTCCAGTCTGAGGTCAATCATCCGTATCCCATTCCAGAATATCCTTTTTCTTCAATTTGTATTGATTTTTTGGAGTTGCCGGACTGCGTTTCTCAGGGAAAAACATATAATAATGTGATGATGGTAGTCTGCCGTTTGACTGGCTATATATTCGCAGTGCCTTGTGACAAGTCACTGACCGCTACACAGTTGGCACACCTTTTTTTGGAGCGGTTGGTTGGTTTTATGGGCCTGCCCCAGCAAATTTTTTCAGACCATGACAATTTGGTCACTGCGAAGTTTCTTCAGACACTATGCCATTTATGTGCCATTGATTTGAAGCCGTCGCCTATATATAGACCGCGGTCAAACGGCAGGGCAGAGCGTGCTGGACAGGTCATTGTTGATTCGTTACGTAAATTTTTGGAGCAAACGTCCAAAAAGCGGTGGCCGGAACTACTCCCGCTAGCCACGTGGACAGCAAATGACGTGCCGGGCCCTGTACATGGGTACTCTGCGCACCAGCTGGTGTTTGGGCGCAACCCTATCAGGTTCGGTGACTGTCCGCCAGTCATCCCTGAACATGGTTCGGAGGATGCTGTTTCTTTCTTTAAAAGACTGGCACAGGATCGGTTGCATGTACGGGATGCATTGACTAAAATACATAAGAAATTATGCACCCAGTTTGAGTCTGAGCATCCCCTGCATGTATATCAGGCAGGCGAAAGGGTATGGTATAGAAGGCATAAAAAGCAGGACAATTCCAAACTAAACCCTGTGTGGGAGGGGCCTGGGGAGATATTGGAACGGAGAGGCCGCAGTCAGTACAGGGTTGCTACGAGTCGCGGTGAGGTCATCCTGGGTCGCATGCGGTTGAAACCGTATCTCCCCCCTCATGATCTAAATAGCAAGGAACCGCCGTTACATTATTATACAGACAGTGAGTTCTTAGTGGACTCTGAAAAATACATCATAGAAGACATGGTGGGACACACGAAGGTCGGGAGGGGGAAGAATAGACATATACAGTGGGAGGTCAAATATAAAGGCCTCCCCAGATACAGAGTTTCAGCGTGCGTCGGCGTTTATGCACGACATAAACGAGACCTGGACCAAATACAATGCAAAACATAAAATCCATTTGAGGTTAGCGGATATACGGCTCATTGCCTCTAGACCCCATACCCTCCATGATTGTATACACAGATGGCAGGCGGGGATGCAATGGGTTCAATCCCAGGAGGAGCACGAGAGGGTCAGGTTATTGCGCGCGGCGGCAAGGGCGCGAGCACCGCTTCCTCAGTTTGTCCCTGTGTTTACTGCAGATGTGCACCAGATCCAACAGGTCAGGAGCGTGGGACAATATCGTCAGAGGTACGACTCACACCTATGAGGTCCAATATGTCTGGTGCATGCATGTTTGTATGTTTGGTGTTTGTGCATATGACCTTACGCTTCTTTTGTTATTGCGCGGTCTGCAGTGGTCTTCAGTCAGTCATGGATTGCCTGGGCGTCAGACATGCCAAACAGGAGGATGCGTCGCTGTGATGACGTTGAGTATCAATTGGATGCCTGTAGACATTGTCTGGGCGCCCAAGGTGACGATTTACTGCGACTCCCCCCCCTCCCTCTGTTTGATGTTACCTGTCTGGTGCGGAGTGAGTGAGTTATGAAGGGTGGCCTAGCACCCGCACCCCACAAACCCTTACCCTCACCCCCCTTGTATCTCCCATTCATTTCACTGAGCATTAAAAGGCCATAGCCTATGTTTTTCGGAGAACAACCTCTATAACACTCACCAGTGATTGGGCACTGGAAGAGTTTAAAAAAGGGTTTTCTTTGGAAGGCCGTTTGCTCATGGTACGTTAGTACCCCCACACGACTGTTTTCTATTTTTCCCAAAGGATATACCCTTTTTGGTGGGGCTGACTGCCCACAGAAGCCAGCGGACAGAAAGGGGAGCCCATCCTTTACTATTTTTCCGGAGCGCTGGCACTGTAGGTCGACCTGGCAGTGGGTTAAGGGACACGTAACCCCAGGAAGGGCAGTGCTACTTCTGAACCCGGACTCTCCCTGCCTGTGCTTCTTTGCAGTATGTCTGTGTTGGGTTTTGATGCTTTGTGTTTGACAGGTTGGGTGCAGACTACCATTTATCTGGTTACATTGTGACGACAGCGCGGCAGATATGTTCTTCTTTCCCTTGTGTAATATAGCATGTAGTGCTTGTTTGAACGAACCGCGATCAGTCCTCCACATTGAGTGGTTTTTCAGCCATTGTCATGGCTTAGGAAGGGGGTGTAATGTGTAGTACTGAATGTCGACAGATCGCTGTAGAATACTGACAGATGGCCGCTGATTGCAGACAGATCGTCGTGCCTGAGGGTCGCAGTACAGGAATGTAAGTCGCGACGACCAGAGATTGTCAGGAATGAAGAGAGAAGAAAAGAATTACAGGTAAATTTCGAATGTTTTAATAGTCAGCGAGTTGCATGGATCGTTCTGATCACAATGCTGCTTCACTGACAGGTGCGAGAAGCAAATGAGATTCCAGGGTACATGGAGTGAAACACCTCCTTTCCCCTCTCTCTCTTTTTCGCACTCTCTCTCTTTTCACGAATGGCGAGTACAGTTGTGTAGTTTGCGTGCGTAGCGCGCTCACTTAGATACCTACGGGGTTGTCTACTGTCAAGTTGAGTTATGGTTGAGTGTTAAGTGTAGTTGCGTTCGTTGTTTGTTTTCGTCGGTTTTATCGGTTGATTTTTGCCAGCGTTGGTATGTCTACCACCTTTGGAGAGTTTGAAACATGTTTGAAACGCCTTCGGCTTTACTAGATTCTGCACGAGGATAAGTAGTGTAAGGGAGCTCTAACCCCACTTCCCCTTCCAAGGGTACCCTCGCTTCCACTAGTTATCCGTCGCCTTTTATACGTCTGTGTAGGATCGCCCCCTCGCTCCTCCCCTCGGTGCCCTTGGATAGGGGGCGTCCGTTTACAGACAGCTTGTCTACAGCATGCGAGGATTGATCGCCAAGTTTTCCCGTCAGTTCACCTTACTATGTGTTCGTTACTTCTCTCTCCTCTCTTTCCTTGTCTCTTTGCATTTCCATATTTCATTGCAAAGGTGGATTTCGATGAGAGAATCACCGAACACATGTACTTTGCTTGCAATGTCATTTTGTCATGTAGTCTTTCATTGTTGGTGAGAAATTTTCAAACATGATGTGCATATGAATTTAGATTCATTGACATATGACATTTGTTGCAGGAATAATCCTTTGGGGAAGACTCGCTTTCGTGTAGAATAAATATTATGCGTGGCATATTTTCATAATGGAGTTCGCTTCTCCTTTGCGTTAAGAGAGAAGGCTTGATTGTATTTTGCACATGTGTGTGCTCCTTTGTTGTGCAGGATCGTGTATTTACAATATTTTATCAATTGAATTCATCAAATTCAATTCAAGTCGATTCAATTCAACTCCGAGTTCATCTTTCAACTAATTGGAAGGTGGAGCTTCTTGAAATACGGATCGTGGGACTCATTCAAGTACGCTTTCAGTCATTTTGTTGTCTTGTTGAGTGTCAGGGGTCTCGATTGAGGTTGGAGTTATTTTCAATTTTTATTGTAAAAGGAGATTTATTTTTATTTCAAAAATGGAGCCCATTAGCGATAGTGAAGCTACAATGCAACGTGTTTGTAAAGATAGCACACGTACATTACAGGGACTGGCTGCCAACGGGGGGGGCGCACCCTTCCCCTGCCCCCCTCCAACCTTTGGGTGCCAGACCCTCGTGCAGGCCTTCGCTCGGGCCCCCTGCTCTCCTCTCTGGGGGGGGGGGGGAGGGCCAGCGAGTGCTGGGGGCGGCAGCTCGGATCGGCGGTCAGCGGTTAGCGGGCTGGGGGGCAGTGGCCCCCCCCCCCCGCGCTCGTTGCCCCCGCCCTCTCCCGTACTGGAGGTGGTGCGTGCCCCTCCGCCGCGTCGTACGGTGGGGGGGGTAGGGGTCGCGCTCCGGGTCGGGGGGCCCGGCCCCGCTGGGGGGGGGGCGTCCCGCGGCACTGTCCCCTCCCCACTCCCTCGCGCTCATCGCCTGGTCCGGCGGGGCGCTGCCGTCACCTGCGTCGTCGCTTGCGTGGGGGCTGGGGCTGCGGCAGCGGCAGGTTCCGCCGGCGGTAGCGCCAGCGGGCTAGGGCGTTGCGCAAGGCCCGGCGGAGCCAGTTGTTGGCATCCGCATCCGTGATGCGGAGCACCGCCCCCGCCGCCCAAATCACCGCCCGGAGGACCCTGTCGTGGTCCTCTGGGGCCGCCCACCCCCAAGGGGGCACCTCCGGGTTCCCCCCGTCCCTCCGGAGGAGCACGGCATCGAAGGGCCGGTTCCTCATCCCCCTGGTGGTCCCCGAGCAGGCCCAGCTGGAACAAGAGCTACAAGGCCGCCCTGCCATCTCCCCTGGAACCAGGGAAATGGCTGAACAAGCCAAGACGGCAGTGGATGCAGCTACATTGCAGAGGCAAAGGGTTGAAAGCCTCTGCATTGTGCTTGAGAATGAGAACAAGGAGAAAAACAAGAGGCGGTTGAATAACGTCGAAGTGGAGTTGGCCGCGACGCAGCAATTTACAACACAAATCGCCCAAGTTGAGACTCGGGTGGCTGTAATGGAGGCCATGACGGGTCAAGAACATCAAACCGGAGGGAACTTCGTGAACATGGAGAAATGGCTGGCAGCATTGGAGAACACGGGCACAGTGGAACTCCACAAAAGGCGGAATATTGAGGTGCAAGTCGAGACCATTCAGGCTGAACGAAAACAAGATCGTCAACAAAGTAGTTGTTAAATTCCCGCTTTGCATCTTGTTCCTCTGTTTGAATAGTCTCAGTAACCTCTGGATGAACTTTCTTTGGTGTTTATTCCTGCTCAATTTCAAGTACACAAAGATTTTGATGGAAAATGAAACCAGACCAAGACTTCAAGACGAGCAGAAATTGGATCAATAAAACCAATAAAGAACTTGATGGGGCTGCACAATGAACAGACCAACAATGGGTGATGTTTGGCCTTGCACTTGTGTGTATGCATGCATGTATGCTTCAGAATGACTTGGGATTTTAAAACCGACTTCAGTCTGCACTCTGGACTGGCTGCAACAGTGAATAGTGACTTCCCATCAGGGCAAAAATGGTATACCACAGAAATCAGGTCTCCTGCAAAGATAGTAAAACAGACGCAAGAACAATAGATTCTCCTTAATAAGAAATGATAGAAAATGACTTCAAATGTCTCCCAGGAATTTCCTGTAGCTCAGGAAAAAATGAATTCATGTCTTCAGAACTCAGTAGGAACTGCCATGATGACCTCAGAACTCAGTAGGATTCGCCCATAGAGTAGGCGGAGCGCTCACGGGCCAAAATTGGTCAAAAAAATGAAGTAGTCATATGACAACTCTATAGATGCGGAATTTCATGCTGAATCTGAATATCACATTCATTTCCTCTGAAATCACCATATGTTGGAAAAAATCCCCATTACTGAACAGCTCAAGGTAGGGTAGATGGGGTACGTGCACTCGGTCATGGAGAGGCGCCCCATGGTTCCCGGTGGCGTTGCCGCTGTGATGAACAGGAAGAGGCTCCGCGCTTGAAGAGGGGAGGCGACTTACATCCCACTAGACCTGACTGGTGGCCCCCAGCAAAGCGGCCCCAGCCTACACCGGGAGGGCTGATCGCCGCCAGCGTGACGCACTTGTCTCGCCAGGAGGGTGTGCCCGCGTGCTTGCGCACATCCCCTCCTTTGGGCGCAACCCTAGAGGTTCACCGGACTTCCTGGCGTATCCCGTTCCCAAGGCATGCATGCATGTTCTTGGTACTGGGGTTTCGAGGCGCCTGGGTGTCGCACGCTCCGCCTCGAGTCCCAAAGCAGCGCTGGCCTTAGGATGCAGCCTTACCCCAGGTCTTCGGATCTCGTTTGCACGGGTCACCTGCATTGCACGGGCTGCCTCAGTGCCCGGGCTATGGACACCGGGTTTCCTATTGTTGTGTGGTGTTTGTGTTTCGGTCTGGGTTCCGCGGTGACTCTGCCATTCCTGGCCGGTGTCCAGGGTGCGTGTGCTTGGGCTCGGGTTTCGGCTTTGCCCCGCCATTTCTGGCTGGGGTTTGTCGTGCGCGCGCTTGGGTTTGGGTTCGGCGGTAACCCCGCCACTCCTCGCTGGGGTATAGGGTGTGTGTGCTTGGTTACGGGTTTCGGCCGCGCTTCGCCTTTCCTGGCTGGGGTTGGTGGTGTGTGTGTATGGGTTCGGGTTTTTCCTGCACTTTGCTTTTTCTGGTTTGGGAAATGGGGCGTGTGGCCTCTTGCGTGCGCCCCGTCCGTTTCCCGCCACCCTCTGGTGGGGCTGCCTGTGGCGTGGGGTTGTGCGGGGGTTGCCGTGGGCGGGATTTGTCCCCCCCCCGCCCCCTTTTTTTTTTTTTTTGGGCTCCCGGAAGGGGGTGTGGTTCTCGGCCCTGTCGTGTCGTGGCTTTGTGGTGCCCGCCGCTGCCTGTCCCGGTCTTGGGCCTCTTGGTCTTCGTCCCCCCTTCCCCTTTTGTTTGGGCTGCATCTATGTTTTTTTTTCTCGGTGGCCCGCCACCTCTCTGGTGGGGTGTGTGCCGGCGTGTCCGGGGTGTCCTTTCCTCCGATGGGCCGCTGCTCTCGGCTGAGTGTCGTCGGGTTTGGCTGGGTGGCCCTCCGGTGTTCTTTCCTGCTGGCCTATCTTGTCGGGTTAGGTTCTGGCTCTGCCGGCTGGGGGGTTGCGCCAGGCGGTTTCGTGAGGCCTTGGGTTAAGGGGGGTGGGGTTTTCCGTGTTCCTCCGCCTTTGTGGCGCCGGCTTTAACTTTGTGGTGGCCGGTTGTGCGGGCGGGTCGTCGCCGTCGCTGCCGGGCGTGCGGCCGACCCGAGCCTGTGTGCGGCGGGCTGGTGTGGCGTCGTCCCACGGTTCTCGGCGCTTTTACTTCCCTTCCGGGGCGTGAGGCGGCTTGCTCGGGTTAGACCCACGGTTAGTGTCCATTGCTTTGGTGCAGTGGTGTGCCTTGGTGCGCCGTGCTGTGTTGTGCCGTGCTTTGCTGTGCTGCGCTGTGCCGGTCTGTGCTGTGTTGTGGTGCGCTCTGCTCTGTCGTCCCGTGCCGCGCCATGTCGTGCCGTGGTGTGGTGTGTCTTGCCGTGGCGTGGATGGCTGCGCCGTGCTGTGCCGTGCCGCGCCGTGTCGTGTTGTGCTGTGTCGTGTTGTGGGGTGCCTTGTCGAGGTGCGTTGCACGGCGGTGCGCTGCGGTGCGTTGTGCCGTGTTGCCTCATGTTGTGCCGTGTTTCGCTGTGCCGTGGTTTGTGGTGGGCCCTTGTTACCGCCGTTCTGGCGTGAGGTGGGGTTGGCGCCGGTTTGACTGGCCCCCCTCGTGGTGGGGGACACGGGCCGAGGTTATGTGGCTGGCTGGTGGCTGGGGGGAGCGGTTAGGTGTTGTGAGACTCGTTGGATCCGTGTTGCGGGCGTCTGTGCGGGCCGTTCGGCCTGGTGGGTCAGGTGCGTGTCCGCGGGGTCGTTCTCCCTGGGGGCCTGTGCCTTGCTCCCACGTCTTCTGGGGTTCCTTGCCCCTAGGGGTGTGTCGGGTTCTGTGGGGTGGGGTGTCGTGGCCTCCCCGGGTGTGTTGGGTCCCCTCCGGTCATGTCCCTCTGCCTCTTTACCGTCTCTCGTCCTGGGTGTCGCGGCCGTTTCCTTTTCCTCCTCTGGTGCCTCTGCCGTTGCCTGTGTGGTGGCCCTTGCTGTGAGCGGGGTCGTCGCCTGGCCGTGAGGGTGTGGTGGTCGGCTGCGCGGCGGTGTTCTTGGCGGCTCCCTCGCCGGGTGTGGCCTCTTCTCCCCGTGTGGGTGTGCCCTCTTTCGCCTGTGCGGGGTCCGGTGGTCGGTGGGCCCGAGCCGGTGCGGTTCGTGCGGCGTCAGGTCCATGCTGTGGCGGTACATCTTGGCGGGCGTGCGCCTCCGGAGGTCGCAGGGTGTCGGCTGGGGGTGGGGCGGTGCTGGTCTTTCCGTTGTGGCGTGCCCCTCCTGTGTGTGCGCCCTGGTGCCCACTGTTGTGCCCTCTCCCTCTCTGCCTCGGCCCCTGGCCCTTCCTTTTCCTGGCCCTTTGGTGGTTCCTTGCCCCAGTGTTGTGTCGACCCCGGTGCCCTGTCCCTGCATGTGGGCGCCTGCCTGCTACCTCCTGCCTCTCCTCGCCCCCTGGCCGCGGGCCTTCCCTTTGCCCTTTCCCTTCCCGGTGTGGTGGTTGGGTCGGCGAGGGGGCCTGTGGGGCGCCGATGGCCCATGCCCTGGGGTGGGCGGTTTGGAGCCACCAGCGGAGGGTTTTTCGGGGGTTTAGGGGGGGCGGAGGCCCTGGACCGCGTCCCGGAGGAGGGCTTCCCATGCCGCCTGCGGCATGGCGGCCTCCGGGGCGGCCTCGTTGGGGTTGGCAGGGGTGCAGGTACGGTTCTCCTCGAAGGTGTGCACCATGTGCACCCCTTCTCGCCTTCGCGCTCCCCCGGCCCACTTCACCTAGCGGCCGAGCTCCTGCAGGGCGGGGGGAGGACCACCAGGTGAGGTGGGCGGGGCCTGGGTGGGGGGGAGGGCTCCGATCTCGAGGTTCTGGAGCGGCGGTGGCGGGGGCTGGGGTCGGAGGATGCGTATGGGCGGCGCGGGGAACATGAAGCTCGGTGCTGTTCGCGGGGGGAGGGGGAGGGGGACATGGGACAACGTGGTGCGTGTGGCGGTGCTCGGGGGAGCCGGGGCGTCGGTGGCGGGGGCTCGGGCGGGTGGGGGACCCGTATCTCTGGCGCGGGGAACGGCAGGCGCGGTGCTTCTCGTGAGGGGAGGGGGACGCAGACATGGGACGGCGGTGGCGCGTGTGGCGGCGCTTGGGGGAGCAGGGGCGCCAGTGGCGGGGGCTGGGGGTCGGGGACCCGTACCGGCGGCGAGGGGAACGGGAAGCGCGGTGCTGTTCTTGGGGGGAGGGGGGCGTGGGCCTTGGACGGCGGTGGCGTGCGTGTCGGCGCTTGGGGGAGCCGGAGCGGCAGGAGCGGGGCCCCGGGGGGTCATGGCGGCACCTCGGGGAGCGGGAGCGGCGTGAGTGAGCGGTCGAGACGCGGTGGCGCTGTGGCAAGTGTGAGAGCGGGGGGCGGGTGCGCCGCGCGGGGGGAGGGCGGGAGCGCCGCCGTTTGCGGGACCAGACCTCGTCGCGGGGCGAGTCAGGCCAGTCAAAAAGGGGTCGGTGGGGCCTGGGGGGCCTCGCGTGGTGCCGCCTGGTACTGGGGGGGGGGGAGTCCCCCACCCTCTGTGGATCTGCCGCATAGGGGTGTGGCGGTGGTGGCGGCTGGTGGTACGTGTCGAGCGGCTGTCCCGGGTGGGGCCGGGCCTAGGGGGCGCCTTCGGCGTGGACGTGGTGGCCGGGCGGATACGGTTCTTGGTATGGGGGGGGCGGCCCCTGGTCGTAGGCGGGGTAGTGGGGTGGAGCGCCCGGTGGGTGGTGCTGCCATCCCATGCGCTGGTGCTGCTCGTGCACGGGGGGTTGTGGCCCGGTTGAGTAGGGTGGTGGGCAGTGGTAGTGCTGGTGGTGCTGGTGGTAGTGGTGGTGATTGGGGCGCTGGTGGCGGTGGCGCTGGTAGTTGTGGTGATGGTGCTGCGGGTAAGCCCCCAGGATTCCTTGGCGTTCCGCTGGGGCTTGGGGCCCTTGCAGCCCTTGGGGCTGTACGACTTGCTGGGTAGTGGGGGCGGGTTGGGGGTCGGGCTTAACGGCGACCGAGGTCGGGGGGTCCCACGTCCCCGGGTCGGTCTGGCCGGTGGCGGTGGTGGTGTGTGGGGGGTGGATGACGGGGCGCTTGGAGATGGGGAGGTTGACGAGGGTTTGGACGGGGTCGTGCTGGGTGGCTGCCTCTTTGGTGGCGGCTCTCGCTCCGGGGAGGGAGCCCCGGGATGCGGTGGGTGCGGGGTCCTGGCTTGGGTTTGGGTTAGGGTTTGGGTCAGGGCGGGGTCGCTTCTGCTGCTGTCGTACCTTCTGTGATTTTTGGGGCTGTGTGGGGTGGTGTTGGTGATGTTGGTTGTGGTGGTGGTGGTGCTGCTGCTGCTGCGGGCAATGATGTCGTTTGGGTTCCGGTTTTGGTTTGGGGTCGGGTTTTGGGTTGGGTTCCGGTTCGAGGTTGAGAAGCACCTCGTCCCAGAGGTGCGAGGGCGGTGTGCTGGCGGGCTGCCTGGGTTGCCTGTGTCGGGGTCGGGCGGCCTCCGGCAGCTTGGCGTGCGGCTGCAACTTTGGCTATGGCCGTGGCTTTGTGGATGAGGTCGGCGGGGAGCGGGGGGTGGGGGGAGGAGGTGGAGGACGTTGATGAGGATGAGGACGAGGAGAAGGTGCTGGTTTTGGGGGATGTAGGTTGCACTGCCATGCTGGCGGGTGCGGCTTTGTGGGCCGCGGCGGCCTCCACTGCCGCCACTGTGGGGAGGATGGAGGGCATGTTCTCGGGCCGCAGGTTGAGGGCGGGTCGCTTGGGGGGCCCGACCGTGACCTGCCGGCCCGGCGGGCCGATCCGGCCGGTAGCGTTGGGAGGGGGAGGTGCGGGGCTGCGTTCTCAGCCTTCCGGGCTCGGCTGCGCTGGGCTCCTGCAATGCGTGCGGGCGTGTGAGTTGGCGGCCGCGGGGGGGAAGTGTTCGCGTAGGCTGCATTCGGGGGCCGGAGGGGTTTGGCGTGAATTTTTGGGGGTGTGTGCGGGGGCAGTGTGCGGGTCACTGGGCGGGGTGGGTGTGCCGTGGGGTGTGGAGTTCCTTGCGGCGGGTGTGCGCGGGTTGCCGGTTGTCGGGGGTGGTGAGGGGTGTTCGGCGGGAGGATCTGTGGCAGGAGTGTGTGGTTGTTTGGGCGGGTGGGGTAGGCCCGTGCTGCGGGGCCCGGGGCTGCACGCGATGGTGGGCGTGTGTGGGCCGCCAGGTAGGGAGTGGGGAGGGAGGGCCAGGGGCAGGGGTTGCGTGGGGGGGTGTGGGGCTGGATTCGTGTGTGTTGTGTCGGTGTATGTGTCCGCTTGCAGCGGCGCTCCTGTGTGGTCACTTGTAGGCCAGGCGGTTTGGAGGAGAAGCTTGCCGTCTTCTGCGGCTGCGGCAAGGATTTCGCAGATGAGCGTGCGTATTTGGTGCACCTCTTGGTCAGTGGTGGGAAGAGGGTATTGTAGTGGTGGGCTAAGGTTCATGCGGCGGAGGACCCTGTTGATCGCCCGGTATCCGCAGGTGAGGGGTCGTTTTGGGCTGGGGGGGGCGTCCGTCCGCGTGTCGGGGCCTGCCTTGACTTGTGTGTGGGCGTTGGGGATGGCCCAGATCCAGGGCACGGTCCCTGTGGACGGCCAGCGGCGCTTGATCCACTGGGTCAGGCAGAGCATGGCCAAACCCAGGTGGTAGCCCGCCCGCCCCGAGGTGATTTGGGCCAGGGCGCGGGTCGGGGCTTTTCCCCCCGGCTGGAGGACGCCCCTGGGACGTTTGTGCGGGGTGGTGGGGTCTGCTACTACCCCTGGTGGGGCGGGCCCTGGGGCGAGCTTGGTGTCGGTCCCTTTGATGAGCCATTGTTAGCCGGGGGACGTTGCCGTGGTGGCCACTACGTAGTAGTGCCCGCGCTCGAGGACTGTACACCAGACCTCTGGCGGGGGGTGGTCGCTGTCTGTAGGTGGGGGAGGGAGGTCGTTGTCGGGGGTGCAGAGGCCGGCAGCGCAGAGGGGAGTGTCGCGGGTTGGTGCAGTGGCCTGTTCCCACTGTCCCAGTTGGCTCGGGTCTGCTGGGTGGTCCTTCTCCTCTGGGGCTTGTCGTAGGCGTGTGGTCCCTCGAGGTGTGACGTTGGTGTCAGTTCCGTGTGTCAGGGCCTGGCCCCACTCGATAAGGGGGATCCAGACGTGCTGGCCTTGGGCGTGTTGGCGGGCTCGCCAGAGGACGAGGTCTACGATGGCCTCGTGGAGGCCTTTGCCCGGGGTGGCTAGGCCATGGAGGGCCTTGACGGTGAGCCCGGTCGAGCTCTCTTGTAGGTGGTACCAGCCCCGGGGAGCATCTAGGGCCCTGCCTTGGAGGGTTGCTGGGAGGGGGTCGGGGTCGCGGATTGTGGACGGTCCGAGGGGGTGGTGCTCCGGGTCTGGGGGGGCTTGGCGGGGCAGGCTATCGAGGTCCTGCGCGTCCAGGTCGATGTATGGGTGGTCCTGGGCGGGCCTGGTTCGGCTGGGCGGTGCCGGGTGGTCCCGTGGCTGCGAGGTGGGCCCAAGGTGGGCCAAGGGTGTCATGGGTGCAATGAGTGGCCTTCTGGGGTGATCTGGTGGTGTCTTGAAGGCCTGCAGACAGAGATGGGGGGCGTGTGTGGGGTGCGGGGTAGTTTAGTGGACTTCTGGGTCATGCACAGCATGGTAATGGATGAGACAAAGCATGTGTTCCCTGGCAGTTGGGTCGGTGAGTTGCTCCGTGTGTGTTAACGGGAGGTGTTTGCGGTGTACCATTTGGGCCGCTGCTCTGCGGACTGCTTCTAGCTGGAGGTGCGCTGCTTCCCCCATCGACTTTTCGGCGCCTTTGGTGAGTTGTCGGTGTAGGGCCTGTGTCACCGCCCCTCACATAGTGGCCTCCTTGACCACAGGATCCCTGAAGAGGTGTTCGGTGGCCTGGTGCGCGTGGCTCTGGGCTGGCCAGCCTTCGTGTTGTCGTAGGGTTTCCGCCGGTGACCAGCCCACTAGTGTGTCCCTGCCCGTATGGAGAAGGCATATCTTGAAGTGTTCCTAGTCGTCCGGGGTGGTGAGGTCGCACGGGCAGCGGGTGTGTTCTTCCAGGACGTGGATGTGTATGCGGGCGAGCCATCGGACGACCCTGGTGAGGAGTGGTAGTTGCTCCCTGAGGAGCTGGATGCGTCGTTTCTGGAGGTGGGCTCGGATGCACGCTGGGCGTAGCGCCGAGTGCTAGAGGGGGACTGTCACTTTCTCCTGGAGCTCTTGGATGTGCGCTCGGCTGTCCGTGTCGCCGAGCACGCGGGCGAGAGGTTGGATGGGGTTGGGGTAATGATATGCTCTGTCGTGTGAGGTATAGGGGGGGTCCTCCGGTACCCAGTCCGGGGTCCGATGGGGCTCCGGTCTCGGGGGTATGTGTTGGAGGCCCGCGGGGGGCAACTCCGCGGGTCCTAGGACACCAACTACCCCTGCCCCCCCCCCGCCCCCAGGGGCCTTCGGCCAACAGTTAGTTGCCCAATGTGTTGTTCTCAGGCGTCCATGGCCGCCTTAGGCGCCCAATGCTCCATGAACACCAAAGGTGCCCTAAGGCAGATTTTATCCAATTTGCACCCCACCATTATCCATAAACCCAACCTTGACTCTAACGCCCACCGCCAACCCTCAGCCTACTTCTATCCCTACACCTAACCCTAACTCTAACCCTAGCCCTAGCACTAGCCCTAGATCTCACCCTAGGCTAGGGTCAGAGTGAGTGTTGGGGTCCAAAATGGAGAGCAATGATGTGGCAAAAGCAGCCATGAACGAAACTACGGGCATCTTGTTCAGCTCAATCAACATGGCTGGCATGGCCATACTAGCTGGCTGCAAAGGCTAGGGTTGAGTTTATGTTGATGGTATGGTTAGAGGGAGGGCAAGGGGAGGTAAGGGGAGCTTATCCCCCCCCCACCCCCAACACCCCAAAATCGCCCCACCTGGATCCCCACCCCCACCACCCCGATTTGCCCCACCTGGACCCCCCCCCGAACCGGGTTCGAGGTGTGTGTGGTTTCGGTCCAGGTCGGGCACTTGGAGGGTCGGCAGGTGCGTAATGCGCTGGTGTACTGCCTGGATGTCGACCTTACCATTTCCGTATTAGTGCATGTGGGACTCTTGTTTCACGATGTGAAGTTGGACTTAGGGGGGAAGGCTGCGGAGGGCTTTCCAGAGCAGCAGTGCTTGGGTGCCGAAGCTCGTCGCGGTGACTTTGTGGAGTGGTTGTCTTGCTATGCGGGGGAGGAGCTGTGTGTCGACGATGGCGTCCAGTACAAACCAGACCAGGACGACGTGCGGGAGGTGGGCGGGTAGGTGGGCCGCGATTTTGGCGATGGCGTCGGCCATGGCCCACATTTCCCCGTCAGAGGAGGCGCCGTAGGTGGTGTGGCCCGTGTGGTGGTCCATGTGGTAGTGTCCCCCGGTGTGGGTCAGTTGCAGGGTGGCCCCCCCGGTGATGGGCGTGAGGGCGGATTCGCCTGAGGCGTCAGTGAAGAAGAGCAGGACCGCCGTTGATGGTTGTGGGAGACGGCATGGGTTCATGGGCAGGTAGGCGTATATGGCGAGGCCCGTGGTGAGGTGGGCCACCGGGGTTGTGGGCTGCAGGATGGGGGTGGCGTACACCCCTATTCCTTTGGAGATGATGCGCTTTGCTTGGGGGGACACGGCTATGAGTCCTTGTTCTGGTTTTCCTTGTGTGAGGTGGTAGTAGATGTAGTGGAGGATGTAGGCTGTGTCCGGGTTTAGGTCGCGGCATGTGAGGGTTTGTGTTCGGTGTCCCGGTGTGTGGCTGGAGTGGTGTAGCGGATAGTAGGGGTGCTCGTGCTTGCCCGTTCTGCCTGGTTCGTTCATGCTGTAACGGATTGCGATTCCTGCAGGGTCGGGGCGGGGCCAGATGGGCGTTGTGGTGAATAGCCACTGGGGTTTGTGGTCCGGGCTCCGCGCCACCGTGGGATTCGCTTCAGCGCGGTGGAACCATGGGGCCACCCATGCGTAGGCCTGTGGTAGTAGGTGGGCTGTGGGGTGGGTGTGGTGGCGTGCTATGAGGTGCAATACGGGCCATGGTGTGGTGGGTGCATCGGGGTCATAGGCCCAACATGTGCGTGGCATGCTCTGGGAGTCGTGGGGGACCTTCGGTAGGACTTGCGCGGTCATGTGGTGTTTTGGTATGCGCCATTTCGCCTCGTGGTGGATGACTGAACAGCGCATTCTCAATGAGACTAGCCAAAAAATCAGATAGAGCAAAGGCCAACACCCATGTTGAGCTATGTTGCAATTAGTGTTCAAAGAAGAAACAATGGAATCTCAAACAACAACTCATGGCATATAATACAATAGATGAACCCTCATTTTGAATTAAAGTTAAGCTATAAGGGCCGTTCAACCATATTGCAAGTGATCAAGTCCCATGGATAAGATTTCCACAATGTCCCAACCAAACTTCAATAAGGATTGATACCATTGCTCCATATGAAACCCAATGATTTGAGAAATTGTTGCTCCTTCATGGACTTATAACACCCCTTCCAGCCTGAATGCATGCTGTGTGTGAGAGCGTTGTCCAAGAATGACTCCCATGTTCCAAATGACCAACAGATATCACCTCAATCGGGCCTCAATGGGGTCCAATCTTACTACAAATGGGGAGTTGAACCAACCATAAATGACCAAATGTAGACCAAGATGAGTCCTTCAAACGGTCTCTGGATACTCCAGTGTCGTCCTCGTACGCTCTCGTAGTCGTGAACGACGTTCCTGGTTGAGGTAGTCAGAAATCCACCTCTGATCCAGACGCTTGACCCAATCAATGTCACCAAATCCAATCAATCTAGGCGGATGAACGCAGTAATTGAGCCATGTAAACAGTGAAGTAGGCACCCCAAATATCAGGCCAGTACCTCAGCTGTCAGGTGGTCGTAAGTGTCGCTGGGGACCTGCACTAGCAGCCTTGAAACTCCAGCATATGAACTTGAGGTCGAGATCCCACATCATAAAGGTGCCAGGATGCTCCAATCCAGCCACATGAATCAAAGTGTCATAACACAAATGCCAGTGAGTGAGGGTTCAGCTTGTCGCTGCACGTGTACAACGGCGCGTCCAGACTTCTAACGCGTTGCTACACGTGTCCGCCTCAACGTGTAGACCACTGGTTCAATTCAGGTAGGTGCTCTGGGCATAAGTGCCTCCAAAACCCCAAGACTCAACTTGTAGTTACTAAAACGTGGCTTCAAGTTGACCACGGGTGCTGCGAAGTAAAACCAGAACCAAGTAATATTCAAAGTACTCTCCAACCATGAATTAACCACAAGATTTTTGGAACCTCAGAAACCCCAGGTTCCTTGATACTTGGCTCCCTCCAACTCAACTCCCTCCAGAACTTGTCGTAACTCCAGAACTTGCTGTTATGCCAGTCATATCTGCCTTTTAAAACTGTTCAATAATTGACTTTGAAATTTCTTCAAACTCCTTTCTTTCTGGTCTCCGGATTGGTCTGCTGACCTTTCTGGTGACGCGGGCAACTCAGCGCGCAGAAAGCCGGCAGTCCCTCCGAAATATCCACGTGGACCAATAAAGACCAAATAAGGTGTGGAACACTTTCCATGCCTTAAACTGTGCCTTTCTGAGTATTTTCTGAACTTCAATGATTGCTCTACAGAATGAAGTGAAGTTCTGCAGGTTTTCAACTTAGTGCGCCAGCGGAAGCATAAGGGCATGAAAACAAACTTCAAGGTACTCTCTCCTCCTCAGTCTCTTGGAACTTACTCAAGGTAACCAGTCTTCTGCCATACCACCAACTGTAGGTCCTTCTGTACGTCGCCGTTTGACTCCGCGCTGCTGTGAAACCTTCTTAGAACTGACCTCTCCTTGTTCTTTGTTGTCCATGGGAGTGTCTTCGCTGGGTTCCTCCGCGAGGGACTTCTTCTTCAAGGTGCTGCTAATCCGCTGAGCCTGCCTTAGCGCTGTGTCTAAGCGAGGTGCGTGGGCCAAACAGTAATCCACGGAAACATGATTCAGCTTTCCATCATCATGCACGAATGCACGAATTGGTTCCCAAGTGCTCTCGCTTGTGCCATAGCCTTCCCACTTCGTCAAAAAGCGCCAGCCTTGCCGATATTGCCCTCTCAGGATCTGTTCGACGTGATAAGCTCCAATCCTCTCCATCTCAGTCTGATTGTAGAATAGTATATCTTGCTCATTCGCCACAATGTCCTGTTCATCAGCCAACGCTGCTCGCTCATCGTCAATCCGCATGTCTGTATCTCCTTCTGTGATCGTGTCTTCATCATAGTCATCCACCAGCCCCAATGGGAAGGGCTTCACGAACTCAAAGGCAACAGGTACTTCACCGCCCAAACTAGGGCTACAACGCGCCGTAATACCGCCGCTGCTGGCTCCAGTAACAAGGTAAGGACCATACCACATAACATCCTTTGTGGCACCCTTAGGTACCTCCAATTGCTTGAACTTCTTTCTGCTCACCAGCACGTAGTTGCCCACGTTGAAAACTGCAGGTTTCCTCCTTCTATTGCTGCGCTCAAACCGACTCGCTTTTCCTTTCCTCAAATCTGCTTGCACTACTTGTGCAATTTTGTTTTCTTCTTTGACCCAGTCTTGCACTTGAACGTTGCCTTCATGTGGAAAGGGTAGGTCCAAACGTAGTGTACGCCTCCCATGGAAAGCGTCTCCTCGTGAATAGCCAGATTTTCCTGTCTGCTTGTGGTTCATACATATCACCAGGTAGTCGTTCAACTGGACCCAATCGCTGGTTTTGATACTCCGCCTCAGGATACGAAGCTCTTTATGGTACTCATCATTCATACGCTCGCATAGTCCGTTTGATTGAGGGCGGTAGGTTGCGAGAAAGAAACTTCCACGCCCATTGCAGCAAATATGTTGCAGTACCAGCCCCAGTCTCCCTTGGAGCGAATATCCCTGTCACTGTGGATGCCAACAGGTGGGCCATAGAAACGAATCCAATGGTGTTTGATGAGTTTCAACACGCCTTCTCCATCAATAGTCTTCTTGCAAGGTACAACTTAACAGAAAGCAGTCAGAGCGTCCACAATCATCAAAACATAGTCGTAGTTATGACACTTGGGTCTGTCAATGAAGTCCACATACAGCAGTGCATTGACCATGTGTGGAAGTGGCAAGACACCAAGTAAGCCTCGGTCACTAGGTCGGTTCTGCTTGCTCATGACGCACTCCTTGCATGTCTTGTGCATGGCCTCAATCTTCTGTATCAACTCTGTGTCAGGTACGCGAGTGTGGAACATCTTCTGGAAGGCCCAGAGCCAGGAATCTAGTCCAGGATGACCAACAACATCGTGAGTCCACTGCAACGCTGCGCCCAACGCCTTCTTGGGCATGCAAGTTTGTACTTCCTTCCGCCAAATCTCACTTGAAGATAACGACCAAAGCTCCTTGTCAACCAGTGCATAATATCTTCAGCAAGGGCTTTCAAAATATCTCCATACTCCTCCATATAGTCAGACTTTCGTAGAGAATTCACTAATTCAGCTTTGCTCATGGTGAGGTCCAAATGAACATCCATTTTCTGGAAAACCTTACGAAAGAGAGACTCAGAGCTTGCAGAAGTTTTCTCGTCGAAATTCTCACGTGATAGCCAATCACATAACCCATTTTTCAGACCCAGTACCCTGTAGATATTGAGCTTCAGCTGCCCGAGGAACGTCCACCAATGCCTGAGCTTTCGGTTTTCAGGAGAGGCTCCCTTGAGAAACGTCTCCGTGGACTGCTGATCACATAGCCACACTACTGAACTGCTGCCAAACAGTCGGCTTTGTCCGGAAATAAGCAAAATTCCTGAGAGCAATGCACGCTCATATGTGCTGTAGTTAGCTCGGGTCGAGGACCATTTCCAATTCCAGTGTCCAATGGGTACAAGATGATATTCCTGCTGGTCGTAGTTGTGCTTGACTGAACCGTCACGATTGACTCCGACTGTCCCCAATTCATCTGCTATTCTTTTTGCAGCTGCTCCAGGAACTCGTTGCCACTGCAGAAAAGTGCCTCCACCTCCCACAAGAGACGCATCACTGATGACCACCAGCTCGCCGTCAGGTGCAGGTGTGCCCAACAACCTCAAAGAACTCAGTTTTTCCTTGCTCTCTTGAAACTGAGGTTATGCTCAGGAGTCCACTTCCAAGGTACAATTTTCGTGGTCAAGTCGGTGAGGAGGTGGCTACTGTACCTGAAAGTGGGGATGTGTCTCCTGTAAAAGTTACAGGATCCGAGGAAAGCCCTGATGTCTCTGATGGTCGCCTTCAAAAATGGGGCCACTTTATCCTTCACAGGTCTCCACCATCTCCAGCCGACCTGAAAACCCAAATACTCAATTTCCTCCTGCATGAACTCGCAGTTTTCCAACTTCACGCCGGTATTACATTCCACACAAGTGTGTAAAAATTCTTCCACCAGACGTAAATGATCATCAGCGCCATCGGCCCCTGATAAGACATTGTCTATATAGACTTCGATGACTGCTCCCTTTTTCAGCAGTGCTTGCACCGTCAGTTTCAGCTTCATACGGGCCACGACCTGGTTCATGAGCTCCTGGAAAGTTGCCGGAGCGTTCGTCAACCCAAACGGCATGACCTTCCATTTCAACACTTGACCATTTGGTGCAATAAATGCTGATAGATCCTGCGCTCTTTTTGTTAACTCAGCTTGCCAGAAACCACTGCGCTTATTCAATTGGGATTTGTAACGGCAATGAGCGGTTCTTTCCAGCGCTTGTTCCAAATTTGGTAGACTTCCTGAATGTTTCTTGGTGAGCTTATTCAGCTTCCCATAGTGGACAACCAACCTTTTGGCGTTGCTCCCAGGTTTGTCAACCAAGAAAGAGGGAGAGCAGTGCTTTGGATAGTCCGCTAGCTCACCTTTCTCAGCAAGGTTAGCCGCAATGCATTCCATGATCTGACGCATTATTTCCTCACTGTCGGCCTTGCTAGCTGGAAATGGCTTTGAACGCACTGTGGTATTTTTATGTTCATCCGACAATTCCAAGTCCATGGTAACCAACTTCTCAGATGAACCATGAGCCATCAGCGGTCCAAACGCAATATTTCTCCGGCGTAGGACTTCCTGAGTTTTGAACGGCAAATTTTTGATCTCTACCACAAAATCAGCTGCAGCTGCCAAATCTGCTTTTCCGTACTCGTCCCTTGATACGGAGTAACACTCACTGAGTAGGGCTGTGACGTCCAGGTAAACGTCATCGCCATCCACAATAAAGCGGTCGTCATCCAGATATTGATAGAGCAAATCTGTTTCGTCTCCGTCAACGCTCCTGCCCGTGAATTCCTGTTCTGGCTCTTCCATCTGTCCTTGAGCTCTAGCCTTTGTTGTTCCTCAGATATCTGGAAGATTCGGAGCTCAATATCCTCCTTCAACGAGCGTAAGTCTCCCTTCGAGACCAGCCATCCACGAGGGTTGGCAATTCTCGCTTTGTCCTCCTCAACTTGCATGGTCACGCCATACACTTCCATAGCATGTAGGGCCCGACACGACATGGTAAAGTTTTGTACACCTCTGATAACTGAATCTTTCAGATCGACTTCACTCAGTAAATCCTCGATTCGGTCCGTATAATCTTCGTGGATGCTTGGGAATGGGTCGTACCTCAGAGGCTGAGCGAGATTGAGATCGGCCAGATAGCCGTCTTCACTGACTTCATCCCATGGCACGTCTGCAGGATCCTCACTAAGCTCTTCCCAGTGAATGTCGACCTTGTCAACTTCAGCATCTCAAGCGCCAGCGTCCTGTTCTTCAACTGATTCTGTTGGAGGATGAATTTCTTGGACTTCTGACTCCTCCTTCGGTGTTGCTGCAGGAGTATTGTGCCCGTATCGTTTCAGCAGATCAGACCGGGTTAGACCACGGTTCGCTCGATGGAGAAACTTGACCACTTGGAGATTCACTTCATCCAACGAAATATCACAATCATTGCCATCGATAAGAGCTGCAATGCTTCCCCAGCGTGGGGCTGGTAATGGCCTGGTCGCCCCATCTGGGAGATAGAGGGGTACATCTGGAATAGGTACACAAACCTTAGTCATGCGGTCCTAAAATTGGCGCCATGCAGCAGCTTCCCCGGTTTGGCCCCAATCAGGACAAAAAACCACGACTTGAGCTCGGTCAAGCACGGCCTTGGTAACCATATTCTCGAGGTGCGACCACGGAGGGTTAGCGCAGCATAACTGTAAGTCGTGCCAGTTGTAGGCATAGCATGAATTGAGGGGGCTGCAATACAACGGTTCGGTATGATTTTTGAGGTTGGCGTACAAGTCCACGGTGGGTCTCAAAACGCCAAGGCCGATGAGGACTTGCTCCTTCAGTGATGGTAACAAACTGCAGGCTTCTGTCCGGGAGATTCTCAAGGATGCTTGACCAGGTGGCAATTCGTTTCCTCCTTCATTCTGACAGATCTTCTCAGATAGCGATACCAAGGATAATTCATCAGTCTCTGGACTTGTGACAATAAGCCTCGATGGAGTAAAAATGAAGCCCAGAGTTGTCTTGGCGTTTTCGCGGATGAAATTCATGCCTAGGCATACCTGAAAAGCCAAAGTCTGCATGTTGATACAAACATGAGGAACAGTAAAATTGCCCATGCACACATCCACGGATTTCTCTCCTTCACTGTACGTGTAGTGCCCATCTCCCACCTTGACTGCACAGTAACCCCTGCGAGTCGGATCTGACACCAATGATGAAGCCACAATGGAATCAATTGCACCAGTATCCAGAAGCGCGTCGCACATCTCCTCCTCCACAACCAAGAGTAGTCACAACGTGAGACCGTCCTTGACAGCTGCTCGAAGCAGGTCCACAATTTTTTCAATATCTGAAAATGCAAGATCTCTCTTCCTTTTCTTGGCTTGGCACTCAGTGTCCTCCTGCATCGGTTTGGTCTCTGCTGAGGGGGCTCCAGAACCAGCACTTGCTGCGGCGGGGCCAGAGGTATTTTTATTTCTTGGGCCAGCTTTTGGTGCCTTTTGCTTCTGGTCCTTCCATGTCTTCTTGCCGTCTTCCACCGCCTTTTGGGCTGCTTCCTCACTGAGACCGGACTTGATCAGGAAGGTCTTGAGTCTTTCCTCCTTCTGTTTCCTTTGGATCTGAAAGCAGTGATCGCTGTAGTGGTTCGTCTTACCACAATGCTTACACTGAATGCGTGCCTTCAATTCGACGATCAATGCGTTGGGGTCCAGCTGTCTTTTGCCTCATCTGCCTCCTTTGTTCCTCGACCTTTTTCTTTGCCAGAACCTTTTCCTCCTTTGTTGCCCTTGCCTTCTTTCTCAGAGACTCTTAGCTCTGCAATCATCGAGTGCCATTGGGAGAGGAGTTCGGTGACGTCCGGCTTGTGGGCAGAACTTCCAGACGATGATCCACCAGGAAAGAAGGTGTCCCTTTCCTTATCTCTCTGCTTTCTTGGTATCGATTGGAAGCAGTGCTCCCGAAAGTAGAACCACGCGAAGCGGAAAGATGTTTGAAACCTACAGAAAGCCGTCTGCGCTCATCCATGAGATCCTTCAGTGAATCATAACAGTGCATCCTTGCAAAAACGTTATCATCCTTGGTCCACTCAACGAACAGATTATCATTGACCTTCGACGAAAAGCTCCATAATTCTGCGCTCCTTGGTCATTACTCCTGGGTTCAACTTGTCAAACAGCCTTTCCAGTGTTTCCAATAATTTGACCACCTGCTCGGGTTTTGGGTCATAAGGTAAATGGGACACCTTCGATATCTCACCCAGAATTGAGAGGTCCGTCTCGAGCGCACGATAGAGGTCTTGGAGTTTGCTCAGAAAGTCCTCAACGCTTGTGGCCTTTTTGAGCAATTTGGAGACTCGTTCTTGGAGTTCAGGATCGTTGATGCCTTGAACAATGAGGTTAGCTTTCACCCGATCCTTGGCTTTGGCTTTACCAGTGAGCACCAGGTATCTTCCAAAATTTTGCGCATACTTCTCAACATTGCGCCCATCGAACGGTGGAATTTGCATTTTCAGAGGGTGAGTTGTATCCTCCTCACTGTCATCCGACCATTCATGATTGTTCGTACCTCCACACACTTCAGTAAGTGTTGCAAAAGCCGATGACTCTCGTGTGACAAAGGACCTTTTCGCAGTAGGTGGTGAACGACTGGAAGTTGGCATACGCCAAATGTCCTCGCACGTCTTGGAGATCTTCTCGTTTATCCGATCAATACGCTGGAGCAACTTCGAAAAAAGGGGTTCATCCGTCTCCAGGATTTCATCCTCAGAACTGTCAGAGAGAGTCTTGTGGAACTCAACTTTGCATTTTCGCTTAAGTGCCTTACGCGTACGCTTTTCTCACACTTCGGTAGCTTTGTGCTTCATTTTCTCTTGAGATCCCTCAATAAATAGTCTTCCAGCCAGCCGCTCATCTCTTCGTGCTCTTCTTCTGTCAACTCGCCAATTTCATCCTTAAGCTCCTTTGCAAATTTTTTCTCAGGTAATTCATAAGACCCTTCAAAGATATCGTGACCAACTTCTGAGCTCCACGTCCACACAGGTACTCTGTGACCATTTCCTGAACCGTGTCCCTTTGGTGACGACATCTGTTCCAGTATAATGGTCGGGGGACTTAAAGGAACAGTGTCGTAGTAGATCGTGACGGGAAACTCGGGGAACTCATATCTAGAAATGAACTGGTCAAACGTCTGCACTCATCGCGCTCTTGAATTGAAGCTGCGGTCTTGTTGAAAGCCAGCCTCTCTTGTAGGTAAAAGAAATTCTGCATGTTCTCTTCTTCGACACGTAAAACACGCTCGCGTTCTTTCAAACCAGCCAGTAACAAAGCATAACGATCTTCTTTCTTCTCCATGGGCCGATAACTTTCATATGATCGAAATATTGGTTGTCTGTCTTCATTCGGCCCATCCCCCTCTTGTGCGCCATGAACGAAAGGCCCCAGTGACGCTTGTTGGTCGCCCACGTTGCTAGAGCTCGCGAGGTTGACGCTTCGACGTGTGGAATTGATATCGTGCACAGCCGCATCCATACATCTGCTACCACTGTTGAATTCCCGCTTTGCATCTTGTTCCTCTGGTTGAATAGTCTCAGTAACCTCTGGATGAACTTGCTTTGGTGTTTATTCCTGCTCCATTTCAAGTACACAAAGATTTTGATGGAAAAGAAAACCAGACCAAGACTTCAACACGAGCAGAAATGGGATCAATAAAACCAATAAAGAACTTGATGTGGCTGCACAATGAACAGACCAACAATGTGTGGTGTTTGGCCTTGCACTTGCATGTATGCATGCATGTATGCTTCAGAATCTCTCAGCATTTTAAAAGCGAAATCAGTCTGCACTCTGGAAATGGCTGCAACAGTGAATAGTGACTTCCGATCACGGCAAAAATGCTATACCACAGAAATCAGGTCTCCTGCAAAGATAGTAAAACAGACGCAAGGAAAATGGATTCTCCTTAATAAAAAATGATAGAAAATCACTTTAAATGTCTTCCAGGAGTTTTTGGTAGCCCAAGAAAAAATAAATTCATGTCTTCAGAACTCAGTAGGAACTGCCCTGATGACCTCAGAACTCACTAGGATTCGCCCATAGAGTAGGCAGCGCGCTCACAGGCCAAAATTGGTCCAAAAAATGAAGTAGTCAGATGACCACTCTATTGATGCGGAAGTTTATGCTGTGAATCCTGTTTGGACCCCCGTGGCCATCTTGGGGTCACTTGGGGTGTGTATCTATGTGCCGGCAAGCCGCTATTGGCTGATATCATACTCTCCCATCCACCTGACCTAACCCAATGGGCTAGTGTGATACGTTTGGCCATTCCGGCTATGAGCGGCCATATTCAGTACCGAGGTGCCGCCAGCTGAGATTTATATATCAGAATATCAGGAATCAAGAGGGTTTTTTTATCATAATGTTTCCGTAATTTTTCAGCCTTCTGTTCTGATAGTCAATGTATCGGTGACTGTCAGTTGGCTCGCGATTTTGCGGTAACCGATTGGTTAACTGTTATTTACAGATATTTTGGCGGAAACCCCGATGAAGGGTCAGATTTCATCAGTAAAGGGTTCGTTGCTTCCGCAATTCTCGGATTATACACTCGCAAAATTAATCCGATGTTTTCAGACCTTCAGAATCGGATTTTCGACTTCGACATCACCGCACTCGATATGATGAATCCCGAGTGGTCATACATTTTTCCCCGATCACGAATCAACCTTCTTTTTTGTTGTGCCGTTCATTTTGCTTGGCGTTATAGTCGAGACAAAAGTGATTCGTGAGACAACTTTGAAGAATCATATCTCCGGCGCACGGCGAGGAAAATAAATATCGAGAATTGAGTTGCAATCGCCTTGGTCCCAACTTAATTTAGGAAGCATCAAACGCCTTTGTTGTGTACACATGCCTGGTATAGCAAGGGATAGGGGTCAAGAGGGTAGAAGGTGATATATAACTCTTGGACCGTGCAACCGAATTTTTTATTGCGACTTTCGAGTGTATTGCATGAGTGTTGGGGTTGCATAGCAACTTTCTTTGGGTTCCTACGTATTTTTAACGTGAAGTTATGTCCATGGAGGGTCATGGCATATCATGGTGGGAGCCACTTTTGGAGGGTATGTGTCATATGCATGGTATGTGCTTCGATATGCTCACGCCCATGTTATATATCTCCGTTTGTAGGAAGATATATGAAGTCATACGTGGCAAGGGCTTCGCCCATGTCCCAATGGTGAACTCCATAGCGCTAGTCTAAGTCTACCGCTCACATAGTGCATGTGGGAGGGCTTACAAAGCGACCCACAAGCGCCATTATCAATTTTCCTAATTTCGTGGTGCATGTTGGGAGGAGGTTCGAAGGTGTCCCTATGCGTCGATGTGGGGATCCAAATGGGGGGATTGTTGGCAAATGGTCCCAAGCAATTGTGTCCTGAATCATATGTTGATACCATGGGTGAGCGAAGCTATGTACCATTGTAGTTATCTTGGATTTGGCATTATTTGCATATTTTTGACCTCATTTTATGCTCATTTTTGTGTTTTATGTGCTCAACTGGTCGGCTAACAGTAAAGTGCCTAGAGATCCATGAACTATGGTATGTTGCTTATATGTTGGCATATGCTTCGGTGTTGTACCTCACCATATGCCAGATCACGTGGTCACTTTGGCTTGGCACACGAGGCCTCACAATATTAGGTCTCAAACTCATGAGCTGACTTGTGAAGCATGTCATGTACATAACCGGAGGGATTTCGGAGCCAATGATGGGATATTCTTGGTCATCAAATTTTGGTCTATATCACCCTTGTATTTTACTTTCCGGTTTGACCCATGCATGGAGCATTTGAACATTTGCCATATGCATCTTTGAGTATATAATTGACATTTTTGGGCATAATGGTGTGATTTGCCTGATTTTGCCATGTTGTGAGGTCATCTTCATGGGGCAGTTCTCCAAGCCAAATCGACTCCAAGTCCAACCAAGGTTATGTCAGGGTAGGGCATGGTCCTGAATACTACTCCGTGCCATGACACGCCACCTCCCGCATTGGGCTAGGATTTAGAGGCTTGGGAGTGAACACATTTTTGGGGTTTGTGTAGTGACTTTTGACACATGGCATTCCGCCATCTTATTTGACTTGGTTCAGGGCACCATGTTGGCGAGTCAAGGGAAGGTCCTGAGTCCAGGGAATGAGGGGTCTATGGCTGTGATTGTGTACGTCTCCATCTTTCCCCAACTTTGCTTTATTTGTGTTCATATGCCAATTTCAGGGCTTTCCTCTTTGGTGCAATTCTTGTCCATGCCCGCCACCGTGGGACGACCGGTGTGCTGAACGGAAGCCCGCAGTGTGGATTGGATTGTGGATTGGGTTATTGCTGTATTTTTGGGATCATCTGGTTGCTGTTCAGGGTTGAAGGAGGATTTTATTTTCTATCTTTTCGGATCTTGGACCCTGGAATTTGAGGAATGCAATCGCTGATCCGGAGTAAATCAGCAGGGGTAACAGGCGGAAGGGGCACAGCGGGGGCCGGTCCTGGTACGGACCTTTTTTATTGTAGCAGAGGCGTACTTGCTGCCCCTACCTACCGCCGACCCGGGGACTTGGGCCCCTATGAGCCCTGCCCGAGTACGCCCCGGGTGCGTATTGTGGACTCGGTGGAGACCACGCCGGAGATTGGAGCCAGAGAAGGGCCGGGACGCTCAGGAGCATGGCGAACTCCGGAAGTTGAAGCCTGAAGAGAAGTACGACGTTCGGGAAGAGGAGGACTTGACATGGAGGACCTGGTCTCCATGTGTGAGCGTCGCTGCCGAAAGGCATGCAACCTCCGCTCCGCCGCGGAGGACTCTGAGGTGACCTGCCATTCAGGCAGCAGTGGAGAACGGGCCCGGCGCTACCGGAAGCGCGGGTCACCCAAGCCCGCGGCAGGGGACGCCGGGGCTATGGATACGGACCCCAGCCTGGTCAGGCTGTGGGACTCCGAGGGGCACTCCGAGGGCTATGGGACGGCCTATGAGCAACCTTCGGAGTCGGAGGAGACGGCCAGACCGCCCACAAGGGCGAACACGGCCCCAGAACCCAGCCTGGAGCATGACGCCGACGCTTTGGAGAGGCCCGCCAGAGCCAGAACGGCGCCTGTGGCCCGGCACACGGAGACAACGCGGGAAAGCATGGGCGATACATCGATGGCGGAGGAGTCCGAGGCGCTGGGAACCGCGGGATGCGCCAGGTCAGGTGGAAAGCACGCTGAGTGCCACTGCGAGCACGTGTCCTTCCTCATGGGCAAGTACCCAAAGATGGGGATGGACGCCATCGTGCATCGCCTCGACAGCCTGGACAACGCGAAGGACGGCCTAAAAGAGGACGTCCCCGAGATCCTGGATGACCAGTCAGAAGCGGAGAGAGACATGGCGGAGCTGCGACCGGAACGGGACCGGTACCGGGAGAATCTGGAGCTGGCCCTGCAGAAGCAGCAGCGAGTGGTGGACAGCCTCCTCCACTTAGTGGAGGACATGTCGGGACGCCTGAAAAGGCCAGAGGAGCGACAGCCCCTCACCTCGAGTCCGGAGCTCTCGGCAAAGCCAGCAGCGGCAGAGCTGGTGGAGCGGGTTAAGACCCTCCGGAGCGCCATGGATAAACTCATGGGCGGCCCGGCAGAGGCACCCTACGCGCCTCCACGTGTTGACCCGGGTGCGCTGCCGTTTGTTCCCATGTTCAGCGAATCCACAATGCTTGGGGAACACGCGGCACCGGCTGGGTCCATGCGGGAAGGGCACGTAACCACGGACCCGAGGAGCCTGACGGTACAGATGTCCCATGCCGCCCAGGATCTACCGATCACTACGACTGCCCAGGCAGTTTATGCGGAAGAGGAGATCCAGAGCCAGACCATGCAGAGGCGAACCATGGGAAGCGCCGACGGACATGGTCGAGGTCATCCAGGCGGAGACCTGTGGGCGAAGGACCCCAATACGGGGATATGGACGGCCGATGAAGCAAGTCCTTCCCGCATTCCAAACCCTATGGGTTCAGGCCCAACTGGACCGCACTCCATGGAGGAGAGGGATGTACGGGGAGTGTACTCACACCCCCCGGCCACAGGTGGTATCCGTCTCGGTGGAGTGGTGGCTGGAGACGTCGGAGACGCCATCAGGATTGACGACCTCAGGGGAATCAAAATCCCCTACTACGATGGCAACCCCTCCAACCTGGATGACTTCATCCCGGATTGGGAGGACTTTGCCGAGGAATTCGTCGGTGAGATGCGGGGAGCGCCGCGGGACAAGTGGCTATGCCGGACATTCCCACACCGGCTGGCGCAGGACCTGAAGGAGGAGCTGCGGGATCAGATCCGGGAAGGACTGTTCCGTACGGAGCAGGCCTGCCTCCAGTGGTTGGAGGATGAGGAGCGGTTGGACGCTCCGAACCAGAAGCTGGAGGACTTGTGGTCCATCCCGCTGCCGCTGGACCGCGGTGAGTTGCGGGTCTGGGAGTGGAACCGGTATCTGCGGAAGTACCGACGGAGCCTCAAGCTGGTTGAGGACTGGAACGAGTCCAGCAAGATCCGACACCTGCTGAAGGACGTCCTGCCCGGCCGCTGGAAGAGAAAGGTGGAGGACGAGGAAAAGAAGCGAGCCAAGAAGCGGGTGGGGGTGAGGATCATGGCGGCAGAGGATACCCATGCGGGTATCATGGAGTTCTTCAGGAGGACCCTGGGCGATCCCAACCGGATGTTGGGACTGAAGAACGCCGTGTACGTGGAGGTATTTGGAGACACCGTGGGGCAAAGGTTGCTGCGCCTCAACAACGCGGAATGGAGGCGTGGGGAGCCACTGAGGATGCAGGTCATCTTCGTCCGTATGAGCCTGGAGGAGATCGTGAAGTATATCACGGTGGAGTTGAAGCTCAATGCGAAGAACGAGGCCCACGTGCAGGATCGACATGTTCATGGACAACGAGGCCACCAAGAAGACCACCATCATCGGGAGATCCAGAGGACACGGCCGACTCCGCGGAGGATGGTAGTGGAAGTGGCCAAGACCACTGGACCTGGTCCTGGGAGGATCACGAGGAGGCCCATTTCTTCGCGTTTGTGGCGCACAACGTGAGGGACCATGGGCAGGATCGGTCCAAATGGAACCGGGTGGGACCAAAGAAGGGCAACGAGCCAAAGAGAATCGGGAATCCACCGCTCTCGTTCCGGGAGTACAGGTCTCAGCACGACGCGTGCTGGGTCTGTTATGGCAAGGGAAACAACCATGCACACGACCACCGTCAGTGCAAGGTGTATGAGGCGGACAAGAAGGCCTACTTCGCCGCCCACCCCGAGAAGAGGCCCAAGGAGCAGCGGATTGCCGATTGGAAGGCAAAGGGCGGAGACGGGGGAAAAGGCCAGGGCAAAAGCCAAGGGAAAGGCGGAGGAAGAGGCAATGGTGGTGGACCTGGCCAAGACCCACGAGTGAGGTCGAACGAGGAGCTTGCTGAGGACATGTTGAGGACGTTGGAGGAACTCAAAGCCCAGCAACGGGGTGGACAAAGTCCTGGCGGATCGCAGCCGGAAGGGGCTGCGGGAAGTCAAGTCTAGAGGAGCCCCCACGGGAGTGGGACCTCGGAGGTCTCTTCTCCGAAAATCAGTGGAATCCCTGGTGAATTCGAGGCACATCTGGTGCCGAAGAGGGCCCCGGAAGAGCCAAAACCACTGAGTTTCACCACTCCCAACACCTGGAGCGCCCTGCCAAGGGAGGTACATGTGGGTACGGGACATGGCAAGAAGGAAGGAGCGACCACGGAGAGCCCCGTGGACGGGCAGGACCAGCCCAAGATCTGCACCATCCGTGACCATACCCTTGAAGTCCTGATGCACCCGGACGTGCTAGAGTTGCATGCCGTGAGAGTCGTCCATACACCTCATGGTGACGAGCGGCAGTTGCACTTGAAAGTGCGAGTACGGTGCGGACGAGAGGAGAAGGTGGTGGATGTGTTGGTGGATACGGGTGCCCAGGTGAGCCTGGTCCGGAGAGGGTTGTTCAAGGAGGAACTCCTGCAGCCCAGCCGGAGAATGGTCCGCCTGAAGGTCGGCAAAGGAGAGATTGTGGGTGGCGGCACCCATGAGGCCACCATCAGTATGGAATTCTGGGAGCATGAGCGCTTGCACCGCCCTGATCTGGCGAAGAGAAGCACTCTATCCGGGAACTTCTATGTGGCCGACATTACAGATTGGGATATGATCATGGGGTATGACTTCATGGTGGCAAATGCCATCGGAGCCCTTGCCCATTGCGCAACGCTGGTCCGGGAGGATGATCAATGCCTCACATGGCTGTCCACGGATTATGCATGCGGATCATCCCAATGGAATGCTGAGGAAGAGGATCGGATCGACCGAGCGGTGCAAGCTGTGGGTGCCAAGTCCAGAAGAGACCGCGGAGTTCAGCTCACGGAGTATGGAATGGCGCCGCAGGTGTACGCCAGGATGATCCAGACGCTGGGAGCCGAAGCGCCCGAGACGGACGTCTTTGCTTCCCGGGATGCCCCACTTTTTGCGGAAGTGTAGGAGGCATTGGCATCGAGGAGACTCAGCCTGGCATAGGCATGGGGGTTTGAAGGAGTGGGGGCCCATGTATTGGCATGGCTCCCTGGACAATACCAGACGTACGGTGGAGAAGATCGTCGCGGATAGGGCGAAGGGGATCCTGGTCATAACCGGCATAGGATCCACCCCATGTCCGCTGGAGGGTCTCAAGTCGATGCTGGACTCCATCACCCTGAACGAGATGTCATTCGGACCAGAGGAGGAGTTGTTCATCGAAGCCAAGGGTGTATCAATGCCCTCCCTGGGTCAAGCGTGGGGTACCAAGGCTTTCCTGGTGGATGGGGCGCAGGCCCAGCCCACGGCTGATGAAGCATTCATCCGTAGGGTGGAGGCGGTGTTCATGAAGGTCATGTTTGAGCCCAAAGAGGGGACGAATCAGCCTATTGATGGCATTGACGTCCTGTCCCACGCCAAGATTGACGACGTCGTCAACTACATGCGGATGGGAATGCACGACCGTGTGGCAGCCAAGAAAAGGCGGGCCATGGTCACATCTCCGCATTGGTGGGATGACAAGATGTTGGTCACCGGCAAGTACGAGAAGGATGAGTTCGTGGCGAGGGTCATGGATCACATCGCGGACCAATATGATGGTCCGGTTGGGTCGGACCCGCCGACATCGGATTTTCCAAGAATTGGGGCCGATAGCGACAAGAACCAGCCCGACGCCACAAATTTCTGAAGATTATCGGTGGGAAGTGCACCCCACGACGATAAAGACGGCATATCGGACGAGGAGAAGTCAAATTCGGACCCGGAAGAGGCCTCTACCGCAGTGCGGTTGGTTGTATCGATACCGAAGCAAGCGGCTGAAGAGGCCCAGGAGAACCCGAAGGTCGCCGAGCTGAAGGAGAGGCTGATCAATGCCTATCCGCGGCTATTCACTGGCGTCGCCAACAAGAACCCTCCAGATCGTGGGAGGTTTGGAACAGCGAGGATCAAGCTGAAGCCGAACCCCAAGATCTATCGTCATCGGGAGTACCAACTTCAGGGCGATCGGGCCAAGGCCATGAAGAAGCTGTTGGCCGAGTTCATTGAGCGGGGATGGATCGAACCCTCCGACCCTGAGTGGGCCAGCCCAGCCTTCATCGTGCCCAAGAAGGAGAAGGGCGAGTGGAGGTGGGTGGTTGATTACAGAGGTTTGAACGAGCAGACCGAGCACAACTCGTACTTGCTTCCCCTGATCGACTCCATCCTCCAAAAACAACAGAAAAAGCAGATTTTCACGGTGTTAGACCTGAAACACGGTTATCACCAGATGCCGCTACACCCGGACTCCAGGCCCTGCACAGCGATGTCAACACCGCTAGGGCCCATGCAGTGGAAAGTGGTGCCTATGGGCGCCAAGAATGGCAACGCCGCTTTCCAGCGCATGATGGAGGACCTACTCGGTCCGGTCCGGGACTGTGCTGACCCCTTTGTGGATGACAGCATCATCGGGTCCGGCACGGAGAACATGACGGAGGACGAGCTCATCGAAGCGCATGAGAAGCATCTGCGCCGATTGCTCAGTGAGCTGGACAAACACAACATGGTGTGCAAGCCCACCAAAGCCTCACTATTCGTGAAGGAAGTGGAGTTCGCGGGTCACGTGGTTGGTCACGGGCAACGCCGTCCCATGCTTGGGAAGCTGGCGTCCCTGCACCACTGGGAGAAGCCCCAGACCATCAGCGAACTCCGGTCCTTCATGGGGTTCTGCAATTACTATTCGGGCTATGTCCGGATGTATGCAGAACTCTCGGGGCCGCTGCACAAGATGCTGCAAGTGGGCAAGTTTGATGGCCGGAAGGGGAGCAAGAAGAAGCTTGCCTGGACCCCTGAGGCTGAAGATGCGTTCAACCGCCTGAAGGAGCGACTCCTGGGGCAGCTGGGGCTATTCCTGGTGGACCCGGACATATGATTCGTGCTACGGACGGACGCCTCGGACTATGCGGTAGGGGCAGTCCTCGAGCAGATCCGGGACGACGGGTCACACGTACCCGTGGCGTTCTGGAGTCGGATCCTGGCCGAGGGCCAACGTCGAACCTGGACCGCGAGGGAGAAGGAGAGGTACGCCATTATTTGTGCGCTCAGGAAGTGGTGTGGCCACATCGGATTGCAACCGGTGGTGGTTTGTACAGACCATCAGTCCTTGAAGAGCTGGCACAAGGAGCACGTCGACACCCCCTCGGGACCGGCGGCACGGAGGGCCCCATGGCATGAGACGCTCGCCAAGTTCGACCTCAGCGTTGTATATGTCCCGGGGAAGGACAACACTGTGGCAGACTGCCTCAGTCGATGGGCCTACCCCGCGGGCAAGGCTTGGATGGACATATCCAGCCATGGGGACGCCGAGGAGACCGAGGAGGCCAAGCGCATCATCGAGATGGAGAAGGCCATGGAGCAAGAGGGGGTCAAGTGCTTTGTGGTGATGGCAAACCGTACGGACCTGGCCAAGTTCCGGGGCGCCCGCGTCCAAGCTATTCGAGAGGACACCCTCGAGCAATGGATGGTGGCCCCTGTAGAGCTAGTCAGGTCGGTGCTCACAGAGGACTGGTCGGATGACTATGCGGCATCCGAGCACTGGAGCAAGTACTGGAATGCCGTGGGTGCCCCGTCGGACGACGAATGGCCTGAGGGCTTGACCGAAGATGGGGACAACATGTTCCTCAAGGACAAGCTATTGGTCCCTGAGAACCGAATGGAGGAGCTCATTGACCACTGGCATAACGCCCAGCTCATGCATCCTGGTCGCGACAAGATGCAGCAGGACCTGGAGTGGCGCTTCAAGTTCCCACCGGGGTACTACGCCCTCCTGGACAAGTACTGCAGCGACTGCGCCGTGTGTCGGGCCACGAAGAGCCCCAACCACTCCACAGCGGGCAACCCGGTGTAGACGGCTATACCGGAGGCCCCTATGCGGTCCGTGGCCATGGATGTATTCGCCATGCCGGAGGTCACCGTGGAAGGAGAGACCTACGACTGTGTCATCCTGGCGGTGAATAGGCACAGCGGGTATATCGTGGCGCCCCGGGCAAGAAGTCCAAGAAGAAGGACAAGAAAGACAAGCATGGAGTGGGGCTGCAGGCCAAGACCGTCGCTAATGCCATGATCAGGCATTGGCTGACGAATTTTGATGTCTCAGCTGTCATCTGCAGCGATCGGGGCAGTCAATTCGTGGGGACATGGTTCAAGACGATGTGCAAGCACATGGGGATTCGGCACGCCAAGACCTTGGCGTACCACAGCCGGTCGAATGGCCGGGCTGAGGTGGCCGGGCGGCAGATGTTCGAGAAGTTCCGCCAGCTGCACATTGACGAACCGGGCCGGAACTGGTATAACTCGCTGTGGAGAGTGCTCCAGGCGTATCACGACCTTCCGGGACCCTCTGGACTGTCGCCGCATCGTATCCTGTTCCCATGGAATTGAGTGTCACGCACTCTCCCGTGGTTGAACCATGGCAAAGTGGCCCGGGATGCGAGCGCTATGATGGCTGAGGCGGACGACACGGCGGCCAAGGTGTGCAAGGCACTTCAGGACGAGCATGACAAGAGGGCCAAGTATTTCAAGCAGGGAAAAGTCCAGAAGTATGCTCTCCAAGACACCGTGTGGGTGGAGCGGCATCACAGGGATGTCCCGTCCAGGCATCGGCAGGCATCTTGGTATGTGCCGGGGGTAATCGTCCGGAAGGTCGGGCAGGATGTGTATGCGGTTCGTGTGGGGGATAACAAGATCCTGGACCGCGACCATACACAGCTTCGTCCCCGAGAACCAGACCCCAGCGGACGTCCTGTCACCTTCGAGTTCACGGCCGGCGATGTGGACTCGGACGACGAGGATGAGGACGACGACTTCACCGCCGAGAGGATCCTGGCGGACAAGCCGGACCCGGGGACGCCTGGGGAAAGGCTTTATAAAGTCCATTGGAAGCAATTCGCCGCATCCAGGGATTCGTGGGAGCCTCTGAGCAGCTTTGTGCCGAGGTATACCACGGTCTGGATGGACTATCTGAAGAAAAAGAACATTTAATTGGATGTCAAGGACGTGTTGGTCCATTTGGTGGCTGCAGTAGCACCATAATGGATCTCCCTTGGCATTTTGTTTGTTTTTGTGCTTGGGAGACGGGTGAGGGCGTTCATCCGGGGTTTTTTGGGCCTTGATTGGCCATATACCCCCTTCACTCGATCTCCACATATATATTTCATTGTGGTATACTTATTTAGGTCGGCCGGCGACGTTTCTCTATCTTTGATCCCCTTGGTCCATGTTGTAGATCAAGAGGAGACCTGATATGGCGTAGGGCACCGATTATGAGTGTCCTCACCCCTCTCTTGGGGCGTGGGGGACGCCTACGACGTGTGTGGGGCCTCCATGTGTCCTTGGGACAGGGGGGGGGGGGGTTGGATCCCATTGGGGTCCTCCCGTCCTCTCTTCAATGACTTCGGAGCGGAAACAACGCTCTGAGAAGGGGGGTGAAGCCGGTTCGGACCCCTGTGGCCATGGTGGGGTCACTTGGGGTGTGTATCTATGTGCCGGCAAGCCGCCATTGGCTGATATCATACTCTCTCATCCACCTGACCTAACCCGATGCGATGGTGTGATAGGTTTGGCCATTCCAGCTATGAGCGGCCATATTCAGTACCGAGGCGCCGCCAGCTGAGATTTATATATCAGAATATCAGGAATCAACAGGGTTTTTTTATCATAATGTTTCCGTAATTTTTCAGCCTTCCGTTCTGATAGTCAATGTATCGGCGACTGTCAGTTGGCTCGCGATTTTGCGGTAACCGATTGGTTAACTGTTTTTTACAGATATTTTGGCGGAAACCCCGATGAAGGGTCAGATTTCATCAGTAAAGGGTTCGTTGCTTCCGCAATTCTCATATTATACACTCGCAAAATTAATTCGATTTTTTCAGACCTTCAGAATCGGATTTTCGACTTCGACATCGCCGCACTCGATATGATGAATCTCGAGTGGTCATACATTTTTCCCCGATCACGAATCAACCTTCCTTTTGTTGTGCCCTTCATTTTGCTTGGAGTTATAGTCGAAACAAAAGTGATTCGTGAGACAACTTTGAAGAATCATATCTCCGGCGCACGGCGAGGAATATCAATATCGAGAATATGGTTGGAACTGCCTTGGTCTCAATCTAATTTAGGAAGCATCAAACGCCTTTGGTGTGTACACATGCCCGGTATAGCAAGGGATAATGGTCAAGAGGGTAGAAGGTGATATATAACTCTTAGACCGTGCAACCGAATTTTTTATTGCGACTTTCCAGTGTACCGCATGAGTGTTGGGGTTGCATAGCAACTTTTCTTGGGTTCCTACGTATTTTTAACGTGAAGTTATGTCCATGGAGGGTCATGGCATATCATGGTGGGAGCCACTTTTTGAGGGTATTTGTCATATGCATGGTATGTGCTTCGATATGCTCACGCCCATGTTATATATCTCCGTTTGTAGGAAGATATATGAAGTCATACGTGGCAAGGGCTTCGCCCATGTCCGAATGTTGAACTCCATAGCGCTAGTCTAAGTCTACCGCATATATATTGCATGTCGGAGGGCTTACAGAGCGACCCACAAGCGCCATTATCAATTTTCCCATTTTCGTGGTGCGTGTTGGGAGAAGGTTCGAAGGTGTCCCTATGCGTCTATGTGGGGATCCAAGTGGGGGGATTGTTGGCAAATGGTCCCAAGCAATTGTGTCTTGAATCATATGTTGATACCAGGGGTGAGCGAAGCTATATACTATTGTAATTATCTTGAATTTGGCATTATTTGCATATTTTTGACCTCATTTTATGCTCATTTTTGTGTTTTATGTGCTCAACTGGTCAGCTAACAGTAAAGTGCCTAGAGATCCATGAACTATGGTGCGTTGCTTATATGATGGCATATGCTTCGGTGTTGTACCTCACCATATGCCGAATCACGTGATCACTTTGGCTTGGCACACGGGGCCTCACCAAATTAGGTCTCAAACTCATGAGCTGACTTGCGAAGCATGTCATGTACATAATCGGAGGGGTTTCGGAGCCAATGATGGGGTATTCTCGGTCATGGACCTTTGGTGTATATCACCTTTGTATATTACTCTCCGGTTTGACACATGCATGGAGCATTTGAACATTTGCCATATGCATTTTTGAGTATATAATTGACTTTTGGGCATAATGGTGTGATTTGCCTGATTTTGCCATGTTGTGAGGTCATCTTCATGGGGCAGTTCTCCAAGCCCAATCAACTCCAAGTCCAACCAAGGTTATGTCAGGGTAGGGCATAGTCCTGAGTGCTACTCCAGGCCATGACACGCCACCCCCCCCATTGGGCTAGGATTTAGAGGCTTGAGAAGGAAACACATTTTTGGGGTTTCTGCAGTGACTTTTGACACATGGCATTCCGCCATCTTATTTGACTTGGTTCAGGGCACCATGTTGGCGAGTCAAGGGAAGGTCCTGAGTCCAGGGAATGAGGGGTCTATGGCTGTGATTGTGTATGTTTCCATCTTTCCCCAACTTTGCTTTATTTGTGTTCATATGCCAATTTCCGGGCTTTCCTCTTTGGTGCAATTCTTGTACATGCCCGCCACCGTGGGACGACCGGTGTGCTGAACGGAAGCCCGCAGTGTGGATTGGATTGTGGATTAATTGGGTTATTGCTGTATTTGTGGGATCATCTGGTTGCTCTTCAGGGTTGAAGGAGGATTTTATTTTCTATCTCTTTGGATTTTGGACCCTGGAATTTGAGGAATGCAATCGCTGATCCGGAGTAAATCAGCAGGGGTAACAGGCGGAAGGGGCACAGCCGGGGCCGGTCCTGGTAGGGAATCTGAAAATCACATTACTGAACAGCTGAATCTCAATGCGACTAGCCAAAAAAATAGATAAAGCAAAGCCCAACACCCATGTAGAGCTATGTGAAAAATAGTGTTCAAACAAGAAACAATGAAATATCAAAAGTCAACTCATGGCATATAATACAATAGATGAACCAACATTTTGAATTCAAGTTAAGCATTAAGAGACCTTCAACCATATTGGAAGTGTTCAAGTCCCATGGAGGAAATTTCCCCAACGTCCCAACCAAACTTCAATAAGGATTAATACCATTGCTGCATGTGAAACCCGATGATGTGAGATATTCTTGCTCATTCATGGACTTTTAACAGTGCACTGTCAGCAATTAGTGTGGAGCTCACCAACGTACATCGACAATTGACGGAAATGCGGGCGAAACAAACCATGGCACCGTGGGAGGCATATGTATCGAGGGTCCAGAAGCTGGAGACCAATTTGACACAAACGCGCATCGAGATGCTCACGAACGATTCCACAATCATCCGGAAAATTGAGGCGGAGATGCCTGCATTCAAGAGACTTCGGGACCAATATGCCAATTACAACAAACACACGTTGATGAGATGGCGTCCAAGGTGGGCCGAGGAGAATATACAATGAAGATGAAAACGACGGAGGACTGGATGATGCAAGTGGGAAAACATGACCGTCAACGACGTGCGGAGGTGAATGTGCGCATGGTGCAGATGGAGAAGTGGCTCCAGCAAGTGGACAGAAAACTGCATATGGCACCCAAGAATCTGGAAACACCACCACCACCACCACGCCGTGATTTGGAAGGCCCGAGGGTTGAGGAGATGCACAATCTACTCACGAGAGCCCAAGGGGCACATGAAAAGGCGAGGTTGGCTGCGGAAAGCGCTGAGACAAGCAGTAGAGAGGCAGAAATTGCCCATCGTGACGTACAAGATGTGCAACAGGAAGTGCAGGACTCCGCGGAACCCACGCAAGCAGGCCAGGATGCAATTGAAGGAGTCCATGCTGAAATCCAAAAGGGAATTGAACGAGAAAGAAAAATTAGCAGCTCGGCACAGGATGCAGCCGAGTCCATGCAGGAAATGCATGTCAAGGCCTTGGAGATCATGGCACAGGAATACATGGTGAATATCGAGGTCGATTGCCGCAGGCGAATTGGCGAACTCAGCGTCCATGGTGATGGACTAATGGACAAGAGTGCCCATGAGATGCAGAAGAAATTGGAGACCACAGCCACTGAGTTGGAAAGCCGAATACAAGTTTCTGGCCAAGAGGAGTATGATCGTCTACATCTCCAAGGACAACATTTGCTACGAGAAAAAAAACAGCAACTTCAGGACGAGGTGGCTGAAATAATGACAATGACACCGAAACATGATTTTGCCATGTTGTGAGGTCATCTTCATGGGGGAGTTCTCCAAGCCGAATCGACTCCAAGTCCAACCAAGGTTATGTCAGGGTAGAGCATGGTCCTGAATACTACTCCGTGCCATGACACGCCACCTCGCCCATTGGGCTAGGATTTAGAGGCTTGGGGGTGAACACATTTTTGGGGTTTGTGTAGTGACTTTTGACACATGGCATTCAGCCATCTTATTTGACTTGGTTCAGGGCACCATCTTGGCGAGTCAAGGGAAGGTCCTGAGTCCAGGGAATGAGGGGTCTATGGCTGTGATTGTGTACGTTTCCATCTTTCCCCAACTTTGCTTTATTTGTGTTCATATGCCAATTTCCGGGCTTTCCTCTTTGGTGCAATTCTTGTACATGCCCGCCACCGTGGGACGACCGGTGTGCTGAACGGAAGCCCGCAGTGTGGATTGGACTGTGGATTGGGTTATTGCTGTATTTGTGGGATCATCTGGTTGCTCTTCAGGGTTGAAGGAGGATTTTATTTTCTATATTTTTGGATTTTGGACCCTGGAATTTGAGGAATGCAATCGCTGATCCGGAGTAAATCAGCAGGGGTAACAGGTGGAAGGGGCACAGCGGGGGCCGGTCCTGGTAGGGAATCTGAAAATCACATTCATTTTCTGTGAAACGATCATATGTTGGAGAAAAATGCAAATTACTGAACAGCTGAATCTCAATGCGACTAGCCAAAACAAATAGATAAAGCAAATGCCAACACCCATGTAGAGCTATGTGAAAAATAGTGTTCAAACAAGAAACAATTAAATATCAAAAGTCAACTCATGGCATATAATACAATAGATGAACCCACATTTTGAATTCAAGTTAAGCATTAAGAGACCTTCAACCATATTGGAAGTGTTCAAGCCCCATGGAGAACATTTTCCCCAACGTCCAAACCAAACTTCAATAAGGATTAATACCATTGCTGCATGTGAAACCCGATGATGTGAGAAATTCTTGCTCATTCATGGACTTTTAACAGTGCACTGTCAGCAATTAGTGTGGAGCTCACCACCGTACATCGACAATTGACGGAAATGCGGGCGAAGCAAACCATGGCACCGTGGGAGGCATATGTATCGAGGGTCCAGAAGCTGGAGACCAATTTGAAACAAACGCGCATGGAGATGCTCACGAACGATTCCGCAATCATCCGGAAACATTGAGGCGGAGATGCCTGCATTCAAGAGACTTCGGGACAAATACGCCAATTACGACAAACACACGTTGATGAGATGGCGTCCAAGGTCGGCCGAGGAGAATATACAATGAAGATGAAAACAACGGAGGACTGGATGATGCAAGTGGGACAACATGACCGTCAACGACGTGCGGAAGTGAATGTGCGCATGGTGCAGATGGAGGAGTGGCTCCAGCAAGTGGACAGAAAACTGCATATGGCACCCAAGAATCTGGAAGCACCACCACCACCACCACCACGCCGTGATTTGGAAGGCCCGAGGGTTGAGGAGATGCAAAATCTACTCACGAGAGCCCAAGGGGCACATGAAAAGGCGAGGTTGGCTGCGGAAAGTGCTGAGACAAGCAGTAGAGAGGCAGAAATTGCCCATCGTGACGTACAAGATGTGCAACAGGAAGTGCAGGACTCCGCGGAACCCACGCAAGCAGGCCAGGATGCAATTGAAGGAGTCCATGCTGAAATCCAAATGAGAATTGAACGAGAAAGAAAAATTAACAGCTCGGCACAGGATGCAGCCGAGTCCATGCAGGAAATGCATGTCAAGGCCTTGGAGATCATGGCACAGGAATACATGGTGAATATCGAGGTCGATTGCCGCAGGTGAATTGGCGAACTCAGCGTCCATGGTGATAGACTAATGGACAAGAGTGCCCATGAAATGCAGAAGAAATTTGAGACCACAGCCACTGAGTTGGAAAGCCGAATACAAGTTTCTGGCCAAGAGGAGTATGATCGTCTACATCTCCAAGGACAACATTTGCTACGAGAAAAAAAACAGCAAGTTGAGGACGAGGTGGCTAAAATAATGACAATGACACCGAGACCACCACCCCTGCATGGTCCAGGAAGCTCGAGCCCGGGCAACACGGACACTCATGACCAGGTGACAGAGAAGGAACCAGCCATTCGATGCCGTGCTCCTCCGGAGGGACGGGGGGGACCGGGAGGTACCCCCGGGGGGGTGGGCAGCACTAGAGGACCACGAGAGGGTCCTCGGGTCAGTGATCCGGGCGGCGTGGCCCGACAGGGGTCGACGTGGCCGGCCTTCCTGGAACGGGGTGCGGTACTCCGCATCACAGACGCGGACGCCAACCACTGGCTCCCCCGGGCCTTGCGCAGCGCCCTCGCCCACTGGCGCTACCGCCGGCGCAACCCGCCGCCGCCACAGCCCCAGCCCCCACACAAGCGGCAGCGCAGGTGACGGCCCAGACAGCGGACGCGAGAAGGTGGGGGGGGGAGCTGGGCCCCCCGACCCACGCCCCACCCACGATACGGCGTGACGGAGGAGCGCGCGCGACGTCCCGCGGGAGGGAGGGCGGAGACAACGAGCGCGGGGGGGAACCTACTGCCCCGCAGCCCGCTAACCGCTGACTGCTAACCCTCACGGCCGCCCACGGCCGGCCAGCGCCACGCGACGACGGCGGGAGGGAGGAGGGGCCCCAGCAAGGGCCTGCACAAGGGTCCTACTCTAGGTAGAGGGGGGCGGGGGAAGAGTGCGACCCCCAAGCTGACGGCTGGCCCCGGGGCCCGGACCGCCAGGCAGCCCCCCCTCGGCCGTCAGGGGGCGGCGCCAGGGGACCAGAGGGCCCCTCCTGCTCCCCCCCCCTCCTCCCCCTCAGGCCCAAGAGCGGACGGAGACAGACCAAAGAGAGGGCGGCCCTGCAGGCCCCCCGAAGAGGCCGCTGCACCCAGGGTGAAGGGGCACCGCGGCCGAGGCAACCGCCCCCGGTGAACCGCCCGCACGCCCCCGCCCTGCCCGCTGCCGGCCGACGGCGGACGGGCGGCGCCCAGGACGGCACAAACTGAGCGGCCCCTTCGGAGGCCGGCCCTGGGAAGACGGGGGGAGAAACCAGGGCGGGGGAAAACCCCCCCCCTCCCCCCCCCCCCCCGCCGCAATGACCCATTGGCGGCCGACCGGGCCGCGCCCGACACCCGCGGCCGCCCGGCAACCCCCACGGCACGAGTATACCCCGGGGGGGCACGCCGGAGACAACAGATGGCAGGCCGACGCCCGACGGGGCGGGGGGACGGGGGGCGGTGGGGCGGCCCCCCCATCTCCCCCCCCCCCCCCCGCTCCCCCCCCGTATCTTGAGGGCCACAGGAGCGACTCTCCGCCCCCCCCGGAGCCGAGGGGGCGCCCCCCTCCCCCAGAAGGGACCGCGACGCGGGGGGGGGGGGGGGGTGCGGCTGGACCTGCACACCGCGCGCCCCAGCGCCCCCAGCCGCCTGCTCCCGCGGGGGTCGCGGCCGACGGGCGAGCCCACACCAGCGCGCCAGAGCGGCGCGCGGACCAAGCCTGGGGGCGGCGCATGGCGGCGCACCAGAACAGTATGGAGGCCGCGCACCCCGTGACCCCCCCATGACCAATGCCCACTCAGGGAGGGCAGAGGGAGGGTTCAGGTCTGAAGGGGCCCCCGGGGGAGCGGTCCACAGGCCGCCCCTCATCCCTCCCCCCCCCGGGGCGGCCCCGCGACCCTAACCGCACGCGCACGCCGGAGGCGAGTGCGCCGACGACAAGAGGGGGGCCAGGGTAGGGAACCGCGGGCCGCCACCCAGAGGGGGAACAGGGAGGCCGCGGCGCGATCCCCCCCCCTCCCCACCCACCGTCCCGCAAGCCGCGGGGGCCCCGGCCCCCATCCCCAGAGGCAGGGGGGATGGTCCCCCCTCCCCCCGCCCGAGAGAGGAGCCGGAGCACGGCCCGCCCCCCCGCCCCAGCCGCCGGCTCCCACAGGAACCGCGGGGAACAAGCGAGCCCGCACCAACGCGCCAGGACGCCGCACAGATCGCGCCCAGTAAAGGCGGGTGAGCACGAACCGGAGTGGTATGGGGGGCCACGCCCCCCATGACCAGAACAACGCCAGTGACACCCGCTTTGTTGCCTGCCCAGGGAAGGCAGAGGGACGGAACGAGGCAGAGCGACCCCCCGCCCTACAGCCCCCCCCCGGCCGCGCAAACAGGGGGCACGGAGCACAGGCCCCCCCCCCCCCCGGCCGCCCCCCGGCACACGAACGCCACGGACCCGCCCCACGGGCGGCGCACAGTCCCAAGCCAGGTAGGGGGATGGCCCCCAACCACCCCCGCGGCACGCAGCCCCCACAGGGCGTGCAGGCCAAGGGGACAGTGTTGGGCCCCCACACCCACACGCCCGCGCCCACAGCACATGGGTAGCGGACCCCAACAGCCTGCCCCGTGGGCGGGCAGTCGGGGGAGGGGGAGCGCCTGACCCCAGAAGCCCCTCGCAACAGTGGAAGGCAGCCCCCCCGGGGACGCCCTTCCACCACCCCCACAACCCCAAGCCAAGTAGGGGGGAACAGGGACCGGACCGCCGCCCCCCAAGGCCGCCAGACGGAGCAAGGGACCGCTGCAGCACACGCGGAGGGGCACGGACCACGTGGAACGGGCCTACCAGCGCGCAGTGCCGGGACCGCGCGAGGTGCGCACACCACACCACCCAGGGGGGGGGGAGCGGACGCCGCGGGAGCGCGAGCGCACACACACGCAAAGGGCACGCGGGGACTACCAGAAGAGCAACCGGACCGAGCTCGGAGAAAGCACAGACCGCGTGGAATGGCGTACCAGCGAGCCAGGGTAAGGGACACCCGGACGGGACGGCCTGCCACGCGCAGCGCGGGACACGCGGGCCGGGAAGGGGGAAACAGGAGAGACACAACACCAGGTACCGGCCCGAACCCCCTGAACCGGCCGCGAGCGCCGCGCACACACGGACGGGGCACTGCACCCGCCAAGGCAGTAGTGGCGCACTGCGCCACGCCCCAACCCCTAGGCTAGGCAGCCTCCGCGCCAGCCCAAGGGGGTCCCACTGGCGACAAGCCAGTAGCACGGGCCCGGCAGCGCCGGCGCCCCGGGCGACCACGCATTAGGGGGGCGACGCGGTGGGTAAGCGCCTGCAGCCAAGGCTGCGAATTGATGCACTGACCGGGGAGTGGCAAAACGGGGAAGCCGGGGAGGGACGGGGCTCCGAGCCCTGTGAAGCCGGGGGACTCCGCCACCAGGCAGGAGGTGCGTCTTGGAGGGCCCGCCACTAGGACCCGGTGGGGAGGATATCACCTGGCCTGACCAGGTGGCCCCCCGGGGCCGAAAGGCGTCTAGTACCCGCAAAATCAAACCTCAAACCTCAAACCATGTAGAGCTATGTTACAAATAGTGTTCAAACAAGAAACAATGAAATATCAAAAGTCAACTCTTGGCATATAATACAATAGATGAACCCACATTTTGAATTCAAGTTAAGCATTAAGAGACCTTCAACCATATTGGAAGTGTTCAAGTCCCATGGAGAAAATTTTCCTCAACGTCTCAACCAAACTTCAATGAGGATTAATACCATTGCTGCATGTGAAACCCGATGATGTGAGAAATTCTTGCTCGTTCATGGACTTTTAACAGTGCACTGTCGGCAATTAGTGTGGAGCTCACTGACGTACATCGACAATTGACAGAAATGCGGGCGAAGCAAACCATGGCACCGTGGGAGGCATATGTATCGAGGGTCCAGAGACTGGAGACCAATTTGACACAAACGCGCATGGGGATGCTCACGAGCGATTCCGCAATCATCCGGAAAATTGAGGCGGAGATGCCCGCATTCAAGAGACTTCGGGACCAATACGCGAATTACGACAAACACAAGTTGATGAGTTGGCGTCCAAGGTCGGCCGAGGAGAATATACCACGAAGATGAAAACGACGGAGGACTGGATGATGCAAGTGGGACAACATGACCGTCAACGACGTGCGGAGGTGAATGTGCGCATGGTGCAGATGGAGGAGTGGCTCCGGCAAGTGGACAGAAAACTGCATATGGCACCCAAGAATCTGGAAGCACCACCACCACCACCACGCCGTGATTTGGAAGGCCCGAGGGTTGGAGAGATGCACAATCTATTCACGAGAGCCCAAGAGGCACATGAAAACTCGAGGTTGGCTGCGGGAGGTGCTGAGACAAGCAGTAGAGAGGCAGAAATTGCCCATCGTGACGTACAAGATGTGCAACAGGAAGTGCAGGACTCCGCGGAACCCACGCAAGCAGGCCAGGATGCAATTGAAGGAGTCCATGCTGAAATCCAAAAGGGAATTGAACGAGAAAGAAAAATTAACAGCTCGGCACAGGATGCAGCCGAGTCCATGCAGGAAATGCATGTCAAGGCCTTAGAGATCATGGCCCAGGAATACATGGTGAATATGGAGGTCGATTGCCGCAGGTGAATTGGCGAACTCAGCGTCCATGGTGATAGAGTAATGGACAAGAGTGCCCATGAAATGCAGAAGAAATTGGAGACCACAGCCACTGAGTTGGAATACCGAATACCAGTTTCTGGCCAAGAGGAGTATGATCGTCTACATCTCCAAGGACAACATTTGCTACGAGAAAACAAACAGCAACTTCAGGAGGAGGTGGCTAAAATAATGACAATGACACCGAAACCACCACCCCTGCCTGGTCCAGGAAGCTCGAGCCCGGGCAACACGGACACTCATGACCAGGTGACGAAAAGGCTGGGAAAGCTGGAAAAGGATGTGCAGGTCATGTCGGCGGAATGGGACAGCAAGTACGTGACCTTGAGCAGGACCATGGAAATTGGAGATAGTAGGGCCAAAGAGCTCATGCACAAAGAGAGAAGGAGTATGGCCGAGAAACTGGAACAATACCCAAGTCCGGAGAAGTTCAACCAAGTTGTCATGAGCAACCACCAAATGAAAACGGACTTGGAAGAGGTGAACAAGATGTTGGAAAGGAGGACACCATAGTGGGATGGAGAGAGTGCAGAACGGAAGAAAGACATTGACTGGCTCTGGGAACAGATCCACGAGGTGCGCTCCCATCCGCCACCACGAAAAGAAAACTTTCCCGACACAACAGAGACACCGTATGAAAGGCCAATAGCCAGGAACGGATATGGTACCAGGCTGTTGCAGACATTGAAGCCCGCGCCACTGTGGTGGAGGCCTACACCAACCAAAGTCGCAAACTGGTACTGGAAATATCCAGGAGAATCAAATATTGACTTTGCGTGGGAACAACTAGAGTGCTTGTTCACAAAGGATTATACCTTCGCGCCACTGCTTGCTTTCAAGCCTCCTGATCACAGAAAGGGTCGTCGGATCTGGCCGACAGGCGTGGGAGCGGGGTTGGCATTCAAAGAAGTACAAGCCCCCAAGGAGTACGTGGCCGGACATGATGAGGCTAATGAAGCGCTACTACGTGAGGAGCTGGGATACTATGGAGACCGAGCTAACACGTGGCTGGATGAGCCGACCCGCAAGGCGTTAAGAAGGAGAGGTCAAATGCCCGTGTGGGATGGGCATAAGAGTACGCTGGAGAAGTGGGTGGAGGACTTCTTGCGGTGGAAAGAGAAGCAAAAAGGCCAATTCTCGAAGAAATTACAGATGGAGCTCGTGGTGATTGCCATTGAAAATAACGAAAAACGTGAACAACACGAGAAACAATTGGAGCAGTTATCGTTGGAGGAGGATTTTCAACGAGTATGGGAAATCATCACGGGCCGAGCTCTTCCGGATGACGTCAAGGAGAACAACGACTTTGAGAAGTACACGTTCGGAATGAGGGAATTAACGGCAGAACCATGGGTTTACGATGTTGAATAATTCCTAATAAGAGGAAAGAAAGTTCCTGGTGGTGTTCTTAAGAAGGATGTGAAGAGGCTATTAACGAAATGTATCCTAATGTACCGAATGACCCATCCGGAGGACAAGACATGGGAAAGGGTGGAACGACGGCTGTATGAAGAAGAGGCGGCATACACTCAGTTCAGCTATCTGGAGCTGACTGTGTGGGTCATGCCACAGCTGGTCAGCACAGAAAAGGCCGTTGAACACAAGGAGCAGCTCCTGAAGGGGATTACCTTCGAGAAGCAGCACGTCAGGAGCATGCAGCACCGTCCAGCGGACCGCCGAGGAGGTCGATCACCAGGAAACCGAGGTGCGGGATAATAGCCCAAAGGATCTGGCCACGAAAAAGGTCCATGGAAGAGAAATGGGTGACCCGACTCGTCACGACGACCGAAGTCTCCGCGCGAACGTGGACGAGCAAGGTCAAGTAGCCTGCACGGGTCGGTGCCAAGCAACAAGAGTTCGAGTAAGAAAAAGTCACTGCCATGTCTTTCATGGGGTACTTGATCAAGGCCAAGCCCCCCCTAAAACCTTTTGATGATGTTGACATTAACACTTAATCATGTTTATCACTCTTTTGAAGCTTTAAGTACACTTTCTCAAAGTAACTAGGGTTATAACCTTAGCCCCCCTGAAGTTCACCCCTACCGCTCAAGTGAGGAGAGGTATCTTCCTTCATGGAGGGTATACCAAAATAAAATAGGCACTTTTGGCCTAGGGCCTTGTAGGTTAAGCCTAGTGGTCCCCCGGCTCAAGACGCCTATACTCAATTGTTTCTATCACTTCTTGTGGTCCTACTTTTTGAGTGATTCTGAATTCAGTTGCTTGGCCATGCTGGCCAAGCCATATCCTGTGTCTGGCCCACCACCTTTGTCCCAGATTCCTAACCAACTCGCTTGTGTCCAAAGGAGTGCATATGATGTGCTTGGTACTATTTTGGGGACCTGAGACATGTCAGTTTTCACAGAAAATCATCTATTTTGTTTACAAAACATTGGAGCTTTGTATTTAGCATTACATTTGTCTATCTGCAGCCCCTTGTTGTTACACGTGTTTTGATTGTGGAAGGACTTATCCTGATTTGATTGATTCGGTGCCAGGACTTGCTCTATTTAATCTTTGTGTTGGACTCATTTTGACTTGTGGAAAATCATCAAGTTTTTCTAAAACAAATACAAGGAACAAGCAGTATTGGGAGCAAACCAGAAACGTTTTCTGGTAGCAGAGGAAGGCCCTGGAAGACAAGAGCAGAACACGAAGAACACGAAGGAAAACTTGTTTCCTGACCTGTGAAGATGTCTGTCACGCTCAGCGCAAAGACAGTGCCGATCACAAGCAGCAGGTCAAGGACTGATGATGTGAGAGAGCGACCTTCATCTACAAGCGGTGTACCCGTTGATACTCGCCCTCTAGGAGACCTTGCAGTAACAAGAGGGGCGGAAGAAATTACACAGATATATACAGAAAGAGTCCGCCGGAGCGCAAGCGATGAAGCGCCCGGCTTGACGCGGGCAAACCTCAGGCGCCTCGAAGGCAAGGACCCTATGGCAGCCGCCTTAGCTTCCGTCGTGTCCTCGATGCCCCCATCCGAAACCACACCTACCCCAGCGATCGAAGTTGCCAATGCCAAGGTCAAGGCCTGGAGAAGAGCGGCAAGGAAAGGAAACGGGAAGGATGCGCCTTTGGGAACGATGTTCGGAGCTACTTGGGGCGAGCAGACATTCAAGATACCTCGTCGTCGGCCTCATCATGAGAGTGGGAACCCGACTGGGTGTCTGGAGAACCTACGCCTCCGGAGGAACCCAGGGAGCATGAATGCCTGAGGCCTGGCCCCAGTCCTAGGGCAGTGGCACCCGAACCTACGTGCGTGGATCGAGGTTTGCCCCCACGCATGGCAGCCCCTAAGCTGGGTCTCGATGACACCATGGACTTGCTTTCCCGGGTCCTGGGCGCAGGCGACCAAGACCCAGATCTGAGTGCATTGTCAGCAGCACTCAAGACGAAATTGGGGCGGGCTCTCCAATCCGAACAAGCCCCCACCTACCATGTCCCCGGGTGTTGAACTGTTAACCAGGGATGTGAAGAGCTGCAGAGGCATCCGCAGCTCCCCAATGGACACCTGTCCTAGCCCGTTCCACCCTCGTGCGAGGACTGTGCCTGGTTGCAGTGTAGGTGACACCACAGAGGCTGAGATGAAAGGCTACGGCCTGGCAGCACTGGCCCCACTGGCCACAGTGTACCCCCCACCCCCCTCAGGTGGAACAGGTGACACAGGTGTCCCAGGTAGGGGAACGAAGGCTATCGCTACCGCAAACCTTCAGATCGAACTCCCAGACTTGGATCCGAAAAACCTGCCTGAATGGGCTGAGCAGTTTTTAGAGTTTTTGCTCCTCACGAGTCAGCAATATGCTGCTGTCCGTACAAAATGCACGCTGATCAAAAAATCGTGCAAAAAGAAATTCCTTCAGCGGCAAGTGAAGACCGCTATTAGGAAGAGCTCAAACTGGGGCGACGTCCTGAAAAGACTGGAGCAAATGTATCCAGTCTACGAAACGGACTTGAGTGTTCAAACGGAGATTGAGGAGTTGCCTCCTCTCCCTGAAATCCCCACAGCTACCCGCATCTCCGAGTTCGTGGCGCAGTTGGAAGAGCTCATGGCGCATGAACCCCTCGTCCTATGGGCCAACTGAACCACATCTGTGGCTCGTGGGGGGGATAGCTACCAGGACATGGGAGAACTGCAGAGAGATGTCCGAGAGGAAATCTCGGACGCACTCCTACGATGACCTGGTCGATCTGTTGATTGAATTGGCCATGGAGAGGGAGAATGACTCCCACTTGGACAAATATCTGCGCAAACATCTGCGAAGGCAGACCCCTGCTGAGAAGCTCCTGGAGGGAGGTTGCCTCAACCCCACTCTAACCCTGGGAAGGGCCGTGGCTAGGCAGCTGAAGCACATAACTGAGACCCCCCCCCTCCAAAGGTAAAGGGGCCCCAAATCTTTTCTACTGTTGTCCCACGGACGATAAGGGTGGACCCTGCCACGCGCCCGACTGAGATGGGCAAAGTGCGTGCATCCTTCAACTGAAGCGCGCGCAGAAAGCCAAAGATGATCAGGAGGTGAAGCACCAAGACCATTTCCGCTGCACGATAACGTGCGGATATTGCGGCAAGAGGAGGCATTATGAGGATGAATGCCACATAAAACCCCGCGAATCCGAAAAACTGAAAAAAGTGGAAGAGGAACGGCGTAAGAACGCCGGTAAGGGTGGTAGACCTGAAGGGGGGGGGCCTAACCCTGGAGGTAAGGGTAAGGGTAACCTTGTGGAGGACGAAGGTCCTCAGCCCCCCCCACTGGTGGAAGAGGAGCGCCCAACCCCACACCTAAGGATGAGCCGTCGGCTGAGAAACGGCCTGCCCCCACCACCCCCAGCCCTAGTAGTGCCGACAAGAGCAGCGAGAACGCCAAGAAGCGCCGCATCAATTGGCACTCCAAGTGCCTGCAGGCCGCTGGGGGTGGAAGTCAAGTTCCCTGAAGAGGGATAGGGGGGCGGCTCCGAGGATGAGGATTTGATTTTCTGGATCACTGTGAAAATTGCTGATCAGGTCTACAAGGCTGTCTTAGACACGGACTCTACGCTTTAAATCGTGGCCCGCAGACTGCTGAAACAGGCCAGGATCCGGAAAGCCAAAACCGTGGCCATAAGGGTTGGGGATGGTCGGACCATTAATTCCTTGGGGGGGCTGCTGTGACCGTGTGTCTGGGCGATGAGCAGGTGACTCAGCACTGCAAAGTGCTCGACACCGACGCCTTTGACATTGTCATTGGCACAGATTTTCTGCCCCGTAACCCCCAGGTAACACTGTTGTCTTTGCAACGTCCCTATGCCCTTCACTGCGACTTTGGCATTGGCCTTTCCTCTGTCCCTCTGGGGCTGTCAGGACGAAAAGAATCCGGTCTACGCTAGGTGAACCGGTCTTATGGAACTGAAAACTATCAGTTGGTGCGGCCCGTCTTGGAAAATGGACTGGCCGCCCTGCAGGTCGACCTGAATGAAGTTCAGGTGGAATCGTTCGCGAGTAAAGAGCAGCATATGATGCAGCTCTATTGCTCGCGGTATCCCAATAACGCCTATCCCTTCTATTGGAGATCGATGGGGTTGTGCTATGCTAACCCCACATTCTCTCAACTCGCTAAGGTGCTTACCAAAATTGCCCTTGAAGGAGCGAGAGTGATCCTGTGTACCCCCGACTGGGGTATCACAGGGGAACACGCCTATTGGACACGATTGTTGGACCGTATGACACTGGTAAGAACTGAACTCCCCAATGGTCCGATCTACGTCCCTGAGGACTCTCAGGAGACCATGCCCGCCCTTGATTGGGGCAGTTTCTTGTCCATCGTAGATGGCTCTCTAAGCTCCGTACCAGTGAGTGACCTCGACCCGGTGGTACTCAAGGAGTTGGTGGCCGAAAACAGAGGCTTTACCCTCCTGGATCTCAAGAGAAGATCCGAGTACTCCTCAGTCACTACTACGAGTGGTGAGTGCCATGTTGAGGTAGGTAGGTAGGTGCACTCGGTCGTGGAGAGGCGCCCCATGGTTCCCCCTGGCGTCGCCCCTGTGACGAACAGGAAGAGGCTTCGCGCGTGAAGAGGGGAGGCGGCTTACTTCCCGCTAGACCTGACTGTTGGCCCCGAACAAAGCGGCCCCGGGCTACGCCGGGAGGGCTGATCGCCGCCAGCGTGACATGCTTGTCTCGCCGGGAGGGTGTGTCCCCGTGCTTGCGCACGTCCCCTGCTTTGGGCGGAACCCTAGGGGTTCACCGGACTTCCTGGCGTATCCCGTTCCCAAGGCGTGCATGCACGTTCTTGGTACTAGGGTTCCGAGGCGCTTGGGTGTCGCACGCTCCGCCTCGAGTCCCAAAGCAGCGCACGCCTTAGGATGCAGCCTTACCCCCGGGCTCCGGATCTCGTTTGGCCGGGTCACCTGCATGGCACGGGCTGCCTCAGTGCCCGGGCTGTGGGCACTGGGTCTCCTACTGTTGTCTGGCGTTTGTGTTTGGGTCCGGTTGGCGGTTGGGTGCGGGTTTTGTTAACCCTGCCAGTCCTGGCTGGGGTCTTTGGTGGGTGTGTTTGGGCACGGTTTGTGGTGTTGTCCCTCTAGTGTCGGCTGTTTGTGGTGTTCGTGGTTGGGCTTCGGTTTCGGCCTGCTTTTGGGACGTGTGTGGTTTCGTGGGCGCCCCGCTTGCCCCCCGCCGTTTCAGGTTCCGGCGTGCGGTGTGGGCGTGTGTGCTGGGCCCGGGTCTCGCCTGTGCCCAGCCCTTCTTGGCTGGGTTGTCGGGGTGTGTTTTTTGCGCTTTGGTTTTTTCTTTTCTTTTTTTTTTTCCGGGCTTTGTGGTCCCTGTCCCTCCATCCCCTTTCTTTCGGGCTGGGCTGGTGGCTCTCCTTTTTTTTTCCGTGTCCCTTTTCCCCGTGGTCCGCTGTTACTGGCTTGGTGTTGCCGGTTTTGGGTGGGTGGTCCCCCTGTGCCTCTGTGGGGGTCCTTTTTTCGGTGCCTTCTGGGGGGGGGCTCGGCCGCCTGTGGTGGTGTTGGCGGGCGGTTTGGCGGCTGTGGGCTGTTTTCGTGCCTTTTCCCCCTCCCCCCTCCTTTTTTTTGGGGGGGGGGGGGGGGGCTTGCCTGTTCCTCCCTCTGCCTTCCCTGGGCTTGCGCACGCACTGGCCTGCATTCAGTGTTGTCTTCCGGGCTGCTGTCTTCAGTTGCGTTCTGTGTGGGTCGGGTGGGCTTTGTACACGGTGGGCTCGGCGCCCCTTCTTGCCGGGCTAGGTCCTGGCTCTGCAGGCTGGGCGGCTGCGCCAGGCGGCTGCTTGTGGTTTTGGGTTAGGGGGCTGGGGTTGTTCGTGTCCTTTCCCCTCTGCGGTGCCGGCTGTAATCTTCTGGGTGGTCCGCCACCGTTGTCGCCTGGCGCGCTGTGGCCCCGTGTGTGGCCTGCGGTGCTAGTGTGTGGCGTGGTGGCGCGGCGCCTTCCAGGGTGTGCGGTGGCTGGCTTCGGTTAGTCCCTCAGGTTAGGGTCAGTTGTGTCGTGCTGTGCCGCTCTGTGCCGCGTCGCGTCGCGTCGTGCTGTGGTGCGTTGCACTGTGGCGCGCTGTGGTGCGGTGTGCCGTGGTCTCGCGTGGTGCCGCGGTGGGTCAGTGGTGGTCAGCCTGGCCTGTGTCGTGGTGCGGAGTGCGGGCCGGAGTGTGGCCGGCTGGTGGTTGGGGGGTGCGGTTAGGTGTGGGTGGGTTGCTGGGTCCGTGCTGTAGGGGCTTGGGCGTGCCGCTCGGGCTGGTGGGTCGGGTAGGTCTTCGTGAAATTCTGCTGAATGATCACGGTGTCCTTGGGGCGTGCACGCTGACTCTCACCCATGGACTCAATCTTCACCGGGCCTCGCAGACAGGCAGGCGTACTCGGGGTGTAGGAAAGGCGTTCCTTCTCCAAGGCAGACAAACAGAAATCAGGAGTCGGACGGTGGAGGTGGCTTCCGAACGCCGTTTGAGTGGCGAAAGGCTTGCACTGCAGCTCGGCTGCGCTGGCAGGGACATGAGGGTCCGGGTCGGTGCCGCCGGCAGGGATGAGCTCATACTTCAGGGTCAGGGGGATGTCCATATCTCCGGTGCTGAACCGCAGGGGTCCGGGGCACCGGTAGTAATCTTGGCACTTCCAGTCTTCACGGCGCTCGGAGAAGGCCTTGAAGGGGGCACCGTCCAGCAGCACCAAGGCCTTCGCGATCGATCACAGCCTTTCACTTCCCCTCGCGGCGCTCGAAATTCATCATGGACGGGATCGGCGTGCCGCCGCAGTGCCATTCCTCCACTGGATGCAACAGGTTGGTGACGGACGCCCTCACGGACGTGAGACCAGCTGAGATCAAGCCCCCAGCCGTCAATCCAAGTGCATAGCAATACTCTGCGTCAAACCGCGACGGTAACGCAGCCCGGCCCTCATAGCCCAGGGCGTGGTCGCGTGACGGTCCGTGGGGTTGCCCTCCCTGGGGGCCTGTGCCTTGGTCCCGTGTCCTCTGGGGGTTTCGGTCCCTAGTCGTGGGTGCCGCGGCCGTGCCTTCGTCCTCTTCTGGTGCCTGTGAGGTGGCCTTTGTGGTGGTCGGGGCCGTGCGGCGGCGTTCCCTGCGGCTTTCTCTGTGGGTGTGGCCCGTTCTCCCCGTGTAGGTGTGCCCTCCGTTCTCCGTGTGGTTTCCGGTGGCCGGTGGGCGTGCGCTGGTGTGATCCGCATGGCGTCCGATGTTTGCTTCGGTGGTGTGTGTTGGGGTGTTTGGTGGGGCTGGGGCGGCGCTGGTCTCCCCGTCGTGGTGTGCCCTTCCCGGGTGTGGGTCGTGGTGCCTGCCGTGGTGCCCTTTTCCTCGGTGTCTTGGTCCCCGTTCCCGCCCCTTCCTGGTTCTTGGGTGGTTTCCTGCCCCCATGTGGTGTCGCTTCCGGCGCCCTGTCCCTGCGTGTGCCTGCCCTCACTTGGGGCCCTTCCGTGCCCTCTTGCCTGTGTGCTCCTTGGTGCCCCTTGCCCTTCCCTTGCCCTTGTCCTGCCCCTTCCTGGTGTGGTGGTGGCGGGAGGGGCGGGGTGGGGAGGGGGCGCCGGCGGCCCAGGCCTGGGGTTGGGTGGCCTGGAGCCACTGGCGGAGGGCTTGGGGGGTGTAGGTGGGGCGGAGGCCCTGGACCGCATCGCGGAGGAGGGCCTCCCATGCCGCTTGCGGCATGATGGCCTCCGGGGCGGCCTCGTTGGGGTTTGCGGGGGTGCCGGTGCGCACCTCCTCGAAGGTATGCACCATGTGCACCCCTTCGTGCCTTCCCGCTCCTCCGGCCCACTTCACCCAGCGGCGGAGCTCCTGCAGAGCGGGGGGAGACCACCAGGCGAGGTAGGCGGGGGCCCGGGGGGGGGGAGGGGTCCGTGCCCGTGGTCGTGGTGCGGCAGGGGGGAGGACGTGGACCCGCGGTGGTGGCGGGGGTGGCGGTGCATGGGGGAGCGGGAGCGGCGGCGGCGGGGGCTGGGGGTGCATGACGGGTACGGGCGGAGGGGGGAGCGGGAGGGGGAGGTGGACATGGGGCGGCGGTGGCGCGCTCGGTGGCGTCCGGGGGAGCGGGAGTGGTGGTGGCGGGGGCTGGGGGTGGTGGATGGGTACGGGTGGCGGGGGGAACGGGGAGCCCGGCGGGGCGCGTGGGGGGAGGGGGAGGTGGACGTGGGGCGGCAGTGGCGTGCCTGGCTGTGTCGGGGGGAGCGGGAGTGGTGGTGGCGGGGGCTGGGGGTGGGGGTCTTGTTTGGCCGGTGGGGGGAGGGGGAGGGGGACATGGGGCGGCAGTGGCGCTCGTGGTGGTGCCCGGGGGAGCGGGAGCGACGGGAGCGGGGTCCCGGGGGGTCGTGGTGGTACCTGGGGGAGCGGGAGCGGCGCGAGTGGGTGGTTGAGGCGCGGTGGGAGTGTGGGCGCCGTTGGCGAGTGTGCCGTGCGGGGGGGGAGCGGGAGCGCCGCCGTTTGCGGGACCGGCCCTCATCGCTCGAGTCGGGCCAGTCCGGAAGCGTCGGCGGCCCCTGGAGGGCCTCGCGCGGTGCCGCCTGGGGGGGGAGGTCCCCCGTCGTCCATGGGGCCCCTTCGGCCATCGGATGGTGGCCGGGGGGGTACGGACACGGTCCCTGGTACGGGGGTGGTGGCTGGTACGGGGGGGGTGGCTCCTGGCGGTAGGTGGGGTAGGCGGGTGGGGCGCTCGGTGGCTGCCATCCCGTCCGCTGGTGCTGTTCGTGCACGGGGGGGTGTGGCCCGGTGGGGTCGGGCGGTGGGCAGTGGTAGTGGTGGGGGTGGTGTTGGTAGTGGTGGTGGTGGGGCCGCTGGTGGTGGTGGTGTGGGTAGTGGTGGGGTTGGTGTTGCGAGTATGGCCCATGGACTCCTTGTGGGTTTTCCGGTCCCCCTTGTGGGGGTGGGGGGTTGGGCATCGTGGGCAGTCCCCGGGGCTGCACTATGTGGTGGGCATGGGGGAAGGGTTGGGGGGCGGGCTTGACGGTGACGGTGGTTGAGGGGTCCCACGTCCCTGGGTCGGTTTGGCCGGCGGTGGTGGTGGTTTGTGGGGGATGGATGACGGGGCGCTTGGTGACGGGGATGCGGACGAGGGCTTGGACGGGGTCGTGCTGGGTGGCCGTCTCTGCGGTGGTGGTGGGTGCCGGCGGGAGGGGGGCGCGGGTTGCGGTGGGTGGGGGGTCCTGGCTTGGGCGAGGGCCCGGGCGGGGGTGGTGTCGGGTGGGTTTGTGTCGTTGCGTATGCGGTGTTGTTTGTGCTCGCGTGGGCGCCGGCTTGGGTTTGGGGTCGGGTTTGGGGTTGGGGTCCGGTTTGGGTTTGGGGTCGGGTTTGGGGTTGGGGTCCGGTTCCAGGTTGAGGAGTACCTCTGTCTGGAGGTGTGAGGGCGCCGATGTCGGGTCGGGGGTCGTCCCGGTGGGTTGCCGGGGTGCCTGAGTCGCCTGTGTGGGGGTTGGGGGGTCGGTGCGTGCGGCCGCGGCTTTGGCGTTCGCCGTGGCCTTGAGGATGAGTTTGGCGGGGAGGGGGGGGTCGGAGGATGAGGTGGAGGAGGTGGACGAGGCTGAGGATGAGGAGGAGGTGGTGGACGCGGGTTGGGCTGTGATGCGGGCGGGCTTGTGGGTGGCGGCTTCTGCTGCGGCCACGGCGGGGAGTATGGAGCGCATGTCCTCGGGTTGTAGGTTGGGGGCGGGCGGCTGGGGGGGCCCGGTCGTGACCTGGCGGCCCGGCGGGCCGATCTGGTCGGCAGCGGCAGGGGAGGGAGGCGCGGGGCTGCGGCCTTCTCTTTCTGGGCTCGGCTGGGCCCGGGTCCTGCCATGTGCGAGGTCGTGTGGGTTGGTGTCAGCGGGGGGGAACAGTTCGCGTGGGCTGCATTCAGGGGCCGGGGGGGCTGGGCCTGGGTCCTCTGGGGTGTGTGTGGGGGGCGTGGGCGGGCCACTGGGTGGGGTGGGCGTGCCGCGGGGCGCAGGGCTCCCCTCGGCGGGTGTGGGTGGGTTGTCGAGTGTGGGGGGCGGTGAAGGGTGGCCGGTGGGTGGGTGTGTGGCGGGCGTGTGCTGGTGTTCGGGCGGGTGGGGGAGGCCCGTGTCGCGGGGCCCGGGGATGCGCGCGATGGTGGGCGTGTGTGGGTCTCCGGTTGAGCAGCGAGAGGGGGGGGGCATGGGCGGGGATTGTGCGGGGGGGTGTGCTGTGTTGGTGTATGTGTCCGCTTCCCGCGCGCTTGCGTGGGCAGTTGTAGGCCGGGCGGTTTGGAGGAGAAGCTTGCTGTCTTCTGCTGCCGCGGCAAGGATTTCGCAGAGCGCTTTCGTATCTGGTGGACCTCTTGGTCAGTGGTGGGAAGGGGGCATGCTAGCTTTGGGCTAAGACCCGCGCGGTTGAGGACCCTGTGGATGGCGTGGTACCGGCAGGTGAGGGACTGCTGCGGTCTGGGGGGGGGGTTTGGTCGTGTGTCCGGGCCTGCCTCGACTTGTGTGTGGGCGGTGGGGATGGCCCAAATCCAGGGCACGGTCCCCGTGGGTGGCCAGCGGCGCTGGATCCAGTGGGTTAGGCAGAGCATGGCCAATCCCAGGTGGTAGCCCGCCTTCCCTGAGGTGATTTGGGCCAGGGCGCGGGCTGGTGGCGTGTCCCCTGGCCGGAGGACACCCCTGGGGATCCTGTGCTGGGTGGTGGGGTCCCCCACTGCCCCTGGTGGTGCGGTCTCCGGGGCGAACATGGTGTCTGTCCCCTGGATGATCCATTGCGGGCCGGGGGACGTAGCCGTAGCGGCCATCACATAGTAGTGGCCGCGCTCGAGGACTGTAACCCAGACCTCCGGCGGGGGGTGGTCACTGTCTGTAGGTGGGGGGGGGAGGTCGTTGTCCGGGGTGCGGAGGCCGGCAGCGCGGAGGGCGGTGTCGCGGTTGGGCGCGGTGGCCTGTTCCCACTGCTCCGGGTGGTTCGGGTCCGCTGGGTGGTCCGTCTCCGCTGGGGCCCGTCGTAGGCGTACGGTCCCTCGACGCGTGACGTTGATGCCGGTGTCGTGCGTCAGGGCCTGGCCCCACTCGATGGGGGGGATCCAGATGGGCTGGCCCCGGGTGTGTTTGCGGGCTCGCCAGAGCACGAGGTCTACTATGGTCTCGTGGAGGCCGCTGCCTGGGGTGATCAGGTCCCGGGGGGTGTCTGTCGCGCGCGCTGGAGCCTGGCGCCAGAATGAAATTAAAAGATAAGTAAAACACGACGAAAAAATTTTCTAAATAGCTGAAATTAAAGGTAATTAAACGCTTAGGCCAAAAGGCGCGCTGCGAAACGCGTAAACACGCGACGAGAAGTTTTTTGACGTGAAATAGGTGAATGGTTAGCACCGTAACAACCGTAACGCACGTAGGACCCTAACGCCGTCCCTCTCGTCGTCTAACTAGCCGTAGGCGCAAAGAAAAACGCGTCGCGAGCAGCGCGTAAAACTCGAAAACAAATGTTTCTAAGCCGCCGCGTCCCTTTGCCCTGCTTCCCTTCCTTTTCTTTCCTTCTCCATACACCCACCCCTCTTCCCTCGTGCCCCCCTTCACTCCTTTTCGTCAGCTTAGGCGACCGGCCCTGGGGGAAAAGCGGTCAACCCCTTGCAAACAAGACCACCATCTTCGCGGCCGCGTGGCAACGCGTAAGTCAGGAAATACACCTTGGTATTGCTGCTTGCCTGCGTGCGTGAGTTGCGTGGAGTTTGATTTTCTAAAGAGAAACATTTTAATAATTGGTTTTCAGAAAGTTTACAAAGCCACGGAAAAACGGCAGGGGTTTTTAGCAAAGGAAAAGAGGACAAAAGGAAAAACAAACACCAGCAGCGCAGACAACCGCACAGCACAGCCAACCAGCACAGCGCCGAGGCCCAGGGCACCCGGGGCCGGAAACCAGAGAAAGCCGGAGACAACGGGGGCGCACAGGGGAAGAAGAAGAAGGGTGGCACAGTGCTCGGGTTGAAGGGGTGGCTCGAGAGTCATAGCCATGTGAGGGTCTACGGGTGCTCACGGGTTGTAGGTTCTCCCATCTCCAACATCTAAGCCTGTATCTCCCCATGAGAAAAAAAAAACTTAGAGTTCGATTTTCTAAAGAGAAACATTTTAAATTTTTGGTTTTCAGAAAGTTTTCAAAGGCACGGAAAAACGGCAGGGGTTTTTAGCAAAGGAAAACAGGACAAAAGGAAAAACAAACAGCACAGCACCGCAGGGCAGCACGGCACCGCAGGACACGGCACAGGGCGCAGGACACCACAGGACAACGCACAGCACAGCAAGACACCACGACACACCAGAGCAGCACCACCACACCGCAGAACGCCCAGGGAGACACCACAACGCACAAGGACACGCCACAGCATGAGGCACCAACAACAGAGCAGACCACACTGGCGCCGCACGACAGGCCGCAGGAGGGCAAAGCCAACACAAACAGCACCGCAAAACGACAGCACAGCACCACACGACAGCACAGCGCCACAGCACACGACACAGGAAAGCAGGGCACCACAGCCAGCACAACAAGGCACCGCAGCGCACAGAGCGGAGAAGACAGGGAACGCACAGCACGAGGAAAAGAGCACCACAGCACGCAGACACCACCACCGGGCCAAAGACAGCACAGCCAACCAACAGCACAACACAGCACAGCACGACAGCCCACAGGAGGGCAAAGCAAGCCCCAACAGCACCGCAACACGACACCAGAGCACAACAGCACAGCACCACGCGACAGCACAGCACCACAGAACACGACACAGGAAAGCAGGGCACCACAGCAAACCACACCAACCACAGGGAAGCAGACCACGTGGCCAGACAGGGACACCGACACCGAAACACGCCACCAGCAGACAACCACGGGCCACCAGACCCAGCACCGCACCACGGCACACCACAGGAAACAGCACAACACACAGCAGCGCACCACAGCACCAGGCGCCAGCAGCAGCACGCACCACACGAACAGCACGACACGAGCGCACCAGCACAGCAGAGCACAGCACCGCACAGAACGGAGAGCACAGGGAACGCACGGCACAGCACCCCGAGACACACACAGCACAAGGCAGAGCGGCGAACAACAGCACGCACCACCGCGCCACGACAAAACACACGCAGCACAGAGCACACAGCGCGGGGGAACACCGCAAAACACAGCGCCGCAGAGCACAGGGCCCCAGGGTGACGGGCAGCGCCAAAGGGCACGGCGCAACAAGCAGCGGCACCACACGAGCGCAACACAGCACACGACAGCAGAACACCGGGCGACACAACGCGCAGCAGCGCGGCGCAGCACCGCACCCACGGAAGCACAGCACCGAGCGGCAGGAACGAAAACCGCGAAACACAAAGGGGGGGGGGGCAGCAACCACGCGGGAGCAGCCAACAACCAGGCGGAAAGCACGAAAGAGCGGCAAGCGCACTGAGAGCCCAGAAACGGAAGGCAAACAAAGCAAACAACGCAAGCGCCGAGGCCCAGGGCACCCGGGCCCGGAAACCAGAGAAAACCAGAGACAACGGGGGCGCACAGAGGAAGAAGAAGAAGGAGGAAAAAAAAAACAACAAAAACACCAAGGCACCGAGCAGGAGCGACGAAAACCGCGAGACACAAAAGGGGAGGGGGGCGGGGGAGCAACCACCAAAGAGCAGCCCACGGCCAAGCGGGAGACACAAACGAGGCGGGAGGGCACGGAGAGCCAGACAGCGGGAGGCCGAGAAAAACAACCAACGAGGAACGGCAACAGCAGCGAAAGAGAGAGGGGCAACCCCCGCCCGGAGGGGGCCAGGCAAAGCAGGAAGACAAAGCGGCCAAAGGAAAAGGTGAGGCGCACCAGAACGCGCCCGGGAGGCCGGCCCGCCCGACCCGGCCAAGCGAGCACGCACACGAACACACACCACACGCCACCGCCGCCAGCGGACCCCAGCCAGGAGTGGCGGGGACCGCCCACCACCAGCGGCAGCGAAACCCAACCAGGACTGGCGGGGAGTAGCACACAGGAACCTCCGCCAGGAGTGGCGAGGGACCCCACCAACACACCACACACCACAGACCACCGCCGCCAACGGACCCCAGCCAGGAGTGGCGGGGACCGCCGACCACCACCGGCAGCGAAACCCAGCCAGGAGTGGCGGGGAGTAGCACACAGGGACCTCCGCCAGGAGTGGCGAGGGACCAGCCACACCACACACCAACCACAACCCCAACAACACACCACCGCCACACACCACACACCACACACCACACACCACCGCCGCCAGCGGACCCCAGCCAGGAGTGGCGGGGACCGCCCACCACCACCGGCAGCGAAACCCAGCAAGGAGTGGCGGGGAGTAGCACACAGGGACCTCCACCAGGAGTGGCGAGGGACCAACCACACCACACACCAACCACAACCCCAACAACACACCACCGCCACACACCACACACCACACACCACACACCACCGCCGCCAGCGAAACCCAGCCAGGAGTGGCGGGGAGTAGCACACAGGAACCACCGCCAGGAGTGGCGAGGGACCCCACCAACACACCACACACCACACACCACACACCACCGCCGCCAACGGACCCCAGCCAGGAGTGGCGGGGACCACCCACCACCACCGACAGCGAAACCCGGCCAGGAGTGGCGGGGAGTAGCACACAGGGACCACAGCTAGGAGTGGCGAGGGACCAACCACACCGCACACCAACCACAACCCCAACAACACACCACCGCCACACGCCACACACCAACCACAACCCCAACAACACACCACCACCACACACCAAACACCACACACCACACACCACCGCCGCCAACGGACCCCAGCCAGGAGTGGCGGGGACCGCCCACCACCAGCGGCAGCGAAACCCAGCCAGGAGTGGCGGGGAGAAGCACAAAGGAACCGCCGCCAGCAGTTGCGAGGGACCAACCACACCACGCACCAGCCACAACCCCACCAACACACCACCACCACACACCACACACCACACACCACACACCACCGCCGCAAGCGGACCCCAGCCAGGAGTGGCGGGGACCGCCCACCACCACCGGCAGCGAAACCCAGCCAGGACTGGCGGGGAGTAGCACACAGGAACCTCCGCCAGGAGTGGCGAGGGACCAACCACACCACACACCAGCCACAACCCCACCAACACACCACCGCCACACACCACACACCACACAGCAACACCGCCAACAGACCCCAGCCAGGAGTGGCGGGGTCCGCCCACCACCAGCGGCAGCGAAACCCAGCCAGGAGTGGCGGGGAGTAGCACACAGGGACCTCCGCCAGGAGTGGCGAGGGACCAACCACACCACGCACCAGCCACAACCCCACCAACACACCACCGCCACACACCACACACCACACAGCACCACCGCCAGCGGACCCCAGCCAGGAGTGGCGGGGACCGCCCACCACCACCGGCAGCGAAACCCAGCCAGGAGTGGCGGGCAGTAGCACACAGGAACCTCCGCCAGGAGTGGCGAGGGACCAACCACACCACACACCAGCCACAACCCCACCAACACACCACCGCCACACACCACACACCACACAGCAACGCCGCCAACGGACCCCAGCCAGGAGTGGCGGGGTCCACCCACCACCAGCGGCAGCGAAACCCAGCCAGGAGTGGCGGGGAGTAGCACACAAGAACCTCCGCCAGGGATGGCGAGGGACCAACCACACCACGCACCAGCCACAACCCCACCAACACACCACAGCCAAACACCACACACCACACACCACCACCGCCAGCGGACCCCAGCCAGGAGTGGCGGGGACCGCCCACCACCACCGGCAGCGAAACCCAGCCAGGAGTGGCGGGGAGTAGCACACAGGAACATCCGCCAGGAGTGGCGAGGGACCCCACCAACACACCAACCACACACAGCCACCAAACCGCCCGCCAAAAAAACAGAAGGAGGCCAAACCCCCCACCCAGAAGGCACCGAAGACAGGACCCCCAAACAGGCACAGGCGGACCACCCAGCAAAAACCGGCAACACCAAGCCAGGAACAGCGGCCCAGCGGGAAAAGGGGCACCGAAACAAGCAGACACCCACAGAAAAAAAAAAAAAAAAACCAGCAGCCCAGCCGAAAAGAAAGGAGACGGGGGGAGAGACCACAAGGCCCGGGACGGGGACACCCAGAAACCGGAAAAAAAAAAAAAAGGAAGAAAAAAAAGAAAAAACAAAGCGCAAAAAACACACCCCGACAACCCAGCCAAGAAGGGCGGGGCACAGCCGAGACCCGGGCCCAGCACGCACGCCCACACCGCACACCGGAACCGGAAACGGCGGGAGGCAAGGGAAACGCGCACGAAACCACACACGTCCCGAAAGCGGGCCGACACCAAAGCCCAACCACGAACACCACAAACAGCCGGCAAAAGAGGGACAACACCACAAACCGAGCCCAAACACACCCACCCAAGACCCCAGCCACGACTGGCAGGTGAAAACAAAACCCACGACCAACCGCAACCCGGACCCAACCACCAACGCAAGCCAACAGTAGGAAACCCAGTGCCCACAGCCCGGGCACTGAGGCAGCCCGCGCCATGCAGGTGACCCGGCCAAACGAGATCCGGAGACCGGGGGTAAGGCTGCATCCTAAGGCCAGCGCTGCTTTGGGACTCGAGGCGGAGCGTGCGACACCCAAGCACCTCGGAACCCTAGTACCAAGAGCATGCATGCATGCCTTGGGAACGGGATACGCCAAGAAGTCCGGTGAACCCCTAGGGTTCCGCCCAAAGGAGGGGACGTGCGCAAGCACGGGGGCACACCCTCCCGGCGAGACAAGCACGTCACGCTGGCGGCGATCAGCCCTCCCGGTGTAGGCTGGGGCCGCTTTGTTGGGGGCCAACAGTCAGGTCTAGCGGAATGTAAGCCGCCTCCCCTCTTCACGCGCGGAGCCTCTTCCTGTTCAGCACAGGGGCGACGCCAGGGGGAACCATCGGGCGCCTCTCCACGACCGAGTGCACCTACCTACCCACCTGCATTCAGGGGCCGGGGGGGCTGGGCCTGGGTCCTCTGGGGTGTGTGTGGGGGGCGTGGGCGGGCCACTGGGTGGGATGGGCGTGCCGCGGGGCGCGGGGCTCCCCTCGGCGGGTGTGTGTGGGTTGTCGAGTGTGGGGGGCGGTGAGGGGTGGCCGGTGGGTGGGTGTGTGGCGGGCGTGTGCTGGTGTTCGGGCGGGTGGGGGAGACCCGTGTCGCGGGGCCCGGGGATGCGCGCGATGGTGGGCGTGTGTGGGTCTCCGGTTGAGCAGCGAGAGGGGGGGGGCATGGGCGGGGATTGTGCGGGGGGGTGTGCTGTGTTGGTGTATGTGTCCGCTTGCCGCGCGCTTGCGTGGGCAGTTGTAGGCCGGGCGGTTTGGAGGAGAAGCTTGCTGTCTTCTGCTGCCGCGGCAAGGATTTCGCAGACGCGCTTTCGTATCTGGTGGACCTCTTGGTCAGTGGTGGGAAGGGGGCATGCTAGCTTTGGGCTAAGACCCGCGCGGTTGAGGACCCTGTGGATGGCGTGGTACCCGCAGGTGAGGGACTGCTGCGGTCTGGGGGGGGGGGTTTGGTCGTGTGTCCGGGCCTGCCTCGACTTGTGTGTGGGCGGTGGGGATGGCCCAAACCCAGGGCACGGTCCCCGTGGGTGGCCAGCGGCGCTGGATCCAGTGGGTTAGGCAAAGCATGGCCAATCCAAGGTGGTAGCCCGCCTTCCCTGAGGTGATTTGGGCCAGGGCGCGGGCTGGGGGCCTGTCCCCTGGCTGGAGGACACCCCTGAGGATCCTGTGCTGGGTGGTGGGGTCCCCCACTGCCCCTGGTGGGGCGGTCTCCGGGGCGAACATGGTGTCTGTCCCCTGGATGATCCATTGCGGGCCAGGGGACGTAGGCGTAGCGGCTATCACGTAGTAGTGACCGCGCTCGAGGACTGTAACCAAGACCTCCGGCGGGGGGTGGTCACTGTCTGTAGGTGGGGGGGGGGGGGTCGTCGTCCGGGGTGCGGAGGCCGGCGGCGCGGAGGGCGGTGTCGCGGTTGGGCGCGGTGGCCTGTTCCCACTGCTCCGGGTGGTTCGGGTCCGCTGGGTGGTCCGTCTCCGCTGGGGCCCGTCGTAGGCGTACGGTCCCTCGACGCGTGACGTTGATGCCGGTGTCGTGGAGCAGGGCCTGGCCCCACTCGATGGGGGGGATCCAGATGGGCTGGGCCCGGGTGTGTTTGCGGGCTCGCCAGAGCACGAGGTCTACTATGGTCTCGTGGAGGCCGCTGCCTGGGGTGGTCAGGTCCCGGAGGGCTTTGACGGTGAGCTTGGTCCAGTCCTCTTGTAGGCGGTACCAGCCCAGGGGGGTGGTCGGGGCCCTGTCTTGGAGGGTCGCTCGCAGGAGGTCGGGGTCTCGGATGGTGGCCGGTGTGAGGGGGGGGTGCCCCGGGTCCGGGGGGGGGGTGGGCTGGATGGGCTGCCGGGGTCTTGCGCGTCAACGTCGATGGATGGTTGGCCCTGGCTGGGCTCAGCCGGACTGGGCGGTGCCGGGTGGCTTCTTGGGTGCGAGACAGGTCTCGGGGCGCTGTGGTGGTGCCTTCGAGACCTGTGGATGGAGACGGGGGGCGCGTGCGGGGCGCGGAGCGGGTTAGTGGACGTCTGGGTCATGCACGGCATGGTAATGGATGAGACGCTGCATGTGTTCCCTGGCGGTGGGGTCGGTGAGTTGTTCCGCGTGTGTTAGCAGGAGGTGTTTGCGGTGTACCATTTGGGCCGCTGCTCTGCGGACTGCTTCTAGCTGGAGGTGTGCTGCTGCCTCCATGGGGCTTTCCGTGTGTTTGGTGAGGTGTCGGTGCAGGGCCTGTGTCACTGCCCCTCTCATGGTGGCTTCTTTGATAAGGGGGTCCCGGAAGAGGTGTTCGGTGGCCTGGTGTGCGTGGCTGTGGGTTGGCCATCCTTCGTGTTGTCGCAGGGTTTCCGCCGGGGACCAGCCCACTAGGGTGTCCCTGTCTGTATGGAGGAGGCATTTCTTGAAGTGTTCCCAGTCCTCCGGGGAGGTGTGGTCGCATGGGCAACAGGTATGTTCGTCAGGGACGTGGATGTGCTTGCGGGCGAGCCATCTGGCGACCCTGGTGAGGAATGGCAGTTGCTCCCTGAGGAGCTGGATGCGTCGTTTTTGGAGGTGGGCTGGGACGTTTGCTGGGCGGAGCGCTGAGTGGTAGAGGGGGACTTGCAGTCTGTCCTGGAGCTCCTGGATGTGCGCCCGGCTGTCTGCATCGCCGAGCACGCGGGCGAGATGTTGGATGGGGTTGGGGTAGTGGGAGGAATAGGGGGCGTCCTCTGGTACCCAGTCCGGGGTCTGATGGGGCTCGGGTACAGGGGGCACGTTTTGGAGGTGTGTGTGGTTGCGGCCGAGGTCAGGGATCTGGAGGGCTGGTAGGTGTGTTGTGCGCTGGTGTACTGCCTGGTTGTCGACCTTACCATTTCCGTATTGGTGCCTGTGGGACTCTTGTTTCACGATGTGGAGTTGGACGTAGGGGGGAAGGCTGCGTAGGGCTTTCCAGAGTAGCAGTGCCTGGGTGCCGAGGCTCGTCGCGGTTGCTTTGTGAGGTGGTTGCCTTGCTATGCGGAGGAGCAGGTGCGTGTCAACAGTGGCGTCTATCACGACCCAGACCCAGACGATGTGCGGGGAGTGGGCGGGTAGGTGGGCCGCGACCTCGGTGATGGCGTCGGCCATGGCCCCTAGCTCCCCGTGGGAAGAGGCCCCATAGGTGGTGTGGCCCGTGTGGTGGTCCATGTGGTAGTGTCCCCCGGTGTGGGTTAGCTGCAGGGTGGCCCCCCCGGTGATGGGCGTGAGGGCAGATTCGCCTGAGGCGTCGGTGAAGAAGAGCCGGTCCGCCGGTGATGGTTGTGGGAGGCGGCATGGGTTCATGGGCAGGTAGGCGTATATGGCAAGGCCCGTGGCTGAAGCCGGTTCGGACCCCCGTGGCCATCTTGGGGTCACTTGGGGTGTGTATCTGTGTGCCGGCAAGCCGCCATTGGCTGATATCATACTCTCCCATCCACCTGACCTAACCCGATGTGATAGTGTGATAAGTTTGGCCATTCCGGCTATGAGCGGCCATATTCAGTAACGAGGCGCCGCCAGCTGAGATTTATATATCAGAATATCAGGAATCAACAGGGTTTTATCATCATGATGTTTCCGTAATTCCTCAGCCTTTCGTTCTGATGGTCAATGTATCGGCGACCGTCAGTTGGCTCGCGATTTTGCGTTAACCGATTGGTTAACTGTTTTTTCCAGATATTTTGGCGGATACTCTGTTGAAGGGTCAGATTTCATCAGCAAAGGGTTCGTTGCTTCCGCAATTTTCTAAATAAGCACTCGAAGTTTTTATCTGAATTTTCCGCGATGTCGAAATCGGATTTTCGACTTCGACATCGCCGCACTTGATTTGGACCTCGTCGAGTGGTCATACTCTTTTCCCTATGCCCGAATCAGGTTTCCCTTATACCTGCCACCCATTTGACTTGGAGATATAAGGGAAACAAAAGTGAATCGTGGGACCACTTTGAAGGGCCATATCTACGAGCGAGTGTGAGGAAAGAGAATAAGAAAGGTTGCGTTGCAAGCGCCTTGGTCTCAACTTAATTTGGGAAGCATCAAACGCCTTTGGTGCGTACACATGCCCAGTGTTGCAAGGGATAATGGTCAAGGGGGTATAAAGTGATATATCACTCTTGGACCGTGCGACCGAATATTTTAATGCGACTTTCCAGTGTACCGCATGAGTGTTGGGGTTGCATAGATACTTTCCTTGGGTTCCTACGCATTTTTAACGTGAAGTTATGTCCATGGAGGGACATGGCATATCATGGTGGGAGCCACTTTTGAGGGTATGTTTTATATGCATGGTATATGTCTTGATATGCTCACGCCCATGTTATATATCTTCGTGTGGCCGAAGAGATGGGGAGCCATACGTGACAAGGGCCTTGCCGATGTCCCAATTGTGGAATTCAAAGCGCTAGACTAAGTCTACCGCATATGTATTGCTCATGGTATGTTTGGCAAAGAGATCAATGAGTGCACTCCCATTTTCATGGGGCATGTAGATATGAGTGGCAAAGGTATCTCCATGCGCCTGATTGGGGATCCAAGTGGGAGAATTGTTTGCAAATGGTTCCAATCATTTGTGTATTGAATCATGAGCGGATATCATGGGTGAGCATAGAGATATACTATCATGACAACTTTGTATTTGGTCATATTTACATGTTTTTGACCTCAATTTTTGCTCATTTTTGCGTTTTGTGTACTTACCTGGTCGGCAAACAGCAAGAGGCCTATGGAGAGTCGAACCATGGTATGTTGTTCATATGTTGGCATATGCTTTGGAGTTGAACACCACCATATGCCGGATCGCGTACTCCATTTGGCTTGGCGCACGAAGGATCACAAGAATTGGTCTCAAGATCATGGGCTGACTTGAGCAGTGCGTGGCGCCCATATCCGAAGGAGTATCGAGGGTAAGGTGGGGATGTACATGGGCATTGGCCTTTGGTCTCTATCCTCCATGAATACTGGACTTCGATTCCATGCGTGCTTTGAGCCTTCGGATAAGTGGTAACCTCAATTTTGAGCATATATTTGATATATGGCCAATATGGTGTGAATTGGCAGTTTTTTAGCATGTTATGAGTTCAAACTCATGGGGCATATCTCCAAGCCCAATCGACTCCAAATCCAACCAAGGTTATGTCAGGGTAGGGCATGGTCCTGAGTGCCACCCTAGGCCATGACCCGCCACCTCCCCTATTGGGCTAGGATTGATAGGCTTGGGAGTGAACACATTTTTGGGGTTTCTGTAGTGACTTGTGACACATGGCATTCAGCCATCTCATTTGATCGGGTTCAGGGCAATATGTTGGTGAGTCAAGGGAAGGTCTTGAGTCCAGGGAATGAGGGGTTTATGGCTGTGAATGTGTATGTTTACCTCTTTCCCCAACTTTGCTTTATTTGTGTTCATATGCCAATTTCAGGGCTTTCTTCCTTGGTGCAATTCTTGTACATGCCCGCCACCGTGGGAATACCGGTGTGCTGAACGAAAGCCCGCAGCCTGATTTGGATTGTGAATTTGGTTATTGCTGTATTTGTGGGATCTGGTTGCTATTCAGGGTTGAAGGAGGATTTTATTTTCTATATTTTTGGATTTGGAACCTTGGATTTTGAGCAATGCAATCGTTGATCAGGAGCAAATCGGCAGGGGTTACAGGCGGAAGGGGCACAGCGGGGGCCGGTCCTGGTAGGGACCTTCTTTATGGTAGCAGAGGCTTACCTGCTGCCCCTACCAACCGCCGACCCGGGGACTTGGGCCCTTATGAGCCCTGCCCAAGTACGCCCCGGGTGCGTATTGTGGACTCGGTGGAGACCACGCCGGAGATTGGAGCCATAGAAGGATCGAGATGTTCAAGAGCATGGCGAACTCCGGAAGTTGAAGCCCGAAGAGAAGAACGACATTCGGGAAGAGGAGGACGTGACATGGAGGACCTGGTCTCCATGTGTGAGTGTCGCTGCCGAAAGGCATGCAACCTCCGCTCCGCTGCGGAGGACTCTGATGAGGCTTGCCATTCAGGCAGCAGTGGAGGACGGGCCCGGCGCTACCGGAAGCGCGGGTCACCCAAGTCCGCGGCAAGGGCCGCCGGGGCTATGGACACAGACCCCAGCCCGGTCAGGCTGTGGGAATCTGAGGGGCACTCCGAGGGCTATCGGACAGCCTACGAGCCACCTTCGGAGCCGGAGATGTCCGCGCTGATCGCCAGGGCGCATACGCCCCCCGAGCCCGCCCTGAAGCACGACGCCGAGGGCTTGGAGAGGCCGGCCAGGGCCCGGACGGCACCTGTGCCCCGGCACACGGGACCAGAGACGGACGCCATAGGCGATACGCCCATGGGCGATGAGTCTGAGGTGCCGGGAACCGCGGGATGTGCTGAACCCGGCGGAAAGCACGCTGCGTGCCACTGCGAGCACGTGTCCTTCCTCATGGGCAAGTACCCGAAGATGGGGATGGACGCCATCGTGCATCGTCTTGACCGCCTGGACAACGCCAAGGACGGTCTAGAGGAGGACGTCGCGGGGATCCTGGACGACCAGTCGGCCGTGGAGAAAGACATGGAGGAGCTGCGAGCGGAACGGGACCGGTACCGGGAGAATCTGGAGCTGGCCCTGGAGAAGCAGCAGAGAGTGGTGGACAGCCTCCTCCACCTGGTGGAGGACATGTTGGGACGCCTGAAAAGGCTAGAGGAGCTACAGCCCCTCGCCTCGGGTCCGGAGCTCCCGGCAAAGCCGGCCGCGGTAGAGCTGGTGGAGCGGGTTAAGACCCTCCGGAGCGCCATGGAGAAACCCATGGGCGGCCCTGCTGAGGCACCATACGCGCCTCCGCGTGTTGACCCGGGTGCGCTGCCGTTTGTTCCCATGTTCAGCGAATCCACAATGCTCGGGGAACATACGGCACCGGCTGGGTCCATGCGGGAAGGGCACGTAACCACGGACCCGAGGAGCCTGACGGTACAGATGTCCCATGCCGCCCAGGATGTACCGATCACGACGAATATGGTAGTTTATGCGGAAGAGAAGATCGAGAGCCAGACCATGCAGGGGCAAACCATGGGAAGCGCCGACGGACATGGTCGAGGTCATCCAGGCAGAAACCTGTGGGCGAAGGACCCCAATACGGGGATTAAGACGGCCGATGGAGCAAATCCTTCCCGCATTCCAAACCCCATGGGTTCAGGCCCAACTGGACCGCACTCCATGGAGGAGAGGGATGTACGGGGAGTGTACTCACACCCCCCGGCCACAGGTGGTATCCGTCTCGGTGGAGTGGTGGCTGGAGACGTCGGAGACGCCATCAGGATTGACGACCTCAGGGGAATCAAAATCCCCTACTACGATGGCAACCCCTCCAACCTGGATGACTTCATCCTGGATAGGGAGGACTTTGCCGAGGAGGTCGTCGGGGAGATGCGGGGAGCGCCGCGGGACAAGTGGGTATGCCGGACATTCCCACACCGGCTGGCGCAGGACCTGAAGGAGGAGCTGCGGGATCAGATCCGGGAAGGATTGATCCGGACGGAGCAGGCCTGCTTCCAGTGGCTGGAGGTTGAGGAGCGGGTGGACGCTCCGAACCAGAAGCTGGAGGACTTGTGGTCCATCCCGCTGCCGCTGGACCGCGGTGAGTTGCGGGTCCGGGAGTGGAACCGGTATCTGCGGAAGTACCGCAGATGCCTCAAGCTGGTGGAAGACTGGAACGAGGCCAGTGAGATCCGCCACTTGCTGAAGGACGTCCTCCCCGGCAACTGGAAGAGGAGAGTGGAGGACGAGGAGAAGAAGAGGGCGAAGAAGCGCGTGGCGGTGAGGATCATGGCGGCGGAGGATACCCATGCGGGTATCATGGAGTTCTTCAGGAGGAACCTGGGCGAACCCAACCGGATGTTGGGCCTGAAGAACGCCGCGTACGCGGAGGTATTCGGAGACTCCATGGGGCAAAGGTTGCTGCGCCTCAACAACGTGGAGTGGAGGCGCGGGGAGCCGCTGAGGATGCAGGTCATCTTCGCCCGCATGAGCCTGGACGAGATCGTGAAGTACATCACGGTGGAGTTGAAGCTCAATGCAAAGAACGGGGCCCACGTGCAGGATCGACATGGTCATGGACAACGAGGCCACCGAGAAGACCGCCATCATCGGGAGATCCAAGAGGACACGGCCAACTCCGCGGAGGATGGTAGTGGAAGTGGCCAAGACCACTGGTCCCGGGAGGATCACGAGGAGGCCCATTTCTTCGCGTTTGTGGCACACAACGTGAAGAACAATGGGCAGGATCGGTCCAGATGGAGCCGGGCGGGACCAAGGGGCAAAGAGCCAAGGAGGATCGGGAACCCACCGCTCCCGTTCCGGGAGTACAGTCTCAGCACGACGGGTGCTGGGTCTGTTATGGCAAGGGAAACAACCATGCACATGACCACCGTCAGTGCAAGGTGTATGAGGCGGAAAAGAAGGCCTACTTCGCCGCTCACCCCGAGAAGAAGCCCAAGGAGCAGCGGATTTCCGATTGGAAGGCGAAGGGCGGAGACGGGGGAAAAGGCCAAGGCAAAGGCCAAGGAAAAGGCGGAGGAAGAGGCTATGGTGGTGGACCTGGCCAAGACCGACGAGTGAGGTCGAACGAGGAGCTTGCTGAGGACATGTTGAGGACGTTGGAGGAACTCAAAGCCCAGCAACGTGGTGGACAAAGTCCTGGCGGATCGCAGCCGGAAGGGGCTGCGGGAAGCCAAGTCTAGAGGAGCCTTCACGGGAGTGGGACCTCGGAGGTCTCTCCTCCGAAAATCAGTGGAATCCCAGAGAAAGCGAAGGCACAGCGGGTGCCGAAGAAGGCTCCAGACGAGCCAAAACCACTGAGTTTTGCCACTCCCAACCCCTGGAGCGCCCTGCCAAGGGAAGTACATGTGGGTACGGGACATGGCAAGAAGGAAGGAGCGACCACGGAGAGCCCCGTGGACGGGCAGGACCAACCCAAGATCTACACCATCCGTGACCATACCCTTGAAGTCCTGATGCACCCGGACGTGCTAGAGTTGCATGCCGTGAGAGTCGTCCATACCCCTCATGGCGACGAGCGGCAGTTGCACTTGAAAGTGCGAGTACGGTGCGGACGAGAGGAGAAGGTGGTGGATGTGTTGGTGGATACGGGTGCCCAGGTGAGCCTGGTCCGGAGAGGGTTGTTCAAGGAGGAATTCCTGCAGCCCAGCCGGAGACCGGTCCGCCTGAAGGTCGCCAACGGAGAGATTATGGGTGGTGGCACCCATGAGGCCACCATCAGTATGAAATTCTGGGAGCATGAGCGCTTAAACCGCCCTGATCAGGCGAAGAGAAGCACTCTTTCCGGGAACTTCTATCTGGCCGACATTACCGATTGGGATATGATCATGGGGTATGACTTCATGCTGGCAAACGCCATTGGAGCCCTTCCCCATCGTGCAACGCTGGTCCGGGAGGATGATGAATGCCTCACATGGCTGTCCACGGACTATGCATGCGGATCATCCCAATGGAATGCTGAGGAAGAGGATCGGATCGTCCGAGCGGTGCAAGCTGTGGGTGCCAAGTCCAGAGGAGACCGCGGAGTTCAGCTCACGGAGTATGGAATGGCGCCGCAGGTGTACGACAGGATGATCCAGACGCTGGGAGCCGAAGCGCCCGAGACGGACGTCTTCGCTTCCCGGGATGCCCCACCTCTGCGGAAGTGTAGGAGGCATTGGCATCGAGGAGACTCAGCCTGGCACAGGCATTGGGGTTTGAAGGAGTGGGGACCCATGTATTGGCATGGCTCCCTGGATAATACCAGACGTACGGTGGAGAAGATCATCGCGGATAGGGCGAAGGGGATCCTGGTCATGACCGGCATAGGATCCACCCCATGTCCGCTGGAGGGTCTCAAGTCGACGCTGGACTCCATCACCCTGAACGAGATGTCATTCGGGCCAGAGGAGGCGCTGTTCATCGACGCCAAGGGTGTATCAATGCCCTCCCCGGGTCAAGCGTGGGGTACCAAGGCTTTCCTGGTGAATGGGGCGCAAGCCCAGCCCACGGGTGATGAAGCACTCATCCGTAGGGTGGAGGCGGTGCCCATGAAGGTCATGTTTGAGCCCAAGGAGGGGAAGGATCAGCCAGTGGATGGCATTGACATCCTGTCCCACTCCGAGATCGACGACGTCGTCAACTACATGCGAATGGGGATGCACGACCGTGTGGCAGCCAAGAAGAGGCGGGCCATGGTCACATCTCCGCATTGGTGGGATGACAGGATGTTGGTCACCGGCAAGTACGAGAAGGATGAGCTCGTGGCGAGGGTCATGGATCACATCGCGGACCAATACGATGGTCTGGTTGGGTCGGACCCACCAACGTGGGGTTTTCCAAGAGTGGGAACCGGTAGCGATGAGCACCAGCCCGTGGCCGCAAATTTTCGAAGATTATCGGTGGGAATCGCAACCCACGACGATGAAGACGGCATATCGGACGAGGAGAAGTCGGACTCGGACCCAGAAGAGGCCTATACCGCAGTGCGGTCGGTTGTATCGATACCGAAGCAAGCGGCTGAAGAGGCCCAGGAGAACCCGAAGGTCGCCGAGCTGAAGGAGAGGCTGATCAAGGCCTATCCGCAGCTATTCAGTGGCGTCGCCAACAAGAACCCTCCAGATCCCGGGAGGTTTGGCACAGCGAAGATCAAGCTGAAGCCGAACCCCAAGAATCTATCGTCATCGGGAGTATCAACTTCAGGGCGATCGGGCCGAGGCCATGAAGAAGCTGTTGGCCGAGTTCATTGAGCGGGGATGGATCGAACCCTCCGACAGTGAGTGGGCCAGCCCAGCCTTCATCGTGCCCAAGAAAGAGAGGGGCGAGTGGAGGTTGGTGGTGGATTAGAGAGGTTCGAACGAGCAGACCGAGCACGACTCGTACTCGCTTCCCCTGATCGACTCCATCCTCCAAAAACAACAGAAAAAGGGGATTTTCACGGTGTTGGACCTGAAACACGGTTACCACCAGATGCCGCTACACCCGGACTCCAGGCCCTGCACAGCGATGTCGACGCCGCTGGGGCCCATGCAGTGAAAAGTGGTACCTATGGGCGCCAAGAATGGCAACGCCGCTTTCCAGCGCATGATGGAGGACCTACTCGGTCCTGTGCGGGACTGTGCCGATCCCTTCGTGGATGACATCATCATCGGGTCCGGCACGGAGAACATGACTGAGGACGAGCTCATCGAAGCGCATGAGAAGGATCTGCGCCGAGTGCTCAGCGAGTTGGACAAGCACAACATGGTGTGCAACCCCACCAAAGCCTCACTATTCGTGAAGGAAGTGGAGTTCGCGGGTCACGTGGTTGGTCACGGGCAACGCCGTCCCATGCCTGGGAAGCTGGCGTCCCTGCACCACTGGGAGAAGCCCCAGACCATCAGCGAACTCCGGTCCTTCATGGGGTTCTGCAATTACTATTCGGGCTATGTCCGGATGTATGCAGAACTCTCGGGGCCGCTGCACAAGATGCTGCAGGTGGGGAAGTTCGATGGCCGGAAGGGGAGCAGGAGGAAGCTTGCCTGGACCCCTGAGGCTGAAGATGCGTTCAACCGCCTGAAGGAGCGACTCCTGGGGCAGTTGGGGCTGTTCCTGGTGGACCCGGACAAGGGATTCGTGCTACGGACAGACGCCTCGGACTATGCCGTGGGGGCAGTCCTCGAGCAAGTCCGGGACGACGGGACTCATGTTCCCGTGGCGTTTTGGAGCAGGATCCTGGCCGAGGGCCAACGCCGAACATGGACCGCGAGGGAGAAGGAGACATACGCCATTGTATGTGCGCTCAGGAAGTGGTCTGGCCACATCGGACTGCAGCCGGTGGTGGTTTGCACGGACCACCAGTCCCTACAGAGCTGGCACAAGGAGCATGTTGACACCCCCTCAGGACCAGCGGCTAGGAGGGCGCGATGGCACAAGACGTTCGCCAAGTTCGACCTCAGCGTCGTGTACGTCCCGGGGAAGGACAACACTGTGGCAGATTGCTTCAGTCGCTGGGCCTACCCCGCGGGCAAGGCGTGGATGGACATATCCAGCCATGGCGACGCCGAGGAGACCGAGGAGGCCAAGCGCATCATCGAGATGGAGAAGGTCATGGAGCAAGAGGGGGTCAAGTGTTTTGTGGTGATGGCAAACCGTACAGACCCCGCCAAGTTCCGGGGCGCTCGGGTCCAGGCTATTCGAGAGGAAACCCTCGAGCAATGGATGGTGGCCCCTGTAGAGCTAGTCAGGTCGGTGCTCACAGAGGACTGGTCGGATGACTATGCGGCATCCGAGCACTGGAGCAGGTACTGGACTGCCGTGAGTGCCCCGTCGGACGACGAATGGCCCGAGGGCTTGACCGAGGATGGCGACAAGTTGTTCCTCAAGGACAAGCTGCTGGTGCCCGAGAACCGAGTGGAGGAGCTCATTGACCATTGGCACAACGCCCAGCTCATGCACCCTGGCCGAGACAAGATGCAGCAGGACCTGGAGTGGCGTTTCAAGTTCCCTCCGGGGTACTATGCCATCCTGGACAGGTACTGCAGCGACTGTGCCGTGTGTCGGGCCACGAAGAGCCCCAACCACTCCACAGCGGGCAACCCGGTGTATACGGCTATACCGGAGGCCCCTATGCGGTCCGTGGCCATGGATGTATTCGCCATGCCTGGGGTCACCGTAGAAGGAGAGACCTACGACTGTGTCATCCTGGCGGTGGATAGGCACAGTGGGTATATCGTGGCGGTCCCTGGTAAGAAGTCCAAGAAGAAGGATAAGAAGGACAAGCATGGAGTGGGGCTGCAGGCCAAGACCGTCGCTAATGCCATGATCAGGCATTGGCTAACGATTTTTGATGTCCCAGCGGTCATCTGCAGCGATCGGGGCAGTCAATTCGTGGGGACGTGGTTCAAGACAATGTGCAAGCACATGGGGATTCGGCACGCCAAGACCGTGGCGTACCACAGCCGGTCGAATGGCCGAGCTGAGGTGGCCGGGCGGCAGATGTTCGAGAAGTTCCGCCAGCTGCACATCGACGAACCGGGCCGGAACTGGACAATTCGCTGTGGAGAGTGCTCCAAGCGTACCATGACCTTCCGGGACCCACTGGACTGTCGCCCCATCGCATCCTGTTCCTACGGGATCGAGTGTCACGCACTCTCCCGTGGTTGAACCATGGCAAAGTGGCCCGGGATGCGAACGCCATGATGGCTGAGGGGGACGACACGGCGGCCAAGGTGTGCAAGGCACTTCAGGACCAGCATGACAAGAGGGCCAAGTACTTCAAGCAGGGAAAAGTCCAGAAGTATGCTCTTCAAGACACCGTGTGGGTGGAGTGGCACCACAAGGATGTCCTGTCCAGGCATCGGCAGGCATCTTGGTATGTGCCGGGGGTGATCGTGCGGAAGGTCGGGCAGGATGTGTATGCGGTTCGTGTGGGGGATAACAAGATCCTGGACCGCGACCACACCCAGCTTCGTCCCCGAGCACCTGACCCCAGCGGACGTCCCGTCACCTTCGAGTTCACGGCCGGCGATGTGGACTCGGACGACGAGGGTGAGGACGACGACTTCACCGCCGAGAGAATCCTGGCGGACAAGCCTGACCCGGGGACGCCTGGGGGCAGGCTTAATAAAGTCGGTTGGAAGGGCTTCGCCGCATCCAGGGATTCGTGGGAGCCTCCGAGCAGCTTTGTGCCGAGGTACACCACGGTCTGGATGGACTACCTGAAGAAAAAGAATATTTCTTTGGATGTCAAGGACGTGTTGGTCCACTTGGTAGCTGCTGCAGCACCATAATGGATCCCCCTTGGCATTTTGTTTGTTTCTGTGAATGGGGAGACAAGTGAGGGCGTTCATTCGGGGATTTTTCGGCCTTGATCGGCCATATACCCCCTTCACTCGATCTCCACATATATATTTCATTGTGGTATACTTATTTAGGTCGACCGACGACGTTTCTCTATCTTTGATCCCCTTGGTCCATGTTGTAGATCAAGAGGAGACCGGATATGGCGTAGGGCGCTGAGTATCAGTGTCCTCACCCCTCCCTTGGGGCGTGGGGGACGCCTACGACGTGTGTCGGGCCTCCATGTGTCCTTGGGACATGGAGGGGGGGGTTGGAGCCCATTGGGGTCCTCCCGTCCTCTCTTCAATGACTTCCGAGTGGTAACAACACTCTGAGAAGGGGGGTGAAGCCGGTTCGGACCCCCGTGGCCATCTTGGGGTCACTTGGGGTGTGTTTCTGTGTGCCGGCAAGCCGCCATTGGCTGATATCATACTCTCCCATCCACCTGACCTAACCCGATGTGATAGTGTGATAGGTGTGGCCATTCCGGCTATGAGCGGCCATATTCAGTAACGAGGCGCCGCCAGCTGCGATTTATATATCAGAATATCAGGAATCAACAGGGTTTTATCATCATGATGTTTCCGTAATTCCTCAGCCTTTCGTTCTGATGGTCAATGTATCGGCGACCGTCAGTTGGCTCGCGATTTTGCGTTAACCGATTGGTTAACTGTTATTTCCAGATATTTTGGCGGATACTCCGTTGAAGGGTCAGATTTCATCAGCAAAGGGTTCGTTGCTTCCGCAATTTTCTAAATAAGCACTCGAAATTTTTATCTGAATTTTCCGCGATGTCGAAATCGGATTTTCGACTTCGACATCGCCGCACTTGATTTGGACTTCGTCGAGTGGTCATACTCTTTTCCCTATGCCGGAATCAGGTTTCCCTTATACTTGCCACCCATTTGACTTGGAGATATAAGGGAAACAAAAGTGAATCGTGGGACCACTTTGAAGGGCCATATCTACGAGCGAGTGTGAGGAAAGAGAATAAGAAAGGATGCGTTGCAAGCGCCTTGGTCTCAACTTAATTTAGGAAGCATCAAACGCCTTTGGTGCGTACACATGCCCAGTGTTGCAAGGGATAATGGTCAAGGTGGTATAAAGTGATATATAACTCTTGGACCGTGCAACCGAATATTTTAATTCGACTTTCGAGTGTACTGCATGAGTGTTGGGGTTGCATAGATACTTTTCTTTGGGTTCCTACGCATTTTTAACGTGAAGTTATGTCCATGGAGGGACATGGCATATCATGGTGGGAGCCACTTTTGAGGGTATGTTTTATATGCATGGTATATGTCTTGATATGCTCACGCCCATGTTATATATCTTCGTGTGGCCGAAGAGATGGGGAGCCATACGTGACAAGGGCCTTGCCGATGTCCCAATTGTGGAATTCAAAGCGCTAGACCAAGTCTACCGCATATGTATTGCTCATGGTATGTTTGGCAAAGAGATCAATGAGTGCACTCCCATTTTCATGGGGCATGTAGATATGAGTGGCAAAGGTATCTCCATGCGCCCGATTGGGGATCCAAGTGGGAGAATTGTTCGCAAATGGTTCCAATCATTTGTGTATCGAATCATGAGCGGATATCATGGGTGAGCATAGAGATATACTATCATGACAACTTTGTATTTGGTCATATTTTCATGTTTTTGACCTCAATTGTTGCTCATTTTTGCGTTTTGTGTACTTACCTGGTCGGCAAACAGCAAGAGGCCTTTGGAGAGTCGAACCATGGTATGTTGTTCATATGTTGGCATATGCTTTGGAGTTGAACACCACCATATGCCGGATCGCGTACTCCATTTGGCTTGGCGCACGAAGGATCACAAGAATTGGTCTCAAGATCATGGGCTGACTTGGGCAGTGCGTGGCGCCCATATCCGAAGGGGTTTCGAGGGTAAGGTGGGGATGTACATGGGCATTGGCCTTTGGTTTCTATCCTCCATGAATACTAGACTTCGATTCCATGCGTGCTTTGAGCCTTCGGATAAGTGGTAACCTCAATTTTGAGCATATATTTGATATATGGCCAATATGGTGTGAATTGGCAGTTTTTAAGCATGTTATGAGTTCAAACTCATGGGGCATATCTCCCAGCCCAATCGACTCCAAATCCAACCAAGGTTATGTGAGGGTAGGGCATAGTCCTGAGTGCCACCCTAGGCCATGACCTGCCACCTCCCCTATTGGGCTAGGATTTAGAGGCTTGGGAGTGAACACATTTTTTGGGTTTATGTAGTGACTTGTGACACATGGCATTCAGCCATCTCATTTGATCGGGTTCAGGGCAATATGTTGGTGAGTCAAGGGAAGGTCTTGAGTCCAGGGAATGAGGGGTTTATGGCTGTGAATGTGTATGTTTACCTCTTTCCCCAACTTTGCTTTATTTGTGTTCATATGCCAATTTCAGGGCTTTCTTCCTTGGTGCAATTCTTGTACATGCCCGCCACCGTGGGAATACCGGTGTGCTGAACGAAAGCCCGCAAATCAGATTGTGAATTGGGTTATTGCTGTATTTGTGGGATCTGGTTGCTATTCAGGGTTGAAGGAGGATTTTATTTTCTATATTTTTGGATTTGGAACCTTGGATTTTGAGCAATGCAATCGTTGATCAGGAGCAAATCGGCAGGGTTTACAGGCGGAAGGGGCACAGCGGGGGCCGGTCCTGGTAGGGACCTTCTTTATGGCGAGGTGGGCTACTGGGGTTGTGGGCTGCAGGATTGGGGTGGCGTACACCCCTATTCCTTTGGAGATGATGTGCTTCGCTTGGGGGGACAGGGCTATGAGTCCCTGCTCCGGCTGTCCTTGTGTGAGGTAGGAGTAGATGTAGTGGAGGATGTAGGCTGTGTCGGGGTTTAGGTCGTGGCATGTGAGGGTTTGTGTTCGGTGCTCCGGTGTGTGGCAGGAGTGGTGGAGCGGATAGTAGGGGTGCTCGTGCTTGCCCGTTCTGCCTGGCTCGTACATGCTGTAACGGATGGCGACCCCTGCCGGGTCGGGGCGGGGGCATGTGGGTGTAGTGGTGAAGAGCCATTTGGGCGCGTGGTCGGGGTTCCATGCTACCGTGGGGTTGGTGTCGGTGCGGTGGAACCATGGGGCTATGTAAGTGCGGCTAACCCCCATCTGCTCAGATTTTCACTGATCTGCCTCAGATTGACTACATTTTGGTCATTTTCTTTGCTTCGGCGGAATCGCCGCCTCGCAGCTCAGTCTCAGGATCAGACCTATATATTTCGGATATGCCGGATCTGATTCCGCGGTCCATTCTCCGTAAATCCGCCGCGTTCCGATCATTTAGCTGGAATCGCCATTTGCCGCTGACGCGCGCTCGCGGGCCAGATCGGCCAAATATTTTTCACAATCGGATTTATTTAAATCTTTTCAGACAGTTTTGGACACTCAGATGTATTTAGAATAATCCGCATCAATTTTCTTCATAGACTGGGATTTTCTGCCGGATAACACTCAACATGGATCTTGCTTCCGTTGTTGCTGCTCTCGCCTCCGTTGGTGTTCGAGTCTCCGGTTCTACCCCCAATAGCAGCGTTCAGGTCGACTCCTCGCGTGCCTGCCCCACTGGTCTTGCCGGCCCCGAGCCCTCCGGCACCATCAACGACCCAGGGCAGCACTTTCATGGTAGCAGAGGCTACCTGAATGTTGTTCCTTTGGTGTCCCAACCACAGTTCGCTCCCCAGTATGGCCCCGTAAACCCCGCCGCTCCTGGAGACGTAACAATTACGCTGCCATGGTGCTGCGCGAACGAGGCCTTGAAAGGAATGCCTTGCGCAAGCCCAAGTTGCCCAAGAAGGGCACAAATCAGCAGCTGTGGGGACCCAGATTACCACAATCCCAGTCAAAATTGGCCATTGAGCAGCTGGAATCAGCCGGCCTACGACGATGGCAACGCTCCGGTGGAGCTTACGGACCTGGCAGGTACCAATACTCCTTACCAATGTCCACATTTTGAGACCATCGACGCCGATCTGAACGACATTGAGATGGGTGGTCCAGGTGAGGTACCTAGCTATAATCGACCAGCCTCTTGGGCACAATGGGACGACCATTTGTCTCCAGAAGTGACCCGTAACCTTGAGGCCCTTGAAGCTCTTTGTCTCTTAGCCACGTCTAAGTTGATCGGACAAGAAAGAATCGCCTCTGATTTTTTAATGGAATATTTTTTCCTCCTTCAAGAAGAAATTAATACCAGGTTGTGGTGGCGTTCTCAAGAAGATGACTCTTTTGCCATTTTTTTGCAGATCTGGGAGGCAAGCCCCTTCCCGAAGGAGAAGACCAAGGCACCTGTTGCCGGGCCCTCCGCCCCTCATCCCCCTGTTTCCATCCGCGACGATCTAGCCGCCGCGGTTGAGGAAGGAATTTTAGAGGCAGCCAGGCAGGCAAGCCTGGAAATCAGGGCTGAAGGAGCTCCCCAAGTGGACTCCTGGCTGCCGACCACCAAGATCAGCGGTCCGACAGCCTGCTCAGGCCCTTCAGGACACGGTATGTATTGTCCTGCCGACTGCTCTTGCAGATTCCAGCGAGATACTGAGCTCCAATTGCTCAAAGATCAAATGCAACTCATCATTCAAACGCTGGGAATTAAAGATCTTTTCAAGACGCACATGCGGTCTGAGGGTGCATCATCGGTGGAACAAGTAACAGAACCGTCGGAGGAGGCGACATAAATTTTTTCAATTGCTCCTTCGGTGGACTCCAAGACCACCGATGCAAGGATCAGCAGGACCAAGCTAAAGGAAAGGGTTACAATCTCTCGTTCTCAGAGTAGGACGGCGAAGGCTAGGACTGAGGCTCAGAATGCCAAGCGAACTGCCTCCCGTACTGCCCCTCCTGCTGCTGATTCCGACGCCTTAGCCCAGCTGTTGCTCGCCGGGACCCTCGCCGGAGCTGGTGTGGCTAATGATGCCGCCAAGGTGTCTGCCATTACGGCCGGTGTTGGGCTGGATTCACTTCTTAATCCTACTTCATTGCGACTTCGTCAGGTTGCCAAGCAACCGAAGTATAATGGGAACCCCAGACGTTGGCCTCAGTTCCAACGGGAATTTAAACTGTGGGTTAAGACTCAAAAACTCCAAGATGATCAGTTCCTGATGGCCCTCTTGGACTGCCTTGAGAGAGCGCCGGCCAACACTTGGCTCAGGACCTGGAGTGATCGTGAGGATTCAAGTTCCCCCCTTACCTTTGATGAGGTGTGGGAACAGTTGGAGGTACGTGGATCCCGGCTGCCAGAGGACCATTACCACCAGATGTTGAAGAATTTTCCTTCATTCTCGCGATTAATCTTGCACGAAGTGCAAGACAAGAGACAGCGCTTCTGGAACTTAGTGGAAGAAGCTGAACATTCAGGCGAAAAATTTTCTAGTGCCGAGCGGAAAAATCTGATTTTTGACAAGATCCCCTCAGAAACTGCCGCCACCATTCGGAATAAACAGTCCGAAGAAAAGGTCAAGACCTGGTGGGCGGAGGTCGAAGGCTTCGATGCCTCGGCCAACAGGTTCTCCGTCAGGGAATCACTTCAAAAGTGTTCCCCCACGTTGTTTACCAAGGTGAAATTCACTGAAAACACGTGGAAAATCAAGTTCAATGAACACGAGGATCGGGACTTGTTTGTCCAAGTCCTCAACAGGGGAGTAAGCTTCCATGGCCATCGCCTGAAGGCCAAAAACTGGGTGTTTTCGTTCACCCCGGAGGAATTGTGGGAAGAGGTTGAGCGGCTCGCCGACGCCGCCAATCAAAATTTCCATGAGGGTCTTGGGGGAAACAAGAATACCCAGCAAAACACCCAAAATGGGGCCCAAAAGGGCAACAAAAAGGTGAATGACACCCGGAATGTTCAGGATCACTGTAGCATCTGCCTTCTTTTAGGTTCTACGAACCGAGCTAAGACACATTCTACTGGTAATGACCGATGGTCTCCTTACGATCACAAGGTGATTGGTGAAAATATCAGTAATCCGCAGAATTCAGACAGGAATGACAGACAGGTGCATGGTGGGAAGGCTGGAAAAGGGAATCCGGCCCCCTTCCGGTGGAAACAAAAATACTGGAGGCCCTGGCGGGTCCCAAGGCAAAGGAAATCGGACTCCATCCGGCTCCGGTGGGCAGCCGAACGGCCAGACAAATCCCAATAGCAACGCCGGAGGCGGAAATCGAAATCCAGGCCAAACCCCTCAATCCGGTACAAACAAGGGAAATGCTCCAGGATTCCAGGGTAAAGGTAAGGGAAATCCTTCGGGAACCCCTTCCTCTGGTAAGGGCAGAGGGCGTGGCGACGGTGGAGGTCCATCATCCGGCGGCCGTGGCCGTGGACGTGGAAAGGGCAACCATCGTGTGGATCAGGTCTCAGGTGCAGATCAGGTGTCCGATGCGGATCGAGATTACGCTGAAAATGCCTTGAATCCCGCAGATGATCTGTTCCAAGATGAGTGGGTCGACGAATCAGAGTGTGTTCACAATGTTAACGCAGTCACTGGAGGTCAGAACGCCTAGAGGAGCCACGAAAATCGCCCCTCCCCAGGCGATTTCAGGCATGATCCCCAGATTCCATCTCGACCATTACTTGATGTAGGGTCGCTTGTCTCCTCTCCTCTGGATCCGGCAGCGGATCCTTCTGTCGTAGTGGACGAGGTTGTTGTACAGTCCAAGCACAGGGCCCGTCAGTTTGTCACAAAGCTGTGGGTCTCTGATTGCAAGGGCAATTTCCACCTCGCCACTTGTTTGTGTGACAATGGATCAGAGGTAAATCTCCAATCCAATTCTTTCTTACCCGACGACTGCGTGGTTGATTCGCTTTATCCTGTTACCCTCGAGGGAGTTTCTGGACATTCTCTCGCAGGTGGGCAACGCGGTTGTTATATATCAACTCATTTGGTCGCTCAAGACCTTTGGGAAGAAGGTAATGTGGAGGAAGTTGTCCTTAAGGGCGACTGGTTCTATCGTGCCGACATAAAGTATGACCTTTACTTGGGCCATCCTTGGCTTAGCAAGAACAAGGTGGCGCCCGTAGGTCATCGGCGTTGTTTTTTGCTGGAGTCAGGTCCCTTGGAGCGTCCTGAATTTCGTTTTTTGCACGCAGGGTTTAAAAGTGCAGAAGAATTTTCGAAGCGAAAAGTTACACCAAAATTTGGCGGAGATGTCACCATTGCAGAGGTGAATGGGAGTGCCGATTACTCCCGAGAGTTAGAATGTCTTCGTAGGGACTCCCAGCCACGACGCCCTTCGCGCTGGCACTCTTCATCCTACACAGTTGTCGACAAATGACGCGATGCAATTTGTGAATATTTTCATGAACACCATTCCTTTTGGCCACAGTATGATGCCTTTGCTAACCGCGAGAACAAGCGCTTCGACAAGCATTTTCGCGACGCTTGGACCCATAAATGGGACAAGAAGTTGTGGATTAATCCTCCGTTTCACTTAATCCAGCAGGTCATCCACAAAATCAAGCAAGATAAAACCCAGGCGATTTTAGTTGTGCCCTTGTGGGACGACAAGCCTTGGTTTCAGGAATTACAAGACATTTGTGTAGATTACATCGAACTTCCCAGGAAGATTAAGCTGTATGCCAGGGACGACACAGGTCCCCTGCCACAGCGGTCCTGGAGTTCGCTTGCATTCCTGGTGGATGGAAAGCTTTCTGACTCTAATTCTGCTGATTCTGGTAGTGATTCTTGTGTTGGGTCTGAATCTGAGGTTGAGCGTGGTACTGATGATGAATCTATTTTTTCTGATTTTTGTCCGTCAGATACCCAAGGTGATCCAACGTCAAATGGATCCGCCTCGTCTCCCTCTTCCCCAATACGATCGACATCGAAAAGAATCTTCAGTGCACGGGCGAAGAAAAATTTTAAATCGCGCCGCAAATTCGGAGTTTTTTATGAAAAACCCCGTGTGGAAGCTTTCATAGATCCTTTCGAGGAGCTGGATCACGAAGATAATCTCAGGAATGTCGACACTCGACCCACCTATCTTCGAGAGGCAGTTGATACGGACCTGTTTAGGGACATCCATAAGAAGATTCTTCCTGCCAAGGCCGAAGAAGTCGCCAAAGTTTTTTCGACAGTAATTCCTGGCGATCAGGTGGACACTGAATTGTGTTCCAAGAAAAGAGACAAGATTTTTGAGGAACGGAAGGACACAACCCTTTCGGGGAAGTTGATCAAAGACCCCCCTGTCCGTGGGCAGTTCGGTGAAGCCTTCATCGAGCTTCGTGAAGGTTACAAGGCGAAGAAACAGCGTCCTTATGAGAACCATGGACACAAACATGAGATCCTCAGAAAAATCATCGAGAGAAATCTCAGGGAATTTGGTTGGCTTGAGGGTTGTATGACCAGCGAATGGTGCTGTGCACCCTTCACAGTCCCGAAGCCGCCGCCTGCAGACCAGAACACTATTGATGGTTGGCGAATGGTTGTTGATTTTCGCAATCTCAACGCCGAAACCAAGGCGGATTCGCACCCCCTGCCCCTCATTGAGGAGGAAATCGCCAAGAGGGCAAGAGGTCGTTTGTTTTCTGTGCTGGATCTCCGTCACGGGTTTCACCAAATGCCGTTGAGGAAGGACAGCCGACCTCTCACCTGTATGTGCACGCCATGTGGCCCAGTCCAGTGGACGGTCATGCCCATGGGCCTGAAGAACGCCCCTTCGTTTTTTCAAAGAATGATGGAGGGTGTGCTTTTTACAGCCCATCCTGAGCTTCGTGCCTTCGTGAGTGTGTACATAGATGACATAATCATCGCGACGGAGGGGGAGGGACTGACCGAAGCCGAGCTGGTGGCCCTACATGAAAAGCAGCTGAACCAGGTTTTGGACATTCTTGATGCCAATCAGCTGATTTGTGGGCCAAAGAAGGGAAAATTATTTCTAAAATCAGTCGAGTTTTGTGGTTCTCTCCTTGAGAATGGCACCCGACGACCCAGTCCAGGGAAGCTCGTCGCTATTCAGAAGTGGAAGCGCCCTGAGACGATCACGGAATTGAGAGGATTCCTGGGTTGTTGCAATTTTTACCACACCTTTGTGCCGAATTATGCCAAATTTGCTGCCCCCCTCACTGAATTATTGAAGGTAGGGAGAGATGCGGGCAAGGCAGGTTCGAAGGTTCGTGTCAATTGGACTGACGAGTGCGAGGAGGCCTTCCATCACTTGAAGGCGGCCCTCTGCGAAGTCGCCACGTTACATGTGCCGCAATTCGACCGACCCTTCTACATAAGAACCGACGCTTCTAGGTACGCGATCGGAGCTGTCCTTGAACAGGTTGATGAAGCCACCGGCGATCATTACCCTCTTGCATTTTGGTCGCGGAAGCTAGCTCCACGCCAGATGCAATGGTCACCGCGTGAGCAAGAGACTTACGCCATAATATGCGCTCTAAAAAAGTACCAATCGTGGGTTGGCACCAATCGAGTCGAGGTCCTGACGGATCATCGATCTCTGGAGTATTGGGCCACCGAACACATTGATACTGTCGCGAGCCCAGCTGGTCGACGGGCCAGATGGCACAAATTTCTCAGTCTGTTTGACCTCCATGTGTCGTATTTGCCTGGAAAACACAACACGGTAGCGGATGCTCTGAGCCGATGGGCTTACCCCGCTTCAGAGGGGCTGCAAAGTACCAACATCCATGGTACGGAGCAGGACCGCCATGTCATTATCGAATGGGATCAGGAAGAAAAAAAGCTCATTCGACGTGCATGCATGCAATGCGCTGTTAAACAGCACGCATTACCGTGCCACGACATCACGGCCTTTTCAGATCCGGCGCATGCTCATGAGATCTGCACCAAAACACTGAAAGTCGTGGAGAAAGTCACCGATCCCTCCTCAGGGAGTGTGAAACGGTTTGACTATACCCGACGAGTAAGTCGATTTCGGTTGATCCAGGGCATTAAGCGTCGAGATCCGGCCAAAACTCCACCCCTGCCGAAAGATTCCCTTATCATCCGTGACTGGACGTCCGATTATCTGCAGGATCCCATGTTTAAAGAGGTCTTTGGAAATCTCAAATCCAAAGATGCTCACAAGGATGGGATTTTTTCTGAGTATTCGTTGGATGGGGGGAAGCTGTGGATGGAGTGTAAATTGTGCGTACCAGACGCCCTGGCCCCCCGAGTGTTAAACTGGTGGCACAAATGGGAGTCCCCCCACGCACATGGCCGTCGATTATGGTCGATGATTAAACATAGGTTGTTTGGCTCAAGGCTATATACTCATTGCATGAAAGTAGCCGCCGGATGTGCCCAATGTGCTGTCTCCACGCCCCCCAGCGCGAAGAAGCACGGCCATCTGAGGCCTCATCCTATTCCGGAGCGCCTCTTTAACCGAGTCACCAGTGATTTCTTCTATCTCGGTGAACTCGACGACGAAGAGTGCCATTGGACTAATAAAAAAGTCAATGGTGTGCTCCTTATTCAGTGCCGTCATTCCGGCTACATTCAAGTGTTGCCTTGCAACATTGAGTCGATGACTGGCAAGGCTGCCGCCAAATGGTGCGCGCAGACCTGGATGGGAGGTTGGGACGTCCCATCCGAGGTGGTTACGGACTCAGGCAAAGAGTACACCTCCGAATGGTGGAGAGAATTATGTGCTCGCCTTGGAATCCACCACCTCAGGTGTGAAATCCACTCACATCGAGCGCTGCCTGGCGAAAGAGCCGGCCGCTCACTTATAAATATGCTTCGTAAGGAGCTCGCCAGTGAGAAGGACTTCCATTGGCTTGAGATTCTATTCGCCATGCTTCGCCGTTACCACAACACGCCTTTGTATCATGGCCTTTCTCCAAATAAAATTGTCTTTGGACGAAAGAAGTGTTGGTGGAACATGCCGTTAAATAATCCTCGCCCTTGTAAAGATGCTTCGTTGTTTTTGGACGAAGTCCAACGAGCAGAAAAAAGTGTCTCGAAATTAATCGAGAAGCATCAAGCTGACTGGCTTTGGGTTCAGAATCAAGGTCGAAAAAACCCCCACAATTTTGAAGTCGATGATCGAGTTTGGCTTCGAAAATCCGAAACCACCCTGGACGGAGATGACAAGCTTCTTCCCTTGTGGGGGGGGCCATTCGCTGTTACAGCACGTCTTGGTGAGAACAGGTGGAGGATTCGTGTGGATGTCAGCAGGGAAATTGACGTTTCGGGCGATCGCCTCAGGAGAGAGATCCCCTCCCCCAAGGATCGGGTTAAACCCCTTTTTTGGACTTCGAAAATTTTGTCAGATCGAGTCATCGAAGGGGGGAAGTACGAACTCAAGAGTATTTTAGAAGCAAGACGTGACGCCAAGGGCGAATGGGAATTTCTAATTGAGTGGAGGGGCTTTGATTCCAGTCACAACAACTGGGAACCAGCCCATTCTTTTGTCCATGGGTACACCAAGGGGTTCATCGACTTCCTCAAGAAGCACCCCGAAATTGGCGTACTCCTGACAGACTGTTTGTCGAAACCAGACAGACAGGTGGAGAGCGACGGAAAAAGACCTGTGGTGAATCGAGATCCAGCCTTTTACGGCCCTCAGCAGCCACATTCCAGGGCTGATCCGTCGATCCCCCCTCCTGCGGTCAGGCCAGCCCAGGAGCCAAATGAGGACCAAGCTTCAAGTTCGGCCGCTGATTTGCAGCGCCCAAGCCGTACGAGGGCCCGACCAGACAGATTGGTGGTCACATGTATTCGTGCTTGGCCGAATTGAGTGTTCTGACAGCTTGAAAGAACCACATTCCGCTCAATCCACTGTGCATTCTTCCTGATTTCGAAATGATTTGGAGAACTGCGAATGTTTCATAATTTGACGTCAATCAATTTTTCTTTGGTCTCCGTTCGGCAGCGTATCGAAAGTCGAAAGCCGAAAGCCACGGAGTGTGCTGCCGTGTTCAGAAAAAACCAAACTCAGGCTTAATTCAGGCAGATTCGGGGTAATCTTGTCTCTGTTGGTCTGTGCATTTTTGGAATTTGGCTACTCGTGCAGATGGAAGCAAATGTACATAGTAAAAACACCGGCCGGTGACATTCACCCCTACAGGCACCCCCTGTAGTACTGGCTGCACCAGTTGCGACGCCAGGAACTCAGATCTTACCTTCATTTGCCGTGATGCTGAAGTCAAAGTCCAGATTCAGATCCAGATTCCTTGAATTTACCTTGAATTCCTCAGGTTTGTCCATCATTCTGCCACTGTTGCACGAAACCCAGACGTCAATTGTTCAGACAACCTTCAGATAGGAGCTCTAGGGACTTCTAACAGCAACCTCTGAAGTCCGTAAGCTTCGTTGTATTTTTGGCACACGCCAGTGTGAGCTCAATCCGACCTGAAACTGTCGAAAATGGTGAATCCAAGTGTCTTGTGGGACACCATCAAAAGATTGGCCTTGTCCAAGTCGATTGACACCGCCGCCACTGTAAATAAAGGACTCTTCGGTGTCTCTCAGTTATATACTGTCAGTAAAGCGCCTTCAGCGAACCTTCGGCGCGTTACATGCCAAGGATCCAGGGCCAGCATGTCCCATCATGATGCATCATCACATGATCCACATTTTCATAGAATCTGTTAGATGCTCGCGAACCAACGTGCCGGAAAGCACAATTGAGCTGAATACACGACAATATATATTAACTCTAGTCTAAACGAAAGTGTTAGTAGTTTCAGATCTAGACATTCTGCTTCATTTCACCTTCATCTTAGGGAATTTCCTCATTTTAGGACAATTTAGGTTGATTTCCTTGTCATCTCCTCTCATTCCTCGAAGATCTGTCGACGGCTTTGCCTAACTTCGTTGACGCTTATGATTTTCTGTGCACTTAGGGTCTGTAGACTACATTTGTATTTGTTTTCCCTCTCTGTGATTGTTTAATCTCCTTCATCTCTGTTCAATTTGATTCCCAATCTTGCTGAATCTTGTGATCATCCACCAGATGCGCCAAATTTGAAGCACATGCTGCACTTTTCAGAACGAGAAAAGCGGGAGTAACACGATGTAGAGTTCGGCGAGGACACCGTAGCGTGCCCGCGACAGCGAAACTGTGCCAGAGCGCTGAGATGTCACTCCATTTCTTGATTCCCCCACTCAATCCACCAATAATCTACCTCATTCTCAACCAGTGCATGGTTTGGTATCGATTCCTGATACGTTTACATGCTTTTTAGCCCTTAACCTAATGTTTTACTGCACGGAGGACTGTTCGTCACTCCTCATTCTGTCTCATTTCAGGTTCATCCATCCCGATTCAGTGCCAATTCAGCCCAAATCAGGTCAGATCAAGCAGATTTCGCCCCATCGAGGCTACATTTCTATTTTTTTCTGGGACTTACCCGCACTACGTTCTTCGTTGACGTAGCGACACACCCCAGTGTGTTTTTGGAGGGGGAGTGTAAGTGCGGCTAACCCTCATCTGCTCAGATTTTCACTGATCTGCCTCAAATTGACTACATTTTGGTCATTTTCTTTGCTTCGGCGGAATCGCCGCCTCGCAGCTCAGTCTCAGGATCAGCCCTATATATTTCTGATATGCCGGATCTGATTCCGCGGTCCATTCTCCGTAAATCCGCCGCGTTCCGATCATTTAGCTGGAATCGCCATTTGCCGCTGACGCGCGCTCGCGGGCCAGATCGGCCAAATATTTTTCACAATCGGATTTATTTAAATCTTTTCAGACAGTTTTGGACACTCAGATGTATTTAGAATAATCCGCATCAATTTTCTTCATAGACTGGGATTTTCTGCCGGATAACACTCAACATGGATCTTGCTTCCGTTGTTGCTGCTCTCGCCTCCGTTGGTGTTCGAGTCTCCGGTTCTACCCCCAATAGCAGCGTTCGGGTCGACTCCTCGCGTAGCTTCCCCACTGGTCTTGCCGGCCCCGAGCCCTCCGGCACCATCAACGACTCAGGGCAGCACTTTCAGGCTATCCATGCGTAGGCCTGTGGTGGTAGGTGGGTTGTGGGGTGGGTGTGGTGGGGTGCTATGAGGTGTAGTACGGGCCATGGTGTGGTTGGTGCCTCGGGGTCACAGGCCCAACATGTGCGTGGCATGCTCTGGGAATCTTGGGGGACCTTTGGTAGGTCTCGGGCGGTCATGTGGTGTTTTGGTATGCGCCATTTTGCCCCGTTCCGGATGACGGTGGTCTGCGTGGGTTTGGCTTCATTCGGGGCCAGTAGTAGGGTTAGTGGTGGGATTGGGCCCGTTACCGGGGGGACGGGTTCGTGTTTCGATCCGGTGGGTGCGTAGGGGGGTGTCGCTGGGATGGGTCGCGGGTGTTGCTTTGTGAATTCTCGGTAGGCTGTGCGCATGTCTTTGCTGCCCGGTAGAGTGTGTCCCGCTGCTCGTGCCGTCTGCGTGAGGTACTGGTGGAAGAGGCGGTATTGTGGCCATTCGGGAAGCTGTAGAAAGGGGGTGTGGTGTGCCCCGCTGTGGTGCAGGACCCGCATTTGGGGGAGGGTGACGTATACTACGGTGATGGAGGCCCCGACAAGGTCTATGGTGTGGATGGTGCCCTTGGGGTGATGGTGGAGGTCCCCGCAGAGGACCGCTAGTGGCCCTTCCTCTGGGCACGTGTGGTTGGTGAGTATGGCGTGGTGTGGGGATGGGAGGAGAAGCTGCAGGTGGTTCCACAGGCGCGTGTTCATGTTGGTGGGCATGCCCGTCTGGTGGAGTACCCAGCGCGGGCATGTGTTGCGGGCCCGTTGTGCGGCTTGGAGGCGGATGGCGGTGACCTCGCGGACCTCTGGTGAGTGGTTGTGGGTCATGCGGTGAAGGAGGAGGGCGGTGTGTCTGGTGTAGGCCGCTTTCACCTCGTCCCCTATGGCGTCTCCATAGTGGGGCCATGCCGCTCGCATGGCGCGGGTGGGTATGGAGGTGGGCCAGCCCCCGTGTGCTGCCCATGCCTTGGTCACGGCGCGTGTGGCCGGCTCGAGGGCGGTGGTGGGGTGTGTCAGGTGGAGTGCTTGGAAGCCTATGGAGGCGTTCAAGACCCCGGTGAGGTAGTACACCAGGCTCTGGTGGGACAGGGAGAGGGCCTTGGTGGTCGGGGACGCATATCTGGGGAGATGGGCGAGGTGTGACTGCAACTTGGGAGGGAGGGTGGCGTCCTCAGGGTTGGCGGCCTGGACTACCCCCAGGTGGGTGGTGGTCGTCACGACTTGCATGGGGGGCCCTTGTGGCCCTAGGGTGGGAGGTGTGGCAGACCCCTTGATCATGGCCACTGACTTTGTGGGGTGGACGATGAGGTTGTTGTGTGAGAGGTAGGAGACGGTCACGTCCAGTAAGTCGTTGGCCTGTTGGATGACCGTTGGTCCGGGGTCCGGGGCATGGGGGTCGTGTGGGGTGTGCGCGACGGTGAGGTTGGTGTCGTCCGCGAAGTCGACCAGGGGGGAGAGGAGGGGGTAGGGTGCGCAGGCCGGGTAATCCTGCTCGATTGCGAGGGCCAGAGGGAGCGTCACTAGAATTTTCAGGAAGGGGCCCTCTGCTCCCCCTTGGGGGACCCCGCTGCCTGGCTCCAGGAAGGGGGTGAGGCCTGCTCCTGTGCGGACCGTGTATTTGCGGGTGCGGATGTAGTCGGAGGTGAAGTTGTAGAAGGGGAGGCCTAGGCGTTTCCACACCGCTTCTAGAAGGAGCCAGGGGGTGTTCGGGAAGGATCCCTTGACGTCGACGGAGGCGATGATGAGGTCCACCGGGTCCATGTCCGCGATGGTGTCCTGGAGGAAGATGGCCTCGTGTGGGGAGCGGCCTGGGATGGCCCCCCAGAGGCTCGCTGGTATGTGGGGGTCCAGGTGGGGGCGGATGCGGCGCAGGAGGATGGTCCAGACGATTTTGACCTCCGTGACCGCACAGACTATGGGGCGCCAGTTGTCCGGCTTTGCCCAGTCCCCTTTTTTGTAGAGGGGGCGGACAACGTTTGCCCAGTCTGGTGGCAGGGGGGTCCGCCCCGTGACGATGTCCCAGAGGCGGTGGGCGAGGACGCGGAGGAGGTGGGCGGGGAGGTGGTAGTATGCCTCTGCAGGGAGGCCGTCGTAGCCTGGGGTTTTGTGTTGCCGGAGACTGTGGATGGCCTTCCGGACTTCGTGGATGGTGAAGGGGCGTTTTTCAGGGTGCCTCCTCTGGGCGTGGTTGAAGACCCGAGGGAGGCGGTCGATTTTGGCCTGGGTGTCTGGGTCCAGTGTGTCTTGGGTGGGGGTGTGTTGCCGGAGGAAGCTGTCTTGGGTGGCTTGGAGCACTGTGGCTCGGTCGTTGGTGAGGGAGCCGTCCTCCTGCCGGACCGTGGTGATGGTGCGGTGGCCGGTGTGGGTCATGGCGTCGTTGAGGTGGCAGATGGCCTTGTAGGGGAGTTCATGTTGCGCATACCGTTCGTGTTCCTGGGCGATGCGCTGTTGCCTGTGGATGTGCCACCGCTGCAGGTCCGCCCTGATGTGGGCTATCTGTGTCCTGCAGTGGTGTATCTGGCGGCGGGTTTTGGGGGGTGTCGGTGTGGAGGAGGGTCGCCAGTTGTTGCTTCGCATGCCAGAGGTCATGGAGCATGTCCCCCAGGGCCGTGGGTGATTGGTCGTCGTCTGTGTGGGGGTGTTGCTGGAAGCCGGGGGCGACGGCGGCCGTGCGCATGGCTGTGAGTAGGTCGGTGGGGTCTGGTTGGATGCGCCAGGCGCGGTCTATGGCCCTGTGATATTGGGACCAGGCATGCTTGTCATGCAGCGGGGGCATCTTCAGGGGGGGTGGTAGGCCTTGGTCCGCATCTTCTGGGGGGCTGGGGGGAAGGTTGCTGATGGTGAGGCGGATGTGCAGGGGGCTATGGCCTGTGGGTCCCAGCAGGAGGGGTCCATATTGGGCCTCCGCTCGGATGATGGTGGTGGGGTCGCCATAGCATACGTCGATGCGGGATGGGGCGGCATCCGTTTGGTGGGGGAAGTGGGATGGTTGGCCTTCGAGGCTGGCTGTTAGGTCCACGAGCCCCAGCATTTCGATGGTGTCGCGGACTGCTTGGTCCTGGGGTGTGGCCTGTCCCCCTCGGTCCGCTGGGGTGGGGGCGGCGTTCATGTCGCCGATGATGACTGTGGGGGCGAGCATGGCCATCTGGCGGTATGCCCCGGCCAGGGCTTGGAGGAAGGGTTCCGTGGCTTCGCCGAAGGGGACGTGGGTGTTGATGACGTTGAGTTGCCATCCGTCCCCGACGACCTCATAGACACCTAGCCCCCCTGGGAGGCTGAGGTGGTGGACGAGGTGGACGTGGATGCCGGTTTGGGCGTATAGGGGGGTCCCCTTGTGCCAGTAGCATTTGTACGCTTTCTGGTCCGGGGTATATATGGGGGTGGTTTCTGGGGGGTCGTCGCGCTGTAGGCCTTGTTCCTGGAAGGTGAGGAGGTGGGGAACCCACCCCAGCCCCTGTGCTAGCGGGAGCTCTTGGAGGGCGGTTGTGGCGTCCTTGGAGTATGTGACGGCCGGATGGTTGAGGTCGAGGAGGTTGACGGTGGCCTCGGTGGGGGCGGGCCGGGGCTGTGGAGGCTTGTGCCCTCGGCCCTTGCCCCGTCAGGGAGGGGGACTCGGGCTCGGGGACTTTTTGCCGGTTTGTGGGCGTTTGGGTAGGAGCGGCGGGGGGAGGCCTTGGCTCCACTCCGGGGGGAGCTCCCCAGTGTATTTGGTGCCTGTGTGGGCCTTGTTCTCTTCGGTGCGGAGCCGGATGGGGTGGGCGCTGGTGAGCTCCAGGGTGTAGCCGACTGGTTTGTCCGGGGCGCTGCTGCCTTGGTCTAGATCCTTTTGGCGGTGCCAGATCACCCGGACTTGTGGCCCCCCGTTGTCCCCCGGTTCCTTGAGGAGGTACTGGATCGTGCCCTCACACCAGATCCAGTCGCCTGTGTGGTCGTTGCGGAAGGGCTGTTGGACCTTCGCACCTTTTTCGAATCCTGGGTACGCTTTGGGCGGGGGCTGTGCTGGTGGCGGGAGGGAGGATGATGAGGATGCCTGGTCCGGGTGGGGCGGTGGTAGTGGTGGGAGGGAGGATGACGAGGATGCTTGGTCTGGGTTCGCCGGGTGGGTCGGGTGGGATGCGGGGGGTCGGGAGGTCGCTGCTTTTCCGGCTTGGCTGGGGGCGGGTGTGCCCCTTTGTTGTCTCGTTCGCTTGGGTGGGACTGGAGGTAGCGGGGCTGGGGGGGCATGGGGTTTGAAGAGGGGGTGTGTTGCTTGCTGGTCTGGATCCCTCAGTGGGGGTTCTGCCGGTGTTTGCATTTTCGCTTTCGCGTGGCTGCGTATGATGTCGGCGAGCTTGCGCACGGTCTCCGGGGGATCTGTTGGCCATTACAGGGCGGCGGGGCTGTCGTCGAAGGGGTGGTGTAGGTGGTAGTTCCTCATGGCCTTGGCCTGCCTGACCCAGGCCTCTGTGGGTTCCGGTGTGTCCGGGCCGTTGGGGGAGCCTTGAGCCCAGTAGAGTGCTGTGTGGAGGGCTTCCCAGGGGGCGCCTTCGCGGCCTGTGAGGGTGGTGGCTTGGAGGAGTCGCTGTTGGCCCCGTGGGGGGTCTTCCGGGTCCATTTCAGGGGTATAGGCCTGGGCCGCCATGAGGACTCCGTGTGCCCAGTGGAGGACCCACCATTGGGTGTCCGCTTTGAGGATGTGGATGGCGGGTTGTTTGGGGGGGGTGTCCAGGGTGTCCCACGATGCGATGGCTAGTGGTATCCTGGAGGGATGGAGGTGTGGGGGGGCCTTGTGGCTTAGGAGTTGATCGATGTGGAAGGGGGTGACGAAATCGTTGGGGCCTTGGGGCGGTGGGGGCATTGCAGGGATGGTTGTGGGGTCCCAGTTGCGTTCGTGGGCGGCGAGGGTGTACAGGGCGGCGGTGACGATGTGGTGGGCTTGCCCCTCCAGGACGATGTGGCGCTCTGTGCCGAAGTCCTTTCGTAGGTGGGCTGCGGGTTGGACGGTGATGTGGGCCAGGGCGCGTTGGTGGGCCTTTTTTCCCCCGTCTGGGGCCTGTGTCCGTTTGTCCCCCGGGATGTGCTGGTGTTAGTGTTTTGGTGGGGGTGGTCCCAGGGCGAGGGATTCTACACCGTGGAGGGGGATGGCGTGTTCCCTGGACCTGTTGGGCAGGATGTATATGCCCGGGTCTCCCGGTACGGTGCCCAGGTACATGTTGCCCGTGATGGTGGGGGCCGGCAGCGGTTGGCGCAGGGGCGAGGTGCATGGGGTGGAGCAGGGCGGGTCATGGTGCTCACACCGGGGGTGGTCGATGCCGTACGGGGTGACGTGTACGGCGAAGGGTCCAACGGCGCGCTGGAGTTTGTGGGGTTGGATGTTGTGGAGGCGCGCCACCGCCCGTGTGTGGGAGCGCCCTTCGCTGATCCACACGGTGTCTGCCCGCGACGCCGCTGGGTTCAGGCAGTCCGTGGTGATGCCTGTGATCGTGCGGTTGTGGGTGGTATCTGATACCCTGACGGGGGTAGCGCCGATGCGGGGGATGGTGTGGTCGTCGTGGAGGGTGCGGGCCTTGCGCCTCGCTTCGTGTCGGTGCTGGGCCCTCTGGGCGTGGGTGTGCACATCCGTGTGTTTGGGCTTCTTGTTGGGGCGGTCCGCTGTGTGGAAGGGGGTGGGCCAGGAGGGGGCGTGGTGGAGGGTGGGGTGTGGGAGGTCCCCCCGTGTTGCCCATGTGTACAGGGTGGTCGCGGCGGCCCCTTCCGCCTGTATGGTGTATCGCTCGTCGTGTCGGCGACGGGTGACGAGGACGTTGGGGGCCGTCAGCTCATACACCTGTGTGGTGTGGGGGAGGCCCCGTAACCCCCAGGTAACACTGTTGTCTTTGCAACGTCCCTATGCCCTTCACTGCAACTTTGGCATTGGCCTTTCTTCTGTCCCTCTGGGGCTGTCAGGACGAAAAGAATCCGGTCTACGCTACGTGAACCGGTCTTATGGAACTGAAAACTATCAGTTGGTGCGGCCCGTCTTGGAAAATGGACTGGCCGCCCTGCAGGTCGACCTGAATGAAGTTCAGGTGGAATCGTTCGCGAGGAAAGAGCAGCATATGATGCAGCTCTATTGCTCGCGGTATCCCAATAACGCCTATCCCTTCTATTGGAGATCGATGGGGTTGTGCTATGCTAACCCCACATTCTCTCAACTCGCTAAGGTGCTTACCAAAATTGCCCTTGAAGGAGCGAGTATGATCCTGTGTACCCCCGACTGGGGTATCACAGGGGAACACGCCTATTGGACACGATTGTTGGACCGTATGACACTGGTAAGAACTGAACTCCCCAATGGTCCGATCTACGTCCCTGAGGACTCTCGGGAGACCATGCCCGCCCTTGATTGGGGCAGTTACTTGTCCATCGTAGATGGCTCTCTAAGCTCCGTACCAGTGAGTGACCTCGACCCGGTGGTACTCAAGGAGTTGATGGCCGAAAACAGAGGCTTTACCCTCCTGGATCTCAAGAGAAGATCCGAGTACTCCTCAGTCACTACTACGAGTGGTGAGTGCCATGTTGAGCAGGAGACTCCAGCAGTCTCCACACCTTTGGCTGATGCTAACGACCGCCCAAGCAATATCGCCAGTGCTATACCCCCGGTTGACCCGGAGATGGTGACACTGAAGCACAGCGCTTTCCTAGTGCAGCTGCTTATGGATGAGGTTGACCTTGGCGAGTCTACTCATGGCGGGTCCCATGACCACGCTGTTTTCTCCATGCAGGCCACAGATGGCTCTAGGTGTCAGGTACCTGGCGCTAAACCCTCACCCAACAATATGCCTGTTTCTTGGTACGATGTACAGGATCTCCAGCAGGTTCTATGGGCTAAGGCTGAGAGTATCGAGCGACAGACCCCCCTGGACCTCCTCAAGAGGACCTGGAAAACGTCTATATGGTCCGAGGAGGATGATGAAGAGATCTCTCTTCCCAACCCTGAGGTACCTGTGGTATACTCCCTTCACTATGCCCAGCAGGGTCGCCAGGACTCGGAGGATGAACTACCCCCTGAAACAATAGGGCGTATGAAAAACAGGAAAAAGGGAAGAGGAATCTCCATGCTGACAAGGATTTTGTTGAGATACTGGAGAGCATGAACCTAGAACCCCGTCTCAGTAAGCTCATCCAGAAATACCAGAAGACTTTTGGAGCGTTGCCCCCACCCCTGTCTTTCTTAAAACGGGTCGAGAGGGACCTCAAACTCGAACCCGAGTTTGAAGGGTCTGCGGTGAGACGGCGTCCATACTCCGGCCCACAAGACCAGATCGACAGAATCGAACGCCAGATCCAGAAATGCATAGATGCTGGCCTCGTCGAGGGATATAAACAGGGGGACTATCCCCGCCATTGGGGCCCTTGTTTTCCAGTGGGTGAACCTGGCTCCACTGCCATGCACTTGGTTGTTGACTACGGAAAGGTCAACAAAAAGACCCAGAACCACTCAGGGAGTATCCCCAACATGAAAACCACCATAGAGAGAATCGCTAAATGCCAACTCAAAACTAAGATTAACAGGGCGCAGTGGCTTCTGGCAGGTAGACCTAACCCGGGCAGCCCATGATTTGCTCGCCTTTGTAACCCCTAAGGGCCGTGTCTTCCACTGGAAGGTCATGCCCTTCGGTGGCACGAATGCCCCTGCTCTCTTTCAGGAGCTGATGAACAAAATCCTATATATCCTGGGACGCAGTCCCCTTGTACGGGAACTGGTTTCCCGCGGGGCTGAGATGGAGGCACACATCGATGACGTGAACCTGGGTAGTAATACCCAGGAGGATCGTGACCTCCTCCTACAAGAGTTTTTCACTGCCTGTCAGGAACACCATCTCCGCATCAAACTCGAGAAATGTGAGTTCATGCGTGAGGAGATGGAGTATCTGGGTTTTGACGCTGGGTATGGCTCGCGGAAACCAGCCGCATCTAAGATGGGACCCCTGCAGGACATGCAGATACGTGACGACCGTAAGAAGGGTCCGCACGACGTTCGGAGTTTCATTGGCGCCTGCATTTTTTACTGGCGCCATATCCACAATTTTACGTATTCATCAGCCCCCCTGACTGACCTCTTTAAAAAGAGCAATCCTTGGCGATGGACCGACAAGGAAGAGGCCTGTTTCCAAGAGTTGAAAAAGAATTTACTCTACCAACTGTCTGGGGGTACCCCGCCCTAAGGGCAAGATAATATTCGTCACAGATGCCTGTGATGTGTGGGGGGGGTGGTACCCTATACCAGTGGTAGGAGCTTAACCCGGCTGAGTTGTCCCACTGCCAATTTCAATCTTCAGGTCTGAACCGTGATGGAAACCTGAAGCATGACTACCCTGCCAATGAATGGCGTTTGGTGCCTCTTGCCCACTGGAACTGGAAATGGAATCAAGCACGATCCAACTAGAGTACGTACAACCAGGAACTCCTGGCTGGGATGCTCCTGCTTTCTTCCCAGTCCCGTCTACTTGGCACTAACCCTATCATCTGGCTCTATGACCAAGAGCCTGTGAAAACGTTTCAGAAGGGTCCCCCTCCTGAAAAAGCGAAACTAAAGCAATGGTGGACCTACCTCAGTCAGTTCAGGTTGACTGTCCACCATATACAAGGTATAAAGAACGAGATGGCTGACTATATATCTCGTAACAACTTCGATGCCCTCTTAGGTGAGAGCTCGGAGGCGTCGGCCAAGGAGGCATTCCAGCGCATGGACGTATAGCTGGACCTATCCATGCGCACTGCAGGTGTACTGGAGTGCTGGAGTCTGAGAGACTACCATGTTGAGTACAAATGCTTACTCAAGTCCCTCAGTGATGGCCTACAGGCACGCCTGATAGACGGCGACCGTTGGTATAAAGATAACCAATATCCGTATTATGAGGACCGTATAGTTTTGCCTGAAGCACGACTGGATGGGTGCCTGCAGTGGGCCCATCTCAGCTCAGGGCACACAGGGTGCAACCGGTCTTTTGACTTTTTCAGGGAGCGTTTCTACTCCCGTCTAACTACATGCTCGCATGCAGTCCATAGTGGACTCCTGTCGCTGTCACGCCAGCAATCAGAGCGACTCACCTGACCGGGGACTGATCTCCAGTCTGCCTATCCCCTACTGTGCTCATTCTCTGTTGTACGTGGATTTCATCCACGGTCTGCCTAAGTTTGGTGGTTATGACAGTTGTTTGGTTGTCACCTGTGGCCTGACCCGTTTCACACGTGTGTTCCCCTGCAGTAAAAAGATCACAGGGGAATAGACTGTACAAATTTTGGTTGAACAATGGTTCGAACACTATGGGGCACCTGAGGAGGTGCACTCTGACGAGGACATACGCATCCGGAGTGATACTGGATGATACAAGCGAGTATTGGACGCCCCGAACGTCCATGTAACCACAGGTGTGCCCTACACGCACACTTCTAACCCTCTGTGCGAGAGACATAACCGTGTGTTGGAGCAGAACCTGAGGATTCTGATGAAACAGGAGCGTACCAAAGATTGGGTACGTCTGTTACCCTGGGCTGTTCTAACCATGAACTCTCAGGAGAGTTCTTCTACTGGCTATACCCCCCACGAACTGTTCCATGGGGCGCGTCCTGCGTGGTTCTTTAAAACCCCTTTTCCTGAGGACTACATAAGCACCGTAGGTGACTGGCTGGAGCATAGGCAGGACCTGGCTAACCTGGCTAGAGCTAACCTGAAACACGGTCGAGAACGTGAGTTGACTAGGCGTACCCGCACGAGACGTCCTGCCACATTCAAGGTAGGGGACCTTGTGCTGGTACACCATTCGCAATTGCCGACGTGGACCAGCAACTGTCTGTAGGACACCTACTTTGGGCCTTACCGCATTATAAAGATAGAAGGATCCAGGATCCATGTGAGGTGCAGTCCCCGCCTGGGTGGGGAGTTGCTCTGTGCACCTAAGCAGCTGAGACATTACCACTCGCCTGACAAACTGTCCTGGGACGAGTGGCGTCTGTCTGACAGAGAGGTCGAGCGTATCAACCTGGAGAACGCTGCCAACCCTGAGGAGGCAGACAAACTCGAAGAAATGACTGCCAATGAGATGGCAATCGATTGCTGCTACGTGGTTGCAGGTATTGCCCGCCACGAGTATAAACGGGGCTGGAAATTCCTTACCCTCTGGGACAGATATTGGCTATCTGAGGCAACCTGGGAGCCCGTGTCTGCCTTTATACAGCCAGATGGGAGTATCATCCCCATCTTTTGTTCCTACCTCGTTGAGAAGAACGAGAGACAGCTACTAACCCGTGCTAAAGCTCTGTCTGAGGGGAAGAAGAAAAGCTAATCTCCTTGTGCCTATCTATTTATTGTGCCTAACCGAACTGAGGAGGTTGCAAGCTTCAGGAGGCGGTGTATACCTCATACATCCCCTCGTCCCGTTGAGAGTCTCCTTAGGGCCATCCCTGCAGGAGTATTGGCTTCCCCCAGAGGTACACTTCCCCCCACCAAGGGAGAAGCAACCACGAACGCTCATTTGCCCATGGTTAGGCCGCTTTGATGCAATGCTTTGGGCGGGGGATCGCCATGCCTCAAAAAAAAAAAAGGGAGAAGCAACACTGAGGATCGTCAGAACACCACCAGGCCGCTTATATTGTTTGCAGCCCAATGGTCAGTGTGTCCTATTGCCCCAGCCTCTCACCACACATTCTCCGCGCAGTGTAGTACCAAAAACGCGCCCACGCGCTGGACTAGGTACCCGTAGGGTTGGTTCAGTCCGGGGTGCCCACCTCCATACGACCACGTCAACTCCGGGTCACCTGAACGCGCCGGCCTACGTGAACAGATTCCCCCCAGATTGGGACTCACAGTTGAGGCCCTTTTCTCGGAACCCCCTCTGTTTTCTAACCTCCCAGGGACGGTGAGCACCCTTTTGCTGACAGCTAGGCCTACTCAGTGTGTGCCAGGACAGGCTCAGGACTCCTGTACAGCTCCAGTTACGGTGAATGTACTAACCCCCACCGTCAATCGGGTTCGGCGCTCCAGACACCTACACATCTGCTGCTTGCGGAGCCCTGCTCCGGCCGAGGTTGTGCCCTGCAGTCCCATGCCTGTGGTTACCAGCGTGAACCAGATGGCCGCTTATCAGGTTTGCAGCCATCCAGCGAGTTTGTGCCTTGTTGACCACGTGTTGCATGGGATATGCCCTAATGTTATGACCTTGGAGAGCCAACTAAGAGCGGTGGCTGTCTACTCCAGGGGGGAATGAAAAGCAAGGTGCTGTGAAGCTAGGTGTGTCCACCCTCTTTGGGGACAAGCGTGCACACAGTTAGGACCCCTAACTGGTCCAGACCCATGGGGTTCTACCCTTCTTGGCGTTGTTACCATACCCCTAAGTGTGCTACGTATGTTTGTGTGTTTCTCAGTTCACTCCCCGGCATGGCTCCCGCGAAGCGGGCTTCTCTGACGTCGGACCGAAGGTGCTAATCAGGTAATATTACCACTTCTATGGCGCCCTATTTCTGTGCTGGCGCCTATCCTTTGGGGAAGACGACAAAAGCCATACCTACTAGAGGGGTGGGGTGGTCAAGTGTGCTGAAGGCATACAAAAAAACCAATTTTCTAAAGGCCAAAAACTAACATACTCTCCTGCCAGCGAGGAAAAGCACGCGGAGCACGAGAGCTCACTACACTACACTCACTAATGCCAGCACCAGCCTCTGAAGGCAGGGTGAGCACAGCCGCACTCAGTCCCTGCCAGGCTTGCTGACCCTAACCCCTACGCACGCTACTGGATGGCCATGGCAAAGAAGTCACGAGCCCTATTGGCTCTCCTGTGAAACTGCAAGCGAACACAGCGCCGCTGGGCAACTGTGGCCTGCGGGGGACGCCCTCGCGCATTTCCCTGACAGGGCTTGGAGGGAAGGAGTGCTCTATCAGCGTGCACAGCGTGTAGTAAGGGTTGTCCACGAAGAAGTCGTTCACTGAATGATTTTGTTTGTGTGATCTGCGCCCTTTTTAGTTTGGGCGAAAAATAGGAAGTCGCCAAAGGCAACTGCTGCTGCAGCACTTCACCCTCCCTTTCCCGCCTGGGAGCAAAGGCGGATGAAGGACAGTTCTGAGCGGCGGAACCTAAGCAGCCTCGCTGTATTATACAGGTCTTAGGCTGTGAAATAATACGCTGTCTCAGAACTGCCCTGCAAGCAAGCAAGCTTACAGACTCCGCCCGTTCTCTTATAGAACGTAGGGCGGGGCCCTGGGTAGCCTAAACAAAGGTTATACCGTGTGCACAGCGCGTGGCCTACAGCCCTTTAATGCATCGTGTGTATGCAGGGAAGGGAGGCGATCAACAGCAAATATTTTCCATACATTAATCGAACTTAACCAGTCATCCACGAAACTCAACCAGCAGGTGACGTCGTCCTGGGCTTACTTACCTTACTCAGAACGCATCATGTGTACGCCGAAGAAAACGAACGTAAGGACAACCCTAAGCGTTTAAACAAGCCTACAGCGAGTTATAAACAACCCTAAGCGATTGATGCATCGCGTGTATCATGCCTGTACTTCTTACCTTGCTTCCTAAAGGAGAGGGGGAGGGAATGGCGAGCAACTGCACAGCACAAAACAAGCCTAAGCGTTTTGAACAACCTTATTTTAACGCTACGGGGAGGCAAGCACGAGCAAGCATTTTCCTTTTTGACCTGTGAAGAGAAGGGAGGGGTGGATGGATGCACAGGGAAAGAACCATGACGTGTGGATGCCTAGATTAGGCACATGCATCGCGAGCACAGCGCATACTCTAACCGTACGTGCGCGCTGCGTGCTCCATTCGTCTCACATACCTTTCATTCCTGTTTTGACCTGTGCCCTAGCTTATCGTCTTAAGGTCAAAGCCGTTCTACTCAACTCAAACCTATCCAATCTGTCAATTGAACAGAATTGAATAAAATTGAACATTGACAAAATTGAACACAGAGCGCGCCGACATTTTGCGCTCACGCGCTCAGTCAAAAAGACGCAAATAGACGTCATGTAGAGCCACGGACAGCTTTAAAGCTCATAAAAAGTGAGGATTTCACAGTGTCTGGTGATAAAATACAATCCTGTTCATGTAGGTTAATTGTGTGATGCCCGAAATTGCTGTGCGCACTATTGACCCCGGTGCGCGCTACTCATGTTCAACTTTTATGTGTAGATAATGGCATCTCGCAACATCTATGACCCTCATGGACTCCATGATTTCCTAGTAAATGCAACACGTGCAACTTCCATCTTTGATGATGACGTTGTTGACGTGCTCGCCAACTTTTTCATACAAACACCACGATACCGCAACCTTCTAAAGAAGGTGTGTGATACGGCCCATGGTGGTAATATCGTTCAACGTTGTACACAAGAAGCAATGACCGACCTTGGTACGCTTTTTTGCACACCTATACGTGCGGTAGAGCTCATTGTGGATTTAAGGATGCCACGTACGAGGTATCCTATCCTACAAGAGTTCATAAGTGACTTCGGTCACAAATTTACCCAAAAGCTCCGTGTACAATGGTCTCCACGCTTACTTTCGTTGAAGTCTGTCAACGATAAGTGGAGGTAGTTGTGTAGTGAAATGCGGCTAGAGCCTCCAAAACTTACTACGCAAGACGGAGCTATTGGGATATCATGGAGTATCCTAGAGGTCGTCAAATTTATACAACGACATAAGGTGTTACATAGTGCATGGGATACTTCCATGCCTTTTACCTTTATTGTCCGTGGGGACGCATTCCCCGTTGTGGGCACTCAATGGTCCCAATTATGCATAACATTTGCTAATTGGGGCCAATTGGCGCGGAACCTGTCACACCAATTCATCATTGGTGTGGCATATTGCGATGACAAGGATGCTACAATCCTTGCCAACCTTCGGGAAACAAATATCAAGGTATGTGTTACGATGCGTCCTTCGTGGTTATTCACATCCGATTGTTCAATTGACGAATTGAACTTTGAACTCGTTCAATTGAACCTTACAACTTACAATGCACCTTCATCTCTTTCTAGTTGTTGCAAGCTCTCATTGACGGTGCAACACTTGAGTGGTTCGCGAAGAAGGAGCATTGCGAAGTCTGGTTCGGGGGTGACGAGCCGTGGTTGCGGCGATGGTTGGGATTATCGGAATATTGGGAGATCGCTAGTATATATACATTTGCCATTTGGCAAAGGGCCGAACATAAGTTCATCACCGATGCCATTTGGCGTACCAATGCCGCGGAAGCCACATACCGAACGGGTGGTATTCCTTGTGTACAACGACGTGGTTGTATGAGGTCACCACTCATTTGTTTGGACCGTTGGCGATTTGTACAAGGTATCCTCCATGGCCTAATGGCCATAGGTCGTCTCATTTGTACATATATAGAGAATTCTGTTGAGAACTATCATGATAGTAAGGGCATTGCTATCAACAAAATTTTGAAAACGTGTAGAGTACGGTGGTCCTTAGGCAAGACCCCCAAGCCAACTGGTGAGTGTACATGGGGGCTCATGCTACATGCATGGCCTCTGATTGCACAATGGCTTGGTATAGTTGGCACTCGTGCCAACAAGAGTGTTGAGGACATGTGTTGCCTCCTATGCCACTTATATAGCATATGGAAAAATGATGAAGCCATTCATCATTGTCAACGTGTGGTTGCTAACTTTCGAACCCATATTGCTCCTACAAGTGCATCACACTATTTGTATTTTTTTGAGTTTGTGTGCCCCACACTACTCCCTAAACTAGGTAAGTTTGGGCTTGGCATATTTTGTCAAGATAGTGCCGAGTCCCTTAACCACCTTTTCTAAAGCATTCTTCTAACCATGACTAACCGCAGAGGCTCAACGCAAGTTGATACTACACTCCCTCCTGGTGTAGCAGATCGGTGTCATAGAGAGAGTTTGGCAATGAAGCAAACTCTGCAATATATATTTGTCTATTTTTTTGTTCCGATTATTGCACGCAACGAGACCCGGTGGGCACAATGCAGGAACCAAAAAATTGGCGGACGCCGTATATGCGTGGTTCGATGCAGATAATAGTGAATCAGAGGATGAAGTGGAGGATTGGGTGTAGGATATACACTTTAAGCTATTGCGTTCTCTCTTCGAAGGGGCATGATGGACGTGCTTGGGCAAGTGCTAGACCAAGCACAATTGGGGTCCGCGGAGTCTCCACAGCGGCAGCAGGTGTGTGGGGATGTTGCGTGTGTGTGCGTATTGTGATATTTCATGCATGTGGGTATGGCAATGCATGTTTCGTGCGTGTTCGTACGTATGGTGATGTTTCATGCGTGTGCGTAAGGCCCCAAATTCCATGACCCAATGTAGCCAGGGATGCGTGTAGCAGTTTGGTTATCACTTTGTTCAATTGAAACTTCAGAGCAAGGGAAGTGAACGCCCAAACCCCCAACGAACGCGGCGGTGACAAACCTAGCGTTTTAACGAAACTAACAACACGGACCCAATGCATGTGTGTGACACGACACTAACATACCTGAGAGGCAGGTTGTGCACCTGCTCTGTTGTGTGGGTGTCGGTTCAATACTTCTTCCTAAAGTTTATAACATCTTTGGTGCAACTGTGCCGAAATTTCTTTTAAATGCTTTAAAAAGGCGTGACCCATACCTTCTTATCCAGGAGCCATTTACGCTTCCGCACCTCTTTTTGGTTTTGCGCTTCTGTTGCGCTTGTCTGCGACTTTAGGTTTTGGACTATAAATGACGATTTCTAACGTCTTTTCATAAATTTTCAGCGATTTGACTTGTTCAATCGCTACCCCTTTCGCTAAACCACAGGAGTCTGTTGGTTTCATTTTCTATTTTTTCTCAGCTCCTGGAGTTTTGTGCCCTCCATTGGGAGTATGGCTCCGCCCTGGCCCCTGGTCAGGACATTTACTAAAACACTGTTTATACAGTGATAGCCGTCCGCATTAGAGTGTTCGACTGTAACCTGGTGGGCAAGCATATGTGCTCTAGGGAGGGAGTCCTGGGTTCAAACCCCACTACCCCGAAAGTTTTATCAAACGTTTACGCCGCAGGCTGGATACTTTTGTGAAATGCCCCATCAAAGGGACATCATTCGCAGTACATTACACTGTTTTTCAAGGGCACCTACACTGTGATAAGCTTCTATGAGCTGATGGGGATGTCATTCGCTGGTTTGATGCATTTTCTGAGGTGACCCCGGGGAAATCTGAGCCTTTTTTCTTGGTCCTAGTAGCTTGATCAACTAGTACTCCAGGGCGGAGTAAGAAAAAGTCACTGCCATGTCTTTTTTGGGGTACTTGATCGAGGCCAAGCCCCCCCTAAAACCTTTTGATGATGTTGACACTAAAACTTAATCATTTTTATCACTCTTGTGAAGCTTTAAGTACACTTTCTCAAAGTAACTAGGGTTATAACCCTAACCCCCCATGAAGTTCACCCCTACCACTCAAGTGAGCAGAGGTATCTTCCTTCGTGGAGGGTATACCGAAATAAAGTAGGCACTTCTGGCCTAGGGCCTTGTAGGTTAAGCCTAGTGGTCCCCCACCTCAGAACCCCTATACTCAATTGTTTCTATCACTTATTGTGGTTCTACTTTTTAACTGATTCTGAATTCAGTTGCTTTGCCATGCTGGCCAAGCCATATCATGTGCCTGGCCAACCTCCTTTGCCCGAGATTCCTAACCAACTCCATTGTGTCCAAGCGAGTGCACATGATGTGCTCCGTACTATTTTGGAGACCTGAGACATGTCAGTTTTCACAGGAAATCATCTATTTTGTTTATAAGACATTGGAGCTTTGTATTTAGAACTACATTTGTCTATCTGCAGCCCCTCTTTGTTACACATGTCTCGATTGTGGAAGGACTTATCCTGATTTGATTGATCCGGTGCCTGGACTTGCTCTATTCCATCTTTGTGTTGGACTCATTTTGACTTGTGGAACGTCATCAAGGTTTTTTTAAACAAATACAATGAACAGGCACAAGTGGGAGCAAACCAGAAACCTTTTCTGTTCACTGCCACGACGGCGTTTCAACTGCGGAGAGACTGACCACACTCAAGACCAATGCGAAAAACCCGTCATATGTCACAACTGTCAGGGCATCGGACATCACAAAGATGCCTGCACGAAACCTCCGAGGTGCCGTGCATGTGGACAAGTGGGTCATTTGGCAAAAGATTGCACCAACCCGCATCGATCGGGAGGCATCAGTCCTGGAAAGGGCAGCCATCGAGGGCACTCTCTGGCACGCGAAGATCGTAGGAACCATCACAAAAGCCCTCATAAAAATCATCACAGGAACCCTCACAGGAGCCCTCACAAGAGCCCCCATGAGAGTCTGCACAAGAGTCCACACCGCAGCCCAAGTCACAATCGACCAAATGGGCGGGACACACAAGATGGCACTCGTCCCGGATCACGATCAAGATCGCCAGGACGGGACCCTTCAAGGGATAAGTGTGGGAAATGTGGCAGCCTGGGGCAATGGCAACAAGACTGCCCGTCACGGTAGAGGCGTGGCTGTGTTGGGCCATGACGGCTCCGCCGACTTTGGGTGTTGAGCCAAGGTGGTGATACCCCCCACCCCCTACCCCCCTGCCTGCAACCTAAACCAAGGAGAAAGCGGGCATTATTGGTGCACATCAGAAGGGTTTTAAGCCCGAATCGAGGCGGCAACGTATTTAGGGTTGCAAAACTTCGTCTTGAAGATATTCAAGAGGAGATTGTGGCTAGGCCTTCGGCCAAGGGTCCGAAATGGACAAAATCGAGGAAGGAACTGATGATTCGTTCCAGGATGACCTTGGCGGATAAGCTTACTGCCGCCCTTATACATATACCTGCATTGTGTGACTCAGAGTCACAAGTGCCCTTGATTGCCGGCTATGTACGTTTTGAAGAGTCGGCACTCGAAGATAAGGTTCGGATTTGGTTTCCTGCAAAAATAACCAATGGTTTTCAATTATTTCTATAAAAATAACCAATCATTCTGATTGTATGACACAAAAATAACCGGTTATTTTCGATTGTGGTCTCTACAAAATGCCATTATTGCCGAAAAGCCGTGAACTTTTACCTAACGGATAGTAAACAGGAAAATAGAGGTGAAAGACATGGTAAACCTTTGACTTTTATCCCAAATTACCTGTGATTTTGCAAAGGCAAGTGGTTTTTGATAAGAAACATTTCATGGTGTATCAACGAAATATTTCTTTTTTATACATAACTTGTCCTATTAATTGGTTTATAACAGTTTTAAGAATAATCAGTTTTACCCTTCTTTTGTCACATTAGACCCAATTAATCCAATAAATCGGATTATCCGATTAATTGGTAAAACCGATTCCGAACCTTACTCGAAGATGCCCCTCCCCCCATTGTGTTGGTGGGAGCAGGGAAGAGTTGTCTTCGTGGTGGCTCCAAGGGTGTCCGTGTAAACCTGCTTATACCTATATGCGAGCAGGATGGCACCCTAAGGAAGCTCCTGTGCACAGAAGTTTTTGTGTATGTTGCAAATATTGGAAAACAACTCATCATAGGTTACCCGTTTATGGTTCACTATGGACTTGCCGCTGCGCCCGGATGCGCCTCTTTTCTTCGCTTGAGTGTGCGTAAACGTTGTCCCCCTGCTTATCAACATGGACAGTCCATGCATGCTGTTTCTCAGGAAGCGTTAGGAGTGCAAACGGGGAATCACGATGAAGTCGGGAATGATCGCAAACTGCCTCACAGCGGGCCGAGAGGAGCAGAAGGTATGTAGTATTCGTGCTTGCACATCAAAGGTGCATTGGGGTGTTCCCTCACGAGGCTTTGAGTTGACCATGTGGTGTTTGAACCCCCCTTGTGATCGAGTGTTTTCTGTGCACAGTCAGTTTGGGGATCCATTTCACGCTGAAATTCCTTATTTATGTGAGTAGTGTCATCCCAGAGTGGAAGCACAGGATTCTGATGTCATCTTCTCACCATTCCCCATGACTAACCCTCCTTCCAGTCTCATACGTTACGATTGTGGCCCTAAATGTCAATGGCCACAGTATGAGGAGAAGTGGAAGACATGGTATACGACACGAAACGTGGAGGAGATGAAAAACCGTAGGAAGCGGGTGCCCAAACGAATTTGAGGGTACTCCGAGACCTGCCACTGGAAGAGGAGGGAATGTGCCCTCCATCCCAAGTTGGTATAAAAGGATCCACTGCTCGCAACCGTGTGGTGGAACCAGCACTGGCTACAGTTCCATCACAGGTACAGCAGGAACAGCAGCAAATTTCGCTGTCCAACACCCATACCCCTTCTTCCATCTCATTTCCATCCCACTTGTATGTTACGTTCCTTTCTTCGAATGCAATTGCACCCAATTCAGCTTATGACAGCGATGCTGGGTATGATTTGTACTGCTCTGAGAGCAGTGAAGTGCCAGCATGGGGGAAAGCAAAGGTACCAACTAGCATTGCATGCTACCCCCCCCCCCCTGGGACGTATGGGCGTATCGCAGATTGCTCAGGGATGGCCTGGAAACATGATCTTCAGCCGCATGGAGGTGTAGTAGACCATGGTTACAGAGGACATGTCCAAATTTTTTTATTGAATCACTCTGGGGAGGCGCGAACAGTGCACCAGGGTGACAGATGTGCGCAGATTATTTTTGAACAATATATCAAGCAATCGGTGAAAATAGTTTCAGAATTACCTGAGACTGACACAGGACATGCAGGCTTTGGGAGTACGGGTATTTCTCCACCACTACGGGATATCCCTGAGGGAAGTACGGTATTGACCCTTTCCCATACCCCCCCCCTCCTCCACCCCAGACCCAACAGAAGTAAACACACTCATACACACACTTGTTTATGTTTTCATTTGCAAAGGGGTCCTCAGCTCTGAGGAACTGGCACCCATTTTGCCTGGGAGTGCTCAATTGGAGGCTTTGCGAATGCGTTGCCAGCATCAGGATAGAGCTCGGTTATCTGGAGGCTCTCCTAAAGGGTTGCCCAGAACTGTACAGCCATTCTTTGCAAAATTGCCGCTGATTTTGACCACATTGTTGGTCTTGATGCAGCGGGTTGCTGATGCTGGCCCTGACACAGCCAGGGGCCCAGCATCTCCAAGGGTTGACGGAACGTCATCATCTCAGTCTCCTACAGTGGAGCCGGCCCTAAAGTTGAACGTGACTGTGGACAAGCTGCGCCCCTCGTGGCAAATGGTCAACAGGACCAAGGCCGAAGTGAAAGGACCGGAGATCCTGAACTCTTCTACTGTAGAATTGTCGCCACATCCAAGGGTGTCGGGTGCATTTGCCCCAGATTTCTTTGAGGGCAACTGGGGATATCCTCGGGTGTCATCAGATAGGGCTGGGGTGAAGGTACCCATGCTTTTCCACGAGGTTGCTAACCTGCAGGAATTGGATGTTTGGGCAGATATAGATGAACCCCTGTCAGCACGTACCGGTGGCCAGGGTAGCGGCAGTTTGCAGGAACCTGGAGGGGCGTCAGCAAAAGGCCACTCCACATTTATCAGGTGTGCCCGTTGTTAAACAGGACACTAATTTACGTTTAAAGGCCCAAGCACGAGCTAGGCAACGCAGCCGCAAGCAACCACAGGCACCGATAGTTAGGCCACAGATTATGACCCGAATCTATAGGTGGACAGCCACTATTTCTCCGGATAACAAAGATTTTCAGTTAAGCTTGGATCTCTTTGGAAATTCCAAGCTTTCAGTGTTGGAGTCCACCACAGGAGGCCCCAAACAGGCCTATTTCTGTGGTTGGGGCTCGGAACCAGTCTTTTTGTGCCCACCTCCGTGTGATTCTGGGGGGGATAGAAGTATAACAAAAGTTTTCGTCGACGATTCGAAAGGCATTGCAATAATGCCCGTAAGGAAGTCACAGAACTGGTTCTGGGCGATGGGAGAGGTAGCGGTGGCCTGGCTGGATTTCCTAGCTGGAGCACCTATTTTCTGTAATCCTGATGGGAGTGTACAAGTTACACAGGAACCCTACAGGATAGTTCCGTTTGACGCATATGGTCAACAGTCAGTACCACAAACCCCTGTTGCAGTACCCAACCCCGCAGATAAACGAACACACACATTTCCTTCCCCGGATTCGTGCGACAGCATGGAAAATAACCCCCCCTCTGAAAACAAATCCTGTCCTGACTGTCCTGAAAGCATTTCCTATTATTCAGAAAACGATTCGGAGAGTGATGCTCTACATGCCGATTCGGAGGACAAACGCAAGGAAAATCAATCCAGAATGAATAGACGTCCCCGACGACTCCACCGAATCAGTTCCAAGAAAACGAGGAAGGTATGTAGTTCTGAGATGGGGTCTGCATCAGAATCAGAACAGACACCAGGACCTGAAACGTCCACTGAGGAGTCAGACAGCGATGGAGGCACAGGCTGTGCGGCACACAAGTCAGGGCGCCACAAGACATTTGATAGTGTCATGAGGCCGGCGGTGTGTGCAATTAAGGCACTGGGCTCTCAGAAAACAACATATGTGTGCCGGCAATGTGTCCATCCGGTCAGTTATGAGGACAAGAAGTCTTTACAGGCCAGAGCGAAAGGAGAACCAGGTTTTGTGATAGGTCTGCGTGTCACTGACACCTGTTGCTGTCAACAGGGTGAATTCTGTCCCCGTTGCATGGCGGTAAGTCATATCAGAGAGTTACAGTCTCAGGTGAGAACAAGTCAACACAATGTTTCGCCAGTTGAAGAAAAGGAGCACCGAGTTGCGCAGGGTCTCCAACAGTTTCAACGTTGGGTCTGTGCTTTGTGAATTACACAGGGCACCCCTGCGGACGGTTACAGAAATTTGGACGGATCATTGGTGTCTCGGCGAAGTGTGCAGTCAGTAATTCAGGCTGATGAAGTTTGGCCTGATACAGATGTATATAGAGATAAACTGGTTGCACACTTCAAAGAGTCGGTTTTCGGGCCCAAACACTCAGCATCCATCTCAGAGGAGGCTCAGCAAGAACGAGGGCCCCATGCACAAGTGAATTTAGAACTGATTGAAGGGGCGAAGCCACAGGCTGCTAAGCCAATCAGGGCGGTGGGATGACGGGAAATTATGATGCAAGAAAAGCTACAGGATTTCAAAAAGCAAGGATTTCTGCGGGAGGTAACCCAGAACTACCCAGAGTGGGTAGCACGCGCTTTCGTTGTTCGGAAACCTGGGAACAACAAATGGCGACTAGTCATTGACTTTCGTTGGCTTAATTGTCAGTTAAAGGGTAAATCTTTCCCGATCCCGGTGATTGAGGACCAGCTGGCTAAGCAGCATGGAAATTTCCTCTTCACCCTGATTGACTTGCAGGATGGGTTCCATCAGATGCACTTGGAGGAGGACAGCAAGCAGCTGACGGCTTTCTGTAATCCCTTCGGTGTGTTTGAGTGGAACGTCCTGCCGATGGGTGTTAAAGTAGGGCCAGCTGCGTACCAGGAACTGGTCCAGCATCTGACCCGAAACTGCCCGTCGGCACGGCCATATATAGATGTCATCCTGAATGCCAATGGCAGTGAGGACCTGGTCCCTGAGGCTACAACCATACACGACAAACAAAAACCAGCTGTCATCGAAAAGTACTTTGATAAGCACCATGATGATGTTTTTCAACTCTTGGAAGCCCTGGAAAAGGCCAATCTGACTGTCAAACCTGGAACGTGTCACATGTTTCGCAGATCTGTGCGTTACGTGGGACATATTTTGCATGACGGTCAGTGATTTCCTGATCCAGCGAAAGTACAGGCTATCCAAGAATGGCCGTAACAGTCAATCAAGCCCCCAAAAAGCATTAAAAGACTTCTTGGGTGTGGTTGGCTTGTACCAAATATATATCCCCGACTTCGCCAAACATGCGCAACCGCTCATGGAGGCGCTAAAGGGCAAATATCTGTATGAGCCCAAGTCGGCTGGTGAACCTGAGTTGAAGGCTATGGGTCAGCAACACAAACACAAACGAGCCAAGCTGACGGCCAAGGAATCAAAAATAGTGTTCACTCAGGACACGATCTCAGGGTTTGAAGCACTGAAACAGAAACTAATAAGTGCTGTCAACTCTGGTTTATATATCCCAGTGCCAGGAGCAAAGTCGCGTATTCTCTGTAACGCCAGTGATTTTGCTGTTGGTGGGTGTCTACAGCAACTGCCCCCGGGTGCAGATCCTGCAGACGACGGGACATGGAGACTTGTCGCTTTTTATAGTAGAAAATTACACAGAGAACGGGCGCATTGGGTCAAGAGGCATAAACACACAAGTCAGTACGCCCGGACCCCCCCTGAAAAAGAAACCTACGCCATTGTCACGTACTTGCTCAAATTTCAGAGCTGGAGAGGTGGCGGCAAGGTTACTGTCCAGACGGACCACATTGCCATTGTACAATGGTACAGAGATGACTTGTGCACCATTTCAGGACACTTGGGGCGAAAGGATCCCCGGCAAGAGTTCTTCAGCCGGTCTAATCTTTTTATTGAATACCGTCCAGGTCCAGACAACGAAGTCGCCGCCGCGTTGTCTAGATGGGCATATCCTGCAGGGGAGGCGCAGGATACAAAGTTTCATGGAAGGGACGAGGATCAGAAGGGCTGGGACGAGGACGAGCGAAGAGAAAAACAGTATATCAGGGAGAAACTCAAGGAGCGGTACCCCGCAGAATTTGACAGGATTTACATGAAGGAAGGCTGGGACGCCCCCGCTGTGGAGGCGAAACTGGCCCATATACGTGCGCAGCAGCAGTTGCAAGCTGTTGTTTATCATGGGACGATATGTGACTCCCTTGAAGAGCTCTTCGTGCATTCTTTTGCTGATTCACCTGCCCCCTGGGCTCCTGAATTCGGTGTAAACCTTCTGTGTGCTTCGCTGCAGGACCCACCAGTGGAGCCCGCAATGAGCGATGGGAAGTGCAATCAGCTACAACAGGTGTTGGATGCGAGTGACGCATTTGATGATCTGTCATGGCATTTTCCAGGTGCATACCAATATGCATTGAGCATACGGGACATCAAAACAGTCCGTCCATCTCCCAAGTGTAAGATTCTACATCAAGACTGGTCTGAAATTTATGAACAGGAAGAATTTTTTGCACCCCATTGGGATCAACTTGTCCGTGACAAGTTTGTACATATATCTGGCAGGGATTAGGTGCTGCACCAAGGTAAAGTGCGCACTGATGCCAAGATCCGTGTGCCACAGGTGCTACAGGAACGAGTCATTGCAGCTACTCATGAATTCGCCCATCCTGGAGTCGCAAAGAAAACTGAGATGGTGAATCGCAAGTACTTCTTCCATAAACTGCCAGGTAAATGTTCCACTGAAGTGAACGCTCCAATTTCGAAGGTGGTCAATCAGTGTACCACATATCAGACACTGAAGCAGCGACGGGGACTACAGCCAGAGTCCCTGCAATCATTTCCTATCCCTGAGTACCCATTTGGTAGTATTTGTATGAATTTTCCGGATCTCACTTCCACCCCTGTGCAGGTGGGCAAAAATGAGTATGATTATGTGTTACTACTTGTGTGTAGGCTCACAGGGTATGTCATTGTCGTGCTGTGCCAGCAAACCCTCACTTCAAGTGGATTGGCACAACTTTTTCTGGATCCAGTGGTACAGTTTATGGGATTCCCGCAGCAAATTTTCACGGATCATGACCATTTGGTCACGGCCGAATTTTACAGCACACTGTGCTCACCGTCAGGTATTGATGCAAAGACAAGGCCAATTTTTTGACCACGATCCAATGGACGGGCTGAAAGAGCTGTCCAAGTGGTCATTGATAGTTTGCGAAACTTTTTACAGCAAACGGGCAAGAAAAATTGGGCGGAGTTACTACCATTGGCAGTGTGGACTAGCAATGACATTCCTGGTCCGATACATGGGTACTCCCAACACTATTTAGTGTTTGTGAGACATCCCATTGGGTTTGGTGACTGCCCCCCTGTCATCCCTGAGCATGGCTCCAAGGATGCTATTCAATTTTTCAATAAATTGGCACCCGACAGGAGGTATGTACAGGAGAAGCTGCAGAGCGTTAATGACTCTGAAGCAAAAACGTTTTTGGCAGATGACCCTATCCACAAGTATGAGCCTGGTGAGTATGTGTGGTACAAGGGTCACCAGAAGGACACCAATTCCAAACTACATTGAGTTTGGACTGGACGTGGGGAAATTCTGGAGTGTATGGGACGAAATCAGTACCCAGTTGCCACAGAAAGGGTTGACATTGTGCTGGATTCGATGCCGCTCAAGCCATTTCTTTCCACTGAAGACGTGCAGACGCAGACAACACTCACACCACCTCTACACTACTACACCGACCAAGAATTCTTCGCCGAAACCGGTATATACGTAATAGAAGACATATTAGATCAGAAAGAAGTAAAATCAGGGAGAAAAAAGTACGTAAAGTGGTATGTAAAATACAAAGGTTATCCACAACCTGAATGGCACACCTCGTCAGCATTCATGCATGACGTAAATGAGGATTGGGTTGCCTACAACAAATAACACGGCATAAGCATTAGTTTAGAGGACGTCCTTGCTATACACACAGCCCCTGCACAACCCCTGAAGGAGATGGAGCTTTTGAAGTCGTATGGTAGTGTAGGGAGTGTTCATCTGATGGGTAGAGAGGACATCGTCAGGGAGGAACATGAAGCATACCAGTTATTTCTTCAAGAGACTCGGAAGGTTTTCGGACTGTGACAGCCCCCTTCCCCTCTCACATTTGTGGTGCTTGAATGCCCCCCCCCCCTCTCACATGTTTGTTGTTTGTATGCTTCAGGGTGTACAGAATTCAATCCGCGATGCCCAGAGAAATTCAGGATGTACAGTGTCCAATCCGGGATGCCCAGAGCAATTCGGGATGCTCCAGATTCAATCTGCAATGCTCGGTATGCACATACTTCCATTCAGAAGGCTCAGAGTCCAATACAGGGTACTCAGAATGCCTAGAATTCGATGCCGGGTGCTCAGGGCGTTCGGACTTCACTGCAGACCCATTCTGGATGGCCCAGAGCTCACGGGCAACACATAAACGGGCAAAGGGCAAAGGGATGTTGGCCAGATGTCTGTACAGTACAGACAGTGCCTGCAGACGTCTGTAAATTACAGACAGGTACGGGGGATGTCCGTACAGTGCAGACAGGTGCTGCAAATGTCTGTACAGTGCAGACCGGGTCTGCACACGTCTCTACAGTGCAAACAGGTGCTGCAGATGTCTGTACAGTGCAGACAGGGTCCGCAGACGTCTGCATATCACAGACAGGTCCTAGGGACGTCTGTCTGACGCATTCACAGCAGGTCCAGGATGCTCCAGCCCCCCCCCCCCCCTAATGCATGTATGCAAAATGTTACAATGATGACATGTAACTCTGCGAAGGACTGCCACATTTTTTCTATTTTGTCTGAATTATCAATTTTTTCACTCACTGTTGGCAGGTGAGCCCATCTTCTTGATGTGGGACGCCACTGGCAGCAATTCATATTCAGTATCTTTGTCTCACCTCTTCCCTTCCCTCTTCATTCCCCATTGTTTGTGCTTTTGTTGCAAATTTGCGAATTCCCTTTCACAGGTTGCAATGAGTTGAGCATGAATTCAACAGCGATCTCGGCTTCCATGACACTGCTAGGACGGAGACGGGGACAGGCAATCCGCTAACGAATCCGAGTCTTCGCTAACGCATCTCAGTCTTCACAGAACGCACCTCAGTCTTCACACCGCTTTCATTGTGCCTCTTGCACACGGCATAACCCGGTTTCAGATTCAGCTAATCCTCTGTGCGTGTTAGATCCACTCGCTGTTGACAGTTCACTGGTCTGTGTACCCCAGGGTGATTCTCCGCCTGTGAATGGTGATGTCTCAGCAACTCAAGGGAAAAATGTTTTTTCTGTTATTGGATGCGCAGATGTGGTATGGTAATCACAATCCTTTCAATGACTCCAATTATGTGTGTACATTGGTTTGATGTGTTGACTATTACACCTGGACAGTGATCAGGTTGATTGTTCATTATTCAGGTATGTAGTAGCAGCTGAACCCCTCCTAACCTATGTGCCAGCCACTGCGGCTACACCACATCATAAGTGCAAGCACTTAGGAGCTTAGGAAGGGGGTGTAATAGGTTAGGACTGTTGTCAACCCTTGATGGCCAACTGGGGTTTAAAACCGGGGTTGTGATTCATTTCAGATTGTAGGTGTCTTTTGTGGTCAACAATTGACAGCGATCGGCTGATGCCTTTGTGCGGGTGCTTGCTCTGTGGGTCGCGCTTTAAGGCACGCCAGGCCGAGCGAAGAACCATATCCTCTGTGACGTTAGTGTTAGATCTACCAGTGGAAGTTAGGATCACGGATCGAACCAGCGGAAGACTATGGGCAGTTGCAGTACGTACGTTGATCGCTTTGGTGGACAAGTGTTGAGGGAGTACCTTCGGCAAAACCAAGGCCGCCCTTATCTCTGCCACAGTGGTAGTCGGTAGTTACGGCGAAAGCTACCAGCCCATGGGGTGTCTTCCAAAGCAGATGAGATGTGAGACTAATGGCAGCTAGGTAGACAGGAGTATGGGTGATACCTCGGCTTGTTGTCTGCAACATGTGTTACACAAAATGATGCATCATGTGTATGTGTGTTCAAGCATTCCCGATTGTAGATAAAGAGTGCATATCATTCCTTGGGTGACGATTATGATGAGTTTCCATGGAGGTTGAATTGGTGTATTCCTTGGTGAAATCCCATGATCTTCACTCTCCATGTGTGTGCATATAAGTTAGCATGTGACGATAAGTTGCCTTTCCTTTGCCTTTAACGTGCACTATGATGTTACATGTTTCCATGTGTCATAAAACCAAGTTTGAAGATGGGGTTGACATTATTTTGACCATTGCAAGTATATGGGTCAAGGTTGCACTATACCATTCCCATGCTTCCTAAATCTCTCATTGGATGGTAGAGAGTTCATGGTATAACATGGTTGTGGTTGCCTATGGCATGATGGCATGATGAGAAAGGAAAGGAGGGAGGGTTAGAACTCTTCCATAATTTGTGCATATTCCGTAGTACAGACACACTCTCTCTCTTGGGGCTATGAGAGGAAAGGTTAAGAAATTGATGTTGGTGTGAATCCATGGTATTCATTTTGATCTTCGGGAAGACATTCCCAAATGTCCATGGTTATGTTGAGACCTCTCATATCGCCTTGCTCATGCCAACCTTCCTACCTCTCTCGTCCCAAATGCCATAGGTCCACCCCGCGCGCCCACTTGGTCCCTAGTTTCATCTTACCAGAACTCAATATTCATCTTAAAATGTTTAAGATGAAAATCTTGAAATTAAATCGTATTCATTCTGCCTTCATTTTTTCGGTCATATTGGTTCCAAATCTGTGGTTGGGTGCCTGCTGCAGATGCCGTGTGCGTGTGTGCTGCTGTTTCTGCCTGTCGCCGCAAGTTTTTGCACGGTAAGTTTTTTCACAGAAAATTCGTCGTACGAAGGATAATTTTGTCGTACGATGAAAGTTTACGATGAATTTAGCGCGACAGAAGGGACATGCAAAAATCCGCACCAAAATCTGACACAGTAACAGTGAAAGTCGTAACAGTCGCTTCCAACACTCAACGGCAATCAAAATAGATACGTTCAGTTGCCCTCTGCACCGTCAGGCGCTGCATCACTCGCACCTGCAATTTCTGAGAACCTTATCTGTTTGTTCCTCGGGCTTTTCTTGATGTGCAGCTGGTGCTGGTGGTGCAGCTGGTTCTGCAGCAGCTTCTGCCTTGCGTGCCTTGCGGGCTTCACGCTCCTTCTGCTGCTGTTCCTTCATCTTGCGCTTCTTCAGTGACAGCGTCATGCCTTTGCAGTAAGTAAGTAAGGTAAGTAAGGGCGGTCGCGTCCGCAGCCTCATCCGACATCTCCTTGTTTGTTTTACATGGTGGCCGCCTCTGGCGGGAAGGAGAGCTCTCCACCATCAGTTCCCCTGGCGACCCCTGTCTCACCTCACGGCCGAGAACTTCAACCAGGTTCCCTTGGGGCATGACCGGCAGTAGGCTCCCTTCAGTCGCTGCCCTCACGGTTTCAGCTCCTTCTGGTCACCCTTTGAAGGATCCCCCGGCCTTCCCCCCCTAGCACAGCCTATTGGGCGCCTGCAGGCGGGTTTCCTGTGGATAGCCCTCGCCGACAGCGGAGCATTTCTCTCTGTCAACCACATTCGACCAGTCCCCATCCCTCACGGGTTGGAGTACCCACTTGGCTCCCGGATGCACTTGGGTGTCGTCCATCCACAGCTGGAGGCCAGGGGGCGACCCTTTCCACGTTCCCCCTGGTCCCGCTCACACGTGAACCTACGTGTACTCAGGCCATTGACCCAGGGATCTCAAGGTCAACCCTCACCCCTGCGGACACCTCACAGCATTTTCCCGACTTCCTGCGGTCAGGTTCCCCATGGTTGGCCCATGGTTCACCACTCCATGGCAACTGGTTTCCGAATCCCATGGGGCTGTTGCTTGGCGCTTTCGGTCTCCCTGCCCATCCCATGTCCCATTCCCCTTTGCCTCATCCCGGCACTGGCCCGTTCCCAGCATCCCATGGACTCCCTACCCCGTCTGGCCGTTGTGCGGCCCTAGCCACACGCCCTTCCCCGCCCCGTCCCCTTGTCCCATCATCCCGTGTTTATACCCCACCGGGTCCCCAGCAACCCTGTGGCGCGGGCCCACTGGATCCTCATCCATCCGGGGACCGTTTCGTGCGCCTAGCACGGGTCGCTCCCTTCCCGCCCTTATCCCCTGTGCCGCGGCCCCGGCCTAATACCCTGGGCTGTTGTGTGGCCCCATCCCATCCCTCATCCCCTGTTTATACCCCACCGGGCCGCCAGCAGCGCTGTGGCGCGGGCCCACTTGATCCTCATCCATCCGGGGACCGTTTTGTGCGCCTAGCACGGGTCGCTCCCCTCCCGCCCCCGCCCCTTCACTCCTGTGCCGCCTCCCATGCTGTCCCAGTCCCCTGGGGCCGTCGCGTGGCCCTAGCCACACGTCCTTTTCTGTCCCGTCTCCTTGTGGTGCTGCGGGGTGCTGTCCGCGTTTTTTTTTTCCGCCGCGCTTTTTTCCGTGTGGTTCCCTCCTCCCTGCATGCACGCACAACAACACTGCATCGCAATCTGTCTCGGTTCCGTTCGGTGCTCTCGTCCAGTCCCACCGCCATCTTGTGGCGCGGCCCTTGGCGGTCCCCGGTAATGCCAGGTGAGCGCCCCTCCCTCGCGACCCAGCCTTTTAGCCCGCGTTGTTGTACGTGTATCTTCTTTCTCTCCTCTCCACCCTCCCCTCCCCTCTGTCTCCTGCCCGCCCTCTTGGTGTTATTCTCCTGCTCCGCGCGCCATGGTTGTATCTCGCGCGCCCTCACCGGCCTCTGGGCTTCTGCCCTGTCTTCCGACCTGTAGGCCGACCTGGGCGGCCTCCCCAGACACACCTTTGGGGGGACTCCCCCGTTGTCCTCTCCCCCCGGCCGCCCCTCTATCAGTTCCCTGATGGTCCAGCGGGGCGGCCGGTACGTTTCAATGCGGGTCATCGGCATGGTGCTTCTCTGTGAGAGACATTGTGTTCCTTTGTGCCCTTGTTGGCCCCCTGTTCCCCCGACCTCCCGCGTCCCGCCTCCTCTATGTGTCCTTCCTGTGTGTCCGCCTGTTCTGCTGTTTTTTTTGTTCCGTGTTCGCGCTCCCCGCTGCTCCCGCGCGCCCTGCGTGTGCCCCCTGCTCTTCTCCGTGCTACCCCTGTCCCGCTGCCCTACGCCCCCTCTCTCCCTTGTCTCCCCTCCCATTCTCCTTCTCGCTGTCGACCCTGCCTGTACGTCTGCCCTCCCTGTCTGAGCCGCGCTGTCACTCGTGTGTGCCACCCGCATTCTCTACCCGTGCCCCTCCCCCTCGCCCCTACCCTTTTCCCTGGGGTCTCCCCCACCCTAGTGCTCCCTCGGTCCCCATTTCTCACCCCATCCTGGTTGCCTTGTGCCCTGTGTGGGGGGGGGGGGGTGTATCTGCGGACTGGACTGTGGCCCTGCCCGAGGACTGGCATGGCCGTTGGTTTCCTACGTACCATGAGCCACCGCATGTGCCGAAGGAACACAGAGAGAACGTCAGGGAATTGCTTGTCGAATTCCCTTCGCTGCATTTGCACTGTGGAGCCCAGCCGCATAGACCAGCTGCGGACCAGCGCCCCCATTCGGACCCGGCGCGGTCACCAAGGGTTCACACTTCGTTGCACCTCGCAGGTGTCCCATGGCGCCAACAGCCACCAAGGCCTGGCGTGGTCAACCCCTCAGAGCAGGGCGCGCGTAAGTCCAATGTTTTCAATGCAGCACCATCCTGTCATGCAGAGAGCTTTGCCGCCATGTAACAAGTCGGCGGATAGCCCGCACACTCCGGCTGCCAGTCCACAGGGGCGCCACCGAGACGTGGCTCCACTGCAACGGACTCGAGTACACCTGCACTGCCACCTGCCCATCCCAGCAATCTCTCCGATCACACCATCAGCCAAGACCCTGGCACCAACGTGTCGGAATATTGGATGCGTCTGCCGGTTCGCCTCTCCTGCAAGTCAGAGCCCTGGCACCGTGCTGCACCCGAAGGGCACAGCGCTGCTCCACGCCATCACCTGCCGTTCTCGCCAGTCACGACCTTGCGCTTTGCTGCGTCACTGCACCACATTCCGATACTGCATCCCGTCTGCTTCTCGTTCTGCCCCACACTGCTCGTCGTACGCACGATACGTCTCGCGTCCCGCTGCCCGGTTGCTCCCTCCGCATTTGCCTGCGCCCCCGTACTCCGCCGCCCCATCTCCCCTCTCCCCCGCCGCTGGCCCTGTGCTCCCCGCTTGGGGTTCTCATCTGCGTCCGCCATCACCACATCCCCCTCCACTTTCAGCCGTGTCCCTGCACTCCCCTGCGCACCTGCACCTCTCCGCTCCCTTCCTCCTCTCCTCGTGTCTGTCACATCCCCTCCTCAGCCTCCTCCACCTCCGCCGACCCCCCGCGTCCGCCTCCCCGCATCCCATCTGCCCGTCCCTCCACACGCCCCTGGCCCCCGGCCCCTAGCCCTTCCCGTTCCTGCTCCTGCCCAGCCCTACGCGTCGCCACCGTACCGCCCCTCCCGCTGCAATAGCTCTCGCAGCATCTGAACCCTGGGCTTCTTCCCCTTCTCCCGGGGACAGTCTAGGCGCACCCCCGGGAGCGCCGCTCCCAGTATCCTCCTCCACCACCCCTCATCTATCTCCGGCCCCCTTTCCCTGGGCCTCCCTGCCCTGCCGACCAGGTCACTGAAGGGGCGGGGCCCTCTTTTCTCCCGCCTTCCCCTCGTCTTCCCCGCCCACTTCACGTAGCGGTAAAGAAGGTCCCTACCAGGACCGGCCCCTGCCGTGCCCCTTCCGCCTGTCACCCCTGCTGACTTGCTCCTGATCAACGATTGCATTTCTCAAAATCCTCAAAGTCCAGGGTCTTCAAAATCCAAAAATATAGAAAATGTAATCCTCCTTCAACCCTGAACAGCAACCAGATCCCACAAATACAGCAATAGCCCAATCCACAATCCAATCCACACTGCGGGCTTCCGTTCAGCACACCGGTCGTCCCACGGTGGCGGGCATGTACAAGAATTGCACCAAAGAGGAAAGCCCTGAAATTGGCATATGAACAGAAATAAAGCAAAGTTGTGGAAAGATGGAAACGTACACAATCACAGCCATAGACCCCTCATTCCCTGGACTCAGGACCTTCCCTTGACTCGCCAACATGGTGCCCTGAACGCAGTCAAAAAAGATGGCTGAATGATATGTGTCAAAAGTCCCTACACAAACCCCAAAAATGTGTTCACTCCCAAGCCTATAAATCCTAGCCCAATAGGGGGGGTGGCGTGTCATGGTCTAGAGTGGCACTCAGGACCATGCCCTACCCTGACATATACTTGATTGCACTTGGAGTCAAATGGGCTTAGAGATATGCCCCATGAGTTTGAACTCATAACATGCCAAAAACTGCCAATTCACACCATATTGGCCATATATCAAATATGTGCTCAAAGTTGAAGTTACCACTTATCCGAAGGCTCAAAGTATGCATGAAATCGAAGTGTAATATTCATGGAGGATAGAGATCAAAGGCCAATGCCCATGTACATCCCCACCTTACCCTCGATACCCCTTCAAATATGGGCGCCACGCGCTGCCCAAGTCAGCCCATGATCTTGAGAACAATTCTTGTAATCCTTCGTGCGCCAAGCCAAATGGAGTACGCGATCCAGCATATGGTGGTGTTCAACTCCAAAGCATATGCCAACATATGAACAACATACCATGGTTCGATTCCCCATAGACTTCTTGCTGTTTGCCGACCAGGTAAGTACACAAAACGCAAAAATGAGCAAAAATTGAGGTCAAAAACATGAAAATATGTCCAAATACAAAGTTGTCATGATAGTATATCTCTATGCCCACCCATGATATCCGCGAATGGTTCAATATACAAATGATTGGAACCATTTGCAAACAATTCCCCCACTTGGATCCCCAATCGGGCGCATGGAGATACCTTCGCCACTCCTATCTACATGCCCCATGAAAATGGGAGTGCACTCATGGATCTCTTTGCTAAACATACCATGAGCAATACATACGCGGTAGACTTAGTCTAGCGCTTTGAATTCCACAATTGGGACATGGGCAAGGCCCTTGTCACGTGTGGCTCCCCATCTCTTCGGCCACACGAAGATATATAACATGGGCGTGAGCATATCGAAGCACATACCATGCATATAACACATACCCTCAAAAAGTGGCTCCCACCATGGTATGCCATGCCCCTCCATGGACATAACTTCACGTTAACAATACGTGCGAACCCAAAGAAAAAATGCTATGCAACCCCAACACTCATGCGGTACACTCGAATGTCGCAATAAAATATTTGGGTGCGCGGTCCAAGAGTTATATGTCACTTTCTACCCTCTTGACCATTATCCCTTGCTATACCGGGCATGTGTACACACGAAAGGCGTTTGATGCTTCATAAATTAAGTTGAGACCAAGGCAGTTCGGACTCGATTGTCGAAATTGATATTCCTCGCTGTGAGCCGGAGATATGACCTTTCAAAGTGGTCTCATGAATCACTTTTGTTTCGACTCTATCTCCAAGAAAAATGAGGGATATAACAAAAGGAAGGTTGATTCGTGATCGGGGAAAAATGTGGGACCACTCGAGATTCGTCATATCAAGTGCGGCGATGTCGAAGTCGAAAATCCGATTCTGAAAGTCTGAAAAAATCGGATTAAGTTTGCGAGTGTATAATATGAAAATTGCGGACGCAACGAACCCTTTACTGATGAAATCTGACCCTTCATCGGAGTTTCCGCCAAAATATCTGTAAATAACAGTTAACCAATCGGTTACCGCAAAATTGCGAGCCAACTGACAGTCGCCGATACATTGACAATCAGAACGAAAGACTGAAAAATTACGGAAACTTTATGATAAAAAAACCCTGTTGATTCCTGATATTCTGATATATAAATCTCAGCTGGCGGCGCCTCGGTACTGAACATGGCCGCTCATAGCCGGAATGGCCAAACCTATCACACTATCACATCAGGTTAGGTCAGGTGGATGGGACAGTATGATATCAGCCAATGGCGGCTGGCCGGCACATAGATACACACCCCAAGTAACCCCAAGATGGCCACGGGGGTCCGAACCGGCTTCGACCCCCTTCTCAGAGCGTTGTTACCGCTCGGAAGTCATTGAAGAGAGGACGGGAGGACCCCAATGGGCTCCACATCCCCCCCCCCATGTCCCAAGGGCACATGGAGGCCCCACACACGTCGTAGGCATCCGCCATGCCCCAAGGGAGGGGTGAGGACACTGATAATCGGTGCCCTACGCCATATCCGGTCTCCTCTTGATGTACAACATGGACCGAGGGGATCAAAGATAGAAAAACGTCGTCGGTCGACCTAAATAACTATACCACAATGAAATATATATGTGGAGATCGAGTGAAGGGGGTATATGGCCAATCAAGGCCCAAAAATCCCCGAATGAACGCCCTCACCCGACTCCCAAGCACAGAAACAAACAAAAATGCCAAAGGGGATCCATTACGGTGCTACTGCAGCCACCAAATGGACCAACACGTCCTTGACATCCAAAGAAATGTTCTTTTTCTTCAGATAGTCCATCCAGACCGTGGTGTACCTCGGCACAAAGCTGCTCGGAGGTTCCCATGAGTCCCTGGATGCGGCGAATCCCTTCCAACGGACTTTATAAAGCCTCCCCCCAGGCGTCCCCGGGTCCGGCTTGTCCGCCAGGATCTTCTCAGCGGTGAAGTCGTCGTCCTCAGCCTCGTCGTCCGAGTCCACATCGCCGGCCGTGAACTCAAAGGTGACGGGACGTCCGCTGGGGTCTGGTGCTCGGGGACGAAGCTGGGTATGGTCGCGGTCCAGGATCTTGTTATCCCCCACACGAACCGCATACACATCCTGCCCGACCTTCCGCGCGATTACCCCCGGCACATACCAAGATGCCTGCCGATGCCTGGACAGGACATCCTTGTGGTGCCGCTCCACCCACACGGTGTCTTGGAGGGCATACTTCTGGACTTTTCCCTGCTTGAAGTACTTGGCCCTCTTGTCATGCTCGTCCTGAATTCAGTTAAGTGCGTTGCACACCTTGGCCGCCGTGTCGTCCGCCTCAGCCATCTTAGCGTTCGCATCCCGGGCCACTTTGCCATGGTTCAACCACGGGAGAGTGCGTGACACTCGATCCCGTAGGAACAGGATGCGATGGGGCGACAGTCCAGTGGGTCCCGGAAGGTCGTGATACGCTTGGAGTACTCTCCACAGCGAATTATACCAGTTCCGGCCCGGTTCGTCGATGTGCAGCTGGCAGAACTTTTCGAACATCTGCCGCCCGGCCACCTCAGCCCAGCTATTCGACCGGCTGTGGTACGCCACGGTCTTGGCGTGCCAAATACCCATGTGCTTGCACATTGTCTTGAAGCACATCCCCACAAATTGACTGCCCCGATCGCTGCAGATGACAGCTGGGACATCAAAAATTGTCAGCCAATGCCTGATCATGGCATTAGCGACGGTCTTGGCCTGCAGCCCCACTCCATGCTTGTCCTTCTTGTTCATCTTCTTGGACTTCTTGCCAGGGACCGCCACGATATACCCGCTGTGCCTATCCACCGCCAGGATGACACAGTCGTAGGTCTCTCCTTCCACGGTGACCTCAGGCATGGCGAATACATCCATGGCCACGGACCGCATAGGGGCTTCCGGTATAGCCGTGTACACCGGGTTGCCAGCCGTGGAGTGGTTGGGGCTCTTCGTGGCCCGACACACGGCACAGTCGCTGCAGTACTTGTCCAGGAGGGTGTAGTACCCCGCCGGGAACTTGAAGCGCCACTCCAGGTCCTGCTGCATCTTGTCCCAACCAGGATGCATGAGCTGGGCGTTGTGCCAGTGGTCAATGAGCTCCTCCATTCCGTTCTCTGGGACCAATAGCTTGTCCTTGAGGAACAGTTTGTCCCCATCCTCGGTCAAGCCCTCAGGCCATTCGTCGTCCGACGGGGCGCTCACGGCGTTCCAGTACTTGCTCCGGTGCTCGGATGCCGCATAGTCATCCGACCAGTCCTCTGTGAGCACCGACCTGACTAGCTCTACAGGGGCCACCATCCATTGCTCGAGGGTTTCCTCTCGAATAGCTTGGACGCGGGCACCCCAGAACTTGGCCAGGTCCGTACGGTTTGCCATCACCACAAAGCACTTGACCCCCTCTTGCTCCATGGCCTTCTCCATCTCAATGATGCGCTTGGCCTCCTGGGTCTCCTCGGCGTCTCCATGGCTGGATATGTCCATCCAACCCTTGCCCGCGGGGTAGGCCCACCGACTGAGGCAATCTGCCACAGTGTTGTCCTTCCCCAGGACGTATACGACGCTGAGGTCAAACTTGGCGAACGTCTCATGCCATCGGGCCCTCCTTGCCGCCGGTCCCGAGGGGGTGTCGATGTGCTCCTTGTGCCAGCTCTGCAAGGACTGATGGTCCGTACATACCACCACCGGTTGCAATCCCATGTGGCCAGACCACTTCCTGAGCGCACAGACAATGGCGTACGTCTCCTTCTCCATCGCGGTCCAGGTTCGACGTTGGCCCTCGGCCAGGATCCGGCTCCAAAACGCCACGGGTACGTGTGACCTGTCGTCCCGGATCTGCTCGAGGACTGGCCCTACAGCATAGTCCGAGGCGTCCGTCCGTAGCACGAATCCCTTGTCCGGGTCCACCAGGAATAGCCCCAGCTGCCCCAGGAGTCGCTCATTCAAGCTCTGAACGCATCTTCGGCCTCAGGGGTCCAGGCAAGCTTCTTCTTGCTCCCCTTCCAGCCATCGAACTTGCCCACCTGCAGCATCTTATGCAGCGGCCCCGATAGTTCTGCATACATCCGGACATAGCCCAAATAGTAGTTGCAGAACCCCATGAGGGATCGGAGTTCGCTGATGGTCTGGGGCTTCTCCCAGTGGTGCAGGGACGCCAGCTTCCCAGGCATTGGACGGCGTTGCCCGTGACCAACCACGTGACCCGCGAACTGCACTTCCTTCACGAAGAGTGAGGCTTTGGTGGGCTTGCACACCATGTTGTGCTTGTCCAGCTCACGGAGCACTCGGCGCAGATCCTTCTCATGCGATTCGATGAGCTCGTCCTCACTCATGTTCTCCGTGCCGGACCCAATGATGATGTCATCCACAAAGGGATCGGCACAGTGCCGGACAGGACCGAGTAGGTCCTCCATCATGCGCTGGAAAGCGGCGTTGCCATTCTTGGTGCCCATGGGCACCACATTCCACTGCATGGGCCCCAGCAGCGTCGGCATCGCTGTGCAGGGCCTGGAGTCCGGGTGTAGCGGCATCTGGTGATAGCCGTGTTTCAGGTCCAACACCGTGAAGATCCGCTTTCTCTGTTGTTTTTGGAGGATGGTGTCGATCAGGGGAAGCGAGTACGAGTCGTGCTCGGTTTGCTCGTTCAAACCCCTGTAATCAACCACCAACCTCCACTCGCCCTTCTCCTTCTTGGGCACGATAAAGGCTGGGCTGGCCCACTCACTGTCGGAGGGTTCGATCCATCCCCGCTCAATGAACTCGGCCAACAGCTTCTTCATGGCCTCGGCCCGATCGCCCTGAAGTCGGTACTCCCGATGATGATAGATCTTCGGGTTTGGCTTCAGCTTGATCCTCGCTGTGCCAAACCTCCCACGATCTGGAGGGTTCTTGTTGGCAACGCCACTGAATAGCCGCGGATAGGCATGGATCAGCCTCTCCTTCAGCTCGGCGACCTTCGGGTTCTCCTGGGCCTCTTCTGCCGCTTGCTTCGGTATCGATACAACCGACCGCACTGCGGTATAGGCCTCTTCCGGGTCCGAATCCGACTTCTCCTCGTCCGATATGCCGTCTTCATCGTCCTGGGGTGCACTTCCCACCGATAATCTTCGGAAACTTTCGGCGTCGGGCTGGTTACTGTCGCTTTCGGCCCCCATTCTTGGAAAATCTCAAGGCGGCGGGTCCGACCCAACCAGACCATCGTATTGGTCCGCGATGTGATCCATGACCCTCGCCACGAACTCATCCTTCTCGTACTTGCCGGTGACCAACATCTTGTCATCCCACGCATGCGGAGATGTGACCATGGCCCGCCTCTTCTTGGCTGCCACACGGTCGTGCATCCCCATTCGCATGTAGTTGACGACGTCGTCGATCTCGGAGTAGGACAGGATGTCAATGCCATCAACTGGCTGATCCGTCCTCTCCTTGGGCTCGAACATGACCCGCATGGGCAGCGCCTCAACCCTACGGATGAATGCTTCATCACCAGTGGGCTGGGCTTGCGCCCCATCCAGCAGGAAAGCCTTGGTACCCCACGCTTGACCCGGGGAGGGCATTGATACCCCCTTGGCGTCGATGAACAACTCCTCGTCTAGCACGAATGACATCTCGTTCAGGGTGATGGAGTCCAGCGTCGACTTGAGACCCTCCAGCGGACATGGGGTGGATCCTATGCCGGTTATGACCAGGATCCCCTTCGCCCTATCCGCGACGATCTTCTCCACCGTACGTCTGGTATTGTCCAGGGAGCCATGCCAATAAATGGGCCCCCACTCCTTCGAACCCCAATGCCTATGCCAGGCTGAGTCTCCTCGATGCCAATGCCTCCTACACTTCCGCAAAAGTGGGGCATCCCGGGAAGCGAAGACGTCCGTCTCGGGCGCTTCGGCTCCCAGCGTTTAGATCATCCTGTCGTACACCTGCGGCGCCATTCCATACTCAGTGGGTATAACTCCGCGGTCTCCTCTGGACTTGGCACCCACAGCTTGCACCGCTTGGACGATCCGATCCTCTTCCTCAGCATTCCATTGGCATGATCCGCATGCATAGTCCGTGGACAGCCATGTGAGGCATTCATAATCCTCCCGGACCAGCGTTGCACGATGGGGAAGGGCTCCAATGGTGTTTGCCACCATGAAGTCATACCCCATGATCATATCCCAATCTGTAATGTCGGCCACATAGAATTTCCCGGATAGAGTGCTTCTCCTCGCCAAATCAGGGCGGTTCAAGCGCTCATGCTCCCAGAATTCAATACTGATAGTGGCCTCATGGGTGCCACCACCCATAATCTCACCATTGGCCACCTTCAGGCGTACCGGTCTACGGCTGGGCTGCAGGGATTCCTCCTTGAACAACCCTCTCCGGACCAGGATCACCTGGGCACCCGTATCCACCAAAACATCCACCACAAACTTCTCTTGTCCGCACCGTACACGCACCTTCAAGTGCAACTGCCGCTCGTCGCCATGCGGTGTATGGACGACTCTCACGGCATGCAACTCTAGCACGTCCGGGTGCATCAGGACTTCCAGGGTATGATCACGGATGGTGTAGATCTTGGGTTGGTCTTGCCCGTCCACGGGGCTCTCCGTGGTCGCTCTTTCCTTCTTACCATGTCCCTTGCCCACATAAACTTCCCTTGGCAGGGCGCTCCAGGGGTTGAGAGTGGCGAAACTCAGTGGTTTTGGCACTTCTGGAGCCTTCTTCGGCACTCGATGTGCCTTCGCTTTCTTTGGGACTCCACTGATTTTCGGAGGAGAGACCTCCGAGGTCGCACTCCCTTGGGGGCTCCTCTAGACTTGGCTTCCCGCAGCCCCTTCCGGCTGCGATCCGCCAGGACTTTGTCCACCACGTTGCTGGGCTTTGAGTTCCTCCAACGTCCTCAACATGTCCTCAGCAACCTCCTCGATCGACCTCACTCGTCGATCTTGGCCAGGTCCACCACCATAGCCTCTTCCTCCGCCTTTCCCTTGGCTTTTGCCTTGGCCTTTTCCCCCGTCTCCGCCCTTCACCTTCCAATCGGCAATCCGCTGCTCCTGGGGCTTCTTCTCGGGGTGGGCGGCAAAGTAGGCCTTCTTGTCCGCCTGATACACCTTGCACTGACGGTGGTTGTGTGCATGGTTGTTTCCCTTGCCATAACAGACCCAGCACCCGTCGTGCTGAGACCTGTACTCCCGGAACGGGAGCGGTGGGTTCCCGATCCTCCTTGGCTCATTGCCCTTCTTGGGTCCCACCCGGCTCCATCTGGACCGATCCTGCCCATGGTCCCTCACGTTTTGCGCCACAAACGCGAAGAAAAGGGCCTCCTCGTGATCCTCCCGGGACCAGGTCCAGTGGTCTTGGCCACTTCCACTACCATTCTCCGCGGAGTTGGCCGTGTCTTCCTGGATCTCCCGATGATGGCGGTCTTCTCGTTGGCCTCGTTGTCCAGGACCATGTCGATCCTGCACGTGGGCCTCGTTCTTCGCATTGAGCTTCAACTCCACCGTGATGTACTTCACGATCTCGTCCAGGCTCATGCGGGCGAAGATGACCTGCATCCTCAGCGGCTCCCCGCGCCTCCACTCCACGTTGTTGAGGCGCAGCAACCTTTGCCCCATGGTGCCTACAAATACCTCCACGTACACGGCGTTCTTCAGTCCCAACATCCGGTTGGGCTCGCCCAGGTTCCTCCTGAAGAACTCCATGATACCCGCATGGGTATCCTCCGCCGCCATGATCCTCACCGCCACGCGCTTCTTCGCTCTCTTCTTTTCCTCGTCCTCCACTCTCCTCTTCCAGTGGCCGGGAAGGATGTCCTTCAGCAGGTGGCTGATCTCGCTGGACTCGTTCCAGTCCTCAACCAACTTGAGGCTCCGTCGGTACTTCCGCAGGTATCGGTTCCACTCCCGGTCCCACAACTCACCGCGGTCCAGCTGCAGCGGGATGGACCACAAGTCCTGCAGCTTCTGGTTCGGAGCGTCCACCCGCTCCTCATCCTCCAACCACTGGAGGCAGGCCTGCTCCGTACGGATCAGTCCTCCCCAGATCTGATCCCGCAGCCCCTCCTTCAGGTCCTGCGCCAGCCGGTGTGGGAATGTCCGGCATACCCACTTGTCCCGCGGCGCTCCCCGCATCTCACCGACGACCTCCTCGGCAAAGTCCTCCCAATCCAGGATGAAGTCATCCAGGTTGGAGGGGTTGCCATCGTAGTAGGGGATTTTGATTCCCCTGAGGTCGTCAATCCTGATAGCGTCTCCGACGTCCCCAGCCACCACTCCACCGAGACGGATACCACCTGTGGCCGGGGGGTGTGAGTACACTCCCCGTACATCCCTCTCCTCCATGGAGTGCGGTCCAGTTGGGCCTGAACCCATGGGGTTTGGAATGCTCGAAGGACTTGCTTCTCCGGCCGTCCATATCCCCGTATTGGGGTCCTTGGCCCACAGGTTTCCGCCTGGATGACCTCGACCATGTCCGTCGGCGCTTCCCATCGTTCGCCCCTGCATGGTCCGGCTCTGGATCTCCTCTTCCGCATAAACTGCATGGGCAGCCGTAGTGGTCGGTGGATCCTGGGCGGCATGGGACATCTGTACCGTCAGGCTCCTCGGGTCCGTGATTACGTGCCCTTCCCGCATGGACCCAGCCGGTGCCGTTTGTTCCCCGTGCATTGTGGATTCGCTGAACATGGGAACAAAAGGCAGCGCACCCGGATCAACACGCGGAGGCGCGTATGGTGCCTCTGCAGGGCCGCCCATGGGTTTCTCCATGGCGCTCCAGAGGGTCTTAACCCGCTCCACCAGCTCTGCCGCGGCCGGTTTTGCCGGGAGCTCCGGACCCAAGGCGAGGGGCTGTACCTCCTCTAGCCCTTTCAGGCGTCCCGACATGTCCTCCACCAGGTGGAGGAGGTTGTCCACCACTCGCTGCTGCTTCTGCAGGGCCAGCTCCAGATTCTCCTGGTACCGGGCCTGATCCGCTCGCAGCTCCGCCATGTCTCTCTCCGCTGCCGACTGGTCATCCAGGATCCCCGCGACGTCCTCCTCTAGACCGTCCTTCGCGTTGTCCAGGCTGTCGAGGCGATGCACGATGGCGTCCATCCCCATCTTTGGGTACTTGCCCTTGAGAAAGGACACGTGCTCGCAGTGGCACTCAGCGTGCCTTCCACCTGATCCGGTGCATCCCGCGGTTCTCGGTGCCTCGGAATCTTCCGCCATGGGTGTGTCGCCCATGCTATCCCGCGTTAGCTCCGTGTGCCGGGCCACAGGCGCCGTTCTGGCTCTGGCGGGCCTCTCCAACGCCTCGGCGTCATGCTCCAGGTTGGGTTCTGGGGCCGTGTTCGCCCTTGTGGGCGGTCTGGCCGTCTCCTCCGACTCCGAAGGTTGCTCATGGGCTGTCCGATAGCCCTCGGAGTGCCCCTGCGAGTCCCACAGCCTGACCGGGCTAGGGTCCGTATCCATAGCCCCGGCGTCCCCTGCCGCGGGCTTGGGTGACCCGCGCTTCCGGTAGCGCCGGGCCCGTCCTCCACTGCTGACTGAATGGCAGGCCTCCTCAGAGTCCTCCGCGGCGGAGCGGAGGTTGCATGCCTTTCGGCAGCGACGCTCACACACGGAGACCAGGTCCTCCATGTCAAGTTCTCCTCTTCCCCAATGTTGTACTTCTCTTCGGGCTTCAACTTCCGGAGTTTGCCATGCTCTTGAGCGTCTCGGCTCTTCTCTGGCTCCAATCTCCGGCGTGGTCTCCACCGAGTCCACAATACGCACCCGGGCCGTACTTGGGCAGGGCTCATAGGGGCCCAAGTCCCCGGGTCGGCGGTAGGTAGGGGCAGCAGGTACGCCTCTGCTACCATAAAGAAGGTCCCTACCAGGACCGGCCCCTGCTGTGCCCCTTCCGCCTGTCACCCCTGCTGACTTGCTCCTGATCAACGATTGTATTTCTCAAAATCCTCAAAGTCCAGGGTCTTCAAAATCCAAAAATATAGAAAGTGTAATCCTCCTTCAACCATGAACAGCAACCAGATCCCACAAATACAGCAATAGCCCAATCCACAATCCAATCCACACTGCGGGCTTCCGTTCAGCACACCGGTCGTCCCACGGTGGCGGGCATGTACAAGAATTGCACCAAAGAGGAAAGCCCTGAAATTGGCAAATGAACACAAATAAAGCAAAGTTGTGGAAGGATGGAAACGTACACAATCACAGCCATAGACCCCTCATTCCCTGGACTCAGGACCTTCCCTTGACTCGCCAACATGGTGCCCTGAACCCAGTGAAATAAGATGGTTGAATGATATGTGTCAAAAGTCCCTACACAAACCCCAAAAATGTGTTCACTCCCAAGCCTATAAATCCTAGCCCAATGGGGGAGGTAGCGTGTCATGGCCTAGGGTGGCACTCAGGACCATGCCCTGACCTGACATATACTTGGTTGGACTTGGAGTCGAATGGGCTTAGAGATATGCCCCATGAGTTTGAACTCATAACATGCCAAAAACTGCCAATTCGCACCATATTGGCCACATATCAAATATATGCTCAAAATTGAAGTTACAACTTATCCGAAGGCTCATAGTATGCATGGAATCGAAGTCTAGTATTCATGGAGGATAGAGATCAAAGATCAATGCCCATGTACATCCCCACCTTACCCTCGAAACCCCTGCGGATATGGGCGCCACGCACTGCCCAAGTCAGCCCATGATCTTGAGACCAATTCTTGTAATCCTTCGTGCGCCAAGCCAAATGGAGTACGCGATCCGGCATATGGTGGTGTTCAACTCCAAAGTATATGCCAACATATGAACAACATACCATGGTTCGACTTTCCATAGGCTTCTTGCTGTTTGCCGACCAGGTAAGTACACAAAGCGCAAAAATGAGCAAAAATTGAGGTCAAAAACATGAAAATATGTCCAACTACAAAGTTGTCATGATAGTATATCTCTCTGCCCACCCATGATATCCGCGCATGGTTCAATATACAAATGATTGGAACCATTTGCGAACAAATCTCCCACTTGGATCCCCAATCGGGCGCATGGAGATACCTTCGCCACTCCTATCTACATGCCCCATGAAAATGGGAGTGCACTCATGGATCTCTTTGCCAAACATACCATGAGCAATACATATGCGGTAGACTTAGTCTAGCGCTTTGAATTCCACAATTGGGACATGGGCAAAACCCTTGTCACGTGTGGCTCCCCATCTCTTCGGCCACACGAAGATATATAACATGGGCGTGGGCATATCGAAGCACATACCATGCATATAACACATACCCTCAAAAAGTGGCTCCCACCATGGTATGCCATGCCCCTCCATGGACATAACTTCACGTCAACAATACGTGGGAACCCAAGGAAAATTGCTATGCAACCCCAACACTCATGCGGTACACTCGAAAGTCGCAATAAGATATTCGGTTGCGCGGTCAAAGAGTAAGTAAGTAAGTAAGGGCGGCCGCGTCCGCAGCCTCATCTGACATCTCCTTGTTTGTTTTACATGGTGGCCGCCTCTGGCGGGAAGGAGTGCTCTCCACCATCAGTTCCCCTGGCGACCCCTGTCTCACCTCACGGCCCAGAACTTCAACCAGGTTCCCTTGGGGCATGACCGGTGGTAGGCTCCCTTCAGTCGCTGCCCTCACGGTTTCAGCTCCTTCTGGTCACCCTTCGAAGGATCCCCCGGCCTTCCCCCCCTAGCACAGCCTATTGGGCGCCTGCAGGCGGGTTTCCTGTGGATAGCCCTCGCCGACAGCGGAGCATTTCTCTCTGTCAACCACATTCCACCACTCCCCATCCCTCACGGGCTGGAGTACCCACTCGGCTGGAGGCCAGGGGGCGACCCTTTCCACGTTCCCCCTGGTCCCGCTCACGCGTGAACCTACGTGTACTCAGGCCACTGACCCGGGGATCTCAAGGTCAACCCTCACCCCTGCGGACACCTCACGGCCGTCCCGGAGTTCAGGGCATTTTCCCGACATCCTGTGGCCAGGCTCCCCATGGTTGGCCCATGGTTCACCACTCCATGGGGACCGGTTTCCCAATCCCATGGGGCTGTTGCTTGGCGCTTTTGGCCTCCCTGCCCTTCCCATGTCCCATTCCCCTTTGCCTCATCCCGGCACCGGCCCGTTCCCTGCGTCCCATGGACTCCCTACCCCGTCTGGCCGTTGTGCGGCCCTAGCCACAAGCCCTTCCCCGCCCCGTCCCCTTGTCCCTTCATCCCGTGTATATACCCCACCGGGTCGCCTGCTACCCTGTGGCGCTGGCCCACTGGGGCCTCTTCCTTCCGGGGACCGCTTCGTGCGCTTAGCACGGGTCGCTCCCTTCCCGGCCTAATCCCCTGGGCTGTCTTGCGGCCCCTTCCCATCCCTCATCCCGTGTTTATACCCCACCGGGCCGCCAGCAACCCTGTGGCGCGGGCCCTCTGGATCCTCATCCATCCGGGGACCGTTTCGTGCGCCTAGCACGGGTCGCTCCCTTCCCGCCCCCTTCCCCAGTGCGGCGGCCCCGGCCTGTTGCGTGTTCGGTGTCCTGGGCCCCCTGGCTCCTGTTCACCGGTGTGCTTGCTCCGTGTGTTGTGTTGCCTGTACGGCGTCCTGGGCCTCCTGGCTCCTGTTCACCGCTGTGCACGCCCTGTGTGTGGTGTTGCTTGCACGGTTTCCTGGGCCTCCTGGCTCCTGCTCACCGGCGTGCACGCTCTGTGTGTGGTGTTGCGGGTGCTGTGTCCTGGGCCGCTTGGTCCCTGTTCTCCGGTGTGCACGCTCGCTGTGTGTTGTTGCGTGCGCGTTGTCCTGGGCCGCTTGGCTCCTGTTCACCGGTGTGCCTGCCTCGGTGCGCTGTGTCGTGTGTACGGTGTCCTGGGCCCCTTGGCTCCTGTTCACCGGTGTGCACGCTTTGTGTGCGGTGTTGTATGTGCGGCGTCCTGGGCCTCCTGGCTCCAGTTCACCAGTGCGCGTGCTCGCTGTGTGCTCCTCGCATGCTTCCTATCCCCCTCCCTCATCCTCGCTTGTACTAGTGCTTGCTCTCCGTGTCTGCCCTCCTGCTTTTTCCTGCCGCCGCCTTCTCGTCCTCGTGGCGCCCCTGGCGTTTGCATTCGAGTCTCCGTCCGTGTTAGTCCGCTCTTTCGGCCTCTCCGGAGTGGTGGAGTGGTGGAGTGGTGGAGTGGTGGAGTGGCGATGTGGTGGAGTAATGGAGTGGTGGAGTGGTGGCGTGGTGGAGTGGTGGAGTGGTGGAGTGGTGGCGTGGTGGAGTGGTGGAGTGGTGGAGTGGTGGAGTGGTGGAGTGGTGGAGTGGTGGAGTGGTGGTGTGGTGGAGTGGTGGAGTGGTGGAGTGGTGGTGTGGTAGAGTGGTGGAGTGGTGGAGTGGTGGAGTGGTGGAGTGGTGGAGTGGTGGAGTGGTGGAGTGGTGGAGTGGTGGAGTGGTGGAGTGGTGGAGTGGTGGAGTGGTGGAGTGGCTGAGTGGTGGAGTGGTGCTGTGGTGGAGTGGTGGAGTGGTGGAGTGGTGGAGTGGTGGAGTGGTGGAGTGGTGGAGTGGTGGAGTGGTGGAGTGGTGGAGTGGTGGAGTGGTGGAGTGGTGGAGTGGGTGAGTGGGCGAGTGGGTGAGTGGGTGAGTGGGTGAGTGGGTGAGTGGGTGAGTGGGTGAGTGGGTGAGTGGCTGAGTGGGTGAGTGGGTGAGTGGGTGAGTGGGTGAGTGGGTGAGTGGGTGAGTGGGCGAGTAGGCGAGTGGGCGAGTGGGTGAGTGGGTGAGTGGGTGAGTGGGTGAGTGAGTGAGTGGGTGAGTGGGTGAGTGGGTGAGTGGGTGAGTGGGTGAGTGGGTGAGTGGGTGAGTGGGTGAGTGGGTGAGTGGGTGAGTGGGTGAGTGGGTGAGTGGGTGAGTGGGTGAGCGGGTGAGTGGGTGAGTGGGTGAGTGGGTGAGTGGGTGGGTGGGCGAGTGGGCGAGTGGGTGAGTGGGTGAGTGGGTGAGTGGGTGAGTGGGTGAGTGGGTGAGTGGGTGAGCGGGTGAGCATGTGAGTGGGTGAGTGGGTGAGTGAGTGAGTGGGTGAGTGGGTGAGTGGGTGGAGTGGGTGAGTGGCCGAGGGGGTGAGTGGGTGAGTGGGTGAGTGGGTGAGTGGGTGAGTGGGTGAGGGGGTGAGTGGGTGAGTGGGTGAGTGGGTGAGTGGGTGAGTGGGTGAGTGGGTGAGTGGGTGAGTGGGTGAGTGGGTGAGTGGGTGAGTGGGTGAGTGAGTGAGTGGGTGAGTGGGTGAGTGGGTGGAGTGGGTGAGTGGGTGAGTGGGTGAGTGGGTGAGTGGGTGAGTGGGTGAGTGGGTTATTGGGTGAGTGGGTGAGTGGCTGAGCGGGTGAGTGGGTGAGTGGGTGAGTGGGTGAGTGGGTGAGTGGGTGAGTGGGTGAGTGGGTGAGTGAGTGAGTGGGTGAGTGGGTGAGCGGGTGAGTGGGTGAGTGGGTGCGTGGGTGCGTGTGTGAGTGGGTGAGTGGGTGAGTGGGTGAGTGGGTGAGTGGGTGAGTGGGTGAGTGGGTGAGTGGGTGAGTGGGTGAGTGGGTGAACGGGTGAGTGGGTGCCTGGGTGAGTGGGTGCGTGGGTGAGTGGCTGAGTGGGCGAGTGGGTGAGTGGGTGAGTGGGTGAGTGGGTGAGTGGGTGAGTGGGTGAGTGGGTGACTGCGTGGAGTGGTGGAGTGGTGGAGTGGTGGAGTGGTGGAGTTGGTGAGTGGGTGAGTGGGTGGAGTGGAGGAGTGGGTGAGTGGGTGAGTGGGTGAGTTGGTGAGTGGGTGAGTGGGTGAGTGGGTGAGACGGTGAGTGGGTGAGTGGGTGAGTGGGTGAGTGGGTGAGTGGGTGAGTGGGTGAGGGGGTGAGTGGGTGAGTGGGTGAGTGGGTGGAGTGTTGGAGTGGTGGAGTGGTGGAGTGGTGGAGTGTTGGAGTGGGTGAGTGGGTGAGTGGGTGAGTGGGTGAGTGGGTGAGTGGGTGAGTGGGTGAGTGGGTGAGTGGGTGAGTGCATGAGTGGGTGAGTGTGTGAGTGGTTGAGTGGGTGAGTGGGTGAGTGGGTGAGTGGGTGAGTGGGTGAGTGGGTGAGTGGGTGAGTGGGTGAGTGGGTGAGTGGGTGAGTGGGTGAGTGAGTGAGTGGGTGAGTGGCTGAGTGGGTGAGTGGGTGAACGGGTGAGTGGGTGCCTGGGTGAGTGGGTGAGTGGGTGAGTGGGTGAGTGGGCGAGTGGGTGAGTGGGTGAGTGGGTGAGTGGGTGAGTGGGTGAGTGGGTGAGTGGGTGAGTGGGTGAGTGCGTGGAGTGGTGGAGTGGTGGAGTGGTGGAGTGGTGGAGTTGGTGAGTGGGAGAGTGGGTGGAGTGGTGGAGTGGGAGGAGGAGGAGGAGGAGGAGGAGGAGCGCCTGCCGCGGTCCCACGTACGGTGAGCCTTGGCGTCGTCCCTCAGGGGCCCCACGCAGGCTCTGCCGAGGGAGTCCTCCGTCTTACCTCCGCTAGAGTAAGACGAATCTTGTCGCACACCTGAGAACGCTCCTCCGGGCAGGCCGTCTGCGTCACAACGTCGGTGTACGACAAGGCTACGGTCCGATCTGCTCTCTGGTCGCGGCCACCGACTGCCCCGAACTGTCCTGGATCCACCCGAGTCCGCGTTCCAAGATCAACGTGAGCTGAGAAGGTATGGGTCTCCCGGGGCATCACCCCCGACTTAGGACGCCACCGGACAAGGAGCGCGGCCCGGCACGACTGCGCGCTGTACCGGGACGACCCGGGCGCGGGAGTTCGAGGGCGGGTCACGGGCGGGGGCATGGCCACGGGACGGGCCGACCCATGGCCACCCGCATGTCCTTGAAGACCCTGCGGGGGCCTTGGGAAGCTGCTGTAAGGATGGCTGAGAACGCCGAATGCAGGGCGGCACACAACGAGGGGACCACATCTCCGCGGAAGCCAGCCTCCAGGCCCCGTCCGTTGCCACCGTAATGGATGGCCCAGAGGCGGCGTCGGTCCGGGAAAAGGGGGGTAAGCCCGTGCCGGCCGAGACTGTCCAAGACGACCACATCCTGGGCTTCCATCTCGATGTCCTGCTGGATGTCGCGTGGTATCTGGTTGCTCTCGATGTCCACATACAGGACTTGGTACGGACTGCACTTGCTCCGGGTGGAATTGGCAGCCCTCACCTTGGGGGCCAGAAGGGGGTCCCCGGACAGCCACAGGCCTAGGAGGACGTCCCAGGCCGGCCACCTGGGCGATCCAGGCGTCGGGGCCCAGTTGGCCACGTGATACCACGCCCGCGAAGGGCGGCCGGTGAGGGATTGGTTCACGGGGCCTCCCTTCTGGGGGGAGAAGTGGTCGGCAAGAGGTAGGACGGGCACCGCGTGCCGCTTATGTAGGAGGACGGTAGTAAGAACGACGTCGCAGAGCAGGCGACGGAGACGCGCAGGACGCAGACCCCTGTGCAGCAGGGCATCCCTGTGTGGCGTGGAGATGGTTCCGAGACGACCAATAGTGTAGGTTCCGATGGTGTGGTGGGCCGGGGAGCCATCCACAGCCAGTATGAACGGCTCGTCCCAAGCAGTGGGCGTACAGTGGCGCCAGGCATGGCAACTCTGAGAGAGTCGGGCCGCAAGCCACCGATGGTAGTGGGCGCGGATGAGCGGGTCTAGCGGGCATGAGAGGATGTGGTCCCCGGGGGCGGGCATGTTGCAGAGGGGGCAGGGCGTGTCCCTCGGGGGGAACAGGGAGAGGCGGATGCCGGTGACCGTGAGGTGGTCCCCCCATGTGATGAGGCCGTGGCTGACGACGTTGGCGTACTCGTTGAGGGCGGGGTGGCGCTGAGGCGGGGGGGACGCAGAGTAGGCGTCGTGGGAGGCGAGCAAGGCGCGGCGCGCGTGGGGCACGGCGTCTTGGACCTGGAGGCCCGCATGGGAGAAGCAGACGCGGGGTTGCTGTAGGGGGCCGAGCCATCCCAAGGCGTCTGGGCAGGTGTCCGCAGCTCGCCCTGCCGCCTCGTCTACCTGGTCCAGCAGGGCATCGAGCCAGATGCCGGCGATATGGGAATAGAGGTGACGGGGAGGGGCGTGACCTTGGGCCATGTCGCGACACGATCTTATGAGATCTCCCTGTAGCGAGTCCTCCGGCTCGCGGCGCCCTTCCTGGGCTGTGATGTACCCTTTGCAGTCCGCAAAGTGCCACGCACCGGATCGGAAGCCGATGGCAGGGTCGGCTGAAGGCCCCCTGGCGGTGAGGGCCACCCATGCCGTGTACAGCTCCGCCGTGTAGGCGTTGTCCAGCCTCAAGGGGATGGGGACGGGGTATACCTGGTACCAGAGGGTGACGGGGCAGAACACCGCCACTGGCCCGCCGCAGCGCCGGGTCTTTGGGCACCACGACGCGTCCCGGAGGATCCCATAGTTCTCAGGGAGCCAGGAGAACGTGGGGACTGTCGCAGTCACCGCTTGGCAACGCCTAACCGGGGGGGCGGTGCCGACCGGCGGAGTGGGGCGGGGCGAGGCCCGGGGCCACCCCTTCCGTCGCGCGTCCTCTGTACTGCGATGGCCTGCAAGCATCCACGCATGGGTGTCTTGGACCTCGAGTCCGGGGGACGACAGGGCCAGCACATGGGGGGCGTGGTGTGGCAGATGGCTGTCAGGGGGCAAGTGGATGGCGATGTCGCACCGGTGGCACAGGGCGACAAACAGATCGTGGTCCGTGGGGTGTGCAGTGCACCGGAGCCCGAGCTCTGGGGTGAGGCAGGGCTGGGAAGGATGGAACCGCCAGAGGGCAGTCAGGAGCCCGTGGCGCGTGGACCAGCAGACCAGGGGGTTGGGGTGGTTCAGGTGCCGGATGTAGACGCCGAAGAAGTTAGCAAACCCAACGACCGGCACCGGGGGGATACCGACTCCCCCTTCGGGGACCTCGCGGAGGAAGTGGGCAGAGGCGGAGAGGGCCCACCCAGCGGTGGTGCGCATGGCCCAGGCGGTCATGGCGTCCAGCACGCGCAGGGCCCCGTAGGAGGGGGGGCGGACACTGGTAAACCAGTTGACCGTCCCATGACACTTGGCGGTATACATGGCGAGGGGGTAGTGGGCGGGGAGTCGCGGGGCGCGGAGCGCTCGGCACGCAGCGCGGTTGCCCGAGAACAGGCACCTGGAGTCGACGGGATGGAAGAGGTGGGGAAGGGCATGGCGGCCAAGGACGCGGACGTAGTCCTGGCTTGTGGCACAGCGCACGGGGTGACCATTGAGGTATACCGTGTCGTTGAGGAAATGGACCTGACCATCGCGCATGTCGGTGCCGACCAAGACTGTTTTGGTCGGGTCAGAGTGGAGGTTGGTGCGGCGGCCTGCCCTCTCAATGCCGCTGGCGAGGGCGGGCAAGTGGCAACGGTCGCCGGGCAACCACTGGGTATCATCCATCAGGAGAACCCGGTTCAGCGGGCCCGCGGGGGTGTCGGCAGGGGGGGACGGAACGGCAGGCCTCGTGTCCCCGAACTTCGCCATATATGCAGTACTTCATGCCGGACACGGGGCACCCTTGCCCCGTGCCGGCCCCCAGCCGGGTGGAGGACGGAGAGCGACCGTCAGCCCCCCCCATGTGCACCTCAAGGGCGCGGTCATGGTGCTGAAGGGTCGCGGCGTCGGCTGGGGAGATCCCTGCGGCGGTTAGGACGGCGTACTCGGTGGTGTGGTTGATGGAGCCATACGCGTGGCGGACATCGTCCGACAGGACCCACGCTTCGAGGTGCCTGCGCCAGCGGTCCCAGCATACATCGTGTAGCACGCGGAGTAGCTCCACTGAGGAGCAGTGCGGGGACATCCCGAACTGGTAGCGCGGCAGGATGCCGCCCTGAACCAGGCAGGGGCTGGTAGTGGTCTTTGATGAGGGCGGCAGTGAGTTTCCATATCGTGGCCAGATTGGTCAGCGGCCTGCCATTTGCAATGGGGCCGTGCGGCGTCTTCTTCGGAAGGTTGATGAAATCTGCACAGTGTGCCTGGGGCACGGGTACCCCACGGAGAATACTGTTGATCAGGTCCACGATCGTCGCAAATTGGGCATCTTCCAATTGTCCGAACAGCCGGTACTCCAGTAAATCGTGGTACGGCACAGTGGCCGCCGCCCGGCGGATGATGGCTCGCAGGTTTGCGATGGTGGCGTTGGGTGGTGGGCCGAGCGTCCTGCCCTCCCATCCCGTGATGGTCCGGACGCGCGCGAGTGAGAGTGCCTCAAGAGGGGCAAGGTGCCTTTGGCGCAGCTGGTCCAACGCAACGGCGGCGTGTTGATGGAGAGGCACCGGGACGCCTACCACGTAGACCGGATCCGCCTAGGGTACATAGCGCGCCCCTAACGTGCGGCGGTAGTCCACTTTGGTCGGCTGGCCAGGGTCAGCGGGTAGGGGCGCCAGCCCTACATCTTTCTCCAGAAGGAGAACGTCCCAGGCCGCTCGGATGCGTTCTTTGAGGCGGGCGACCTCCACGAGGTGCGACGATTGGGATGCCCAATCTGGGTAGGCGAGGGTGTAGCGTTGAAGGTTGGTGACGTGGACACGTATCGTCGATGCAACCGGCTGGCTGGGGACGGGGGGCCCGTAGGCAGCCGTAGCTGCGGCGTAGAGCGCTGAGGTCACCTCGGTATAGCGTGGCTGCGCGCGGGGCGCGCCTGGGGGCGGCGTAGTGAGTTCGGCCCGAAAAGTGTCGTTGAGGGTGCGGAGCTGGCTGGCGAGGGGCTCCCGCGGAATGAGGAAGCGGCCCTTTTTCGAAGGGCACACCAATTGGGGCGCTGGCGGGAGGTCATGGAGGGTGGCAGTCACGGGTAGGTGGTCAGATGGGAAACTGGAGTCGGAGCGCACCTCCGTGGTGTGGGCTGCTTCCGAAGGGGCGAGGAGGAAGATGTGGTCCAGGGCACCGGCGAAACCTTGCGGGCTCACCCACGTGGGGGCCTCCGCAAGGGGGCGCAGACGGCGCATCCCAAGGCGCGTGAGCGTGGGGAGACGAGGTCACAGAGGGAGACAGGGGAGACAGGAAGGTGCGAGACCCAGCGGCAATTGGCGTTCAGGTCCCCTGTCAGGACAACCACTCTAGCCGGGGTGAGGAGGAGGTACGGGTATACCCAATCCAGGATTTCTTGGAGGGTGTCGAGGTTCTCGTCGGCGGGGAGATACACGTTGGCGTGGCAGCGGGTCACGCCCGCCATGGAGAAGTGTGTGACGAGGGCTCGTCCCGACGGGTGGGCGCTGTGGCTGGTCACGACCAGGTCGGGGGTCCTGTACAGGAGAGTGGCACATCCCCCAGCCATTCTTGCTGGTGCCTGGATGGTGTGGTACAGGGGGTGCACCCGTTGGATGATCAGGGGTCCCGCTTCTTGAACATGCAGGGCTAGCGGGTACTGGCACTCGCGCACCAGGACGTCCAGGGCGCGGAGCTTAGGACGCAGGGACATCTGCACGTTGAGGGTCATCACGTCCGGGCGGGGTGACACGTGGCCGGTGAGGGGGGGACCAGGGCAGGAGCCGGCGGCGGTGGAGTGCTGGGTTAGCTTGCGGTCCACGGCTGCGGGGAGGTCGCGAGGCAGGCCTCCCACCCACTTGCGGAGGTGCCGGTGGTGGTACGTGGCCGCTATCGCGAAGACACTGGCCCGGGTGAGGCCTGTGGCTGTGATGGAGACACGGCTGTGTAGGGATTGTGGGAGGACCACGTGGTGGTGCTCGGGGAAGATGAAAGAGGCCGGTGGCAGGCCCCTGCGGCAGAGCTACAACTGATGGGAGCCCGTCACCTGCACACAGTGCACGGCGCCCACTAACGACAGAACGTCACGGGGCCAGGGGTCCGCCCCGCTGCATGCCCGGTAATAGTGCACACCCACCGGCAGGTGCAGGCACATTTCGAGGGCGTAGGGGGGCGTGATGAACTGGGCAGTGCCTGGGGCTGGCACCGGTACCAGGCCCCACTCTCCGGGGGGGGGGGAGCTGGGAGTGTATGCGCCCAGGTGCAGGTCCCGGACGTGGGGGACGCCGTCGAGGTGGGAGTGGCGGAGCTGAGACACAGCGTCAGGGATGTCCTCGTTGCGCCCCGCCATGTCCCGGGTTACCGGTCTCGCGGATGCCGACCGAAGTACGGCTGGTAGCGGTGGGGGTCGGCTGGGGGGCTCCAGGGCGGGGGAGCGTAGGGGTTGTGGGCCATGGCCACCCGGGGGTCGTGGGGGTCCCCCGAGTACGGGTAGGGCTGGAGGGGGGCTGCTGCATGGTGGTCGTGGCGGCTGGAATGCGCTTCGGGTTCATCGCGGTACGCGCTACGACGCCTCGGCGGCGGGCTGTCGCGGCGATGGCCTGGGCTGCGGCGGCGGGACGGGGACCGGTCCGAGCGGCGGGGGCTGTACCTGCGCTGATATTTGGAGTCCGGTTCTCCGTCCGATCCTGACGTTGCTGTAAGGTCCACCTGATCGTCAGGGTCCCGTGGACGGCGCTGCTTCCCGCGGCTTCCCCGATGAGTTTTCCGGGGCGGATGGTCTCGGTCAGGGTCAGGCACCCAGGGCGTGAATGGTTGCTTCTTCGATTCGGCCCAAGTCACTCGCCAGCCACGAGCCGTGTGCTGCCTGGTCAGTCGCATGCCTCGCTCGTACTCTGCTGGTCGGACTCCGACAATCGTGAATTTGGATGTATGGTTCAATTGTTCTTCAGTAATGGAGGAAAAGCCTGCGCCAAATCTATCCCTAAGGATACCACCGAGGAGTCCTGCATCAACTTCACCGGACGGCGGATCGTCGACTTCTTGCCAGCCGACCCACAGGGCTTTCGAGAAAACCTGCGGATCAATTTTTTGGGGCGTATACCCCTTTTTTTTCGCTGCGCCCTGTGCCTGGTTGGCGGCTGCAGCTTCTGCTGGGGAGGTGGCTGGGCTGTCAGAAACCCGTTGGACTGCAGGGGGGTTGGAGAGGAAGGAGCGCAGGACTTCCGCGATGCCGGGCAGGCTGGGCGCGTGGCTGTGGACCCAGGCCCACTGTTCCCGAATCGGCGACTGCGGGAGGGTGTTGACGTTCGCGCCGTACTGGCGGAAGAGCTGGAGGTGGAGCGCGTGCGCAACCTCGTCCTCACAGCCCTTGGGGATCTCCGGGATCCACTCCAGCAGGGAGGTCAGGGCGGCATCAGCAGGCGACGGCATAGACGACGGCGGCTGGGCAGTAGCGCCCGGTGCCCGAAAGGCAGAGACCGCCCTCGGCTTAGGCATCGGGTCCGGGACAGCGAACGACAATTCGGGTGCACGCGCAGGGGTCTCCGGGACCGGCACGGCGCTTGGCGCGGCCATAGCCCTACGGAGGACGTCTGCCAACTCCTCGAGGTTGGGTGCCAGGGGCGAGGTGAGAACTGCTGCGGCGAGTATGACCGGCACGAGGACCAGGAACTGCTGAGAGCCGGGGGGAGGCAGCTCGGATGAAGCCGGAACGGTACTGCGCACGGCGTTGGCGAACGTTGGCGGCGTGGACTGGAGGCCGTGGAGTCTGGTGGCGATGGACAGGAGGGGGGGAACCGACCTGATGAAGCTGTTGAGCCGAACGGCCTCGGCCTGCCGCTGTGCCGCGGCGCAACGCTCGGCCTGCTGCTGGGCATTATCTCGTTCTGTGCGCACCATGTCCAGATCCCGCGTGAGGGACTCCAGGTCGCTCCATGCCACGGCCAGCTCCCGCTGCTGGGCCTCGTACTCGTCATGCAATTGAGCGTAGTCGGTGGAGTAGGCCGTGACATCAAGGTCCGGGACGAAAGGCTCCCCCACCTGGGAGGGACTGGGGGGGGCTGACCCGACGGCCAGGGCCGGTGACTCCGGAGGCGTGGGGTCCGCGGCAGCCGGTGGTACCTGGGAGGCAGGCTCTGGGAGATTGAAAGAAAGCCTTGTCTGTTCAGGCAACAGTGACGAAGGCAATGGTTCGGACCCCGAAGGGGTGGGCTTGTCTTGGGACTTGTACAGGGCTGACGCTGGGGTGAACGCCGTCGTGGCAAACAGAGTGCCGGCGGGGCTGGGCGCTGCTTGCCCTTTGGTGAGGTAAGGCGCGTGGCTGGGCGGTGTGAGCGGGGGTGGGCTGGCGGTGTCGGCGATGCCGGCCTGCAGCAGGGCGAAAGTGGGGGCTGTGGCCCAGGAGTGCTCGCCAGCCTGCTCGATCTGATGCAGCAGCTCCACGCTGCGGATCGGCAGGACCGAGCATTCGAGCAGCGGCCGCAGCTGCTCGGGGGTCCACATGCCCTTGTTGGCGAGGGCGGGGGGCGTGGGAACCGGGGCTGGCGTGTACTTCCCTGTGAGGCAGACGGAGGAGGCCCACGCCAGAAGTCCCAACTTTAGCGGGACGAGGTGTGCCGTCGGGATATGGGCTGCTTGCAGGACCGCATGCACGCCGTTGGGCAGCGCCCAAAAGGCCGCAACCACCTCTCGGGTGCGGAGGCGGTCCCATGACGGTCTGAGGTGGGGGGCAAGGAAGTGGCTGATGGGTTTGTGGATCTTGTGGGAGACCTTCTGGCTTTGGATGTCTGGAGGGACGGCAGTGTCGACGGGCGGCGGCTGTTCGCGGGCTGTGTACAGGCCCTTGAGGACTTGGCTGCGGAGGCGTGACGCTGAGATTGGAGCATGGCTTGGGCTCCACCGCGCAGACGAGTGCCGCTGCGAGGGCTTCAGGGTCCTTGGAGACATACTCCAGCAGTGGGCCTCCTTGTACCAGCGACAGGGGGACGTGTTCGATGACCTTCGTGTCAGACGGGCTTGCGGCGACTGTTACGGTGGCTGTGAGCAGGAGCCCCCGCGGCGTCCACACCCCCGTCATAGCTGTAATAGCCTGGATGTCGCCGTTGGCAGCCGTCCATCGCAGGGCATCACACAAGTCAGCCAGGGCGGGGTCGGTGGCCCGGATAGCTGTATCTGCTGCTTCCAGTGCGTCATCCTTCAGCATGTCCAGCTCTCGCAGGAGACGGTCAGCATCTTCGGACTGGGCGATGTCCATCAGAAACATGGGGAACGGCCCCCGACGAATGGCGCCGCCTCGACCGGTGTCGGGGGCGGGAGAGGGGGTGTCCTAGGACGGTGTTGAGCGGTCTGACATGGTAGGCTGTGGCAAGAAAAGAGCGGGTGGCCTGTGGGCGCAATGTGTCGGGGGGGGTAGCAGATCGAGGTGTTGGTAAACGGAGGTGCACTGACATCATGGGCAGCCCCAATCGGATGGGGCGCGCAGGAAAGAAACAAGGGGTACCACGAGCGTGGCCATAGTGTGACGAAACAAAGAGCATCGCGCGATGGCGCGGAGTAACATGGGGCCGCCCGGCGGACCGGGTCGGCGAGCGGGGGTCCCAGGACACACAAGGGCGGGGGTGCGAGGGGAGCACCGCGCTGGCGCGTGGTGCTGCAACCCTAGTGGCGCACGGGGGAGAGGGGCCCCACGGTGGGACGACGAATCGGACGACTGATGATACCCCTGCACAAGGTGTCACGCTTGAGCGGCGGATACGTCGAATGCAGTCTCCGTCGCGGCTCCCCGCGTAGCGGCCCTGAAGATTGCCACGGCGAGGTCGACGTCTTGCCAGAGCCGAACTTAGAACGACGTGCCCACTGTGAGCAGGAAACGGCTAGCAAGGGGGAGGGACGCACTTGAGGTGCGGCACTCAGCCCTTGAAAACACGGGATTAAGAGGGAGAGAGGGAGTGCACCATACGGGTGGAGGTGAGCGGAGAGGGGGCCACGTTGGCAGAGCTGAGGCACGTGGTGGCACGACTATCACGACGATTCACGGCTGGTTTCGAGCGTGGCAGTGCGTGTGGGCAATCCGTCCTACAGCTACCATCCTGAGGGTTTTTAGACTGGTGCCAGGTGACCAGGAGTGGGTGAGTGGGTGAGTGGGTGAGTGGGTGAGTTGGTGAGTGGGTGAGTGGGTTAGTGGGTGAGTGGGTGAGTGGTGAAGTGGTGGAGTGGTGGAGTGGTGGAGTGGTGATGTGGTGGAGTGGTGGAGTGGGCAAGTGGGCGAGTGGGTGAAAGGGTGAGTGGGTGAGTGGGTGAGTGGGTGAGTGGGTGAGTGGGTGAGTGGGTGAGTGGGTGAGTGGGTGAGTGGGTGAGAGGGTGAGTGCATGAGTGGGTGAGTGGGCGAGTGGGCGAGTGGGCGAGTGGGTGAGTGGGTGAGTGGATGAGTGGGTGAGTGGGTGAGTGGGTGAGTGGGTGAGTGGGTGAGTGGGTGAGTGGGTGAGTGGGTGAGTGGGTGAGTGGGTGAGCCGGTGAGTGGGTGAGTGGGTGAGTGGGTGAGTGGGTGAGTGGGTGAGTGGGTGACCGGGTGAGTGGGTGAGTGGGTGAGTGGGTGAGTGGGTGAGTGGGTGAGTGGGTGAGTGGGTGACTGGGTGAGTGGGTGAGTTGGTGAGTGGGTGAGTGGGTGAGTGGGTGAGTGGGTGAGTGGGTGAGTGGGTGAGTGGGTAGGTGGGTGAGTGGGTGAGTGGGTGGGTGGGTGATTGGGTGAGTGGGTGAGTGTGTGAGTGGGTGAGTGGGTGAGTGGGTGAGTGGGTGAGTGGGTGAGTGGGTGAGTGGGTGAGTGGGTGAGTGGCTGAGTAGGTGAGTGGGTGCGTGGGTGAGTGGTGCAGTGGGTGAGTGGGTGAGTGGGTGAGTGGGTGAGTGGGTGAGTGGGTGAGTCGGTGAGTTGGTGAGTGGGTGAGTGCGGGTGAGTCCCTGAGTGGGTGAGTGGGTGAATGTGAATGAGTGGGTGAGTGGGTGAGTGGGTGAGTGGCTGAGTGGGTGAGTGGGTGTGTGGGTGAGTGGCTGAGTGGGTGAGTGGGTGAGTGGGTGAGTGGGTGAGTGGGTGAGTGGGTGAGTGGGTGAGTGGGTGAGTGGGTGAGTGGCCGAGTGGGTGAGTGGGTGAGTGGGTGAGTGGGTGAGTGAGTGAGTGGGTGAGTGGGTGAGTGGGTGAGTGGGTGAGTGGGTGAGTGGGTGAGTGGGTGAGTTGGGGAGTGGGTGGGTGGGTGCGTGGGTGAGTGGGTGAGTGGGTGAGTGGGTGAGTAGGTGAGTGGGTGATCGGGTGAGTGGGTGAGTGGGTGAGTGGGTGAGTGGGTGAGTGGGTGAGTGGGTGAGTGGGTGCGTGGGTGAGTGGCTGAGTGGGTGGGTGGGTGAGTGGGTGAGTGGGTGAGTCGGTGAGTGGGTGAGTGGGTGAAATGGGTGAGTTGGTGAGTGGGTGACTGGGTGAGTGGGTGAGTGGGTGATTGGGTGAGTTGGTGAGTGGGTGAGTGGGTGAGTCGGTGAGTGGCTGAGTGGGTGACTGGGTGAGTGGGTGAGTTGGTGAGTGGGTGAAATGGGTGAGTTTGTGACTGGGTGAGTGGGTGAGTGGGTGAGTGGGTGAGTGGGTGAGTGGGTGAGTGGGTGAGTGGGTGAGTGGGTGAGTGGGTGAGTGGGTGAGTGGGTGAGTGGGTGAGTGGGTGAGTGGGTGTGTGGGTGTGTAGGTGAGTGGGTGAGTGGGTGAGTGGGTGAGTGGGAGAGTGGGTGAGTTGGTGAGTGGATGAGTGGGTGAGTGGGTGAGTGGGCGAGTGGGTGAGTGGGTGAGTGGGTGAGTGGGTGAGTGGGTGAGTGGGTGAGTGGGTGAGTGTGTGAGTGGGTGAGTGGGTGAGTGGGTGAGTGGGTGAGTGGGTGAGTGGGTGAGTCGGTGAGTGGGTGAGTGGGTGGTTGGGTGAGTGGGTGAGTGGGTGAGTGGGTGAGTGGGTGAGTGGGTGAGTGGGTGAGTGGGTGAGTGGGTGAGTGGGTGAGTGGGTGAGTGGGTGAGTGGGTGAGTGGGTGAGTGGGTGAGTGGGTGAGTGGGTGAGTGGGTGAGTGGGTGAGTGGCTGTGTGGGTGAGACGGTGAGTGGGTGAGTGGGTGAGTGGGTGAGTGGGTGAGTGGGTGAGTTGGTGAGTGGGTGAGTGGGTGATTGGGTGAGTGGGTGACTGGGTGGGTGAGTGAGTGGGTGAGTGGGTGAGTGGGTGAGTGGGTGAGTGGGTGAGTGGGTGAGTGGGTGAGTGGGTGAGTGGGTGAGTGGGTGAGTGGGTGAGTGGGTGAGTGGGTGAGTGAGTGAGTGGGTGAGTGGGTGAGTGGGTGAGTGGGTGGGTGGGTGAGTGGGTGAGTGGGTGAGTGGGTGAGTGGGTGAGTGGGTGAGTGGGTGAGTGGGCGAGTGGGTGAGTGGGTGAGTGGGTGAGTGGGTGAGTGGGTGGAGTGGTGGCGCCGTGGAGTGGTGGAGTGGTGGAGTGTTGGAGTTGGTGAGTGGGAGAGTGGGTGAGTGGGTGAGTGGATGAGTGGGTGAGTGGGTGAGTGGGTGAGTGGGTGAGTGGGTGAGTGGGTGAGTGGGTGAGTGGGTGAGTGGGTGAGTGGCCGAGTGGGTGAGTGGGTGAGTGGGTGAGTGGGTGAGTGGGTGAGTGGGTGAGTGGGTGAGTGGGTGAGTGGGTGAGTGGGTGAGTGGGTGAGTGGGTGAGTGGGTGAGTGGGTGACTGGGTGAGTGGGTGAATGGGTGAGTGGGTGAGTGGGTGAGTGGGTGAGTGGGTGAGTGGGTGAGTGGGTGAGTGGGTGAGTGGCTGTGTGGGTGAGACGGTGAGTGGGTGAGTGGGTGAGTGGGTGAGTGGGTGAGTGGGTGAGTTGGTGAGTGGGTGAGTGGGTGATTGGGTGAGTGGGTGACTGGGTGGGTGGGTGAGTGGGTGAGTGGGTGAGTGGGTGAGTGGGTGAGTGGGTGAGTGGGTGAGTGGGTGAGTGGGTGAGTGGGTGAGTGGGTGAGTGGGTGAGTGGGTGAGTGGGTGAGTGGGTGAGTGGGTGAGTGGGTGAGTGGGTGAGTGGGTGAGTGGGTGAGTGGGTGAGTGGGTGAGTGGGTGAGTGGGTGAGTGGGTGAGTGGGTGAGTGGGTGAGTGGGTGAGTGGGTGAGTGGGTGAGTGGGTGAGTGGGTGAGTGGGTGAGTGGGTGAGTGGGTGAGTGGGTGAGTGGGTGAGTGGGTGAGTGGCTGAGTAGGTGAGTGGGTGAGTGGGTGAGTGGTGCAGTGGGTGAGTGGGTGAGTGGGTGAGTCGGTGAGTGGGTGAGTGGGTGAGTGCGGGTGAGTCCCTGAGTGGGTGAGTGGGTGAATGTGAACGAGTGGGTGAGTGGGTGAGTGGGTGAGTGGGTGAGTGGGTGAGTGGGTGTGTGGGTGAGTGGCTGAGTGGGTGAGTGGGTGAGTGGGTGAGTGGGTGAGTGGGTGAGTGGGTGAGTGGGTGAGTGGTTGAGTGGGTGAGTGGCCGAGTGGGTGAGTGGGTGAGTGGGTGAGTGGGTGAGTGAGTGAGTGGGTGAGTGGGTGAGTGGGTGAGTGGGTGAGTGGGTGAGTGGGTGAGTGGGTGAGTTGGGGAGTCGGTGGGTGGGTGCGTGGGTGAGTGGGTGAGTGGGTGAGTGGGTGAGTAGGTGAGTGGGTGATTGGGTGAGTGGGTGAGTGGGTGAGTGGGTGAGTGGGTGAGTGGGTGAGTGGGTGAGTGGGTGCGTGGGTGAGTGGGTGAGTGGGTGAGTGGGTGAGTGGGTGAGTGGGTGAGTCGGTGAGTGGGTGAGTGGGTGAAATGGGTGAGTTGGCGACTGGGTGACTGGGTGAGTGGGTGAGTGGGTGAGTGGGTGAGTTGGTGAGTGGGTGAGTGGGTGAGTGGGTGAGTGGGTGAGTGGGTGACTGGGTGAGTGGGTGAGTTGGTGAGTGGGTGAAATGGCTGAGTTGGTGACTGGGTGAGTGGGTGAGTGGGTGAGTGGGTGAGTGGGTGAGTGGGTGAGTGGGTGAGTGGGTGAGTGGGTGAGTGGGTGAGTGGGTGAGTGGGTGAGTGGGTGAGTGGGTGAGTGGGTGAGTGGGTGTGTGGGTGTGTAGGTGAGTGGGTGAGTGGGTGAGTGGGTGAGTGGGAGAGTGGGTGAGTTGGTGAGCTGATGAGTGGGTGAGTGGGTGAGTGGGCGAGTGGGTGAGTGGGTGAGTGGGTGAGTGGGTGAGTGGGTGAGTGGGTGAGTGGGTGAGTGTGTGAGTGGGTGAGTGGGTGAGTGGGTGAGTGGGTGAGTGGGTGAGTGGGTGAGTCGGTGAGTGGGTGAGTGGGTGGTTGGGTGATTGGGTGAGTGGGTGAGTGGGTGAGTGGATGAGTGGGTGAGTGGGTGAGTGGGTGAGTGGGTGAGTGGGTGAGTGGGTGAGTGGGTGAGTGGGTGTGTGGGTGAGTGGGTGAGTGGGTGAGTGGGTGAGTGGGTGAGTGGGTGAGTGGGTGAGTGGGTGAGTGGGTGAGTGGGTGAGTGGGTGAGTGAGTGAGTGGGTGAGTGGGTAAGTGGGTGAGTGGGTGAGTGGGTGAGTGGGTGAGTGAGTGAGTGGGTGAGTGGGTGAGTGGGTGAGTGGGTGAGTGGGTGAGTGGGTGAGTGGCTGAGTAGGTGAGTGGGTGAGTGGGTGAGTGGTGCAGTGGGTGAGTGGGTGAGTGGGTGAGTCGGTGAGTGGGTGAGTGGGTGAGTGCGGGTGAGTCCCTGAGTGGGTGAGTGGGTGAATGTGAATGAGTGGGTGAGTGGGTGAGTGGGTGAGTGGGTGAGTGGGTGAGTGGGTGTGTGGGTGAGTGGCTGAGTGGGTGAGTGGGTGAGTGGGTGAGTGGGTGAGTGGGTGAGTGGGTGAGTGGGTGAGTGGTTGAGTGGGTGAGTGGCCGAGTGGGTGAGTGGGTGAGTGGGTGAGTGGGTGAGTGAGTGAGTGGGTGAGTGGGTGAGTGGGTGAGTGGGTGACTGGGTGAGTGGGTGAGTGGGTGAGTTGGGGAGTGGGTGGGTGGGTGCGTGGGTGAGTGGGTGAGTGGGTGAGTGGGTGAGTAGGTGAGTGGGTGATTGGGTGAGTGGGTGAGTGGGTGAGTGGGTGAGTGGGTGAGTGGGTGAGTGGGTGAGTTGGTGCCTGGGTGAGTGGGTGAGTGGGTGAGTGGGTGAGTGGGTGAGTGGGGGAGTCGGTGAGTGGGTGAGTGGGTGAAATGGGTGAGTTGGCGACTGGGTGACTGGGTGAGTGGGTGAGTGGGTGAGTGGGTGAGTTGGTGAGTGGGTGAGTGGGTGAGTGGGTGAGTGGGTGAGTGGGTGACTGGGTGAGTGGGTGAGTCGGTGAGTGGGTGAAATGGGTGAGTGGGTGAGTGGGTGAGTGGGTGAGTGGGTGAGTGGGTGAGTGGGTGAGTGGGTGAGTGGGTGAGTGGGTGAGTGGGTGAGTGGGTGAGTGGGTGAGTGGGTGAGTGGGTGAGTGGGTGAGTGGGTGAGTGGGTGTGTGGGTGTGTAGGTGAGTGGGTGAGTGGGTGAGTGGGTGAGTGGGAGAGTGGGTGAGTTGGTGAGTGGATGAGTGGGTGAGTGGGTGAGTGGGCGAGTGGGTTAGTGGGTGAGTGGGTGAGTGGGTGAGTGGGTGAGTGGGTGAGTGGGTGAGTGTGTGAGTGGGTGAGTGGGTGAGTGGGTGAGTGGTGAGTGGGTGAGTGGGTGAGTCGGTGAGTGGGTGAGTGGGTGGTTGGGTGATTGGGTGAGTGGGTGAGTGGGTGAGTGGATGAGTGGGTGAGTGGGTGAGTGGCTGAGTGGGTGAGTGGGTGAGTGGGTGAGTGGGTGAGTGGGTGTGTGGGTGAGCGGGTGAGTGGGTGAGTGGGTGAGTGGGTGAGTGGGTGAGTGGGTGAGTGGGTGAGTGGGTGAGTGGGTGAGTGGGTGAGTGAGTGAGTGGGTGAGTTGGTGAGTGGGTGAGTGGATGAGTGGGTGAGTGGGTGAGTGAGTGAGTGGGTGAGTGGGTGAGTGGGTGAGTGGGTGAGTGGGTGAGTGGGTGAGTGGGTGAGTGAGTCAGTGGGTGAGTGGGTGAGTGGGTGAGTGGGTGAGTGGGTGAGTGGGTGAGTGGGTGAGTGGGTGAGTTGGTGAGTGGGTGAGCGGGTGAGTGGTCGAGTGGGTGAGTGGGTGAGTGGGTGAGTGGGTGAGTGGGTGAATGGGTGAGTGGGTGGAGTGGGTGAGTGGGTGAGTGGGTGAGTGAGTGAGTGGGTGAGTGGGTGAGTGGGTGAGTGGGTGAGTGGGTGGGTGGGTGAGTGGGCGAGTGGGCGCCTGGGTGAGTGGGTGAGTGGGTGAGTGGGTGAGTGGGTGAGTGGGTGAGTTGGTGAGTGGGTGAGTGGGCGAGTGGGTGAGTGGGTGAGTGTGTGAGTGGGTGAGTGGGTGAGTGGGTGAGTGGGCAATAAAATATTCGGTTGCGCGGTCCAAGAGTTATATATCACTTCCTACCCTCCTGACCATCATCCCTTGCTATACCGGGCATGTGTACACACCAAAGGCGTTTGATGCTTTCCAAATTAAGTTGAAACCAAGGCGATTCCAACTCGATTCTCGAAATTGATATTCCTCGCCGTGAGCTGGAGATATGACCTTTCAAAGTGGTCTCATGAATAACTTTTGTTTCGACTATATCTCCAAGAAAAATGAGGGATATAACAAAAGGAAGGTTGATTCGTGATCGGGGAAAAATGTCGGACCACTCGAGATTCGTCATATCAAGTGCGGCGATGTCGAAGTCGAAAATCCGATTCTGAAAGTCTGAAAAAATCGGATTAAGTTTGCGAGTGTATAATATGAAAATTGCGGACGCAACGAACCCTTTACTGATGAAATCTGACCCTTCATCGGAGTTTCCGCCAAAATATCTGTAAATAACAGTTAACCAATCGGTTACCGCAAAATCGCGAGCCAACTGACAGTCGCCGATACATTGACAATCAGAACGAAAGACTGAAAAATTACGGAACCTTTATGATAAAAAAACCCTGTTGATTCCTGATATTCTGATATATAAATCTCAGCTGGCGGCGCCTCGGTACTGAACATGGCCGCTCATAGCCGGAATGGCCAAACCTATCACACTATCACATCAGGTTAGGTCAGGTGGATGGGAGAGTACGATATCAGCCAATGGCGGCTTGCCGGCACATAGATACACACCCCAAGTGACCCCAAGATGGCCACGGGGGTCCGAACCGGCTTCAGCGGGCCAGCTCCGCCACTTCCCCCTCCTTTCACCCCGCGACCGTCCCGGGTCCCCTCCGCACCGGCGGCACCGCATACCGCCGCGGCGGCGGGGACTCCGAGTCCGAGTCCGTCGGCGTGGGCTCTGGACTGGGGCTGGCTGGCCACGGCGCCCCCTCCGCCTCCCCTGCCCCTCGCTCCTCCCCCCTGCGCCGCTTCCCCCTTTCCTGCCCCGCCTCCTCGTCCTCCTCCCTGGCCCTTTTCCCTGACGGCGACCGCCCCTCCACATCCGTGGAGGGGGTGTCCCCTTCCGGATCCGGGAGGACCCGATGGGCCCCCCGGGCCACCGCCTCCTCCTCCTCCCGCACCCTGCGCTCCCTCGCCGCCACCTCCCTGTCCCTTTCCGCCAGCCTCGCCGCCTCCCCCCTGATCCGCCTCCATGCCCTCTCCTGCATCTCTCCCTCCTGCTCCGGTGGGATAGCCGGCTGTTGGAACGGCACCATTTGGGTACCGTCCCGCCCTCTTCCCTCCTCTTGTGGTCCTCCCTCCCTTTCCGCCCTCTCAACCCTCTCCCACCCTCTCCGAAGGTCCGCCGACGTCATCTGTAGCTCCTCCACTGCCTGTGCTTCCCCTCCCTGCGGCCTGTCGGTCCCTTCCGTCCTCCCCTCCTCAGCCCCGCCCACCTCACCCTTGACCCTGGCCTCCCTCTCCCGCAGGCTCCTCTCTGCCTCCCCTAACCTCTCCCACGCCCTCCTGCGCTCTTCTCCCTTCCCTTCCTGCGCCCCCAACGCTGTCCCAGCGGCCTGCTGGTGCTGCTGCATGTGCGCCTGTGGCTGCATGCCCGGGTACGCCGACAGGGGCGGGTACACCATCCCCATCGCCGGGTATGGCGGCGGCGGGAATGGTGGGACAATTGCTGGGACGGCTGGCGGGACTACACCTCCCCACCATCCCAATCCCTTCCCTGGGACTACCGGCGAGGCCATGTACCGGAGGCCACTGTCCTTCCCCTGCCCCTTGCCTTGTCGCCCCATCGCCCCGCGTCCCTTGCCGCCTAATCCGTGGAGTCCCGCCCTGCCCTGTCCCTTCCCCTGTAGCCCTTGTTGCCTCGCTCCTTTCCCCTGCTTGCCCTTGCCGCCTTCTACCTGTTCGCACCACTGCCCTGCACCGCTGCGCTGCTCTGCTCCGCCTGCCCCCCCCTCATCCCCGTCCTCCCCGGCTCCATCTCCAACTGGTAGATTGTGTCCGGTCCCTGCTCCGGGGGCTGGCGGCGACGGCGCTGGTGCTCCACGTGCGCCAGCGCCTTGTACCGCACCGCCTGCTGGCGGCGCACCTCCCTCTCCTCCTCCGCCCTTACCGCCGCACTGACCCGTGGGGGCGACCTCGGCAGCGACTACCTGAACGAGCGTTTGGGCTGCGGCCACTGTCGCCCCCGTCCACTCCCTGTTCCCCCCTTTCCTGCCAGGTGTCCCTTTGCGTGCACAGCCCCCGACGTCCCTGCCTTCCCTTTCCCTCCCTTGCCCGTCCGCCCTCTCCCTCCGGCGCTTACGCTGCTGTCTCCGCTCCCTGCCGCTCCTGCCTCTAGCTGCCCTCGGCCGCCCTTGCCTTCCTCCTGTCTCCGCCCCTCGGGGAGGATGGACTGCATGGCAGCCGCCGGCACATTGGGCGCCGACGGCTGTCCTGGGCCTCCCTCCACTGCCATCCTCCCTGCCCCCTCCCCCTCATCCTCCGACACCTCGAGGATGTCGGCAACTACCGACTCCCTCTGACTCCTCCACTCCCTCCTCCTCATATCCATGCCCGCCCTCACATCTACGATGTTGAACGGGTCCGCCCGTGGCCCTTCCGCCGCCCTTTGCCCCTGCCCCTCCCCTTGCCCCTCAGCCCCTGCCGCCACCCCCTCTGCCCTGGCCCTCCCTGCCTCCGCCTGTCCTCTCTTGTCCCCTCCCTCTGCCTTCCCCACCACGGCTCCTTCCCCCCTCTGCCGCCCTGTCGCCCCAGGCCCTTCCCTCCTGACCGTCTCCGGGCTCTCCGGAGACGAGGGCGACGACACGTCCGCAGACGTCGCCGAGGACGCCGGCGAGGGGTGCTGCGGGGCTGTGCCCGCCTGCATGCAAGCCACCTCTGCCCTCATTGCCGGTGGCTGGCTGGGCTGCGGGTCAGGCTTGCGGGACATTTGACTGCACATGGGATCGCGCCTGAGCCCTGCGCCCTGTTGCCGCTTCCCCCACCACCCACGCCCTTTACCCCCGCTGTTCGCGCGCACTACGTGTGTGGAGCTCTCGGTACACCTGCGGCTCCTCTTCCACATCTTCTCCCCCGCGATCTGAGGACTTCGCCTCGTGGCCATCGGCCTCGTTCTGGTCTGCACTGTCGTCGTCCTCGTCCCCGCTTCGCTTTCCCCTCGTCATATCACCCCATTCCGCTCCCCCCTGGCCTGCTTCTTGCTCCGCCCTATGACTCCGTGTGTCCAGTCCCGGACGCTCCAGTCCATGCGACGGGCGCCTCTGCTGCCCCTTTCCCTCCGGTCCCCTTACAAACGTACCCCTGCGCGGTGAAATCATACACCCGTCCTGCCCTCATATCTGCCAGATTCTCCTTCGTCTGCGTGCCATCAGGCGGTTCCTCTGCTCTTCTCCCTCTCTGTCCTCCATTCCCGTCTCTCCCCCTGACGGCCTTGGCCGCCAATCTGGCCGACTCCATACTTCCATCTCCGTGATTTTTGGGTTGTACCTGATCAACGCCATCTCCACCCGTTTGGTGACTGGATCACGCATGTCTTCCGCCCGCGCCTCCAACTGCGTCTCTCTGCACGCGATGCGCTCCTGGAGATGTTCCACCATACGCCTCAACAGCCTGTGTGCCATGGCCTCCGGTGCCACTGTATGCTCCTGGAGTGCCTGCGACAGCGGTTTCACTATCACCATGTGCCATAGTCCCTTGCGGTAACCTTCCTTCCCAAGCTCTCTCTCCACCGCGCTTCTGCCTCTCGCACCCTTCTTGAGCAACGGGACGTCCTGATCCCAACACCGTGCTAATGATCGCTCCTCCCCACACGTCCTTCAGAGAAGCTAACTATGCTGCGGCCCTTTTCAGCTCCTTTTCGGAGGTCAAACACTACCAATCAGGACCCCGCATTCACTACGAATTTGTAACAATCGTGAAAGTGCCATCATCGCAGACAACTCTATCGTTGATTTCTTCTCTTTCAAATACTATGACGCCGACCCTGACATCCGTGCAAACATCATTGCCACACACTCCAAAGGAAAACAAAAATCTGACCAAATTCTTTTCACTATTGGTACCGTTCTTGGAGCCTCCAAACAATTGGAAAAGTTTCAGAAAGACCCCCTTCTAAAAATGCGCTATGACTGAACCAAATTTCATGCATCAACCCCCCAACCAAAAATTTCTTCCTCTGTTCAGCCGCACATGCGTATCCAATCCGTTGCGCACCTCGCCGCACCACGCGTGGCATCCAGTCTCTCTACCAGTTCAAGACAAGCCAACAGCTTTGTGGTCTCCCAACGCCTTGAAACCCCCCGTCCCAGGTGAATTCTCTGAGCACATTTTGTGGACCTGCCTGACTACGTGGGATACCCACAAACTTGCGAAAGTATCAATCCATACCCTACCGAAGACAACCCGTTGGAACAATTTGGGTGAATACAAACACCAGTACCAAGTGCCAATTATTCGCTGCTGCCCATGTTCAAGTATGCTGGTGAATCTATTTTCAGCTGTTCAACTACTGAAGCGGTAGGGTGGGGGCCCGCCGCGTTGGCCCTTGAAGACCCTGAAAATGCAACAGAGCACAAAAATCAGGCTTCAACCATGACTCCGGTCAGCGGTGTTATCTTCTCGATTTCGATCGCTTTGGGAGTCCATTTGACCACTTTTTATACAAATCTTTCCAGGATTTTTGCCGCATGGCAGGATTAGTCCTGGCTACATGGTCTCTGGAAAGGCGCAGAAGAAAAATTGATTAAATTATTGCGAAAATCTATAAAATTAACTATAAAAATCGCTATTTCCCAATCTGGGATTACGCCTCTGCTGAGGTCATTTTTGCGCCTGCGGAGACTTCTGCGGTCGCGCTGGGGAGACCCACCCGCTACCGCATCACTACTACCACATCGCCTCCTGGATCTACCGCATCGGAATCAACCTCTCCTTTTACAACAAGAAAAGCCAACGGATTCACGGTATTTTGCTCTATGCATCGATGGGATCGGGCACTATTTATGCAAACTGGTCCAGACTTTCGCCTCATTGAAGAGTCCTAAAGGAGTCCCAGAACAAGCAACAGAACCCTGGTGGAAGCCCCAGCCTGGACTTCATTCAAATGCCGCCTACACCATGGTACATGCTCCTTTCCTTTGTTATGGTACCAATGCAAGCAAGTCGCAGGTCTCGCCTAAACGAAGATGCTATACTGTTTCCAACCAGAACCTGAAAGCCTCCTGCTCTCGTGGTATTCCCAGGCCAAAGGCCTCTACGCCACTCTGGACCATATTCCATGGCAGTCCGATCCATGGAATCAGCTCACGCCCGTTGTCCTCAAATCCAGCTTGTTTTGGTTTCAGCCGCCGCCTGAAAAATTGGTCTCCTGCCAGCGCCAACACACAGCTATCCAGTCTGTCACAGGGCAATCGAAATACTCTCTGCTCAGAAACACCTTCTCACAACCATCCTCCCCACACACCCACGTCAACCCCCCCCCCCCAGCTCAGACATGAAAAATGTGTAACCCACCCTCAACACGTCCCTCCCTCTCCAATATTCCAACTTTAAAAACGAAACAACACCTCGCTCAGCCACCGCCTCCTCAAAACACTGTCATCACCAAAACACATCTCAAACTTACAACTCACAACATACAAAAACAAAAGGACACAACAGACGCCATCATTGCGCAACACCTTCAGACACACACTGACATACTCTGCCTTCAAGAAGTCCTGGAAAAGCCCGGTCCACCACCCCACCTGGGCCTCACTACTTTTTACTGTGGCGCCACCACCAACAGCAATCCTTGTCCCATCCTACATCAGCCCTTTCACAAAACTCATTTCCCAAACACACTCGGAAGGTACCATCACTGCCATCCAAATCTCTCTCCCTGGATACCCTAGGTTTGCACTCATCTGCCTTTACAAGACATACCACGCCGCTCTCACACAAAAAATGTAACGCATCCTCGGCTCACTGTTAAACAAATTCCCCCTTCACATCATACTAGGTGACTTTAACTCCCACACCCAACCTCACCTCGACACCCAAAGCATCAAACACATTAAACAATGGCCTTGGCTCCAAGACCAACTTCTTCCCGAAAAGATCGTTGATGCCTCGCTCATGGAGCTCTATCGCAAAGAGAACCCAGACCCAACCCATTTCACACGGTACGCCTCAAACCGCTTGCTCAATCAATCACGCATTGACCTCATCCTCACTTCACAGTCTTTCCACACCTCATTTCAACCTTTGAAAACCCACATCCACACCAACAATTTCTCCTCCGATCATCATCCTGTCTCCATCTATATCACTCTTGCCACCAACCCAATAAACATACATCACACCCCAAAACCCTCCATTCGGTTCAAATCACTTAACCAAGAGCAACGGAAACAGTTTTCTGACCTCCTCTCCTTGATTGACGCATGGTGCAAACAACACAGCGACATTCCCCGCGACACTGACCCAGACACTCTCTCCACTACGTTGAACTCCCTCCCCTCCTCCATCACTGAAGCCTACAGATCTGTCACGCACACACAACACTCCAACAAACCCACATCCTTGGAAAAATTCTTTTCCACCGACATCAACTCCATCGACTTAAGCAAACCCATCACAACTCACACAACACAAAAACTGCAGAAAAAACTTAACACCTGGCGTGACAAGCTAAACCAGAAAAGAACTAAATACATGCACCACTGTCTTATGAAGGGATACAACTTTAAACGAGCCATCAGCAACCTCACCACTCCCCAGAGCCAGACTCCCATCACTTTGAAAGACGACAAAGGCAACATCATCACAGACCCCACCCTCCTATGCCGAACAATGAGAGAAACATTTGCCACCCTTCGGGGACCGAAGGACTTCAACATCGACCCAAACCATATTGACGAACTAATGGCAAACTCCCCCTCCATTCCCGCAGACCACCAAAGTCCTTCTGTCACCAAGGACTTCTTCGACAACATCCTTGCCTCGGCAAACCCCGACACAGCACCAGGCCTAGACGAGACCAACTTGATCCTCTTCTACATCTCCCCACCTCACATCAAACACTTCCTTTTCTCAGCTTGCACCTAGTTCCTTCACAACCCCATACCAAACCAATGGCTTCGCGCCAAAGTCATCCCTCTCTTCAAGAAAAGGGACCCTCAAATTCCCTCCAACTACAGACCCATCTCACTACTTACTTCAATATACAAGGTCCTAGCTTCCTACGCCACTCACGTCATTACTTTTCTCACCCTTGAACCCTCTTTTTTATCCTCTTCACAATTTGGGGGGCTACCAAACAACCGCTGCACCAACCGCATTTTCCTCATGATCTCCAACCTTTCTACCGACCCCGACCTATACCACCTTTATCTCGACCTGAACAAAGCCTTCAACTCCGTCCCTCATCAGGCCCTCTTCCAAATTCTACGCAACTACAACTTTCCCCCCTTTATCATTCATCATCTCCGTCAACAACCACAGCCTCCACGAGGCAATGAGCACCCGCGGACTCAGACAAGGATGTCCCCTCTCTCCAATCCTGTTTTGCCTCTTCATCGACCCCATCATTCGCCATTTACTCACTCTCCTCCGCCCAAAGCAACAACACCTATACGCTTTCATAGATGATCTCGCTCTTCAATCCTCCGACCCCAAAATCCTCCACACAATCCTTAACTTCCTAATCCACACCGGACCCAAATACGGACTACTCTTCAATCAAGAAAAATCTGAACTTCACGCACTTAACAACACCCCACACGTTACCATCCGCATCTCTGCACACAAACATTTCTCCACATATGACAAATCAAGTAACCCCCGCACACACTACAAATACCTAGGCACATACTTCTTTAACAAAACCGAAAACAAACACATGCATTCTCTCCTCACTAACACTATTTCTTCTTTCTTCCACGACCTTGCTCCTCTCCCACTCTCCTACACCGAGCTTATTAAACTCGGCAATTCACAACTCATTCCCTCTCTCACCTAACGCCTAATTTACAATTCACTCCCAGAAAATCTACTCAACTCCCTCGACAGCGCTATATGGTCTTACATTTCAAAACAAGGCCATCTATGCAAACTCACTCCAACAAAAACCAAATATGGGAACCGCGCTCACTTTCAGCTGGGCATAACCTCCCTCAAATTGAAAGTTCATCAGCAAAAAGTCAACCATATAACCCGGTACCTCCTCAAAGAAGGACCTAAACCAACCAATGAAGCTTTCCTCTACAATCTGTCTCAGCAAACCCCATCTCCAAACCTTCTCCAATCATTCTCTGTCGACTCAGCAAACTTCATCCACATATCTCTGCACAACGTCCCAAACTCAAACCCAGCCCCACTCACCACCATCCCTCTCTACACCACCGTCCAAGTTCAGTTTGAATGCTTCCTCTCAACCACAACTCCAACTTCCTACTCCTATACCCGCACAAAGACTCAGCCCACACCCAGCCAACAATGGGCAACAGGTACCATCATCAAACAAAACCCCACATCCACAGACGTAGACTTCGGAAACGCCATCATTGCCCTGAAATCACACCACCGGTTTAAAGTCCCCTCACATAAAACCCTCGACCCATCCCCTTTCTCCACCATCCCAATCCCCAGCACACATTCTACCCCCTTCCCCTACCCCTTCAGTTCGACGCGCTCCACCAGAACATACATCCAGTTTGATCTCAGAGATGTTATTCCTCTACCCCCCAGTGGCACTCTCGACTATTGGGGCTGTCACGACTTCATCGAAGCTATTCAACATCACCCCACCGCCACCATCATTTACACTGATGGTTCCAACAACCCTGCCAAACCTCTATTACCATCCGGCTCTGCCGCAATTATCACCACTCCCTCCACAAGGCTAGCCATAACTTCCACGTGCCCCATTAAAGGCTCCTACCCCGCAGAAATCTACAGCGTTCTCATGCTCACAACCTTTCCTCTACACTCATTACCTCAACCCATCATCATCCCAATCGACAACCTCTCAACCTGCAGTACCTTAAACTACATCATGTCACACTCTTCCCTTTGTCCTCCTCAATGGATCCTTTCCCTTTTTGTTACTACTTGATATGGTCCTCACTCAACCAATCTAAACTTGCTCCACTCTTCGTTTGGTGCAAAGGACACGTCGACATCCTGGGGAACGAAATCGCTGACTTTATCGCAAACTGGCTTCCTCACAATCAATACCAACACTCCAACAACTACCTCCCGTCAGTCACTTCCCCCATCCTTACCATCGGTTTCAGCATATTTCCCGGAAATATTTCCTACACAAAATTGACCACTCAACTCCCTCAACATCATCATAACAACATCCATCTCTCACTCAGCAAGGACTACTTCCTACACTCTTCATGGTTCTGCGTGTTTTCTTTTAAATTGCTGAACGGCCTTTTCTCTTGTAAAGGCTACAAACCTCACTTCATCCTCAATGATTTTTAATCCCCGATGTGCTCCCTCATTCACCCTTTGGACCCCCTGTCAACTCTCTCATACTGCACCTCCACAATTCACCTTCGCGAACTCTTCAACAACACATGGCCACTACCCTTCCGCCACACCGTAACAAACTGGATCCCCACTGCTCCAAGGGGAGAAGTCCGCAATTATCTCAAAACCCTTGTCCCCAACTCTCTCAGCAACCTTCTCCGAACCCCACACAGAAACACCACTTATGCTCACCATAGAAACTCACTCACCAAAGCCCTCCAACATCGTCGCAAACCCCTCTCCAAACCCTTGGATTCTATCAGAGACTGGTTCATTACAAACCCTCTGAACCTTGATCACCTCGAGCCTCACGCCCCTGACAACCCCTGGTTTACACCAATGTCTGACCTCAGCACCTCCTCCAGCGCTCCTACAAAACTTACTTATCCAAAGAAACAACCACACAACAAACCCACCAACAAACACCCCTACCAAACTCGCTCCTCTCACAAAACAAAACCTTCATCAAAATTCCACCGCTTGAACCTCCCATCCCACAACTTGCCCAACACAACGTCTTCTCCCTCAACTTCATCTCCATATTCCAATTGCACCACTTCTCGCCACCACCCTCCAAAACTTCTCGACTCTGCTCCAAACAGACGCGGGCTGAACCCCCCTCAGCAAGATGCATGAAAGCCCCCCCCCCCCCCCATAAACCATAGATCCCACCTGCCCCCCATATTCCCATAACCACAGCTCCCCCCCCCCCCTCATATCACGCTCGCCAATTCAGTTCTGTTTCATTTCGTGGTGCCAGCATACCCAGGTTTATATGTCTGCTCATCCGTGTACTCTGTTCTCCTGGGATGATACATCTGTCACGGAGCTCAGGTTCTTTTTCAGTCCTACAGACCACTGGATCTTCCTGACGATCCAGACAAACAGGCACCCCATTTTCACTGGAACCTGCAAACCCAGGCCCTGATTTATTTTCCATTATTTTGTCTTTCTGCAGATGACCCTGTTTCCCAGTTTCAAGCCCTTGTACCCTGTTTATATGTCTGCTTACCTGTGGACTCTGTCTCCCTGGGATGATCCATCTGTCACAGAGCTCAGGTTCTTTTTCAGTCTTACAGACCACTGCATTTTTCTGACGATCCAGAAGTGTTACTCCAACAGGACTCTGGTCATGCCCTATCTCTTTTAGTTTCATCACGTGTTTCAAACTGCTTCCTCTCCTGTTGGTAGCCCAGCAATATTTGATTGCCATTTGTCACTCTCCCTAGGCTATTGGTGCCTCACTTGGCAGTGCTTTGCACCCAGGGAAATTTACAGTGGCATGATCTATTTGTACGGGTTCCATTTTCGCGGCTGTCCTTCGAGGAACCTCGCATTGTGAGCAGCTTGTGATGATGTTTTGGGCGGGAAACCGCCATGTCTCAAATAAGCGGGACGTCCTGATCCCGAACCAGTTGTTCCTCGAGCCCCTTATACTGTTCACACCGCATGAAGTGCTCGTATGTTTCTTGCCCTTGGCCACAGTGGCATCTCATGTAGTCCTCCGGGAGGTCCATACCCTTATGTCTGTCCCACCTCATGATTGTTTCCCGCACCCGCACCTGCCCCGTGATTGCCTGCAGCCTTCTGGTCTGCAGCCTTTTGGGCAGCGATTCTGGCCTCAGCACATTGGGGTAGTGGACCCGCTGTCCCACCTTGCCCTCCAAGTACTCGTTCAGCTCTACCACCTCCGGCCCCCCTCGTACTTGAGCTAGCATGTGCACCGGCTGTGGATACACCCTTAGCTCCTGCTTGCCTCTGTCCTCCTCCACCACCCACCTGGCCTTCTCCTCTTCCCCGACCCTTGGAGGTATATGCACCAAGTGGAGGTGCTCCTTTCTCTCTGGCACCCTCCACTCTGGTTCCTGCTCCTTATCCACTGCTTGCGCCGCCCCACCCGCCTCATGATTCCCCCCTCCCGCTCTGTGTGACTCCTGTTTCACCAGGTGTATGACCAGGGGCACTTTCTTCATCTCCAGCCCGTGCCATATCACGTACACCTGTGACGCCAGTCCCGTGCCCAGGGCCTCATGCAGTGGCCTGCTGGCCAGTCTCCTGAGGGACGCCATGTCCGCCTCCGCGTCCACCACCATCCACACTTGCGGTACGTCCTCCCCTATCTCCCCAACCACGTCCGCCACCGCCTGCACCTCTCCATGGGACGCTGCTCCGTACACCATCTTTTCCACCACACTCTCCGTCACCTGTCCCACCCCCTTGACCCTTACCGCCGCTGCCCCCGCCATGGGCGGCTGTCCTTCCACCCCAAAGGGGATGAGATGTGAGACTAATGGCAGCTAGGTAGACAGGAGTATGGGTGATACCTCGGCTTGTTGTCTGCAACATGTGTTTCACAAAATGATGCATCATGTGTATGTGTGTTCAAGCATTCCCGATTGTAGATAAAGAGTGCATATCATTCCTTGGGTCACGATTATGATGAGTTTCCATGGAGGTTGAATTGGTGTATTCCTTGGTGAAATCCCATGATCTTCACTCTCCATGTGTGTGCATATAAGTTAGCATGTGACGATAAGTTGCCTTTCCTTTGCCTTCAACGTGCACTATGATGTTACATGTTTCCATGTGTCATACAACCAAGTTTGAAGATGGGGTTGACATTCTTTTGACCATTGCAAGTATATGGGTCAAGGTTGCACTATACCATTCCCATGCTTCCTAAATCTCTCATGGGATAGTATAGAGTTCATGGTATAACATGGTTGTGGTTGCCTATGGCATGATTGTTGCACTGAACGGCGCCTTTTGTGGCTGGCCAGGCGGGGTTGCCTATGGCATGATGGCATGATGAGAAAGGAAAGGAGGGAGGGTTAGAACTCTTCCATAATTTGTGCATATTCCGTAGTACAGACACACTCTCCCTCTTGGGGCTATGAGAGGAAAGGTGAAGAAATTGATGTTGGTTTGAATCCATGGTATTCATTTTGATCTTCAGGAAGACATTCCCAAATGTCTTTGGTTATGTTGAGACCACTCATATCGCCTTGCTCATGCCAACCTTCCTACCTCTCTCGTCCCAAATGCCATAGGTCCATCCCGCGCGCCCACTTGGTCCCTAGTTTCGCCATACACGCAACACCACACACATAGCGTGCACACCAGTGAACAGGAGCCAGGTGGCCCAGGACACCGTACACGCAACACCACACACAGAGCGTGCACACCGGTGAACAGGAGCCAAGAGGCCCAGGACGCCGTACACGCAACACCACACACAGAGCGTGCACACCGGTGAACAGGAGCCAGGAGGCCGAGGACACCGTACACGCAACACCACACACAGAGCGTGCACACCGGTGAACAGGAGCCAGGAGGCCCAGGACACCGTACACGCAACACCACACACAGAGCGTGCACACCGGTGAACAGGAGCCGGAAGCCCAGGACGCCGTACACGCAACACCACACACAGAGCGTGCACACCGGTGAACAGGAGTCTGGAGGCTGGGGGCACCGTTTACACAACACCGCACACAGAGCGTGCACACCGGTGAACAGGAGCCAGGAGGCCCAGGACACCGTACACGCAACACCACACACAGAGCCTGCACACCAGTAAACAGGAGCCAGGAGGCCCAGGACGCAGTACACGCAACACCACACACAGAGCGTGCACACCGGTGAACAGGAGCCAGGAGGCCCAGGACACCGTACACGCAACACCACACACATAGGGTGCACACCGGTGAACAGGAGCCAGGAGGCCCAGGACGCCGTACACGCAACACCACACACAGAGCGTGCACACCGGTGAACAGGAGCCAGGGGGCCCAGGAAACCGTACACGCAACACCACACACAGAGCGTGCACACCGGTGAACACGAGCCAGGAGGCCCAGGACGCCGTACACGCAACACCACACACAGAGCGTGCAAACCGGTGAACAGGAGCCAGGAGGCCCAGGACACCGTACACGCAACACCACGCACAGAGCGTGCACACCGGTGAACAGGAGCCAGGAGGCCCAGGACACCGTACACGCAACACCACACACAGAGCGTGCACACCGGTGAACAGGAGCCAGGAGGCTCAGGAAGCCGTACACGCAACACCACACAAAGAGCGTGCACACCGGTGAACAGGAGCCAGGAGGCCCAGGACACCGTACACACAACACCGCACACAGAGCGTGCACACCGGTGAACAGGAGCCAGGAGGCCCAGGACACCGTACACGCAACACCACACACAGAGCCTGCACACCAGTAAACAGGAGCCAGGAGGCCCAGGACGCAGTACACGCAACACCACACACAGAGCGTGCACACGGGTGAACAGGAGCCAGGAGGCCCAGGACACCGTACACGCAACACCACACACATAGGGTGCACACCGGTGAACAGGAGCCAGGAGGCCCAGGACGCCGTACACGCAACACCACACACAGAGCGTGCACACCGGTGAACAGGAGCCAGGGGGCCCAGGAAACCGTACACGCAACACCACACACAGAGCGTGCACACGGGTGAACACGAGCCAGGAGGCCCAGGACGCCGTACACGCAACACCACACACAGAGCGTGCAAACCGGTGAACAGGAGCCAGGAGGCCCAGGACACCGTACACGCAACACCACGCACAGAGCGTGCACACCGGTGAACAGGAGCCAGGAGGCCCAGGACACCGTACACGCAACACCACACACAGAGCGTGCACACCGGTGAACAGGAGCCAGGAGGCTCAGGAAGCCGTACACGCAACACCACACACAGAGCGTGCACACCGGTGAACAGGAGCCAGGAGGCCCAGGACACCGTACACACAACACCACACACAGAGCGTGCACACCGGTGAACAGGAGCCAGGAGGCCCAGGACACCGTACACGCACCACCACACACAGAGCGTACACACCGGTGAACAGGAGCCAGGGGGCCCAGGACACCGTACACACAACACCACACATAGAGCGTGCACACCGGTGAATAGGAGCCAAGCGGCCCAGGACACCGAACACGCAACACCACACACAGGACATGCACACCGCTGAACAGGAGCGGGGAGGCCTAGGACACCGTACACGCGGCACGGCACACCACACGAGCAACCCGCCCCCAAAATGAACCCAGCCAACCCCGACCTGCAGGAAATAAACACCATGTCAGACCGTCAAGACCAATCGTCCAGCCAAAGCCAACCCAGCGGGTACGGAGAGGGTAGGCAGGCAGGGCAGGCCGGCGAAAAGGGACAGAGGGACAAGGCGGGAAAGGCGAGGGGAGAGGAACCAAACCCCCCCCCCCAACGTACACACACCCCACTGCCGCGCACCCGGCCGCAGCCGGGCGCCAACAGGGCCCGCCATGGAGCCAAACGGGCCCGCCAGAGAGAGGGTGTGTCCCCGCGCCTGCGCAACAGCACGCCCGGGCAAGGAGCGCGCGCCACATGCAGGCCAAGCAGGGCACACCCGCAGCACCGCACGCCAGCACGCACCACGGCACAAAACACGACACCACCACGGCAAACACCCACGCCCGACGACGAACGAGCCGCCAAGAACAAGTCCAAGCCCCGCAGTCCCCACAGCGCAACAGCCGCCGTCCGGATGGACGTGTGTGCGCCCGGCAGGGTACCCAACCCCTGCCGGCTACGAAACAGCCGCCGTCCAGACGGACGTGTGTGCGCCCGGCAGTGAACCCAGCCCCTGCCGGATACGAACCAGCCGCCGTCCGGATGGACGTGTGCGCGCCCGGCAGTGAACCCAGCCCCTGCCGGCTACGAAACAGCCGCCGTCCGGATGGACGTGTGTGCGCCCGGCAGTGAACCCAGCCCCTGCCGGCTACGAAACAGCCGCCGTCCCGACGGACGTGTGCGCGCCCGGCAGTGAATCCAGCCCCTGCCGGCTACGAAACAGCCGCCGTCCGGAGGGACGTGTGTGCGCCCGGCAGTGAACCCAGCCCCTGCCGGCTACGGAACAGCCGCCGTCCGTAGGGACGCGTGAGCACCCGGCGGGCACGCACTGCCTGCCGGACGAACTACCGGACCACCGGGCCTGCGCCAGCCGGAGGGGTGAGTGCTCAGTTATCGCAAACTACACGCCCAACGGTACCACACCCAACACCACCCGCAACGACACACCATCACCACCACCATACACGCCCACCCGCCACCACATACCCAAGACCCATCATCAGGGCCGCCTACCGACATCACAACCACCAAGCAGTGCAGCCACAACCACCACCACCACCAAGCCCACACCGTCCCGACCACACCAGCCACCAGCCGGCCACACACGTCAGAGAACCCACCATCACGCCCGACCACACCGCGCAGGCGACGCACCCACATCCAGCACCCAACCCCAAGCACCCACACCGGCACCATCCACGCAGAGCATGGACCAGCCACGCACCATCAGACAACACAAGCTGCCCAGCAAGTACACGTCCACGCGCACACCCGCACCCAACCACGCCCACCAAGCGCCCAGCGCACCGACCCCCACCACCACCGCCACACACAACGGCACAAACCGCACACAGGCAGCCATCCAACGCTGGCACGGACTCCACGGGCAGAAAGGCGGACAAACCGTCGCCATCAACACACCCGCACCAACAAGCGCACCTAAGATACCCGGCACAGGCCACACACACCAAGCGCCACACCACCAGCCGCACCCACCTCCGGCTGACCACCCACACCGAAGAACCCAACATCGCGCCCGGCCGCACTACCGCCCTTTCCTCTTCGCCAGCCTCTCACCGGCGGCACCGCCACACAAAGCACCACCAACAACACCCCCCCCCCCGACAGCACTCACGACGCTGTCGCCAGGGACATCACCATCCACCCGGCACCACACCTGCAACACCCCCACGCTCAACACCACCCACAGCACCCACACCAGAAACCGCCAACATCGCCGTCCCACCCTTATCACCTGCAGCACCGTCACAATCGACGTCGCCAGCGGCACCACCAACACGCCGGACCACACCGCGCGGAGGACACGCCCACAACCAGCACCCAAACCCAAACACCCACACCGACACCACCCACGCCGACCAGACCCCACACCATCCACGCAAAGCACACGCCGGCCACGCTCCACCAGACAACACAAAACGCCACACGCACGGCAACAGCGCACCCGCCGCCCACAGACCCCCCGCAACCCGCACCAGGTACACACCAACACGCGCACCCGCGCCCAACCACGCCCACCAAGCGCCCGGCGCATCGACCCCCACCGCCACCACCATACGCACAGGCAACAGCCCAACGCCGGCACCAACTCCACGGGCAGACAGGCAGACAAACCACCTTGTCGGCATCACCAACAACACCATCACCCGATCCACAACCTGCGGCACCAACGCCACCATTGCCCGTTGCACCAACGGCAACCCCCCTCCAGCCCCCCACCACCAGTTCCCAACGCGTCACCTACGGCACACACCGGCCTCACCGTCACCCGGTGCATCGCCTGCGTCACTCTCACCATCGGCACCACCGACGACACCACCGCCCAGAGCACCCCCAGCACCACCCTACGCAAGGACAGTACCAGCGGCGCCACCAGCGGGCACACCACCTGCAACACCCACATCAACATCGCCACCACCCATGACATCACCCGCAGCGCCCTCACCATCGACGTCACCTGCAGCACCCTCACCGCCGACATCACCAGTTACGCCACCACCCACTGCACCACCTACAGCGACCACCGGAGCCGCAGGCCCCCCCCAGCGCCCGCCCCGTCACCTATGACACCATCAGCGTTACCGACCGCGTCGCCGCCCGGCGCATCACCTGAATCACCCACGTCAACAACTCCAACCCGTTTCGACGCCTACAGCACCCCCCCCGTAGGCGTCACCAGCATCTCCTCCACCCATTGCATTGCCCACAGTGCCCCAGCCCAACCCACCGCGCCTTCGGCGCACACATGCCCGACACCCACACAAACCAGCCACGCCCACACTGCCCACCACCCCATCAGCCCACGCCATGAACACACCCACACGCACGCCCGCGCCAGGCCACGCCACCCAGGCACTACCCAGGAGCCGCGACCAGCCACGCAAGCGCCACGCCACCACTGCTGCCAACCACCCGCCGTCAGCATTCCCCGGACCGGCGCCCTGGAAACCGGAAGCCTGGGGGCCGGCGCACACACAGGGAACCCAGAGCGCGACAGCCACCCGACCCCCGTCCCCCACAACACCCGGGCCCACACCAGCACCGGCACCGGCACACACCCACACCCACGCACAGCACCAAAACGCCGCACCCCAGCGACCCCTGCCCCAAAAAAAAAAAAAAAAACAAAGCAAAACGAGCCGGCGAAAAGAGAGGAGCAAGAGAAAGACAGAGGAAGAGGCCGCGGGGAGAGCAGAAGGACACGTAACACAACACACCGAGCCGGCACACCGGTGAACAGGAGCCAAGTGGCCCGGGACACCGCACATGCACAACAACACACCGAGCGGGCACACCGGTGAACAGGAGCCAAGTGGCCCAGTACATCGCACACGCAACACAACACACCGAGCGGACACACCGGTGAACAGGAGCCAAGTGGCCCAGGAAACCGCACACGCAAAGCAACACACCGAGCGGGCAGACCGGTGAACAGGAGCCAAGTGGCCCGGGACACCACACACGCCACACAACACACCCAGCGGGCGCACCGGTGAACGGGAGCCAAGTGGCCCAGGACACCGCACACGCAACAGAACACACCGAGCGAGCACACCGTAGACAGGAGCCAAGTGGCCCAGGACACCGCAGACGCAACACAACAAACCGCGCGGGCACACCGGTGAACAGGAGCCAAGCGGCCCAGGACACTGCACACACGTAGGGCGGCCGAGGGACAGGAAAGAACCAACACCCCATGGGTCAGACGCACTGGGGCGACCCAGCCGACCCACCGGGCCAGTGGCAGGAGCGGTACTCCAAGGCCACTGGTCCGAGCCCGGCCAGGCTGCATCAGGGACCATGGCAAACGTCACCCGGAGCCATGGAAGCAACCGGTGACAGGCGAGCCGGTACACAGTCTAGGAGTGGGTCGCCTGCCAAGCAGAGTGGCCCCGCAACTCAAGCCACAAGGGTGAGGCGGTCGTACCGTAGACTAGCAGGAGCAATACCCCTTGTGGTGAGAGATACTCCACACGGCTGGGCAGCCCCCAGAGCTGCCGCCCAAAGGAGGGGGCATGTGGCCCTACCCATGGACAAATGTGGGGACACCCTCCCACCTGGGACACATGGACCGGGTGGCCGCGACAATGCCTTCCCAAGCACATGCGGGAGCGGCTCAAGAGGCACATGACATAGGGCAGTGGGAGGAACAGGACGTCCCCTTGGTAAGACCTTCTTCCTGCAATGTCAAAGGAGGCATCCCGAGCACCCGAAGATACCTACCCACCTACCTGATCCCCAACCAGTTGGTCCCCGAACCCCTTATACTGTTCACACCGCATGAAGTGCTCGTATGTTTCTTGCCCTTGGCCACAGTGGCATCTCATGTAGTCCTCCGGGAGGTCCATACCCTTATGTCTGTCCCACCTCATGATTGTTTCCCGCACCCGCACCTGCCCCGGGATTGCCTGCAGCCTTCTGGTCTGCAGCCTTTTGGGCAGCGATTCTGGCCTCAGCACATTGGGGTAGTGGACCCGCTGTCCCACCTTGCCCTCGAAGTACTCGTTCAGCTCTACCACCTCCGGCCCCCCTCGTACTTGAGCTAGCATGTGCATCGGCTGTGGATACACCCTTAGCTCCTGCTTGCCTCTGTCCTCCTCCACCACCCACCTGGCCTTCTCCTCTTCCCCGACCCTTGGAGGTATATGCACCAAGTGGAGGTGCTCCTTTCTCTCTGGCACCCTCCACACTGGTTCCTGCTCCTTATCGACTGCTTGCGCCGCCCCACCCGCCTCATGATTCCCCACTCCTGCTCTGTGTGACTCCTGTTTCACCAGGTGTATGACCAGGGGCACTTTCTTCATCTCCAGCCCGTGCCATATCGCGTACACCTGTGACGCCAGTCCCGTGCCCAGGGCCTCATGCAGTGGCCTGCTGGCCAGTCTCCTGAGGGACGCCATGTCCGCCTCCGCGTCCACCACCATCAACACTTGCGGTACGTCCTCCCCTATCTCCCCAAGCACGTCCGCCACCGCCTGCACCTCTGCATGGGACGCTGCTCCGTACACCATCTTTTCCACCACACTCTCCGTCACCTGTCCCACCCCCTTGACCCTTACCGCCGCTGCCCCCGCCATGGGCGGCTGTCCTTCCACTCCAAAGGGGATGAGATGTGAGACTAATGGCAGCTAGGTAGACAGGAGTATGGGTGATACCTCGGCTTGTTGTCTGCAACATGTGTTTGACAAAATGATGCATCATGTGTATGTGTGTTCAAGCTTTCCCGATTGTAGATAAAGAGTGCATATCATTCCTTGGGTCACGATTATGATGAGTTTCCATGGAGGTTGAATTGGTGTATTCCTTGGTGAAATCCCATGATCTTCACTCTCCATGTGTGTGCATATAAGTTAGCATGTGACGATAAGTTGCCTTTCCTTTGCCTTCAACGTGCACTATGGTGTTACATGTTTCCATGTGTCATAAAACCAAGTTTGAAGATGGGGTTGACATTCTTTTGACCATTGCAAGTATATGGGTCAAGGTTGCACTATACAATTCCCATGCTTCCTAAATCTCTTATGGGATAGTATAGAGTTCATGGTATAACATGGTTGTGGTTGCCTATGGCATGATTGTTGCACTGAACGGCGCCTTTTGTGGCTGGCCAGGCCGGGTTGCCTGTGGCATGATGGCATGATGAGAAAGGAAAGGAGGGAGGGTTAGAACTCTTCCATAATTTGTGCATATTCCGTAGTACGGACACACTCTCTCTCTTGGGGCTATGAGAGGAAAGGTGAAGAAATTGATGTTGGTGTGAATCCATGGTATTCATTTAGATCTTCGGGAAGACATTCCCAAATGTCTTTGGTTATGTTGAGACCACTCATATCGCCTTGCTCATGCCAACCTTCCTACCTCTCTCGTCCCAAATGCCATAGGTCCACCCCGCGCGCCCACTTGGTCCCTAGTTTCATCTTACCAGAACTCAACATTCATCTTAAAATGTTTCGGATGAAAATCTTGAAATGAAATCGTATTCATTCTGCCTTCATTGTTTCGGTCATATTGGTTCCAAATCTGTGGTTTGGTGCCTGCTGCAGATGCCGTGTGCGTGTGTGCCGCTGTCTCTGCCTGTCGCCGCAACTTTTTGCACGTAAAGTGTTTTGACAGAAAATTCGTCGTACGCAGAAAAATTTCGTCGTACGATGAAAGTTTACGATGAATTTAGCGCGACGGAAGCGACATGCAAAAATCCGCACCAAAATCTGACACAGTAACAGTGAAAGTCGTAACAGTCGCTTCCAACACTCGATGGCAATCAAAATAGATACGTTCAGTTGCCCTCTGCACCGTCAGGCGCTGCACCACTCGCACCTGCACCTTCTGACACCTTATCTGTTTGTTCCTCCGGCTTTTCTTGATCTGCAGCTGGTGCTGGTGGTCCACCTTGTTCTGCAGCAGCTTCTGCCTTGCGTGCCTTGCGGGCTTCGCGTTCCTTCTGCTGCTGTTCCTTCATCTTGCGCTTCTTCAGTGCCAGCGTCATGCCTTTGCAGTAAAGTTCGGCTTCTTTGGGAGTGCGAAACGCGATGCGAGCAGCAAGGTATTGACCTTCCACATTCCAGCTCTTGTCGGTCGCATCGTCAGGAAGCCAATGGATAGTGCTCTTGGTCCGCTCCGCTTCAGCCACTAGTTCGTCAGATACTTTCATTCCTTTAGGCTCATAAAATTGACGAGCAATCCCTGGTGCCACCTTCGATTCGTCAGTGGCCTCCGCCTGGTATGGGACATACGACCACTTCATTTCTTTGGCTGGAGTTGTTTGGGCGACGCCTTCAATCGCTGGCATCACTGTCATCTTCCTCTTCCTCATCTTCACCTTCATCCTCCTCAGGTTCTTCCAACTCCTCGTTTTCAGACTCAGATTCCCACTTGCGTTTTCTGGTGGCTGGTGGTGCTGCTTTTGTCGGTTCGCTTTTTTCATTACTTTTTGCATTACTCTTTGGTGTGCCCATCCTTGTGGCTTGTTCCTGGAGGGCAAGCAGTGTCCGCATGGCATTGGGGTTAATGGGCTTTGCAATTTTCACAGTTGTTGTTGCCGTTTTCACTGGGCTCTGCCAGGGCTCCCAGTGAACAGCCTTTTTCTGCTCATGCTGCATTGCTCCTGCTGCGTTCTCATCGGTCTCCAATGCTTGTAGCATCCCCAATGTTCGAGCGGGTGCACGTCTCAGTGAATATAGGATGCCTTCTGCAGTGAGAACATGCTGAACCCCAACGTCAGTACCAATATTGCCCACAACAAATCGAACTCCTACAGCTGAGCGCTCAACAAGTTCAACCTGAGGAAAGAGCAATGAACGAACGACATTTTTCGTACCGTTTAAACATCGTACGACGAATTGCTTTCTTCGTACGACGAATTATTCGTCTTACGATTAATTTTTAAGATGAATCGTTGCACGTTACGCGCGCACCTCTTCGCGTTCTCCTGGAGTCCAGCAGTCACGGCTGCCATCAACGTCGCGCTCCAATTTGGTGCTGCTGCTACTGGTGATGGAGGCTCACTTGGTTCTTGTAATGGTGCAGATGTTGATCTCATAGCAGGTGGTGGCGCAGATGTTACTGGAGGTCTCCCATTCTGCTTGCCCTCAGGGATAGGAATATTCCAAATGTCAGGTGCAGGGGTGCTGGAAAACCATAGCATCCATTCCCCCGCTTCAGCATAACCTCAACAACTCCATGTAATTTCCAGATGACTCCCAATAATTTTAGCAGGGCGGTTGGAGGCACCGGAGGCTGACGGGGTGGATTATTTCTCTGCTTTTCAGTCAATGGGACACCAAAAGGTCGTTGGCCAGCCAGCTGATTTGCTGTAACCCAGGCATCCAGGCTCATGCTCTGGTCCTGCTTCGTAAGCTTGTTCCGACAACGACCAAAAGCATGATTGAGTGTCACGTGCGATGAAAAATTCATCTTACCATGAAACATCACGAAGAATGCAGAGCAGCACACCTCCACATTGGTTTTCCAAAGAATCCTCAGGTCCTCCATGTCCTTGTCGCTTGCATAGGCCAGTGACATCACCCACATGTGGCTGGTTGTCCTTGCATGGCGACCATGGTTCATGATGGACGCATTTAACTGCGTCCAACTACATCCCGCAGCCGGATAACCATCGCCTCGGATAATCAATGTGATACCATCCTGCGGGTCTGCAGCATGTCCCAGATAGCATCCTGGGACTGCACATATTCCAACCATTCTTCGGGTGGCCAGGAAATTGAGACGGTGTTGTTGTTCCATGTAGGTGACTCCAATGTACAAAGGCTTATGAGACTTTTCCATATGTCCTCCACAGTCCGTCGACCCGGGAACGAATTGGGAACACAAACCCCGGTGGCATTGAAGTACGCCTGCTGCTTAGCACTTGCAAAGGACAGGAGGTGCCTGTATTTTGCCTGGGAGAGGCCAAGTGCCACAATCAAGCACACAGCTTGTATAGGACTACACCAACTTTTTGTGAAATCGTGCAGCTCCACATTTTTTGCGGTGAGTTGCATTTTCTTGTTGATTTGGGGGAATAGCCAGCGACCAAGAGTAGAACGATCAAAGAAAGCCGCTAGTAACGTGGCAGCATCGTCACCATAAGCTGAGTATTGATGTGTTATCGTCTTGATTGCTGTTTGTAGTTGTTGAATTGCGGTTTCCATCGCTCTGAAAAAAACGGGCAAACAAAAGGCGGATGTGCACAATAATAGGGGGTGGATTTTTGATTTGGGCAAATCCTAATGATCCATCAAGCAATCCATCAACTTCATAGCTGCAATGATAAATGTAAATGTTTACAACTGCAAAGGTGCAAAGAGTCCTCAGAACTGTAAAACTACAAAAAAGTGTAGGCGAAATGGTGGAACCCAAAAAAAAAAGTTCAGCAGATCAGTCTTCTTATTTTTCTTCTTACTTTTCATCTTAAGATGAATTTTTCATCGTAAGAAGATAAATTTCTTAAGATGAAACTAGGGACCAAGTGGGCGTGCGGGGCAATGTTCACTAGTTCCTGAATTGGAACCTTCCATACATAGTCGCATCATGTTGTGAATATTGATGTGTTTGTCCGTCTCCCCTTTTATTTTTGTTCCCTTGGAGTGACAGGTAAACTGTAGGATAAGAATCGATCTTTGGTTGTCCCGTTCCCCCGTCTTATTCTTGTGTATGTACAATACATGATGTGGGGATAGAGTATTCAATCATTATTCCCTTAATGCCCTTCACTTTCATTTTCTCATAGAGCTTCCATCTGTTTGCTTTTGCATTGAGAATTCCAAATCGGCAAAACAAGTACTTCGGAACAACGACGGTTCAAGAAGGTTTCTTTGTTCAGTTTTGCTTTGTTTCGGCGGCTGTCCTCAAGGTCGTCACCCATCTGAGCAACGACTCCGGGAAAGGATCCCGTGCCAGGTCAGGTCTGGGTACCGCGACGGACTTTGGAATACCCCCACACTTTTTCAACTCTCTCATCCTGTTCTCGACTGCCTCCAAGTACTTGATCATGGTGTCCACCACCCCTTGCTGCTGTAGCAGCATTCTCTACAGCTTGGTTTTCTTGATGTAACGGGATTGTTGTCAGGTCGTGGTCGAAAATGGCCTGGACTGAGAAAAAGATCACTGCCATGTCTTTCTTGGAGTACTTGATCGAGGCCAAGCGCCCCCAAATCTTGGGAAGTTATGAAGACTAACACGTAATCATTTTAGTCACTCTTTTTGAGGCTTTAGGTACATTTTTCAAAGTAATTAGGGTTATAACCTGCAATAAAGCGGCCATTTAAACTTTACTAATTGTACCCTTGTGTGCCGAAACTTTCAGAGCTCTATACCGTAACAAAGTCTTAATGGGCTCAACCTCAAAAGATAAAGAACTTTTGGCCTATCCTGGATTAGCAAAGGAGTGGCTCCCATGGATGGTCCCATGGAGTCGGCCCTTTATGGTGCGCCACGGGTTGACCCCTCATTATTGAGGCACATACCAATGTTTTCAGCCAGTGTCATGTTGGGGGAGAAGACGCCGGAAAAGGCTGGGGGATTGGTACGCCCAAGCGTGATACCCGTGAGGAGACGGTTGAGATTGACATGAGCAGCCCTCCTGCCGCGGCGACGCTCGACGCCAGAGCTGCTTATGCGTCATGCGTGGATGAAGAAGCATTGGAGTCAGCAGTTCGACGAGATGGTTCAGGTGGAAGAGCGGAAGATCCATGGGTGCGGGACCCGCGGTCACGAATATGGACGATGCCCAGTCCGAGCATGGGAGAAGCTGAGCCCCTGCAGCGTGAAGACATGGAAATCAGGGGCGTATATTCCTACTCCCCGGGTAATGGGAGCTCGGAAGGAATCCGCCTCGGGGGCGTCATCGCATCAGATGTTGGGGATGCCGTGAGGCTCGGGGAACTTGGTGGTGTGAAAATTCCCTACTACAACGCCAATCCGGCCAACCTCAACGACCTCATCCTCGACTGCGAAGATTTTGCCCAGGAATTTGTGGGTGACATGCGGCAGGAGGTGCGTGACAAATGGGCATGCCGTACCTTTCCACATCGTTAGGCCTCGGAGCTAAAGGCGGATTTACATGATCCCATTGTGGAGGAGAGGACCAGTACGGAGGAGCAATGCTTCGATTGGTTGGAACAACAAGAAAGACTGGACGCTCCTAACCACAAGTTGGACGATCTTTGGTCAATATTCCTGAACTTGGAGCGTAGAGACTTCTGGTTGAGGAATTGGAGGAGGTATGTCCGCAAGTACCGCCTGGTTCGGAAGCAAGTCCAAGATTGGTCAGAATCAAGCGAGATTTGCCATTTATTCCGAGATGTACTACTATCGTACCGGAAAAAGGGTGTGCAATACGAAGAAAAGAAACAGGCAAAGAAGCGCATGGCTGTATGCATTCTGTCGCCGGAAGATGAACATCCTCGTATCATGGAGTACTCACGGCGAGACCTCGAAGAGCCCGACCGGAAGAATTCGGTCTACGTGGAGATGGTTGTGAACATGGCCGGAGGATGTCTCTTGAGGAAATGGAGATGTGGAGAGAAGATGACGATGCAGATGATCCCTCCCCGCATGAGCCTCGACTCAATAGCCAGTGCGTGACCGTGGAATTGAAGCTTGATTCCAAAAGCTCACATTAAGGACCGTCACGGCCATGGAAATTTGGATCGCCGGAACGATCCGAATTTTCGCGAAATCTAAGAAGATCCGACCCTCGGCGGAGACCGAAGTCAAGATCTAGGATCCCAGGATGGAAAGACTTCATCTTGCGAGGAGTACATGACGGGGGAAGATCATGAAGATGCCCACTTCTTCGCCTTCGTAGCCTACAACACGAAAGCGTATGGTCATGCCAAGGCCAAGTGGAGAAAGGAACACCCCGTCAAGGAAAGGGGCCGAGAAGAATTGGAAATCCCTCGTTGAGCTTTACCGAGTACCGGCGGGAACATGGCGGGTGCTGGGTCTGCTATGGGAAAGGGCGATCCCATAAGCACGACAACAAAACGTGCAAAGTGTACGAAGAGGACAAGCACGCATACTTCCAAGCCCAACCCGAAAAAGTCACCAAGGAGAACTGGATTGACGGTACGGTGGTTGCGGGGAGTGCTTTGGCGTGCCCGCTGGAGCTGGACTTGGACTGGGACTGCCAGCAATGTCGGTGATGAACTCGATGTTAATCTCCGTTTGCCATTGCTCGTGTGGGTTGGCTTCTCCTTCTTCTTCTTCTTCTACTTGTGGTTGTGGTTGTGGTTGTGGTTGAGGTTGTTCTTCGGGCCACGCCAGATTCCATGGGTCGTCGTCTTTGGTCTTCATTTCTTCTTGCGCTTCTTCTCTTTCTTTCTCTGATTGCGCTTGTGGTTGGGGTTGTTGGTGGCGTTGTTTTTCAGCAAGGCCGGCATACCAGGTAAAATGCCAGAGCTGGTCCCTGACAAAGGCGATCTCATCCTCTTCTGCAACAGAAAGAATAGGTAGGATGTGAAAGCACGCATTTTGCATGAAAATGACATGAAACGCACAACCATAAGCCATATTGTTTGCAACCACATACCATCCGGGTGGTCCCACGAATACTTCGTTGGAGTTTCTGCGTCATCCTTGTACACCTCGGCGGGCAATTTGATTTCTTTGCCTCTCTTCCATACTTTTGCTTTACATCCAGCCTTGTATCCACGGCGGGGCAACTGATGAGGGTCTTTGGGCGGCGATGGGGGTACTGGGTGGGGTGCGCTGATTGGGTGGGGACCCGGAGCCTTGTCTGTATCCTCGGGGTCCCTCCAGTCCCAAGCAGCAATGGCAGTGGCTTTGGCAGAAAAAGCTTTGCACCTGAAGAGCTACAGAGCACCAGGAAACGCACATCCCTTAAAATGGCAGGCGATGCATCTGTCCCCCCCCTAGTGACCCCTTTTGCACACCTTTGAGCGTAGCGGTTGAACAGCGGTTGAACCCAGTTGAACAGCATGTTGCTGTTCAACCCCCCAGTTGAACTCGGTTGAACGCGGTTGAACAGTTCAACTGGCCTATCGCGCCAATCGGTGGCGCGTGCTCGCGCGATCACGCGTTCAACAGTGGTTAATTGGTAACTGTAGCCTGTCCCACAATTTTGGTTTTGAGCTGTTCCCTAAAACCCAGTTGAAACCTGGAACCTACTACCAATGGGCAGGTGGCGGTGTGTTGACCACATACATGAAAACTGGAGCCGGCACGTGGTGGCCAACACGTGGCGGTAAAGGGAATGCACATGGTGTGTAGTAGTTGCCACCTGCTCGCTTTTTACTATATACATGACACATTGAATTGAAGAATATTTAATTTCACCTTTGTGCAATATGGTAGTGTCACCAAAAATAACGTAACAATAAGAACAAATTAGAGCACCAAGAGATTCCCCATTGTGGTTTCTTACTTGTATGCAAGGATCCCTCTCATTTTACAATCAAAAATGCCAACGTCAAACTTGAAGCAATGTATTGCAGATCACTACACTGGATTACAATGGGATGAATTGATGAGTGATTTGGTCAACTTGTTCACCGCATCCAAGGGTGGTCGTACACTATGGGAACGCCTCAAGACTAGAATGGGTAGTGGGCGGCGTAGTCGACGCAATGACCGGAAGGTCATGGAAAGGGTGTTTACACCCAAGGATGCCGTCCGGTTGATCCTTGACTCGGAAATGCCGAAAAATAGGTGCTCTACATGTCCTACATGCATACCACAATGAAGGTCAAAGCTTAGGGGAATGTGTCAAGTGGGGTGTTCAACCGCATGGTTGAACACCAAGGCGGCGTTGACGCTACTCTTGGACATGATAGAAAGGGAGTGGCAATCTGAGGGGTATGGCATGGAATAGTGCATTGGGCATTAGTATGTTGTTAAAAGCATGGTACATCGTCATGGATGGTTTGGAATGGCATGGTGATACGACAAAAGTTTAATTTTTGGTAAAATTGCACTACGCGCGGTGGGGGTGTTCAACCGCTGTTCAGGGGTGGTTCAAGGGCCCAGGTGAAGTCAGTTGAACACCGGTTGAACATAGGACATGGCACCATGGTGTGCAAAAGGGGTCACTAGGGCCCTGTCAAAACTGTGCTGTGATAAAAGGAAAAGGTCTTCACTTCTGTCAAAATTTGACAGTGGGTGCGCGTTCGCAATGAGGTTTGAGGTTTGAGGTTTGATTTTGCGGGTACTAGACGCCTTTCGTCCCCGGGGGGCCACCTGGTGGGGCCAGGTGATATTCTCCCAACCGGGTCCTAGTGGGGGGCCCTCCAAGACGCACCTCCTGCCTGCTGGCGGAGTCCCCCGGGTTCAAAGAGCTCGGAGCCCCGTCCCTCCCCGGGTTCCCCATTTCGCCACTACCCGGTCAGTGCATCAATTCGCAGCCGTGGCTGCGGGCGATTACCCACTGCGTCGCCCCCCTAATGCGTGGTCGCCCGGGGCGCCGGCGCTGCCGGGCCCGTGCTACCGGCTTGTCGCCAGTGGGACCCCCTTGGGCTGGCGCGGAGGCTGCCTAGCCTAGGGGCTCGGGCGTGGCGCAGTGCGCCACTACTGCCTTGGCGGGTGCAGTGCCCCTTCCGTGTGTGCGCGGCGCTCGCGGCCGGTTCGCGGGGCTCGGGCCGGTACCTTGTGTTGTGTCTCTTCCGTTACCCCCTTCCCGCTCCGCATGTCCGGCGCTGCTTGTGGCGGGCCGTCCCGTCCGGGTGTCCCTTACCCTGGCTCGCTGGTACGCCATTCCACGCGGTCTGTGCGTTCCGCGAGCTCGGTCCGGTTGCCCTTCTGGTAGTCCCCGCGTGTCCTTTGCGTGTGTGTGCGCTCGCGCTCCCGCGGCGTCCGCTCCCCTCCCCCCTGGGTGTTGTGGTGTGCGCACCTCGCGCGGCCCCGGCACTGGGCACTGGTAGGGCCGTTCCACGTGGTCCCTGCCCCTCCGCGTGTCCTGCCCCGGTCCCTTGCTCCGTCTGGCGTGCTTGGGGGGGGGGGGTCCGGTCCCGGTTCCCCCCTACCTGGCTTGGCCTGCACGCCCTGTTGGGGCTGCGTGCCGCGGGGGTGGTGGGGGGCCGTCCCTGGGGGGGGGTGGCCTGCCACTGTTGTGAGGGGCGTCTGGTGTCAGGCGCCGTCCCTCCCCCGACCGCCCGTCCTCTGGGGCGGGCAGCCGGGGTACCGCGACCCGTGTGTTCCGGGTGCGGTCGGTGTGGGCGTGCGGACTCAGCACCAGTTCCACAGCGTGCGCCCATGCGGGCCGGCATCGCTAGCTGTGGGGGTGGCGGAAGGGCGTCCCCGGGGGGGGTGCCTTCCACCTGTGTGAGGGGTGTCTGAGGTCAGGCGCTCCCCCTCCCCCGACTGCCCGCCCACCCGGCGGGCTGTTGGGGTCCGCCACCCACGTGCCCTGGGCGCAGGTGTGTGGGTGTGGGGGCCCAACACTGTCCCCTTGGCCTGCATGCCCTGTGGGGGCTGCGTGCCGCGGGGGCGGTGGGGGGCCGTCCCCGAGGGGCTTGGCCTGCCACCGTTGTGAGGGGCGTCTGGTGTCAGGCGCTGTCCCTCCCCCGGCCGCCCGTCCTCTGGGGCGGGCAGCCAGGGTTCTGCGACCCGTGTGTCCCGGGTGCGGTCGGTGCGGGCGTGGGGACCCAGCACCAGCCCCACAGCGTGTGCCCTTGCGGGCCGGCGTTGCTCGCTGTGGGGGTGGCGGAAGGGCTTTCCCGGGGGGGTGCCTTCCACCATTGTGAGGGGCGTCTGTGGTCAGGCGCCCCCCCTCCCTTAACTGCCCGTCCACTGGGCGGGCTGTTGGGGTCCGCCACTCACATGCTGTGGGCGCGGGTGTGTGGGTGTGGGGGCCCAACACTGTCCCCTTGGCCTGCATGCCCCGTGGGGGCTGCGTGCCGCGGGGGTGGTGGGGGGCCGTCCCCGGGGGGGGTGGCCTGCCACCGTTGTGAGGGGCGTCTGGTGTCAGGCGCTGTCCCTCCCCCGGACGCCCGTCCTCTGGAGCGGGCAGCCAGGGTTCCGCGACCCGTGTGTCCCGGGTGCGGTTGGTGCGGGCGTGGGGACCCAGCACCGGCCCCACAGCGTGCACCCTTGCGGGCCGGCGTTGCTCGCTGTGGGGGTGGCGGAGGGGCGTCCCCGGGGGGGGTACCTTCCACCATTGTGAGGGGCGTCTGGGGTAAAGCGCCCCCCCTCCCGGGACTGCCCGCCCACTGGGCGGGCTGTTGGGGTCCGCCACCCACGTGCTGTGGGCTCCGGGTGTGTGTTGGTGTGGGGGCCCAACACTGTCCCGTTGGGCTGCATGCCCTGTGGGGGCTGCGTGCCGCTGCGGTGGTGGGGGGTCGTCCCCGGGGGGAGTGGCCTGCCACCGTTGTGAGGGGTGTCTGGTGTCAGGCGCTGTCCCTCCCCCGGCCCCCCGTCCTCTGAAGCGGGCAGCCAGGGTTCCGCGACCCGTTTGTCCCGGGTGTGGTCGGTGCGAGCGTGGGGACCAGCACCGGCCCCACAGCGCGCTCCCTTGCGGGCCGGCATTGCTCGCTGGGGGGCTGGCGGAAGGGCATCCCCGGGGGGGTTGTCTTCCACCATTGTGAGGGGCGTCTGAGGTCAGGCGCTGTCCCTCCCCCGACTGCCTGCCCACTGGGCGGGCTGTTGGGGTCCGCCACCCACGTGCTGTGGGCGCGGGTGTGTGGGTGTGGGGGCCCAACACTGTCCCCTTGGCTTGCATGCCCTGTGGGGGCTGCGTGCCGCGGGGGTGGTGGGGGGGGCCATACCCGGGGGGGGTGGCCTGCCACCGTTGTGAGGGGCGTCTGGTGTCAGGGGCTGTCTCTCCCCCGGCCGCCCGTCCTCTGGAGCGGGCAGCCAGGGTTCCGCGACCCGTGTGTCCCGGGTGCGGTCGGTGCGGGCGTGGGGACTCAGCACCGGCCCCACAGCGTGCGCCCTTGCAGGCCGGCGTTGCTCGCTGTGGGGGTGGCGGAAGGACGTCCCCGGGGGGGGTACCTTCCACCATTGTGAGGGGCGTCTGAGGTCAGGCGCTGTCCCTCCCCCGACTGCCCGCCCACTGGGCGGGCTGTTGGGGTCCGCCACCAACGTGCTGTGGGCGCAGGTGCGTGGGTGTGGGGGCCCAACACTGTCCCCTTGGTCTGCATGCCCTGTTGGAGCTGCGTGCCGCGAGGCTGGTGGGGGGCCGTCCCCGGGAGGAGTGGCCTGCCACCGCTGCGAGGGGCGTCTGGTGTCAGGCGCTGTCCCTCACCCGGCCGCCCGTCCTCTGGAGCGGGCAGCCGGGGCTCCGCCACCCGTGTGTCCCGGGTGCGGTCGGTGCGGGCGTGGGGACGCAGCGCCGGCCCCACAGCGTGCGCCTATGCGGGCCGGCGTTGCTGGTTGTGGGGGTGGCGGAAGGGCGTCCCCGGGGGGGGTGCCTTCTACCAATATGAGGGGCGTCTGGTGTCAGGCGCTGTCCCTCCCCCGGCCGCCCGTCCTCTGGAGCGGGCGGCCGGGGTTCCGCGACCCGTGTGTCCCGGGTGCGGTCGGTGCAGGCGTGGGGACCTAGCACCGGCCCCACAGCGTGCGCCCTTGCGGGCCGGCGTTGCTCGCTGTGGGGGTGGCGGAAGGGCGCCCCTGGGGGGGGTGTCTTCCACCATTGTGAGGGGCGTCTGAGGTCAGGCGCTGTCCCTCCCCCGACTGCCCGCCCACTGGGCGGGCTGTTGGCGTCCGCCACCCACGTGCTGTGGGCGCGGGTGTGTGGGTGTGGGGGCCCAACAGTGTCCTCTTGGCCTGCATGCCCTGTGGGGGCTGCGTGCCGCTGGGGTGGTGGGGGGTCGTCTCCGGGGGGTTGGCCTGCCACCGTTGCGTGGGGCGTCTGGTGTCAGGCGCTGTCCCTCCCCCGGCCGCCCGTCCTCTGGAGCGGGCAGCCGGGGTTCGGCGACCCGTGTCTCTGGCTGCGGTCGGTGCGGGCGTGGGGACCCAGCACCGGCCCCACAGCGTGCGCCCTTGCGGGCCGGCGTTGCTCGCTGTGGGGGTGGCGGAAGGGCGCCCCCGGGGGGGGGTGCCTTCCACCATTGTGAGGGGCGTCTGAGGTCAGGCGCTGTCCCTCCCCCGATGGCCGCTCACTGGGCGGGCTGTTGGGGTCCGCCACCCACCTGCTGTGGGCGCGGGTGTGTGTGGGTGTGGGGGCCCAACACTGTCCCCTTGGCCTGCATGCCCTGTGGGGGCTGCGTGCCGCGGGGCTGGTGGGGGGCTGTCCCCGGGGGGGGCGGCCTGCCACGGTTGTGAGGGGCGTCTGGTGTCAGGCGCTGTCCCTCCCCCGGACGCCCGTCCTCTGGAGCGGGCGGCCAGGGTTCCGCGACCCGTGTGTCCCGGCTGCAGTCGGTGCGGGCGTGGGGACGCAGCACCGGCCCCACAGCGTGCGCCCTTGCGGGCCGGCGTTGCTCGCTGTGGGGCTGGCGGAAGGGCGTCCCCAGGGGGGGGTGCCTTCCACCATTGTGAGGGGCGTCTGAGGTCAGGCGCTGTCCCTCCCCCGATGGCCGCTCACCTCGCAGGCTGTTGGGGTCCGCCATCCACGTGCTGTGGGCGCGGGTGTGTGGGTGTGGGGGCCCAACACTGTCCCCTTGGTCTGCATGCCCTGTTGGAGCTGCGTGCCGCGAGGCTGGTGGGAGGCCGTCCCCGGGAGGAGTGGCCTGCCACCGTTGTGAGGGGCGTCTGGTGTCAGGCGCTGTCCCTCACCCGGCCGCCCGTCCTCTGGAGCGGGCAGCCGGGGCTCCGCCACCCGTGTGTCCCGGGTGCGGTCGGTGCGGGCGTGGGGACCCAGCGCCAGCCCCACAGCGTGCGCCTATGCGGGCCGGCGTTGCTCGTTGTGGGGGTGGCGGAAGGGCGTCCCCGGGGGGGGTGCCTTCTACCAATATGAGGGGCGTCTGGTGTCAGGCGCTGTCCCTCCCCCGGCCGCCCGTCCTCTGGAGCGGGCAGCCGGGGTTCCGCGACCCGTGTGTCCCGGGTGCGGTCGGTGCAGGCGTGGGGACCCAGCACCGGCCCCACAGCGTGCGCCTATGCGGGCCGGCGTTGCTCGCCGTGGGGGTGGCGGAAGGGCGCCCCTGGGGGGGGTGTCTTCCACCATTGTGAGGGGCGTCTGAGGTCAGGCGCTGTCCCTCCCCCGACTGCCCGCCCACTGGGCGGGCTGTTGGGGTCCGCCACCCACGAGCTGTGGGCGCGGGTGTGTGGGTGTGGGGGCCCAACAGTGTCCTCTTGGCCTGCATGCCCTGTGGGGGCTGCGTGCCGCTGGGGTTGGGGGGGGTCGTCTCCGGGGGGTTGGCCTGCCACCGTTGCGTGGGGCGTCTGGTGTCAGGCGCTGTCCCTCCCCCGGCCGCCCGTCCTCTGGAGCGGGCGGCCGGGGTTCGGCGACCCGTGTCCCGGGTGCGGTCGGTGCGGGCGTGGGGACCCAGCACCGGCCCCACAGCGTGCGCCCTTGCGGGCCGGCGTTGCTCGCTGTGGGGGTGGCGGAAGGGCGCCCCCGGGGGGGGGTGCCTTCCACCATTGTGAGGGGCGTCTGAGGTCAGGCGCTGTCCCTCCCCCGATGGCCGCTCACTGGGCGGGCTGTTGGGGTCCGCCACCCACGTGCTGTGGACGCGGGTGTGTGGGTGTGGGGGCCCAACACTGTCCCCTTGGCCTGCATGCCCTGTGGGGGCTGCGTGCCGCGGGGGTGGTGGGGGGCTGTCCCCGGGGGGGTGGCTTGCCACGGTGTGAGGGGCGTCTGATGTCAGGCGCTGTCCCTCCCCCGGCCGCCCGTCCTCTGGAGCGGGCGGCCAGGGTTCTGCGACCCGTGTGTCCCGGGTGCGGTCGGTGCGGGCGTGGGGACCCAGCACCGGCCCCAGAGCATGCGCCCTTGCGGACCGGCGTTGCTCGCTGTGGGGGTGGCGGAAGGGCGTCCCCGGGGGGGTTGTCTTCCACCATTGTGAGGGGCGTCTGAGGTCAGGCGCTGTCCCTCCCCCGACTGCCTGCCCACTGGGCGGGCTGTTGGGGTCCGCCACCCACCTGCTGTGCGCGCGGGTGTGTGGGTGTGGGGGCCCAACAGTGTCCTCTTCGCCTGCATGCCCTGTAAGGGCTGCGTGCCGCGGGGGTGGTGGGGGGCAGTCCCCGGGGGGGGTGGCCTGCCACCGTTGTGAGGAGTGTCTGGTGTCAGGCGCTGTCCCTCCCCCGGCCGCCCGTCCTCTGGAGCGGGTAGCAGGGGCTCCACGACCCGTGTATCCCGGGTGCGGTCGGTGCGGGCGTGGGGACCCAGCACCGGCCCCAGAGCGTGCGCCCTTGCGGACCGGCGTTGCTCGCTGTGGGGGTGGCGGAAGGGCGTCCCCGGGGGGGGGTGTCTTCCACCATTGTGAGGGGCGTCTGAGGTCAGGCGCTGTCCCTCCCCCGACTGCCCGCCCACTGGGCGGGCTGTTGGGGTCCGCCACCCACGTGCTGTGCGCGCGGGTGTGTGGGTGTGGGGGCCCAACAGTGTCCTCTTCGCCTGCATGCCCTGTGGGAGCTGCGTGCCGCGGGGGTGGTGGGGGGCTGTCCCCGGGGGGGGTGGCTTGCCACGGTTGTGAGGGGCGTCTGATGTCAGGCGCTGTCCCTCCCCCGGCCGCCCGTCCTCTGAAGCGGGCAGCCAGGGTTCCGCGACCCGTGTATCCCGGGTGCGGTCGGTGCGGGCGTGGGGACCCAGCACCGGCCCCACAGCGTGCGCCCTTGCAGGCCGGCGTTGCTCGCTTGGGGGGTGGCGGAAGGGCGTCCCCGGAAGGGGTGCCTTCCACCATTATGAGGGGCGTCTGAGGTCAGGCGCTGTCCCTCCCCCGAGTGCCCGCCCACTGGGCGGGCTGTTGGGGTCCGCCACCCACGTGCTGTCGGCGCGGGTGTGTGGGTCTGGGGGCCCAACACTGTCGCCTAGGCTTGCATGCCCTGTGGGGGCTGCGTGCCGCGGGGGTGGTGGGGGGGAAGTCCCCGGGGGGGATGGCCTGCCACCGTTGTGAGGGGCGTCTGGTGTCAGGCGCTGTCCCTCCCCCGGCCGCCCGTCCTCCCGAGCGGGCAGCCGGGGTTCCGCGACCCGTGTGTCCCGGGTGCGGTCGGTGCAGGCGTGGGGACCCAGCACCGGCCCCACAGCGTGCGCCCTTGCGGGCCGGCGTTGCTCGCTGTGGGGGTGGCGGAAGGGCGTCCCCGGGGGGTTGCCTTCCACCATTGTGAGGGGCATCTGAGGTCAGGTGCCGTCCCTCCCCCGACCGCCCGCCCACTGGGCGGGCTGTTCGGGTCCGCCACCCACGTGCCGTGGCCGCGGGTGTCTGGGTGTGGGGGCCCAACACTATCCCCTTGGCCTGCATGCTGCGTTGGGGCTGCGTGCCGCGGGGGTGGTGGGGGGCCGTCCCCGGGGGGGCCGGCCTGCCACCGTTGTGAGGGGCGTCTGGTGTCAGGCGCTGTCCCTCCCCCGGCCGCCCGTCCTCTGGAGCGGGCAGCCAGGGTTCCGCGACCCGTGTGTCCCGGGTGCGGTCGGTGCGGGCGTGGGGACCCAGCACCGGCCTCACAGCGTGTGCCCTTGCGGGCCGGCGTTGCTCGCTGTGGGGGTGGCGGAAGGGCGTCCCCGGGGGGGGTGCCTTCCACCATTGTGAGGGGCGTCTGAGGTCAGGCGCTCCCCCTCCCCCGACTGCCCGCCCACTGGGCGGGCTGTCTGGGTCCGCCACTCACATGCTGTGGGCGTGGGTGTGTGGGTGTGGGGGCCCAACACTGTCCCCTTGGCTTGCATGCCCTGTGGGGGCTGCGTGCCGCGGGGGGGGTCGGGGGCCGTTTCCGGGAGGGGTGGCCTCCCACCGTTGTGAGGGGCGTCTGGTGTCAGGTGCTGTCCCTCCCCCGGCCGCCCGTCCTCTGGAGCGGGCAGCCGGGGTTCCGCGACCCGTGTGTCCCGGGTGCGGTCGGTGCGGGCGTGGGGACCCAGCACTGGCCCCACAGCGTGCGCCCTTGCGGCCCGGCGTTGCTCGCTGTGGGGATGGCGGAAGGGCGTCCCCGGGGGGGTTGTCTTCCACCATTGTGAGGGGCGTCTGAGGTCAGGCGCTGTCCCTCCCCCGACTGCCCGCCCACTGGGCGGGCTGTCGGGGTCCGCCACCCAGGTGCTGTGGGCGCGGGTGTGTGGGTGTGGGGGCCCAACACTGTCCCCTTGGCCTGCATGCCCTGTGGGGGCTGCGTGCCGCGGGGCCGGTGGGGGGCCGTCCCCGGGGGGAGTGGCCTGCCATCGTTGCGAGGGGCGTCTGGTGTCAGGCGCTGTCCCTCCCCTGGCCACCAGTCCTCCGGAGCGGGCGGGCGGGGCTCCGCGACCCGTGTGTCCCGGGTGCCGTCGGTGCGGGCGTGGGGACGCAGCACCGGCCCCACAGCATGCGCCCTTGTGGGCCGGCGTTGCTCGCTGTGGGGGTGGCGGAAGGGCGTCCCCGGGGGGGGGGTCTTCCACCATTGTGAGGGGCGTCTGAGGTCAGGCGCTGTCCCTCCCCCGACTGCCCGCCCACATGAATGCTGCTTGGTCTGCTATGGGAAAGGGCGATCCCATAAGCACGACCACAAAACGTGCAAAGTGTACGAAGAGGACAAGGGCGCATACTTCCAAACCCACCCCGAAAAAGTCACCAAGGAGAACTGGATTGACGGTACGGTGGTTGCGGGGAGTGCTTTGGCGTGCCCGCTGGAGTTGGACTTCGACTGGGACTGCCAGCAATGTCGGCGATGAACTCGATGTTGATCTCCATTTGCCATTGCTCGTGTGGGTCGGCTTCTCCTTCTTCTTCTTCTTCTACTTGTGGTTGTGGTTGTGGTTGTGGTTGAGGTTGTTCTTCGGGCCACGCCAGATTCCATGGGTCGTTGTCTTTGGTCTTCATTTCTTCTTGTGCTTCTTCTCTTTCTTTCTCGGATTGCGCTTGTGGTTGGGGTTGTTGGTGGCGTTGTTTTTCAGCAAGGCCGGCATACCAGGTGAAATGCCAGAGCTGGTCCCTGACAAAGGCGATCTCATCCTCTTCTGCAACACAAAGAATAGGTAGGATGTGAAAGCACGCATTTTGCATGAAAATGACATGAAACGCACAACCATAAGCCATATTGTTTGCAACCACATACCATCCGGGTGGTCCAACGAATACTTCGTTGGAGTTTCTGCATCATCCTTGTACACCTCGGCAGGCAATTTGATTTCTTTGCCTCTCTTCCCAACTTTTGCTTTACATCCAGCCTTGTATCCACGGCAGGGCAACTGATGAGGGTCGTTGGGCGGCGATGGGGGTACTGGGTGGGGTGCGCTGATTGGGTGGGGACCCGGAGCCTTGTCTGTATCCTCGGGGTCCCTCCAGTCCCAAGCAGCAATGGCAGTGGCTTTGGCAGAAATAGCTTTGCAAACTGAAGAGCTACAGAGCGCCAGGAAACGCACATCCCTTAAAATGGCAGGCGATGCATCTGTCCCCCCTGTCAAAACTGTGCTGTGATGAAAGGAAAAGGTCTTCACTTCTGTCAAAATTTGACGGTGGGTGCGCGTGCGCAATGAGGGCAGATCCTTTAGTCCTCCTAAGCCGTAGTACTGCATAGCCATTCCCTCAAAAAAGCGCCGCGTAAGCATTATTACAGCCGCTGGTACCTCAGCTGCTTCAATGGTCGCGCGTGGCGCGAAAATGGACCTCTTTTTTGGAGTATTGTTCAAGGGGATGATTGCCGCTGGCGTAAATACCGGTATATACGAGCGGTATATACCGATATACCAGTATATACCGCGGTATATACCGCGGTATATACCAGCCGCCGCAGCAGTATATACCACAGTATATACCATCACCGCCGCAGTATATACCACAGTATATACCATCGCTGCCGTATATACCAGCGCTGACAAATTGGAATTTTGAATTTCTAGACCAATTTGAATTTCATTTTTCATTTTTTTTCTTTTTTCTGTCACAGCTCGGAATGAATATTCGCCTACTGATTTTGCTACTTGTGTGTTCCTTATGTTTGGGCACACACTCCAATCCCAAACGCTTCGATTGGAAATGCTCCGATGTTGTCCGTGAAATGCATGGACGCACCATTGGCGAGATTGGTGTGCTAATTAGTAATCTTCCTCTTGGTGCACCTGCCTATTACGTATGGGACCCGGAGCAAATTTATAATTGGAGGCCCGTATGTCCTGATTGCCGTGGCCCTGCAAAAAAGCACGGGTGGTCAAAGCATGTGGTTTGCATGGTGTAATCCGACTGAACAGGGCTTTAAACTACTTTAACCTTATAGCCCATAACATTCATTTTGACCTGAATGCGGGTTTAGTAACAGGCGCCGACGAGAGCGCATGCACAGTAGGATGAACGCGCGCACAGAGCAATGATTAAATGTTAGGTGGAGATTTAAAGCGATACTTGGGATTTGGGTAATTGGAATCTCGATTTTGGAATAGTGTAAAGCAGACGGCATAGGTAGTTTGAGTTACGGTGATAATTCGGAACCTCTGGTACATGCATTTCATATCTAGGACATGTAAAGGGACTATGACAGTTTCAGCTTGCCTGCTGGAACTTGCACTGCCATTCGGATACTAGTCGTAAAACAATTTGGTCCTCTCGTGTTCTCACTCTGCGGCATGTCACTTTGGTTTTGGGAAAACAGTATGATTTTCAGTGGGAAAAGTTGCAAAACTGTCATACCCTTCGAGAGTTGGGACACTGGACCGCTACGCTCATCACCACGAGAATTTGTTTCGGAGGCACTCTCGCTAAGTCCTCCGTGGGACCTTGCTGGCCATTGGTGCCCCTGCGTCATTTGCTTGTTTCTTGTATGCCTATGAGAAGCTTTCTTTTAGAGGCCTTCTGGGAAGTCCATTCAAGCTTAGTATTGCGTTTACTTGTGGAAAGGCCTCTATCTTGGGTGCCTATTTCATTCATATCTTGGTGCGTGGTGCAATGGTGGCAACATGGGGCAAATTTCAATTGCAAGTGGACTTATGGTTCCCTCCTCGCCACCATTTCGGAGGGCGTTTGTGGACTTCGAGAGTCCACTTTTGATGCCCTGTGTGTTGACTTGGAGAGTCGACTTTTGAGGCCGTGTTCGTCGACTTAGGTCCACTTGGAGCTGGACTTTTGAGGCTTCATTGGTCCACTTTTGTCAACTTGGAGAATCGCCTTTTGATGCCAGGTTGGTGGACTTTTGTCAACTTGGAGAGGCGACTTTTGATAAGGGGTTCGTCAACTTGGAGCGTCCACGTTTGACGCCTGCTTGAGAGCATTCGTGAACAGGTAGGTCGCAACAAGTTTGCGGCGATACAAAAGACGTGGAATGAGGTTGTGGCCACAGGGAAATACAATGGTGAGGATTGTGTAGGCATTCGACCGAGAGGGTCTTCTCACCTCAAATCCCAAGCCCAATACATGGACAAGCAAGAGAAGGAACAGCATGTACCAAAGGAGAGGCACAGTGCTCGCTTAGCTAAGAAAGCTCGCACCAATCCCGGCCCTGCAGCAACCAGGGAAGACTCTCCTTCTCATGAGGCACCTCCATCTGAAGTAGCTAACCCACCTGAGGCAGTTGAAGCCTCTCTGACCTATGAGCCTAGTGCAATGAACCCCAACAGTGACCACAATCCTCCGGTTTCTCAGCCTCAAGTGAATGCAATATGGCACCCTGCCATCTTACCTCCCATGAATGTTGTTCCTTTGCCATTTCAACCCTTTGACCAACAACCTTTGCAACCCTTTGACCAACAGCCATTGCCACTTGACCCCGGGCCCACTTTCCAATTCATGTTCCAACCTCCCGAGAATGACTATTGGCCCCAGTAATCCAAAGGAGATTAACCTAAATGACTACATGTTTGCATGTTGAGTACTTTGTTACATGGTGTACTATGTCGCATTGGAGAATGAATTTGCTCATTGCACATGCTTAGGGTTTTGGAGGTTTCACTTGAGTGGCAACCAAGCCATTTATTCTATGGTTGCCGTTGAAGAAGAAGAGACATCTTAAAATCCTATGTTGAGATCCTCAAATTGAGAAATTTGAAACATCGGATTTTGAAATCCTATGTCTACATCCATGATTGGACAAATTTGAAAAAATCCCAATTTTAATGATGGTAGGATTAAGGGGAAACCCCGTTAACTTGGACTGACACGCGTTTGAGATTTTCTCGAAATTCCTGGCAGATGAGACGCCGACAAGCTGGGAATGTCTTCTTTGAGTGTCTGTTTACCAGGTGCACTATCTAGAATTTCGTCGAAGCGACGATTTTACGTCGAAAATTTGTCAAACTTTCCTACCCTTTGAGGGCACCTTTTTACCCCAACCCCACTAATTTGGACTGAGTTGTACTTAAACGCATTTGAATAACTTTGTGCCACTGTTTGCGTTGAACGTTGCGTTTTCTGCGTTGGGCAGCCTACAGCCCTCTAGTGCTGTCTAATTCACGCTTTGAGTAGTCTTTGTGTTGGTGTCGGGCTATACTTGTTCGGGGTTTGTTACCTTGAAGTGATACTTTGGTCATTCATCATGTGCCCTAGGCATGGCATGTCCTTCGGACATGATGGGCCAAATTTGGCCATTGCCCAAATGTGAAGTTTGCACGTTGCAGTTTGGGTGTTTGGGCACCTGGTGAGGCAAGTGTTACGGGTTTAACTAATAGTTAAAGAAGGTCCCTACCAGGACCGGCCCCCGCTGTGCCCCTTCCGCCTGTTACCCCTGCCGACTTGCTCCTGATCAACGATTGCATTTATCAAAATCCAGGATCCAAAATCCAAAAATATAGAAAATACTATCCTCCTTCAACCCTGAACAGCAACCAGATCCCACAAGTACAGCAATAACCCAATCCACAATCCAATACACGCTGCGGGCTTCCGTTCAGCACACCGGTCGTCTCACGGTGGCGGGCATGTACAAGAATTGCACCAAAGAGGAAAGCCCTGAAAGTGGCATATGAACACATATCAAGCAAAGTAGGGGAAAGATGGAAACGTACACATTCACAGCCATAGACCCCTCATTCCCTGGACTCAAGACCTTCCCTTGACTCACCAACATGATGCCCTAAACCCAATCGCATAAGATGGCTAAATGCCATGTGTCACAAGTCACTACACAAACCCCAAAAATGTGTTCACTCCCAAGCCTATATATCCTAGCCCAATGGGGGAGGTGGCGTGTCATGGCCTAGAGTGGCACTCAGGACCATGCCCTACCCTGACATAACCTTGGTTGGACTTGGAGTCGAATGGGCTTGGAGAACTGCCCCATGAAGATGACCTCACAACCTGGCAAAATCAGGCAAATCACACCATAATGCCCAAAATTCAATTATATACTCAAAAATGCATACGGCAAATATTCAAATGCTCCATGCATGTGTCAAACCGGAAAGTAGTATACAAGGGTGATATAGACCAAAGGTCCATGCCCAAGAATATTCCATCATTGGCTCCGAAACCCCTCCGGTTATGTACATGACATGCTTCACAAGTCAGCTCATGAGTTTGAGACCTAATTTTGTGAGGCCTCGTGTGCCAAGCCAAAGCGACCATGTGATCCGGCATATGGTGAGGTACAACACCGAAGCATATGCCAACATATAAGCAACATGCCATAGTTCACGGATCTCTAGGCACTTTACTGTTAGCCGACCAGTTGAGCACATAAAACACAAAAATGAGCATAAAATGAGGTCAAAAACATGCAAATAATACCAAATTCCAGATAATTACAATAGCATATAACTTCGCTCACCCATGGTGTCAACCTATGAGGTAGGTAGGTAGGTATCTTCGGGAGCTCGGGATGCCTCCTTTGACGGTGCAGGAAGAAGGTCTTACCAGAGGGACGTCCTGTCCCTCCCACTGCCCTATGTTAGGTGCCTCTTGAGCCGCTCCCGCATGTGCTTGGGAAGGCATTGTCGCGGCCACCCGGTCCATGTGTCCCCGGCGGGAGGGTGTCCCCACATGTGTCCATGAGTAGGGCCACATGCCCCCTCCTTCGGGCGGCAGCTCTGGGGGCTGCCCAGCCGTGTGGAGTATCTCTCACCACAAGGGGTATTGCTCCCGCTTGTCTACGGTACGTCCGCCTCATCCTTGTTGCTTGAGTTGCGGGGCCGCTCCGCTTGGCAGGCGACCCCCTCCTGGACTGTGTACCGGCTCGCCTGTCACCGGTTGCATCCATGGCTCCGGGTGACGTTTGCCATGGTCCCCGATGCAGCCTGGCCGGGCTCGGACCAGCAGCCTTGGAGTACCGCTCCTGCCACTGGCCCGGTGGGTCGGCTGGGTCGCCCCAGTGTGTCCGACCCATGGGGTGTTGGTTCTTTCCTGTCTCCGGCCGCCCTACGTGTGTGCGGTGTCCTGGGCCTCCCGGCTCCTGTTCACCGATGTGCCCGCTCGGTGTGTTGTGTTGGGTGTGCGGTGTCCTGGGCCTCCCGGCTCCTGCTCACCGGTGTGCCCGGTCGGTGTGGTGTGTTGCGTGTGCGGTGTCCTGGGCCTCCCGGCTCCTGTTCACCGGTGTACCCGCTCCGTGTGTTGTGTTGCGTGTGCGGTGTCCTGGGCCTCCCGGCTCCTGTTCACCGGTGTGCCCGCTCGGTGTGTTGTGTTGCGTGTGCGGTGTCCTGGGCCTCCCGGCTCCTGTTCACCGGTGTGCCTGCTCGGTGTGTTGTGTTGCATGTGCGGTGTCAACGGCCTCCCGGCTCCTGTTCACCGGTGCGCCCGCTCGGTGTGTTGTGTTGCGTGTGCGGTGTCCTGGCCCTCCCGGCTCCTGTTCACCGGTGTGCCCGCTCGTTGTGTTGTGTTGCGTGTGCGGTGTCCTGGGCCTCCCGGCTCCTGTTCACCAGTGTGCCCGCTCGGTGTGTTGTGTTGCGTGTGCGGTGTCCTGGGCCTCCCGGCTCCTGTTCACCGGTGTGCCCGCTCGGTGTGTTGTGTTGCGTGTGCGGTGTCCTGGGCCTCCCGGCTCCTGTTCTCCGGTGTGCCCGCTCGCTGTGTTGTGTTGTGTGCACCGTGTCCTGGGCCTACCGGCTCCTGTTCACCGGTGTGCCCGCTCGGTGTGTTGTTTCGCGTGTGCGGCGTCCTCGGCCACCTGCCTCCTGTTCTCCGGTTTCCCCGCTCGGTGTGTTGTTTTGCGTGTGCGGTGTCCTGGGCCTTCTGGCGCCTGTTCACCGGTGTGCCCGCTCGGTGTGTTGTTTTGTGTGCGCGGTGTCCTGGGCCTCCCAGCTCCTGCTCACCGGTGTGCCCGCTCGGTGTGTTGTGTTGGGTGTGCGGTGTCCTGGGCCTCCCGGCTCCTGTTCTCCGGTGTGCCCGCTCGGTGTGTTGTGTTGCGTGTGCGGTGTCCTGGGCCTCCTGGCTCCTGTTCACCGGTGTGCCCGCTCGGTGTGTTGTGTTGCGTGTGCGGTGTCCTCGGCCTCCCGGCTCCTTTTCACCTGTGTGCCCGCTCGGTGTGTTGTTTTGCTTGTGCGGTGTCCTGGGCCACCCGGCTCTTGTTCCCCGGTGTGCCCGCTCGGTGTGTTGTGTTGGCTGTGCGGTGTCCTGGGCCTCCTGGCTCCTGTTCACCGGTGTGCCCGCTCGGTGTGTTGTGTTGCGTGTGCGGTGTCCTGGGCCTCCCGGCTCCTGTTCACCGGTGTGCCCGCTCGGTGTGTTGTGTTGGGTGTGCGGTGTCCTGGGCCTCCTGGCTCTTGTTCACCGGTGGGCCCGCTCGGTGTGTTGTGTTGCGTGTGCGGTGTCCTGGGCCTCCCGGCTCCTTTTCACCTGTGTGCCCGCTCGGTGTGTTGTTTTGCGTGTGCGGTGTCCTGGGCCACCTGGCTCCTGTTCACCGGTGTGCCCGCTCGGTGTGTTGTGTTGCGTGTGGGGTGTCCTGGGCCTCCTGGCTCCTGTTCACCGGTGTGCCCGCTCGGTGTGTTGTGTTGCGTGTGGGGTGTCCTGGGCCTCCTGGCTCCTGTTCACCGGTGTGCCCGCTCGGTGTGTTGTGTTGCGTGTTCGGTGTCCTGGGCCTCCTGGCTCCTGTTCACCGGTGTGCCCGCTCGGTGTGTTGTGTTGGGTGTGCGGTGTCCTGGGCCTCCCGGCTCCCGTTCACCGGTGTGCCCGCTCGGTGTGTTGTGTTGCGTGTTGGGTGTCCTGGGCCTCCCGGCTCCTGTTCACCGGTGTGCCCGCTCGGTGTGTTGTGTTGCGTGTGTGGTGTCCTGGGCCACCTGGCTCCTGTTCACCGGTGTGCCCGCTCGGTGTGTTGTGTTGCGTGTGCGGTGTCCTGGGCCTCCCGGCTAGTGTTCACCGGTGTGCCCGCTCGGTGTGTTGTGTTGGGTGTGCGGTGTCCTGGGCCTCCTGGCTCCTGTTCACCGGTGTGCCCGCTCGGTGTGTTGTGTTGCGTGTGCGGTGTCCTGGGCCACCTGCCTTCTGTTCTCCGGTGTGCCTGCTCGGTGTGTTGTTTTGCGTGTGCGGTGTCCTGGGCCTCCTGGCTCCTGTTCACCGGTGTGCCCGCTCGGTGTGTTGTGTTGCGTGTGCGGTGTCCTTGGCCTCCCGGCTCCTGATCACCGGTGTGCCCGCTCGGTGTGTTGTGTTGCGTGTGCGGTGTCCTGGGCCTCCCGGCTCCTGTTCACCGGTGTGCCTGCTCGGTGTGTTGTGTTGCGTGTGCGGTGTCCTGGGCCTCCCGGCTCCTGTTCACCGGTGCGCCCGTTCGGTGTGTTGTGTTGCGTGTGCGGTGTCGTGGGCCGCTGGCTCCTGTTCACCGGTGTGCACGCTCGGTGTGTTGTTTTGCGTGTGCGGTGTCCTGGGCCTCCCGGCTCCTGTTCACCGGTGTGCCCGCTCCGTGTGTTGTGTTGCCGTGCGGGGCGTCGCTGCGGGGCGCTCACTCGTCCATCCGGACGGCGGCTATCGTAGCCGGCAGGGGCTGGGTACCCTCCGGGCGCACACACGTCCATCCGGACGGCGGCTGTTCGTAGCCGGCAGGGGCTGGGTACCCTCTGGGCGCGCACTCGTCCATCCGGACGGCGGCTGTTCGTAGCCGGCAGGGGCTGGGTACCCTCCGGGCGCGCACTCTTCCATCCGGACGGCGGCTGGCGTGCGTGTGCTTGCTCTTTGTGGCCGGGTCGGGCGGGCCGGCCTCCCGGGCGCGTTGTGGTGCGCCTCACCTTTTCCTTTGGCCGCTTTGTGTTTCTGCTTTGCTTGGCCCCCTCCAGGCTGGGGCTGCCCCCCTCTCTCTCGCTGCCCTTGCCATTCCTCGTTGCCTTGGTGCTGTGCTTTGGTTGTTTTTCTCGGCCTCCCGCTGCCTGGCTCTTCGTGCGCTCGCGCCTCGTTTGTGTCTCCTGCTTGGCCGTTGGCTGCTCCTTGGTGGTTTCTCCCCCCACCCCCTCCCTTTTTGTGTCTCGCTGTTTTCGTCGCTCCTGCTTGGTGCCTTGGTGTTGTTTTTTTTTTTTTTCTTCCCCTTCTTCCCCTGTACGCCCCCGTTGTCTCCGGCTTTCTCTGGTTTCCGGCCCCGGGTGCCCTGGGCCTCGGCGCTGTGCGTTGTCTGCTTTGTTGGCCTTCCGCCTCTCGGCTCTCCGTGCGCTTGTCGCTCTTTCGTGCTTTCCGCCTGGCTGGTGGTTGCTCCCCGTCGGTTGCTGCCCCCCCCCCCCCCCTTTTCGTCTCGCGGTTTTCGTCGCTGCCGCTCGGTGCTGTGTGCCGTGTGCTGTGTTGTGATGTGTGTCCCTGGGTGCGGTGCTGCGCCGCGCTGCTGCGCGTTGTGTCCTCCGGTGTTGTGCTGATCTGTGCTGTGTTGTGCTCGTTGGGTGCCGCTGCTTGTTGCGCCGTGCCCTCTGGCGCTGCCCGTTGCCCTGGGGCCCTGTGCTCTGCGGCGCTGCGTTTTGCGGTGTTCCCCCGTGCTGTGTGTGTTTTGTCGTGGCGCGGTGGTGCGTGCTGTTGTTCGCCGCTCTGCTTTGTGCTTTGTGTGTCCCGGGGTGCTGTGCTGTGCATTCCCTGTCCTCTCCGCTCTGTGCGGTGCTGTGCTTCGCTGTGCTGGTGCGCTCGCGTTGTGCTGTTCGTGTGGTGCGTGCTGTTGCTGGCGCCTGGTGCTGTGGTGTGCCGTGGTGCGGTGCTGGGTCTGGTGGCCCGTGGTTGTCTGCTGGTGGCGTGTTTCGGTGTCGGTGTCCCTGTCTGGCCGCGTGGTCTGTTTCCCGGTGGTTGGTGTGGTTTGCTGTGGTGCCCTGCTTTCGTGTGTCGTGTTCTGTGGTGCTGTGCTGTCGCGTGCTGCTGTGCTGTTGTGCTCTGCTGTCGTGTTGCGGTGCTGTTGGGGCTTGCTTTGCCCTCCTGTGGGCTGTCGTGCTGTGCTGTGTTGTGCTGTTGGTTGGCTGTGCTGTTTTTTGCCCGGTGGTGGTGTCTGCGTGCTGTGGTGCTCTTTTCCTCGTGCTGTGCGTTCCCTGTCTTCTCCGCTCTGTGCGCTGCAGTGCCTTGTTGTGCTGGCTGTGGTGCCCTGCTTCCCTGTGTCGTGTGCTGTGGCGCTGTGCTGTCGTGTGGTGCTGTGCTGTCGTGCTCTGCTGTCGTTTTGCGGTGCTGTTTGTGTTTGCTTTGCCCTCCTGCGGCCCGTCGTGCGGCGCCAGTGTCGTCTGCGCTGTTGTTGGTGCCTCGTGCTGTGGCGTGTCCCTGTGCGTTGTGGTGTCTCCCTGGGCGTTCTGCGGTGTGGTGGTGCTGCTCTGGTGTGTCGTGGTGTCTTGCTGTGCTGTGCGTTGTCCTGTGGTGTCCTGCGCCCTGTGCCGTGTCCTGCGGTGCCGTGCTGCCCTGCGGTGCTGTGCTGGTTGGCTGTGCTGTGCGGTTGTCTGCGCTGCTGGTGTTTGTTTTTCCTTTTGTCCTCTTTTCCTTTGCTAAAAACCCCTGCCGTTTTTCCGTGCCTTTGAAAACTTCCTGAAACCCAAAAAATAAAATGTTTCTCTTTAGAAAATCAAACTCTACGCAACTCACGCACGCAGGCAAGCAGCAATACGAAGGTGAAATTTCTGACTTACGTGTTGCCACGCGACCGCGAAGATGGTGGTCTTGCTTGCTAGGGGTTGACCGCTTTTCCCCCAGGGCCGGTCGCCTAAGCTGATGAAAAGGGGTGAGGGGGGGCAGGAGGGAGGGGGGGTAGGTGCATGGTGAAGGAAAGAAAAGGAAGAGAAGCAGGGCGAAGGGACGCGGCGGCTTAGAAAAACTTTTCGAGTTTTACGCGCTGCTCGCGACGCGTTTTGCTTTGCGCCTACGGCTAGTTAGACGACGAGAGGGACGGCGTTAGGGTCCTACGAGCGTTACGGTTGTTACGGCGCTAACTATTCACCTATTTCACGTCGAAAAATTTATCGTCGCGTTTTTACGCGTTTCGCAGCGCGCCTTTTGGCCTAAGCGTCTTTTATGTTAATTACCTTTAATTTCAGCTATTTAGAAATTTTTTTCGTCGTGTTTTACTTATCTTTTAATTTCATTCTGGCGCCAAACGATCAAGGGTTTCAAAGGTGCTACCCAAGGTCAACCTATGACTCAAAACACAATTGCTTGGGACCATTTGCAAACAATCCCCCCACTTGGATCCCCATATGGACGCATAAGGACACCTTCGAACCTCCTCCCAACACGCACCATGAAAATGGGAAAATTGATATTGGCGCTTGTGGGTCGCTCCGTAGGCCCTCCCACATGCACTATATGAGCGGTAGACTTAGTCTAGCGCTATGGAGTTCACCATTGAGACATGGGCGAAGCCCTTGCCACGTATGATTCCATACATCTTCCTACAAACGGAGATATATAACATGGGCGTGAGCATATCGAAGCACATACCATGCATATAACACATACCCTCAAAAGTGGCTCCCACCATGATATGCCATGACCCTCTATGGACATAACTTCACGTTAAAAATACGTAGGAACCCAGGGAAAGGTTCTATGCAACCCCAACACTCATGCGGTACACTCGAAAGTCGCATTAAAATATTTGGTTGCACGGTCCAAGAGTTTTATATCACTTTCTACCCTTTTGACCATTATCCCTTGCTATACCGGGCATGTGTACACACCAAAGGTGTTTGATGCTTCCTAAATTAAGTTGAGACCAATGCGGTTCCAACCCAATTCTCGAAATTGAGACTACTCGCGGTGAGCCGGAGATATGACCTTTCAAAGTGGCCTCAACAATCAACTTTGTTTCGCCTATATCTCTAAGCAAAACGAAGGGCATAACAAAAGAAAGGTTGATTCGTGATCGGGGAAAAATGTCGGACCACTCGAGATTCGTCATATCGAGTGCGGCGATGTCGAAGTCGAAAATCCGATTCTGAAAGTCTGAAAAAATCAGATTAATTTTGCGTTTGTATATTATGAAAATTGCGAAAGCAACAAACCCTTTACTGATGAAATCTGACCCTTCATCAGGGTTTCCGCCAAAATATCTGTAAATAACAGTTAACCATTCGGTTACCGCAAAATCGCGAGCCAACTGACAGTCGCCGATACATTGACCATCAGAACGGAAGGCTGAAAAATTACGGAAACATTATGATAAAAAAACCCTGTTGATTCCTGATATTCTGATATATAGATCTCCGCTGGCGGCGCCTCAGTACTGAATATGGCCGCTCATAGCCGGAATGGCCAGACCTATCACACTATCACATCGGGTTAGGTCAGGTGGATGGGAGAGTATGATATCAGCCAATGGCGGCTTGCCGGCACATAGATACACACCCCAAGTGACCCAAAGATGGCCACGGGGGTCCGAACCGGCTTCATAGTTGGGGTGCTTTGGTTTCAAGTGCACTTTTGTCATTTTCGCATCTGCAAAATTGTGGCATCGCCTGTCATGATGCTTGGGAGGGAGATGCCCGATTTTGCAATTGTGTAGATTTGTAGCCACCATGCCTAGCCATTTGGAGCTCAACCCAACCAAGTCTTCCAAGAATCCCAATTTGGCGACTTAGAAACATGAGCATCCTCATTCCGTGTTGTATCCAACCCGGAGGGAGGCTCCCATGTTGAAGGCCATTGCTGCGGTCCTCAGGCATGACCTTGGCCTACCCCGAGGGATGTTGGCTGAAGATGCCGCATTGAAGTATCAAGTGGCACGGTCAACCTTGTTTCTAAGTCTAAAGGATTGGCGGGTGGGCAAATACGTGCTTCCAACGGATACCTCAAACCGTTCGGAAGCACAAGCGATACTTTCTCCCAAAGCGGAGGAAAGGATCCGTGATTGGGCACTCTTGCATTGGCGGAAAAATGACACCAAGTCATCTTTTCAATTTCGCCAGTTTGCAGCCATTGTTGCTCAAAACCAAGGGTTGGTTTTTAAAACCGAGGATGGCTTGCCTTCCAATGGGTTGTTGTACACCCCATTGGATGGTTCTTTTGGTACCTTTGGCACCACACCAATGGTCCTTGACTTCAATAGTATGGCTCCTTCCTTGCCACTTTCATATTAGTGCTTTGGACTACAGGTTTGGTTGCTTGTGTGCCTTTCTACTTCTTTACCAGAGGCTCAACAAGACCCCATAGGGCCCTAAGGAACCCAATAAGGCCCATAAACAACCCTTTGGGCACAAACAGGTTGTATATGATGCATTTCGATTCGGTTGAGGTGTTATACACACCTCCTTCAAGGTAGGTTCACCTCTACCCTGTTCAACATTGTCACCATTGTGACCATCATTGGTCATCATGGCCTCCATTGGCCACAATCTGACCCTTGTGAGTAGAGTTTTCATCAACACATAACCCCTAGGGCCACTGGAAAGCATATATGGACCTCGACAATGCATTCGTAACATTCGTAACTCGCCGGCGCTCGCTGGTGAACGCCTTTTTTTTAAAAACAAATTTTCGGAGGGACGGAATCACGATAAAGTGCTCCCGCATCGCCAGCAGTGAAATCGGCGGTCTAATGGGTAAAGACATGCGCATTAAGCGCAGGAGGGAGATGTACGGCACTTCGAACCCCGCTGTACCGCCGTTTTTGCATTGGGGGGGACTGGCGCTCAGTGCAGCGCGCCAGATTTCCGCGCCGCATCTGCGCGCGCCAGTCCAACAGGGGGGGTAATCTAAGTCGCGGGGTTTTCCCTTACATTTGGGGCGCCGAAGGCGCCCGAAGAAAAATTTTAAGAATTTTGACATGGATCCCTTCATTCCCAATCCAATCGCTCCCCTTCCTTAGTCATACATGAGCCGCCCTTTCACTTGAGTGTCTTCTCCATCCCTCTTCACTTCAGTGTTTTTTTGAGCTCCAATCCTTCACTTGAGTGGCAACCATACCTGTTCAAGACCTTTCCGAATGTTTGAGAATCATTGTTCTCTGTACCGCTATGAAACTACAACGGTTCTACGATGTGTCACACATTTCTCTTCGCGTCGTAATCTGTTTTTGAGATCTCCGAATTTCGACTTTCGTGACGGGTTTGGCTCTATGAAGCATGTCTTCGTGCCTCAAAACACTCCTTCTGTGGGGTTTGTGCCTATTCTTCTCGGGGTGGTGGATTCGACAGGAAAGGGGGCGGGGGCTATCTTGAGGTGATCCTCGCACTGTTTGCAAGGCTGCATGTGGTTCAAGAGGCTCACTGATGGCAACAAACAAATTTTTACCGCCTGCGCACATTGTAGTCTGGATTGTACCATGGTTGACCCGACCGTTGCAACGGACATTTAGTTATTGAAGTGGTTGAGGACTCCGACATGGCAACAATCTGACCCTCACATTTCAAATTCTGACCTTCTACGCTGAAATGGGATCCAGGAGGCCCTAAGGAGGCAATCTGAGGAACTATATGGACAAGGAAAGACATCTTCCACGTGGCTATGCACACCGTGTCATGAGACCCATTTTCAGCCCTGATTCAGCCCTGTTTTAGTACCCCAGACACCCCCACTTGACCCCCCCGGTGCTCCAAATTTTGGTCCGCAAATAGCCCCCAACTACCCCGCACAACCATTTTAGACCCATGGAGACCCGAACGGTCCCGGGGGGGTTATTTTAGCGCCCTTTTCCTCGAAAGAAATGAGTGCCCTTTCCCTGCGTGCGCGCTACAGGGTATTACGGCGCGATGGCTCAGTGCGCACTACAAAACCATAGCGCGCAGCATAGCGGGCGTTATGGCTCGGGGTCTTGGGTTTGTAACCCCGTGTCCTTATAAGCAGGGCAAAAACGCCTATTTTTCTAAAGTTTCAGATGCTTCCGGCACCGCATGTGACGCTGTCAATGTCAGGGAAGATTGCAAACATTTTGGGCCCCCACTATGGGTGGTCCCTGTGGGAGAACGAGGACCTTTTGGCGGACCTGGTTGAGTTTTTTTGCTCAGGGTCTGCCGTCCAACGGTCATTGTGGGCCAGGTTGGAAAAAAGGGTCCCCGTGTCTGAAACAGAGAAGAAGCGTCGCAGGACCGAGGCTGCCAACGCCGTCACACCCCTGTCGGTGGTGGACTTGGTCCTGCTCCTGAAGATTCCAAGAAGAAGGTATTATTGCGCGCCCTTTGCATGTGACATTGCGCGCACTTCCACTCATAGCACGCGCTTCGTTGACTTCTCCGCGCGCTACGTCCTCATGTTGCGCGCGCTTTTTTACTCAGGTACAAAGACTTGATTACTTGGACGAGAAGTAAGGTCCCCACACACCTTTTTTCTCTCCCGTCCTATGCTAGTTTCGCCACAGAATGGAACCAGCTTGCAAGTAGGCAGCATTTACAGGTTGCCGTGCACACAGATGGGGTCACAGTCTTTTCGCAGTGGCCCCTGCAGCACTTTTTTGACTATATATTTTCCTTTGATTCCATTGTTTCTAACCTCCAATACCCCAGGGAGTGCCAAGGAGAGCTGTGGATCATTGTGAGGGGGGACGGGTTGCCTTGTGGGGGCAAATCGTGGTGCCAGATGTCCATTTCCTTTGCCAACCATGGTCACTTGGCAAGGACGTTGTCCTACCACTTGACTGTTAACATCGCCCTTTGTGGTGAGAAGTCCACCTCTGTGTTGTCCCAGGTCTGGGCTAACAATCTTGCTTTTCTGCAGAGTGCCCTTGACAGTGGTGTGGTTGCCATCCGGGGTGCATCCAGACGCTGCAGGATTTTCTGCGGTGGGGATAGCCCTTGGCTGCGTCGGTTGTCGGGTGTCACTACACATTGGATGGCAGGTAGTCTGTTCAGTTACATGACGTGGTGCAAGTCCAGTGCAACGTGGTTGCAACAGGATGTGGATAGAACCACTGAGCGAGATGAGCAGTTGCAAGGGCTTATTGCACCTGGGGCCAAGTGCAGGCCCATGGATATATTTGGTGTTGTCCAGAGCAGGTTGTTGAAGGTGCCTCTGAGGCGGCATCACCTTATACCATGTGTTCTGCACCTTCTGAATTTTGTAGGGAGGCAGGTCACTGCCTTGGTACGCAGATTGGCCAAGTCTGTGCGTCCCAGTACTAGGGTCGCTGTTCAGGCTATTGTTCACAGGTCTAGTTGTCACATAGCACTACAGGGGACGGCAGAGCTAGATGGGGAAGCGACTTGGTGCCTTCTAAAGGTTTGGGAGGACCTGGCCCCCCTCCTTCGGGGTGACATGAGGATGCACACAGCAGTGGTTGCCATGTACATACTACTGGGGGACATGTATGGCACAACGTTTGAAAAGGGTGCATTGCAGGCTCCAGAGGTTGCCCAGGCTTTCCAGAGGTGGGTTTGTCCAGCAATAAGATCACCTTATATTAACTGGATGTTGCACGATGCTACGGTCACTATTCAAGCCATAACGCCCTATGGCCTAGGAATGTTTTCGGGGGATCTTTTGGAAGGGAGCAACAGGGTGCTGAAGGACATTTGGTCCTCCTTTTGTGATAGAGGCGGGGGGGCAGGAACCCTTGTGTCGCGCCGCATTAAGATGCTCACGCAGGTTAATGAGCGTCTGTTCACGTACTTTGAAGTACCAAGGTGGAATGGGACCTCCAGAAGCAACCTGTGCAATGCACAAAAATTGGCTGACGACGTTCGGGCATATTTTGCGGATGAGGAACTGTGGTAGCGCGCGCTATTTGTGTTTTAGCGCGCGCTACATGCTATTTAGTGCGCGCAATGACCACTATCGCGCGCGCTATGCTACTTTCAAGCGCCGGAACCCTTCAAATCGCGATATATAATTGGAAGTTGCGTGCTATGACTACGCACTTCAAATGTGCCTCCAATTTGAAATGCATTGACAGACACAGAGATTTGTTCCTTTTCGTCCTTTTTTTTTGGTGATTCCGATTTTTTGTTACTGCATTTTCCTTTTTGTATTACTGCTGGAACAAGGGTACTTTAATGTAACCCTCTTGCCCATGCAGCCCGTGGGCTCGGGGTATCCGCCTCGTGCAGCACCGCCAACAACTGCTGCAGGGGCCACAGGAGCAGGTGCGACATCGCAACCACCGCCACATGCAGCTGTACAACCGGGACTGCAGCCGCCGTCAACGACGCCGTGGAGCATGTAGCCACAAGTACTTGCCGTGCGCACTACTGTTTCCGTTGCGCGTGCTACGCTCTTGTTGTGCGTGCTAGCTGTCTCGTTGTGCGCACTACGCACGTCCTCGTTGCGCGTGCTTTGTCCTGTTTTCCGCAGATGCTGTCCCAGCAGCTGACCCAGTTCTCCCCAACTCAGCCTCTGTGGCCCGCGCCGCAGTCCCCGTTACGAGCTGCCTCACAGCAGCTGTCTCCCATGCTGTTCCCCGGTGAATCGCCCACCTTGGGCTCCCAAGTGCGCGGCAGTCTTCCAGTAGGCCAAGTGCAGCAAGTGCTCTTCGGCCCACTGCCAGTGCATCAGCAGCAGCAAATGCAGCAGCAGCAAGTGCAGGCTGCGGATCAGCAAGTCGGCAGCCCAAAACGGCAGCAGCAGCAGCAACAGCAGCAGGTCCAACCAAGACAGCAGCAACCCGAAGTGCAAGCACAGTTTCAGTCTCCCCCACCCAGGCCACGTACGGGCTTCGCCTTCAGCAGCGACTTGAAAAACCGAATCCGGCCCAACCAAAACAGCACCATCTGCGCCCAAGCGCCCGACTGGGCATGGCTGAAGGACGTGACACCGGCCTACCTCGTGGAGGTGGCCTTCCACAAGTTCTGGCGCCAAAGGGCCACGGCCATTGCCAAGACTCCAGACGGAGCCGTGAAAGCCTGCTGGCATGACGAGAGCATTACCGGCCACTGGTGCAGTCTGGCGAACCTGTTGAACCCCTCCGTGCCAACCCAAGAAGGACAAGCTGACTGTGGACACTGCAAGGTGGTATGTCCTGACAGTCCACGCCGGGGCCCGGTCCCCGTCAGGCTACAATGGGATGATTGGCCAACCGACAAAACCGCCCCAATTAGAAGGTTCTACACCCGCAGCGCACAGAACGCGGCATCTCCACCCCCCCACAACCCCATCCGGAGGGAAATGGGGCAATCCCCGCCCACTTCGCCCGCCCCCTGTGGACAGGCCCCGTCGTGCAGTGGAGGCCCACCGGGTCCCCCAGTGCACCGGAGGTCGGGAGCTCTCGGGGGTTGTTTGTGGTGCAGCAGCGCCGGTGCGATGTGATGTGGTCACAGCCCCCCCCCCCCTCCCCCTCCGAGTGTTGGCCTCCCGGTCCCCCACCCCAAATGGCGCCACTTGCCTCTATCCCAAGCCCGCCACAGTGTAGCAACGACTGCCAACAGTCCCCAAGCACCCCCTTCCCCCCCTCATTCACGGATGTATTGGCAGGGGGGGGAGCCCCCCCCCCCCCCCCCTCCAGGGCGCGCAGCCTATGCCCAGCCACTGTCTCCCTGACGCCAAGTGCCAGCCTCAACGGCATTCGTAACCGACAGTAACTGCCCCCACCCGCTTCGGCAACCTCCTCCAACCGCCTGCCTAACCGCACTCGCAGCCCCCGCCCCCCCTCCCCCCAATCAACACCCCCCCCAATCATCAACGCTCCCCCCCCCCCCCGCCATGCCTCACGCCACTCAATCAAATCACACCACCGCCCCGGCCCCTCTATCCCTCACTCAACGCCGTATCGACTCCACCAACGCCCCCCCCCCCCCCACTCACAGCCCTTTCCCCTCAAATCGATGCCCCACCCCCCCGCTCCTCAACTCACGCCCCCAACACCACCACCGGCCCCGCGCCGGTCCGGGCCACAGGGCCCAAGCGGAACTTGGCGCACGCGTCAAGCGCACGGCAGATTGCAGAACCGCCTGGGCCGAGCAATGCGTTGACCTGCGAGAGGGAGGGGCCTTGGAGGCGACCCCAGAAGCGGTTAGGCAGGCGGTTGGAGGAGGTTGCCGAAGCGGTTGGGGGGCGGTTACTGTCGGTTACGAGTGCGGGGGGGTCACGGAGGGGGACAGGGGGTGCATGGCGTAGGCGCAGCACAGGGCCCGCAAGGGGGGGGGGGGGCGAACGTGCGATGGTCGGCTGCCCCGGCCAGAGGTCTCCGTGACGCAGGACGGCCGGCGTCGTGGGGCGCGCGTCCACGGGCACGGCCACCGCCCTCGGCCGCGGATGTCCAGCGGCGGGAGTGCGGCCGGAGGATCCGGGGGGCACGGTCCCCCCCTCCATCGGCGCGTCCACTGCGATGGCGGGCGCATTTCCGGTGTTGTTGACGAGGGAGAGACGCCGATTTCGGTGTTTCGGTGTTTTTACCAAAATTTACCAAAATGAAAATCTTTTGACCAAAATTTTGGTAAAAAGGGCAGTCGAGTCTCGTGTTGCACGTGGACTTGCCCGAGGGCCATCGCTGGGGCCAAAGGGACAATGGGTTGTGTTGTCAGGGCGGTGATGCAGTTCCGGGGCCACGGGTGGTGTTGGGCCCCTCTACTCCGGCCCGGGCGGCTGCCGCGGAGGGCCATTCGTGGGGGTTTGTCCGTGGAACGGGGCACGTACTCTCCTCAGAGAACGGGGGCGCGGAGTGGGATTTGATGGAGAGGCGTGCGGTCTACAACCGCCTGAAGCACCCGCCCCCCCCCTTTGTACCATCGTTCCTCCGGGTGGTCTTCAGGTGGCCTCCCACGCGGGGGGTGCGGATGTGGCGGAGCGCACCGTTGGTCTGCATCGGTGCCGGCCACTCCCCCCGGCCGTCTCGGGTCCAGATCAGTGCTGCCCCACACGGTCTTCGGGGGTGCAGCGCATGCGACGCTTCATGTCGCGGCGCTTTGCTTGGCCCACGAGTCATGCGTGACCCCCCCCCCCCCGCCCGTGCGGGGCCCTCGGGACCCTCGTGCGCCGTGCCGTTGCCGCGCCTCTGGGCCCAGGCGTGACGGGCCCTTCCAAGTGCACCTCGGATTTGGTTCACTTCCCCGAGACAAAAAAACGTTTGCCGCAACAAGAACCCGCCCGCGATATGACTTCGGTGCACGCGCGGATGCCTTCGTTCGGTGCTCTGCCCCCTCCATCAATGCCCCCCTCCTCTCAATCCATGCCCCTTCCCCCCCCCCCCCCACGGATGTTGTAGGATCCGAATCATGTCAGGAGGAGCCCTCCCCCCCCCTCAGCCCCCCCCCCCCCCCCCCCCCCTGCGGGTCCAATAAAACATTCTTTTGGGGAAAAAGAAATTTTTGTCAGGGGACGGCCATTTTTGGGCCATCTTTGGTCCACATACCCTTGGATCTCAATCCCCCCCCCCCACAGGGATGCATCGGAAGGGAAGGGACTTCAGAGGCGGCCCCAGAGGCGGTTAGGCAGGCGCGGTTTGAGGAGGTTGCCGAAGCGGTTGGGGGCGGTTACTGTCGGTTACAAATGCCATTGAACCCGGCACTTGGCGTCAGGGGGACAGGGGCTGGGCATAGGCTGGGCGCCCTGGAGGGGGGGTACCTCCCCCCTCCGATGCACCCCCCCCATACCCGCGTTCTTCGACATCTCTGCCCCCCCCCCCTCTGCCGCGGCCCCTCCCCCTCCCCCTCCCCCGCACTCGATGCCCCGCAGATGGCGACGCTCCTTCTTCAAGACCGAGGGCCTGTACCAGAACTTGCTGCGGGACAACGTCGTGGTCAACTCCGTCGCGGTGCGGCTGCTGTGGTGCCTCCGGGGGACGGTGGTGCTGAAGGGCACGTTCGCGCCGGTAGCGGACAAGCCGGACTTCGTGCGGGCGAAGTTCCAGAGGCCCAGGCTCTGTTTCAAGTTCGCAGGTCAGTGCCCTGGGCGGTCCCCCGCGCGTTTGGGGCGGGGCCTGTCCCATTGCCTTGTCCCCCCTGTCGGCCCCTGATTGGAGGCACGCCCACGTCCACCGGGGGCTATTGCGTGTCGCGCCGGACCCCCCCCCCCCCTCAGGACCCCCCCCCCCATCACGACCCCCCCCCCGTTACGACCCCCCCCCATCATGACCCCCCCCCATCACAACCCCCCCCCATCACGACCCCCCCCCATCACGACCCCCCCCTATCACGATCCCCCCCTATCACGACCCCCCCCCCTCAGGACCCCCCCCCCAATTCACACAGACACTGAACATGGGGAACGACCGACTTGGGCTCCGGAGGCGCCCAGAACATCCGTTTGGCCTCTGTGGACCGGGGCACCGAACCCCCCTTCCCCCCCATTCCCCATTTGTGGTGGACGGTAAAAGGGGGTGCGGGGGGGGGGGGGCATTCAACCCGCCCCCAATGCACCGGCGGAATGCAACAATGCCCCCGAAACCCCGAACACAAAACTGCATCCCCCCCCCCCTCTCCCCCTCTCTGGACCCCCCCCCCTGCGCCGCAGTCGTTGGGATCCGGAACTGAACCCCCCCCCCCCTCCCCACGGGATGTACACATGACCCGGTAGAGTGCGAAGGGCCAGAGAACAGCGTGGAAGCAGGGCCCGCAATGAACAGGCACATGACGCCCAGTGAAGCGCCGGACGCTGACACGATGGACAGAAGGCGATGTCAGCCGTGGGGCAGGCGCAGCCAGAGCCTAATGCGGACACTGCAACCTGACCAATTGAGGGCCCCGGGTATTTGTGGTTGTTAGAAGCCCCTGTGAGGACAATGTTCCCACAGACACACACGCCGGCGCGCACAAGTCAGTGCTGGGGTCGGCGAGCCCATGGACTCGGAGGGTGCATCTGGATGCCCCTGGTCAACCTTCAGTTACTTTTCAGTTACTTCTCAGTTTCAACCTTCAGTTACTTCAGCTCCGATTTTCAGTGACCGGTCAGGCTGTCGTTCAGATGCCTCAGGGGGACTGGCTGCAGCAAGTCCCACACCGAATCGGTGGCCCACGAACGCCAGTCACCGCTTTGTCCTTCCCGGACCTGGTCTGCGGCCTCAGCAAAGCGCCGTCCGGGGCTCTTGCGGTTTGGGGGCGGCGGACAACCGCCGCCCCCACCGCCCGTGGCTTTGCAGAGCACCGGGGCCAAGCCTGCGGCCCTGCACGGCCAAGCGGAGAAAGATGTCCTTGAATTATGCCCTAGGTCTTTTGATGTATTCCTGCAAGTTGGTTTTGTAGTTGAAAACCCCAAACCAAAGCAGCAAGTAGAGCAAGGACTGAATATGGATCGAATCAATGAAATCAATGATTGGTTTTGGAATCCAGTGTAACACAGAAGGGCTGCAGATAGACAAAGCAGGTATATGAACATAGATTCAATCACAAATGGGTAAAGCAAAAGGTTTTATATGAAAATTGGTCAGACTCTAGCCTCAGAGGTTGCAATAGGCACTTCATGTGCACTCTTTTGGGTGAAATGGTGCTGGTTAGGACTGAGGGGCATAGATGTCAGGACCACACAGAAAATGACTTGGCCAAGCAACTGAATTCAGAAACAGTTACAAAGTAGGACCACAATAAGTGGTAGAATCAATTGAGTATAGGGGTCTTGGGGTGGGAGACCACTTAGGCTTAACCTCCAAGGCCCACAAGCATGGAATGCCTGATTTATTTTGGTATGACCTCCATGAAGGAAGGTACCTCCGCTCAGTTGAGTGGTAGGGGTGAACTTCATGGGGGGGCTAGGGTCACAACCCTAGTTACTTTGAGAAAGTGTACTTTAGGCAACAAAAGAGAGATAAAAACACTTAAGTTTGTCTCAGCATCAACAAAGGGTTTTAAGGGGGGCTTAGCCTGGATCAAGCCCTCCAAGAAAGACATGGCAGTGACTTTTTCTTACTCCCCCCTGGAGTACTAGTTAGCTAAGCTAGTAGGACCAAGGAAAAAGGCTCAAATATTCCCAAAATTACCTCAAAAAATGCATTAAACTTACCAGAAACATTCTCCTCACTTCATAGAAGCCTATCACACTGTAGGGAACCCTTGAAAAACAGTGTAATGTACCGTGAATGATGTCCCTTCGAAGGGGCATTCCTCAAAAGTCGCCGGCGTGAGGCGAAAACTTTTGGAAAAAAAAAAGAAAAAAAAAAAAGGTGTGGGGGCAATGGGAATTGAACCCAGGACTCCCTGTCCAGAGCACATGTGTCTGTCCACTAGGGTACAGTCGAACGCTCTAATGCGGACGGTTATCGCCGTATAAACAACGTTTTAGTAAACGTCCTGACCAAGGGCCAGGGCGGAGCAACACTCCCAATGGAGGACACAAACCCCCAGGAGCTGAAAAAAATAGAAAGTGGAACCAGCAGGGAGTGATTCCTGCGGTTTTGCGGAAGGGGTTGCGATTTAGCAAGTGAAATCGTTGAAAATCGACGAAACCACGTGGGAAATCGTCATTTTTACACATAACTTAAAGTCGCAGACAAGCGCAAACGAAGCGGACGCCAAGAAAAGGGTTGCGCAAGCGAAAACGGCTTTTGGAAAAGAAGGTATGAGCCGTAGTTTTTAAAGTTTTAAAGAAAATTTTTGCACAGTTGCATCAAAATTTTTATAAACTTCAGAGTAAAGAATTCAAAATCAGCCCACACCACAGACCAGTTCAACAACCCGTCTCTCAGGTATGTCTGTGTCACTTCACACTCACGCATTGCTTTCGTGTTGGTTGTTCCGTCAAAACGTTAGGGTTGTCAACGCTGTGCTCGTTGGGGGGTCGGGTGTTCATCTCTCGTGCTCTGCACAGGCGAAAGCAGGAATGAAAGGTATGTGATGCGGATGGAGCGCGCAGCGCGCACGTAGGGTTAGAATATGCGCTGTGCTCGCGATGCATGTGCCTAATCTAGGCATCCACACGCTGTATCGCTTCACCTGTATCCCTAATCCACCCTTGTTTCCTTCTTCACAGGTAAGCGTTTGTACGTGTGCGGCCGTAGCGTTCAAGTTGAGTTGCTTAAAACGCTTAGGTTTGTTTTGTGTTCGTTTCAATGCGGCATTCGCACGATGCATGGTGAGTAAGGTGGGTTAGCCCAGGAGGAGCTCACCTCCTGGTTGAGTCTGTGGTTACGCCTCCCTTCCCTGCGTGCACATGATGCATTAAAGGGTAGGCCATGCGAATTGCGCACGGTAAACCTTGTTTAGGTTACCCAGAGGCTCCTCGGTACGTTCTTTAAGAGAACCCGAGGAGTTTCTTAAAGCTTGCTTGCTTGACAGGGGTAGCTGCATCTGCAGCGTGTTTGCGAACAGCGTATTATAGGTCACACTGAGAAGGGTATAATACCTGGAGTGTGGCTTGGTTCCACAGTCGCAAACGCCCCTTCATCTGCCTCTTTTGTACAGGTGGGAGAGGTTAGGGTGATTGGTGCACGCAGCAGCTGCCTTCGGCGGCTACCATTTTTCTGCCCCAGCAAAACAGGGGCGCTGATCACAAATCAAATCACTGTGCCTCAGCCAGGAGTGGCGAGGACAGTTCGACTTCAACGACATCTGCGCTGTGCACGCAACGAGAGCACCCCTTCCCTCCAAGCCCTAGCAGGGGAAACGCGTTGTGGCGTCCCCTGTTAGGCCACAGCTGCTTAGGAGCGCTGTGTTCTCTCGTCCTTTTCACAGGAGGGTCGTTAGGACCCATGAGAACTTCACCTCCGCAACGCCAAGTAGAGTGTGCGTGTAGGAGTGGTAGTCCTGAGTGGGGGCTAGAGCCAGTTGCCCAGTGCTCGCCCACCAGGATGGTGCCACTGTAGGGTGTGTAGGACCTGTAGGGGGCGTGTCACTGTCCCACCCTTTTCCTGCAACTTTAGCTGGGCTGGTGGGCTGTGACAGTGGTTAGGTTAGTGTTTTGGGCCACATAGCAAACAGGCGTTTTGCATGCCTTCATAGCTTTTGGCCACCCCTCCCTGTAGTAGACAGATAGGTAGGGAAAACAATACCTGGACTAACACTCTGGGTATTCCCCCAAGGTTTTGCGCCAGCACAGAAATTGGGCGCATAGGGGAGGGGAGACCCGGGGCGTACCCCGTGGCATCAATAAGCCAACCCTCCAGGTTTAGCAAGGGCGCAGACTTGGGTATAATTAGGACACCACTTCTGCGGCTTGCTCTCAGGACCTTAGGACTAGCACACTCACACATACGTTATGGCAGGTAAGGGTAAGGTAAACCCTGTAAGGAAGGGTAGAACCCCATGGGTCTGGACCAGTCAGGGGTCCTAACTGTGGGCTCGCTTGTCCCCAAGGAGGGAAGACACACCTTGCCTCAAAACACCTTGCTTGTCAATTCCCCCTGGTGTAGAAAGCCACCGTTCTTCGTTGGCTCACCAAGGTCATTACATTAGGGCAGTACCCATGCAACACATGGTCAACAAGGCAAACACTCGCTGGGTGGCTGCAATTTTGATAAGCGGCCACCTGGCTCACGCTGGAAACCATAGGCATGGGTCTGCAGGGCACAGACAGGGTCAGTAGACTGACACAGGGTAATTAGTTTCGCTTCTTACGCTGGGACATAGTCTCAGCACGGGTTAGGAGCTGCCCCTCGTTGTTCTCAACGAGGTAAGTGCGGAAGATGGGGTTGATACTCCCATCTGGTTGTATGAAGGCTGACATAGGTTCCCAGGTCGCCTCGGACAACCCATAGCCATCCCACAGGGTAAGGAATTTCCAGCCCTGTTTATACTCGTGGCGAGCAATACCTGCAACCACGTAGTAACCATCGACTGCCATCTCATCGGCAGTCATCTCTTCGAGTTCGTCTGCCTCCTCTGGACTGGCAGCGTTCTCTAGGTCTATACGTTCAATCTCACTGTCGCTGAGGCGCCACTCATCCCAAGACAAGTCGTCAGGGGAGTGATAGTGCCTCAACTGCTTAGGAGCACATAGCAGTTCACCACCTAGACGTGGACTGCACCTGACATGGATCCTGGATCCATCTATCCTGATGATACGATAGGGTCCAAAGTAAGGGTCGTGTAGGCAGTTACGTGGCCAGGAGGGTAGGCGTGAATGGTTTACCAAAACAAGGTCACCAACCTTGAAGCTGGCAGGTCGCCGTAGGCGGTTCCGTCGGCTCTGTTCACGGTCACGAATGTGCCTCAGGTTAGTACCTGCCTGGTTAGCCAGAGATTGCTTGTGTTCTAGCCAATCTCCCACAGGGCTCTTGAAGTCCTCAGGAAAGGGGGTTTTGAAGAACCAAGCAGGTCGTCCTCCATGGAACAGTTCGTGGGGGGTGAAACCCGTAGAAGAGCTCCGCTGTGAGTTCATGGACAGAACTGCCCAGGGCACTAGGCGTACCCAGTCCTTGGTGCGCTCCTGTTTCATCAGGATTCTTAAGTTTTGCTCCACCACACGGTTCTGTCTCTCACAGAGAGGGTTAGACGTGTGAGTGTAGGGCACACCTGTGGTTACCTCCACGTTGAGGGCATTTAGCACTCGTTTGTACCACCCAGTGTCACTGCGGATGCGTACATCTTCATCAGAGTGCACCTGTTTAGGTGCTCCATAGGGTTCGAACCATTGTTCGACCAACATTTTTACAGTCTGCTCACCTGTGATTTTCTTATTGCAAGGGAACACACGGGTGAAGCGAGATAGACCACAGGTGACCACGAGGCAACTATCATAGCCGCCAAAGCGTGGTAAGCCGTGGATGTAATCCACGTAGAGAAGAGAGTTAGCACAATAGGGTATGGGTAAGCTGGAGATCAGACCCCTATCCCTACTGTCACTTTGCTTGCTGGCATGACAGCCACAAGCATCCACAATGGTCTGCATACGCGACCTCAGTTCAGTCAGGGTTAGACTAGAGTAGAAACACTCACGGAAGAAGTCCACTGAGCGATTAGCGCCAGTGTGACCAGAACTGAGATGGGACCACTGTAGGCACCCATCCAGTCGTGCCTCAGGCACCACAATTCGGTCCTCGTAGAAGAGGTACTGATTGTTTTTATACCACTGGTGCCCGTCAATGACACGGGGTTCGAGACCAGTGTTGAGGGTTTCGAGAATTTCTTCATACTCTGACTGATAGTCGGTTAGACTCCAACCCTCCAGGATTCCAGCAGTGCGCATGGACAGGTCAAGCTGGACATCCATACGCTGGAAAGCCTCTTTGGCGCGTGCCTCAGAGCTCTCACCAATAAGCGCATCGAAGTTGTTGCGCGATATATAGTCAGACAGTTCATTCTTAATCCCGGGGATATGATGCACTGTCAGCCTGAACTGGCTCAGGTAAGTCCACCACTGTTTTAGCTTCGCTTTTTCTGGTGGTGGGCCCTTCTGAAAAGACTTCACAGGCTCCTGGTCACACAGCCAGACAATAGGGTTAGACCCCAGGAGTCGGGATTGTGAAGATAGCACCAACATACCGGCCAGGAGTTCCTGGTCATAGGTGCTGTAGTTGGAACGCGCTTGGTTCCACTTCCAATTCCAGTGTCCCAGTGGCACCAGTCGCCACTCACTGGTAGGATAGTCATGTTTCAACGAACCATCACGGTTCAGTCCAGTAGTACGATAATGGCAGTGGGTTAGCTCAGCGGGGTTAAGCTCCTGCCATTGGTAGATCGTACCTCCCCCCCGTACATCACTGGCATCAGTGATCAGGACTATCTCGCCCTCAGGGCGGGGAACTCCCAGGCAGTTGGAGGAGGCAATCTTCTTCTTCAACTCCTGCAAACACTCTTCCTCTCTGGAGGTCCACCTCCAGGGAGTAGTTTTCTTGATTAGGTCAGTGAGGGGTGCAGAGGAGTAAGTAAAATTGTGGATGTGACGCCGATAGAAATTACAGGCGCCCACAAAACTCCTCACATCGTGTAGACCCTTCTTAGGGTCATCGCGAATCTGCATGTCCTGTAGGGGCTGCATCTTAGACGCGGCTGGTTTCCACCAGCCATACCCCACATCGAAACCCAAATACTCCATCTCCTCTTTCATTGACTCGCATTTTTCGAGTTTGATTCGGAGATGGTTTTCTTGACAGACAGTGAAGAATTCACGGAGGAGAAGGACATGGTCCTCTTTGGTATTAGTACCCAAACTCACGTCGTCGATGTGAGCCTCCATTTCTGCACCCCGAGAAATCAACTCTTGTACTAGAGGCCTGCGCCTCAGTATGTACAAAATTTTGTTCATAAGCTCCTGGAAGAGCGCTGGGGCGTTAGCCACCCCGAAAGGCATAGCCTTCCACTTGAAGACACGACCCTTAGGGGTTATAAAGGCAAGCAGCTCCTGAGCTGCGGCGGTTAGGTCAACCTGCCAGAAACCAGAGCGTTTGTCCATTTTGGTCTTATACCTGCATTTGGCAATACGCTCCAGGGTGTTTTCCATGTTAGGAATACTCCCTGAGTGGTTCTGGGTTTTCTTGTTGACCTCACCATAGTCTACAACAAGACGTAGAGCAGTCGACCCTGGTTTAGCAACAAGGAAACAGGGGCTGCAGTGATGGGGATAGTCCCCATGTTTGTACACTTCAACGAGGCCAGCATCAATGCATTCTTGGATCTGGCGCTCGATTTCTTCAACCTGTTCCTGTGGAGCGGGATAGGGACGACGCCTCACTCGCGTCTTTTCAAATTCTGGTTTCAATTTCAGGTCCATCTGGACCAGTTTTTTGCAAGATAGAGGAGGCGGCAAGGCGCCGAACACCTCCTCATAGGTTATAAGCAGTTTCTTCAGGCGGGGGTCAAGGTTAAGACTCTCGACTTTCTGAAGGAAGTCCTCCTCAGCATGGCGGTTGCTTTTTCCATGTTCTTTCTTTTTATGCCGATCAGCAGTTTCGGCAGGTACAGTACCATCGTCCCACTCAGGGGGACATTGCTGCCCATAGTGTAGAGAGTACACTAGAGGTATCTCAGGATCAGGCAGCGTATAGGACTCATCGTCCTCCTCAGACCAGATGGAGTATTTCCAGGTCTGTCTGAGGTATTGCAGCCGCTCTTGGCGCTCAATACCTTCGGCCTTCAGGTACAGCAGCCGTCGGAGTTCTTGCGTGTCATGCTCAGACAAGGGCATGTTATTAGCAGCAGGCCCTGCCAGAGCATCAGTACTCCGGGCCACGGGTTCACCTGTGTGCACAGGCTGCATGTGTAGCACTGGTTTCCCAACAGAGGAAGCGGGTTCAGAGGTTGACTCTAGATCTACCTCCTCTAGCAACAGCTGGGCCAGGAAAGCACTATGTTTTAGGTCAACACAGCTGGGATCAACAGAGGGAATAGTGCTGGCGATCTCAGACAGTTGGTCGTCAGCATCCTCTTTTACAGCTGCAGGTTCCAGATAGTCATCAGGAGACTCACACCCTGTAAGTGTGGCAGATAGGTGCTCAGGAGATCGATTTTTGAGATCATAAAGGGTCAGGCCTCGATTTTCGGCCATGACCTCTTTTAGTAGCACCTGGTCCAGGTCACACAGGGGTACAGGATTGAGAGATCCGTCGATGATGGACAGGAAACTGGCCCACTCAGGGACCTGCATAGCTGTGTCTGAGTCCTCAGGCACATAGATGGGGCCGTCGGGGAGTTGCACTCTTCCCACGGTCATTCGGTCAAGCATACGGCGCCAGTAAGCATGTTCACCAGAGCAACCCCAGTCAGGGGTGCACATAACAACCCTTCCTCCCTCATAAGCGATCTTGGTTAGAACCTTCGCGAGCAGGGAGAAGGGAGGGTTAGCATACGCTAGGCCCATTGCTTTCCAGAAGAATCGGAAAGCATTGTTCATTTGTTTCGAGCAGTACAACTGCATGATGTGCTGTTGTTGGCTCGCAAACAATTCCACCTGGATCTCGTCCAGGTTTACCTGAAGGGCCGCCAGTCCATTTTCGAGAACATGACGGGCCAGTTGGTAGTTTTCAGTACGATAGTTCGTCTTGGCTGCGTAGCGCAGCCCAGACTCTTTTCGTCCTGACAGCTCCAAAGGAACGGAGAATAGCCCACTGCCAAAGTCGCAGTGCAAAGAGTAAGGACGCTGTAGGGACAGCATTTTAACCTGGGGGTTTCTTCTTAGAAAGTCAGTGCCAATGACAATGTCAAAGGCGTCAGTGTCCAACACTCTGCAGTGTTGGGTCACGGTTTCGTGGCCCAGACATATGGTCACATCGACCCCTCCCAAGGAATGGATGGTACGCCCATCCCCTACTCTTATGGCCACAGTCTTGGTCTTCCTGAAAGTTTTAAGCAGGCGCCGGCCCACTATGGAAAGTGTTGCACCGGTATCAAGCACTGCTCGAAAAACCTGATCCCTGATTTTCACGAGGATCCAGAAAACCAAGTCCTCCTCTTCGGAGCCGCCCCCCTATTCCTCATCAGGGAATTTCACATCCACTCCTGCAGCCATGAGGGACTTGGCCATCCAGGCCAAGCGCCTCTTCTTAGAATTATTCCCCTCAGGGGAGCGTTATCCCCTTGGGGGCGCTTCTGGGGGACACCTGCGGCAGGAGCGGGTGTAGCAGCAGGAGTAGGCGTAGCAACGGGCGCTGATGAGCGCCTCTGGGGGTTAGGGGGTCCAGTCTTACCACCCCCCTTGCCACCTCCTTTACCTTTATCCCCATTCGGGGGATTTCTGGCGGGCGTCGGGTTCTTCTGGCGCTCCGCCTCCTGACGCTTGAGTTTGTCACTCTCGCGTTTCTTGATGTGGCATTCGTCCTCATAGTGACGACGCTTGCCACAGTAACCACAGGTGATGGTACACCTGAAGTGGTCCTGATGGGTCACAGTTTTCCCATCTTTAGTATGCTGCTGACGTTTCATCTGCAGCATACAGCCACTGCGGAGATCGCAGTCAGAGGCATGACAAGGTCCCCCCTTGTCATTGACAGGTCGGCAGTAAAACAGGGGGGGGGGTGCCTGCATCAGTTGGAACCTCGTTCATGGCACGTAGGTTGCCCCTCCCTTTACCGCCTCCCTGGTTGGTGTTAGTGGGATTTTTATGCCCCTTCCCTTCGCCACGTTCAGGGGTAGGGGTACCACCTCGTCCCAAATGCTTCTTGAGGAACTTCTCCATGTGGGAGTCGTTCTCTCTCTCAAGAGCTAGCTCAATCAAGAGATCCACCAGTGTATCATACGAGTGGGTCCTGCTCTTCCTCTCAGAGGTTGAGCGGCAATCATCCGACGTACGCTGGGGGATCTTACTCATGAGCCACAGGTGGGGCTCAGTGGCTCCGTAGGAGCCCACATTCATCCTCGAAAATAAGTACTCCATGTCGCACACACACTCAGAAATTCGCGCAGCGGTTGGAAACTCCGGGAGCATAGGTAGCTCCTCGATTTGTGTGCGTACGCTGAGGTCAGTCTCATAGACTGGGAATGTTTTCTCTAACCTCAGGAGTACCTCCGCCCAAGTAGAACAGGTTTTCACAATCTGTTTGACCTGTTTTTGCAAAAATTTCTTTTTGCATGAGCGTTTTAGCAGTGAACATTTGGTGGCCACATCCACATGGGATTGGCCAGTCAACAAAAGGAACTCCGCAAATTCTTCTGCCCATTCAGGCAGGTTTTTAGGGTCGAACTCCGGCAGTTCCAGCTAGATGTTCGCCTGGGCAATTGGTCTGCCCATCTTCCCACCCCCTGGAGTTAGGCCTGAAGGCGACACGCCGGCAAGTGGGGCCAGGGCTGACAGCCCTCTTCTCTCACTCTCTGTGACAGGCACGTCCTGTAGGTCCGCCATAGGCACAGTCCTGGCACGGGGGTGAAAGGGGCTGGGGCAGGTAACCTTAGGCAACAGCCTTGAGACCCTCGATCTCTTGAGATCTTCGGCCAGGGTACTCAGCCCTGGAAAGAGAGAGAGGAACTCAGGCTTGGGTAAGGGTTCTGCAATACCCAGTTTAGCCTTAATGGCCTCTGATAAGGCCGTCACATCTGGATCTTCTGATCCAGACAGGAATTTGGCCAGCAGCTCGGCCGTTTGATCCAGGGCACCGTAGGTTGGCCTTGGATGATGTTCTTCGACTCGTGTTGGGCCCACTTCGGGAGCCCTTGGGGTTGGGTACTCAGGTCGTAGTCGTCTTGGCAGGGATGCAGTAGATGGAGGGCCTGAGTGTGAGTAGGACCCTAGATCCGTACGTGGTCTGGACCCATGTACAGCCAGTGGTTCCTCTCCATCTTCCCCACGGATGGATTTGTAGTACTCATCGTGCATGATGTACTCATCCATCTTCATCTTCAGCTTCTCATATTCCTCAGGTCCTTCAATGGCAGTTGAGGATGAAGCTGGGCAATTGGATCGTGATACTGAAGCAGCCACACGTCTGTGGAGGTGACTGAAGCTGTCTCCACCGTGTGCTGCTAAGGCCTCGGTGGTAAGGCCTTTATTCTTCTCCGCCCTTCTGCGTTCTGGATCTCCTTGGGACCCAGATGCGCCACTGAGGTGATGTGGTGCTCGGTGTGGTGGTTCACTCATTGGGTGGACCACACTGCCCATTTGTACTTGGACAGTTCGGATAGGCCAGGTCCTTAAACTTGGTGTGGACATTATGGACTTGTTGTTGAGCTTTTGTTCTGCACTTCTCAGGGTCGGTTCAAAAGGTCTCAAGGGACTGTCTCTGCTACCGGAAAGATGTCCTTGAATTATGCCCTAGGTCTTTTGATGTATTCCTGCAAGTTGGTTTTGTAGTTGAAAACCCCAAACCAAAGCAGCAAGTAGAGCAAGGACTGAATATGGATCGAATCAATGAAATCAATGATTGGTTTTGGAATCCAGTGTAACACAGAAGGGCTGCAGATAGACAAAGCAGGTATATGAACATAGATTCAATCACAAATGGGTAAAGCAAAAGGTTTTATATGAAAATTGGTCAGACTCTAGCCTCAGAGGTTGCAATAGGCACTTCATGTGCACTCTTTTGGGTGAAATGGTGCTGGTTAGGACTGAGGGGCATAGATGTCAGGACCACACAGAAAATGACTTGGCCAAGCAACTGAATTCAGAAACAGTTACAAAGTAGGACCACAATAAGTGGTAGAATCAATTGAGTATAGGGGTCTTGGGGTGGGAGACCACTTAGGCTTAACCTCCGAGGCCCACAAGCATGGAATGCCTGATTTTTTTTGGTATGACCTCCATGAAGGAAGGTACCTCCGCTCAGTTGAGTGGTAGGGGTGACCTTCATGGGGGGGCTAGGGTCACAACCCTAGTTACTTTGAGAAAGTGTACTTTAGGCAACAAAAGAGAGATAAAAACACTTAAGTTTGTCTCAGCATCAACAAAGGGTTTTAAGGGGGGCTTAGCCTGGATCAAGCCCTCCAAGAAAGACATGGCAGTGACTTTTTCTTACTAGCGGCCCTCGTGTAGTGAAGCAGGGGCCCGGCGGGGGAGGGCCCTTCTGCTCGTGTTGCCGCGCGACGGGCGACGCCCCTTCTGTTGTCCCTGTGTCACCACCGGTTTTGACGCTGACCGATGTGACTTCTGGCACAATGGTGAGCTTTGGTGGGCGTGGTACGGCCAGTTCCTGCAGTGCCATCCGTGCGGTCCTGCCACTAGCGTCGGCCCGCTCAGACATGATCCGATGCAGCAGGGTCCTACTGAGCCACACGCTGGACGCGGCGCGTTACTGAGTTCTGGTGGTGCAGAGGGCGGGTATTACCGAGCGGCCTCTGGTGCCGGACCGCCCACTGCAGGCAAATGCACCGCCGTCTGCCGCCGGTCGTCGGCCAAGATCTGTTGTAACCGCCGACCGCCGTCGGTTTATTGCAAACCGCCAGCGGGAAACGAGAAGCATCGTTGTTGACGGGTCAGCCGCCGATGTTGATGGGCTGGCCGACATGGGGCGATGGGCGCAAATGCGCGCCTGACCTCCTCCTGCCATGGGCCCCTGGTGCACGTTCCCCCTGAATGGCCTAGTGATGCCCGTGAGTCATTCCTTTTTCTGTTCGCCTCGTGCCGCGGTCAGGGGCATGGGAAATGGGCGCAGTCCGCGAGTCCAGAGCGCCAGTTGGAGAAGGAACGGGCTGTTGCGGACACGTCGCGTGCGGTGGGGCTTGGTACGAGGGGCGTGCGTGTGGAGGGTGACCTCGTTCGTGCTGCGTGTCTATCTCGGTGCCTTGCGTGGGGACTTGGAGTGCACATGCGGTGCCGGGGTGGCGGGGATAGGGAGACCAGTGATGTCATTGTTTTTTTTGGGGGGGGTCGTGATGACGAACGGCGAAATTCGCGTAGGATTCCTCAAAAAAGGGTGGTCGTCTAAGGAGCAGTGATCACCCGAAGTTCGGCCGCAAGGCAGCCCAGAATCACCTCGGAGAGAGTGTTAGATCAAGCGCAAAACGGGTGTCGTGTGCGCCCCCATTGGGGTCATTCACGTAGCATACCCCAAGTTGTGGTATCGGATGTCCGACCTTTTTATAAATCATCATCGTGGGACAGAAAATGATCCCCCGGTGAAATTTTTCGATCTTGAGCCCCCTACCCCCCCCCCCTTTTTTGGGGGGGGGGGTTGGCAAAACTTCTTTGCGTATTGCGGCCGCTGTGTGTGGATTTGGAGCTAGGTCTTGATTATCTTTTTTCTTGTATATGGACTCCCTAACCCATGGCGTGTTTTCGGGTCCAAACACTAGGTACCCCTGTTCGCCCCCCTAATGGGCCCTTGCCAGTGAAGTGTTAGCCGTTTTCGTGCTGGACAGGCTGTTTAGTGGCACCTGAACATCATCTCGCAGAGGTTGTTAGATCAAAGCAAGGCAGGCCCGCGTTTGGGTGAAAACGCCACATAACCCCCCCCTTTTTGGGCCTTTTCGCGCATGCTACCGAAAGGGGTTGAATGGGCATGGGGCTAGGGCACAACCTGCTGGTGCACTTTTCCACCCTCGGCAGCTCAAGAATGGAAATTTCCGAAACCAATTTTTTTTAAAAAAACGTACCCTTCCCAGTGATCAATTATCCTACGTGAAGCAGGTTTAAGGCCCTCTTTATATGTTTTTCACCCTATTTCGGTGTTTCGACAGGGGCAAGGGGTTGGGGCACAACCTGCTTATGCAGCTTTCCACCCTCGGCAGCTCAAGAATGGAAGTTTCCCAAAACCAATTTCTTTTTTAATTTTTGATTATTCACAATAATCAAATATCTTATGCAAAGCATGTTTTAGACCCTCTTTGTGCGTTTTTCGCCCTTTTTGGGTGTTTGGAGGGGGGATGAGGCGGCTCCAAATAGGCTGGGGCACGACCTGCTTACGCAATTTTCCACCCTCTGCGGTGCAAACATGGAAATTTCCAAAACCAAGTTTTTTGATATTCTGACCATTCACAATGATCAAATACCTGATTTAAATCATGTTTTAGACTGTCTATGTGTTGTTCACCCTATTTGGGTGTTTGGATGGATCCTTGGGGGGCTCCTGGATGACTTCATGACTGACTGACTGATTGATTGTGCACCCTCCCTCTTTGAGGTGCCTTGCCGATAGGCAGGTGAATTTTTGAAAACAAATTTCCCTCCACAAGGTCTAAGGGGCTATGGTGACCCTTGACCCCCTAAATGTATGTTTGCCCATGCCATGCATCCATATCATTCCTCCCTATTCTTGTGTACAGGTGTTTTTGCCTCACTACACCCTTCGAGGTGTAGATTTCTGTTCTGCGGCCTCAACCCTAGCGTTGTAGACCATAGAATTCAATCGGTCCCCTTGCAACTACGTTCATTGCTGTGTGCCACTGAGCCACAGCAGTTGGTTCTTGTCCAAGCCTTCGCGCTCAACGACCAAACCTCGTCTCAGCCACTGCTTGCCCCTGAGCCGCAGCACTCTGTTTGTGGTCGGAGCCATAGCGCTACTGACCCAAACTCTCACACAACGGTGTCCTGTGGGCCAGCAGGTGAGCCTGAGGAGAAGCCGGCCTAGCATTTTGAGTAGCACGGGCCTGCGCTTCATTGCCCCCCTAAGTTGTGGGAGGCCCATAGTGGTCACGGTTGTGGACCCCGCAAGTCGCGACAGGCACCAAAACCATTAATTGTTGTGGTGCAACACCCCTGCAATGGACCCAATTCCTGGGTGGCCACCAGAAAATGCATTGCAGCAGGCAAGATTGAAGTATGGCCTGATGTTGGCTACTGGACAGTTGGGATGGGAAGCCACCCCTGAGGTGGCAGCAAGATTCATGAGGAAGTTGAGACACCACATGGAAACTTGTGATTTGAATGTTGTGGATGAGGATGGTGCCAGAGCATTGTGTCGCTTCATGTACACTGAGCATGGCTTTGCTATACCCACCATGTACGATGGGGGCCCAAGTGTGCACTATCGTGAGACTGCCTCGGCACTGTGGAACCGGCTAAAGTAGCGCCAGGTAGGTGCTCGTGGCGGCCGCCAAAAGTCACTAGGGGGGTGGCCAAGTAGTGTGACTGCCACAGAGATGAGGCGGGTTTGGTGCTCATTTGTGCGTGCACAGCCATTGGTGGACAAGTGGCCCTTTTGGACAGCGGGTACTCAATATCCCACCCCTATAATGGGGCATTTTTAGGATTCGAAGGTCAGAAAAATTGGGGTGAAGTCCCCATATGTATGGCCTCAAGCAACAGGTGGGCCCAAACCACTTGTCAGTGATCTGTTGCCCCCTCCCAAGATGTCAGTGGTGGTTGATGCGCCACCATGTAGCATTGTTGCCTCAAGCAGTGCACCTCGGCGCAACTCATTGTTGCCCGAGGCAGTGGCTCCACAAGCGCCAGCCCAACCCCCGCCACATGTCCCTGTGAAATTGACAAGGCAACAGCGCTTTGACCAAGCTTTGATGCAGGCCGCCCATGGGGTTGCACGTTGCTTGACCATTGCGTGCCAAGTGCTGCAAGAACAACGCAATGAACCCTTGAGTGAGGACAGCCTGGTGGCGGCCTACACGCTAGGGCGCCATTTCACAAATAGCATGCGGGTGCCCATGCGGGAAAGCAGCAACCTGTTGATGCGTTGCACCCCCTTTAGCCCAGAGGTACCAGACAATCACCGTGGGCCCCTCCATGCAGCAGTGCGGGTTGCCGACAATGCATGGAGGGATGATGGGGGTTTGGCGATGTTGAATGAATTGGTGGCTCATGGAGGAAGCCGGTGTCACTCTAGCATACACACAGCACCTCAGTCCACAAGGGCACCCACGAGGTGACCCCAATGACTCCGAAGCCTCTGGGCATGGAGCACCAGTCCTCATGACACATATCTCAAAATGATCAACGGGTCACGGAGGTCATTTAGGGATATATGTATCAGCGACCCCCTCCCCTGACTGCCTTGGGGCCCGTTTTTGGGTCCACGGAGTTTCGTAGTTCTTAAGTTGTCATCGAGGCGGGGATGTGCATAGGGGAGAGCTTTCTTCGAGGATTGGGGCGTGGGGGCGGCGGGGTGGGGGCTCATACCGTGTGTCGCATGGTGCTCCTGTATGCCCTCATAGATGTGGCCTCGTTTTCCTTTTGTTTGCGGTCACCTAGCTCCCCTGCCCGACCACCCAACCCACAGACGTGACTGCATCTGCAGGGGCACATTCCTTTGCCTGTGTAGGGTGGGGGGGACATGCGTGCCGTACCCTACCGCTCTGCGCCGTGCTTCGTCACTCGCAACTTGCCAATACAAAAGGGTGGGGGGTTTGTTGGGGACACGGCTCTGCTGAGGGGCCCCAGATGACGCAGTGACGTTGGGTATGAGCTGGGTGCCAAACGGGCACGGGGGGGCGGCCGGGCCCGGTCCTTGTATGCGACCCCCCCCCAGCCCCCCCCTCCCCCCCCCCCGGGTTTTGAAAGATAGTAGTGCTGGGTCGGCCACCAACAAGTGTCTCTAGAGAAAACTGTCCGGCGCCAAAGGCGCGAAATTTTTTTTTTCATACTGTCTGTTTATACTCAAAATACTCAAAATTTTGTAGAGAAATCATATTTGTGTTAAAACAACAAGAAGGAGGGCTGCGAGAGGGCTGCAGGCCCTAACAGCAACCACAACCCTAGCCCTAACCCTAACCCTAACCCTAGGGCTAACCCTGACCCTAACCCGAACCCTAACCCTAACCCCCCCCCCTCACCCCTGGCTGGACGCCCCCATGACCCCCGGCCAGACCCCGACCCCCGGCCAGACCCCTCCCCGACCCCCGGGAGGAACACCCCCCCCCGAACCCCGGCTGGACCCCCCCCCCACTGCCCCCCCCCCCAAGTTTTGAAAGATAGTTGGGGGGTGGGTTGCATCAGGACCGGTTGTAGTCGCCCCCCCCCGTGCACACGCGGTGCCGCACAATGAAGTGACGCCAAGTGCCGGCCTCAATGGCATTTATAACCGACAGTAACCGCCCCTAACCGCTTTGGCAACCTTCTCCAACCGCCTGCCTAACCGCTTCCGGGCCCGCCTCTGGGGGCCCTTCCCCTCTAGTGCATCCCTGCCCTCCCCCCCCCCATCCTCAGGACTCGCCGCTGCCTTCGACGTCGGGCCTGAGTCGTCAGTGCAGCTTAACTGCGCATATCTCGACGACCGCATCCGCCTGGGCCAAGGCAGTAGGGGCAGCCGCTTTGTGTTTGAGAGGACGCAGGTACCCGACCCCTCCATCCCACGGCCCCGACTCTCTCGGCCAAGGCAGAGCGGTGCACTTGCGCAGGCGGTCCTCTGCGAACATGCCCTAATCCGCGACCCGCCTGCGAGCCCAACAGTGACCCACCCACACACCGCCAGTGCGTAGTGCGCCCTTGGCCAGCACCTTGGGCTCCCTCCAGGGCATTTTTCAGTGGACAAGTTTCTGGTATCTTTTGTTAAAAAAACGTCGGCCTCCAGCCGCCGTCGGTTACCCTCCAACCGCCGTCGGTTACCCTCCAACCGCCGTCGGTTACCCTCCAACCGCCGTCGGTTACCCTCCAACCGCCGTCGGTTACCCTCCAACCGCCGTCAGTGCCCTTCAGTCGCCGTCGATTACTCTTCAACTGCCGTCGGTTACCCTCCAACCGCCGTCAATTATCCTCCAACCGCCGTTGGCTGCCCTTCAAGTGCTGCCCAAGCATCTGATTGGAAGACGTCCTGGCTCCCTCTCTCGTGTGCAGGACGCAGAATCCAACGCGTGGGAGGAAGTTATGGCCATGAAAGCCACACCCAACCAAGTGGTCCCTCTCGGGATCGTGGTGCTGCTCGGCCTGATCTTTTCGGTTGTCCAGAGCAGCGCGCTGCTCGCGGTGGTGTCGCTGGGATTCGCGGCCGCCTATTTCTTGGGGCCTTTCCGGCGCGGGGGCATTGAACGCGACGATGCCTCCGCTGTTGCCGCGGCAAAGGCGTAGCGACCGCGGCGGGTCGCAGGAACACGCCGCTCGGGCTTCACGCATCCTCCGCATTGCGAGGAATGCTAAAGTGAAGGCGAAGTCATGAATTTCCCGCGCTCTCTCGATTGATGTGCGACGGTCACAGATTACAAATGCTTCGCTTGAGCCGTTGAGCCTTCTGACCCTAAGGCGAAGGTGGTTTTGCCGTGCAGCCATTTGGCTTTTTTCATCCGGCTCCAGGCCCAAGTATTCCCTCTGCCATGCGACATACCAGTGATGCATGCCATACCTGTTCTGCCTGAGCCATGGAACTGTTGGTGGTTCCTGGGCCATAGGTTGTGATTAGTGCCCTGGGTTGGTGGACAATCTGCCCTTTGCCACTGCACTTGTGGCCATTGTCAGCATTGTCACCATCCAACGGGCGTTGTGGTGCTGTCATTGCCGCTCATGTCTGCACTGTGAATTGAGTGTGTGGTACTTTCATTTCTCGTGCTTTGCCTGTGGCCCTCATGGCATAAGCCTTTGTCTCTTGGCTGCATGTTGCAGTTCATGCCATCAGTGCCCAACAATTCATGGGCATTTCACCCCACCATTTTGCCTACCATTCACCTCACCATTTTGCTTACCCGTCCTCTTCAGCCATCCAACAGCGTGTATGCGTTGGTATTTCGACATTCATCTGCGACATTTGAAGTTTCAATTTCTTGGCTGTTCATATACAATCTTGGTTTATCACTGCAACAATGGGATGCGTCTTCCAAATGCGATGTCTTTTATGAACCATGTCAACATGTTGCGGCTGCTTCACGTCCGGTTCACTAAACTACATGTGGCTATGTCTGGGTCATGAAAAACAGTAGGTGGGTGGTTACTGAGCTGGGTTTCCCAGAGGAGGTGTGACATCCAGATTTTTGACCCACCTGCTTGCTTGCTGCTTGCTGCTCCAAGAAGTGCGTCCAAAGCGATTTAGAGTGCAATGAGCAAGACTAGGACCCAGCTCTATCCCATCGATCCTACGGACTTCTGTGATTGTCAGTCGAGAAATGTTTCACTAGGCACGGATTTCTGTGATTGTCAGCCGAGAACTGTTTCACTAGTCATGGGTTTCTGCGGTTGTCTCTCAAGAAATATTTCAGTCTGCAAGGTTCTTTGTGAATGCCACTCGAGAAAGATTTCATTGGGCACACGTTTCTGTGATTGTCACTCATTAAAATATTTCAATAGGTAGCCATAAGCATTGGTTGAACAACGAAAAGGTGTAAAATGGTTTTCAAACACAAATAGGATTTCCAAGTGCAGGGCAAACAATTGGATTGACAAATAGATCAAAATATGAAGGGCTGTGACAACAAACATATGTACAACAACATGCACAGGAGGGTGTATGGGGGAGCGTTAGCGCGCCAGGCGCAAACCGGAATCCTTTTTGACCCGTGCCCCACTGGTGACCTTTTAGGGGGTGCACATTGCGCAGTGCAACTATTTGGACATGTAGCCGTCCTAGACCCCCATATTTAGGTCCGTGGTAAACCTTAGTTTAAAAAAATTTTTCAAAAAAAAATTTATACTAAGTTTCAAAACTGAGTAAAAAATATTTATTTACTCAGTTTTTCCTCTGGGGGTGGGTTTTTTACTAAGTAAATTACTTAGTGGAAAAAAAAATCACCTCGAAGAGAGGTTGTTAGATCAAGCGCAGGCGCGAGCGTCGTATACCCCCCTTTTTTGGGGTCGTTCGCGTAACATACCCCAATGTATGGTTTCTAACGTCTAACCCCTTGTAAAATCATCATTTTAGGACCAAAAATGATCCCCCAATGATTTTTTGGATTTTGACCCCCGTACCCCCCCCCCGCACCGGGGTATCCTTTTTTGAGGGGGGGGTGGGGGTGGGGTGGGGGGGGGGGTCAAAACTTCTTTGCATATTGTGGCCGCTGTGTGTGTATTTGGACCTGGGTCCTGAAGAACTTTTTTCTTGTATATGGACCCCCTAACCGATGGCGGGGGTCCCGGGTCCCAACTCCAGGTACCCCCAGTCGGCCCCGCCCATATGGCCCCTTGGCAGTGAGGACTTAGCCATTTTCACGCTGGATAAGCTGTTTAGTGGCACGTGAAAGTCACCTCGCAGAGGTTGTTAGATCAAAGCCAGGCAGGCATATATATGGGGAAAACGCCACATACCCCCCCATTTGGGCCTATTCGCGTACCCTACCCCAAGGGGTTGAATTGTTAGTTTAACCCCTTGTAAAATCATTATTTTGTCAAATTAACGCATCCCCCAATGAGTTTTTGGTCCGGACCCCCCCAGACCCCCCCCACTTGAAACCCACTTTTTTTAGGTTTTGAGGGGGGTGGGGGGGGGGGGGGTCAAAAATGTCGAAAAAATGACTCCCCCTTTTTTTGGGTCCAAAATCATGAATCTTTTGGTTTTTTTCGATTTTGAGCCGAAAAAGTGTTTTCGGGTCCCGACTCCATAGGGTTTGTATGGGGCGGAGTGGGATGAGCGCTTATGCAGTTTATGCACTTTTCAGCCATTTTTGCTATGTTGGCGGTTTTGGCAACCTCGGTGACCCCGTGGTACCCACTCTGAGGGGTGTGAGTGGGGATGTTGTGACAATATATGCCTACTAGGATACGGAAGGACGTTTTTTGCAGTGTTTAGCCTTGCCTAGGGCCGTTCACAACCCGTGCCAAAGACGCGAAATGACTGTTTCCACCAATAATGGCCTAGTGAATGGGCCGGCACACAGCCTGCTTATGCAGTTTTTCAGCCCGGGCAGCTCAAAAATCAAAGTTTTCGAAACTGGGTTTTTTGATATTGTGATCACTTAAAATGACCACCCAAGCTATGTAAAGCATGTTTTAGTCTGTATTTACGTGAATTTTACCCTATTTTGGTGTTAGCTCCGCGGGGGGGGGGGGGGGCTCCCAAGGGACCAGTGCACAACCTGCTTATGCAGTTTCTCACCCTGTAGAGCTCAAAAATGGCAGTTTTTGAAACTTGTGTTTTTGATATTGCGACCACACAATATGACCATCCAAGGTATGTAAAGCATGTTTTAGGCTGTATTTACGTGTTTTTCACCCGATTTCGGTATTAGGTCCGGGGGGGGGGGGGTCTCCCAAGGGATTGGTACACAACCTGCTTATGCAGTTTTTCACCCTAGGCAGCTCAAAAATCGAAGTTTTCGAACATTGTGTTTTTGATATTGTGACCACACAATATGACCATCCAAGGTATGTAAAGCATGTTCTAGGCCGTATTTACGTGTTTTTCACCCGATTTCAGTATTAGGTCCGGGGGGGGGGGGGGTCTCCCAGGGGATTGGTACGCCACCTGCTTATGCAGTTTTTCACCCTGGGCAGCCCAAAAATCGAAGTTTTCGGAACTTTTTTTTTGATACCATGATCACCTAAAATGACCATCCGAGGTATGTAAAGCATTCTTTAGGCCGTATGTACGTGTTTTTCACCCTATTTGGGTATTAGGCGCACGGGGGGGGGGGGGGGCTGTTTTTCAAGGGATTGGTAGACAACCTGCTAGTGCAGTTTTTCACCCTACGCAGCTCAGAAATCGAAATTTTCGAAAGTTATTTTTCTGATACCTTGATCACTTGAAATGACCATCCAAGCTATGTAGAGCATGTTTTAGGTCGTATTTATGTCGTTTTTTCCCTATTTTGTATGTGCGCTGCTTGGAGTAGATTCTCTGCGAGGTGGACTTGCCGAAGGCAATAGAATTTTTTGAAATTCGATTTTTCATGAAACCTTTCCGTTCCCCCTAGGATGGGTTTGGGTGATCATTTGGTGACAATACGGGTACTTGAGCACCCATGGGGACCCATGTAGTGGCCGCTAGGCCCTCCGAAAGCCCCAAAATTTGCTGTTGCGTAGGCTGTCTAGTGACACTTGAAAGTTTTTCACATTTCCACTTTTTCCGAAACCCTTCTGTTGCCCCTAGGATGGGTTTGGGTGATCATTTGGTGACAACACGGGTACTTGAGCACCCATGGGGACCCACGTAATGGCCACTGGGCCCATCTAGCCCGAGCCCTGGGCCCCCCAAAAGCTTCAAAATCACCTCGCAGAGGTTGTTAGATCAAAGCCAGGCAGGCGTACATAGGGGAAAACGCCATATACCCCCCCATTTTGGCCTTTTTGGGCCTATTCGCGTACCCTACCCCAAGGGGTTGAATTGTTAGTTTAATCCCTTGTAAAATCATTATTTTGTCCAATAAACGCATCCCCCAATGAGTTTTTGGTCCGGACCCCCCCAGCCCCCCCCCCACTTGAAACCCACTTTTTTTAGGTTTTGAGGGAGGGGGGGGTGGGTCAAAAATGTCGAAAAAATGACCCCCCCCTTTTTTGGGTCGAAAATCATGACTCTTTTGGTTTTTTTCGATTTTGAGCCGAAAAAGTGTTTCCGGGTCCCGACTCCATGGGGTTTGTATGGGGCGGAGTGGGACGAGCGATTATGCAGTTTATGCACTTTTCAGCCATTTTTACTATGTTGGCGGTTTTGGCAACCTCGGTGACCCCGTGGTATCCACTTTGAGGGGTGTGAGTGGGGATGTTGTGACAATATATGCCTACTAGGATACGGAAGGACGTTTTTTGCAGTCTCTAGCCTTGCTTAGGGCCGTTCACAACCCGTGCCAAAGACGCGAAATGACTGTTTCCACCAATAATGGCCTAGTGAACGGGCCGGTACACAACCTGCTAATGCAGCTTTTCACCCCGGGCCGCTCAAAAATCGAAGTTTTCGAAACCTGTTTTTGTGATATGGTGATCACCTAAAATGACCATCCAAGGTATGTAAAGCATGTTTTAGGCCGTATTTACGTGTTTTTCACCCCATTTCGGTAATAGGTTGGGGGGGGGGGGGGCTCCCAAGGGATTGGTACACAACCTGCTTGTGCAGTTTTTCACCCCGGACAGCTCAAAAATGGAAGTTTTTGAAACCTATTTTTTTGATATTGTGACCACCTAAAATGACCATCCAAGGTATGTAAAGCATGTTTTAGGCCGTATTTACATGATTTTCACCCTATTTGGGTATTAGGTCCAGGGGGGAGGGTCTCCCAAGGGATTGGTACACAACCTGCTTATGCAATTTTTCACCCTGGGCAGCTCAAAAATCGAAGTTTTCGAAACTTGTTTTTCTGATATTGTGACCACCCAAAATGACCATCCAAGGTATGTAAAGCATGTTTTAGGACGTATTTACATGATTTTCACCCTATTTGGGTATCAGGTCCGGGGGGGGGGGGGTCCCATAGGGGATTGGTACACAACCTGCTTATGCAGTTTTTCACCCCGGGCAGCTCAAAAATGGAAGTTTTTGAAACCTATTTTTTTGATATTGTGACCACCCAAAATGACCATCCAAGGTATGTAAAGCATGTTTTAGGCCGTATTTACGTTTTTTTCATCCTATTTGGGTATTAGGTCCGGGGGGGGGGGGGCTCCCAAGGGATTGGTACACAACCTGCTTGTGCAGTTTTTCACCCTGGGCAGCTCAAAAATCGAAGTTTTCGAAACTTGTTTCTTTGATACGTTGATCACCTAAAATGATCATCCAAGGTATGTAAAGCATGTTTTAGCCAGTATTTATGTAGTTTCCACCCTATTTTGGGTGTGTGTTGCTCTGAGTAGAATCTCTGCGAGGTGGACTTGCCGAAGGCAAAAGAATTGCTTTTTTTAGGTGGTTCAATGGCCTTTGGTGTGTGCACAAACTGCTTAAGTAGTTTTCCAGCCTCTACAGGTCAAAAATGGAAAATTTTTGCAAAACATTTTTTTGATATTGTGACCACTTACAACGATGAAATATGCTATGTAAAGCATGTTTTAGCCCCTCTTTATGTGTTTTTCACACTATTTGGGTGTTGGGGGGGGGGGGGCACCCAAGGGGTCTAGGGCACAACCTGCTTATGCAGTTTTCCTGCCTCAGCAGCTCAAAGCTAGAAATTTTTCGGAACTTGATTTTTTTGATACTTTGACCATCCAAAATGATCAAATATCCCATGTAAAGAATTTTTTAGCCCCTCTTTCTGTGTTTTTCACACTATTTGGGTGTTGGGTGGGGGGGGGGGGGGGGGCTCCCAGGGGGGTCTAGGGCACAACCTGCTTATGCAGTTTTCCCGCCTCGGCAGCTCAAAAATGGAAATCACCTCGCAGAGGTTGTTAGATCAAAGCCAAGCAGGCGTATATATGGGGAAAACGCCACATACCCCCCCATTTTGGCCTTTTTGGGCCTATTCGCGTACCCTTCCCCAAGGGGTTGAAATGTTAGTTTAACCCCTTGTAAAATCATTATTTTGTCCAATAAACGCATCCCCCAATGAGTTTTTGGTCCGGACCCCCCCAGACCCCCCCCACTTGAAACCCACTTTTTTTAGGTTTTGAGGGAGGTGGGGGGGGTGGGTGGGTGGGGGGGTGGGGGGTCAAAAAATGACCCCCCCTTTTTTTGGGTCGAAAATCATGAATCTTTTGGTTTTTTTCGATTTTGAGCCGAAAAAGTGTTTCCGGGTCCCGACTCCATGGGGTTTGTATGGGACGGAGTGGGACGAGCGCTTATGCAGTTTATGCACTTTTTCAGCCATTTTTACTATGTTGGTGGTTTTGGCAACCTCGGTGACCCCGTGCTACCCACTCCGAGGGGTGTGAGTGGGGATGTTGTGACAATATATGCGTACTAGGATACGGAAGGACGTTTTTTGCAGTCTCTAGCCTTGCCTAGGGCCGTTCACAACCCGTGCCAAAGACGCGAAATGACTGTTTCCACCAATAATGGCCTAGTGAATGGGCCAGTACACAACCTGCTTATGCAGTTTTTCACCCCGGGCAGCTCAAAAATCGAAGTTTTCGAAACTTGTTTTTTTGATGTTGTGACCACCCAAAATGACCATCCATGTAAAGCATGTTTTAGGCTGTATTTGCGTGTTTTTCATCCTGTTTGGGTATTAGGTCCGGGGGGGGGGGGGGGCTCCTCATGTATCACGCCATCAACATTAAAACGGACCACGCCATACGCGACATGCAAACTGCCATTGACACTCTTAGGCATGGCGCATCTGCACAGACTGCTTTATGGCATCAGTGCAGACAATTGAATGTTTCTGTTTCTCCCTTCCGTCCGCCAGCATATGCTGCGCGATTTATTGGTGCTACGCTGCAAGCCCATCAAATGTGGTTCCACGTTTCATGCCTTTTGCAAATCAGTAACCAGCCACTTGATCATCAGCACCGTTTTTACCAGTACATTCCACAGCAAGAAGAAACCACGGCTTACGCCATTTGGTGTGATGTCAGTGACTGTGTGCCTACCTTGCAGCAAACCATGTTACTCTGGATCTGGTGTAGACCATAGGAAGCACACACAATGCTCCATGCCCTGCCCTACATGACGCTTATAGCTCAGGCTGATTTTCAGGGGACAGCGTGGTCTTTGTATGCTACTCCTGAGGCAGGCACTTCCTTGGACCACACTCAGCACACCCGCATGCGCGCTTTTTTCCAAAGCCGGAATAAACACTATGTTCTGCCTGATACCATCATACCCGACCGAGAGTCTGTCTGCCGATTATGCACACATTGCATACGTCACGCACACACACGCAAGCAATTGGGTAATTTGGCCGCTGCGATGCAATTCCGCATTAAATATTTGCCCTATGAGTCTCACTTCTCCCTGGAAATGATCCGTGCTGTTTCTCGTGTCCATTCATGGGATGATTCTGTGCCACCTCCTGATGAATATATTTATGCCATATTACACCTGCATATGATATGCATCTATGTGGGGCGTACTCACCTTGCTGTGATTCAACGCCTCCGAAAGCATATTACCACAGCCTTGGCACATGCTGAGGATTGCCGTTTGCACCAACTCCTACGGTCCACTAACTTGGAGGACTCGTACATTGTACCTTTACAGGCAGTCTGGGGTAAGTTGCCAGCAGCCATTGCTGAGCGGGCCTGGTGGGATAGGTACAGGCGCTGGGCCATCAATGATCTGCCACCTGCAATTCCACACGAAAACGGGAAACCCTGTAAAAAGGTACCACATCGAGCAGTGCAGGTGTTCCGTAGCTTATCTGTTGCAAAGGCTGACAGGGACTTTGTCCGGAGTGCTGCTCTGCAGAAGGAAGCTGCAAGCATTGCTCGTGAATTGCAGATTCCTCTTTTCATGCCTGCATATGTGAGGGTCCCATACCTCACTGGGGACCAAAAACCCGTTTTCGCGCGCATAATCACTCGCATGCTGCGCAGAGTCCGTTGCACATCCTGGGAACGGCAAGCCCTGAAATCACGGATTTTCGTGGTGCGCACGGTTCCACACACAGCACCTTCCATTTTTGAACGTCACAGCAACAAGTGTGAGCGAATCGATGTACCACCCCCCTGCCACTGTAACGAGTCACACCGTAATATCTAGGAATTGGGAGGAGCTGTTACACTGCATCAGGGCCACTTTGCCCTTTTGCCAGTCACCCTGAGCTATGACGGACAAGTCCTTCGTTCCAAAGACCCTCTTCCTATTCGTGGGCCAGATGCCCGTTCCAAGGCTATTTCTGAGTGCGTGGCTCTTGCACGCATGTTGAATGTCCCTTTCCCTGAGAACTGGGATGCGTCACTGCCCCAGCACCTTTTTTCAGAGACTGGAAAAATGTTGAACTGGGCTCAGCACGTTGCACAGCAAGTGTCCACTGTGGCCATTGTTCGCGTCGTCGACAAATTCCCCGGAGCACTGTGGGGCTTTTGTCATAATTGGATGTGGCACCAGCTGCAACAATTCCTTTGCAAAGAGAAATACCAGTCAAACCACACTTCAGCAAAACAAATCATCCAAGGTCTCATTGAACTGCTCACTAGACGCACCTGGTCGATATCTCACGATGCTCGTATAGCACTGCTATATTTGATTGGCAAAGGGAAGTCGCTTCGGTTACCGGCTATTACCTGGCGTCCAATTTGTGCTGTTTCCAGGCCCGTCATACCAAGGCACCGACTGCGCCTTGCTGCGCGAGCGTTTTCATGTTTCCTGCGCGTTTTGACCAGCGAAATAACTGGCTGTTTTCACCACCACCACGTGCACAGTGTCGCTGCCTGGTACGAGTGGTTAGATACCTGGTCCTGTGATCACATCGGTGAAGCCGATTGTAAAGACCAGTTCAACAATGTAGACCCCAAACTGCTTGTACAATATCTCCGGGACAGCACCGAGTGGCTGAAAACACAGCTCAAGTGGCGGGCCACACAGATGTGCTGGTCTATTCATAAGACCGACAAGACGATGGATCGTGCTGGTAAGGCCACTGATTTTAACTTTTCTGTCATTGCACATGCTGATTTGATTCAGCTGATTGAATTTTCTTTGTGTCGCGACAATTTCTGTTGGGTTGCTGGGCAGGTTTGGCAGCGTCTTTTCGCCATACCAATGGGCGGGTCCTTTAGCGCGCAATCTGCTGATTTATATTGCATATGGTCATTTCATTTGCACAAGGCACAGTCCAGACAATGGGGCGTCCTGAGTACGTCCTCTGAAGGGTATCCTATGTGGCGCACGGCCACAGGTCGGCTTGTAGCTTTGGCTCAGTTCCGTGCTAATATTATTGTAGCTTCTCGAGGCCCACGCGCTGCGGGCGCCATGCGCGAAGTGTGCGATACATTGTCCGACATGTGGCAGTTGCCTGTGCTTTGCCCTTGTATGGAGTCACCTGCGGACCGGTGCAATTCGGTGTGCATGACCGGCGGACTTCGTGCCTTGGGCATATGCATGCACCGCACAAACGGCCAGGGTTCTTGCGTTGCCCATCCATCTGCGTTCACTGCCGATTGGTCCCTGAAATTAGGGCCTCCGCTACAGTCCTCTTGGGCGGTACAGGACAGTGCACTAGCTAACTTGTACACCAGCGTCCTTGTCAACTGCCTTCCTTTTGTTCGCTCCTGGGGAGGCCTGCTTCTGAGTTGTGCAGCATGGATTAACATGGGACTCCTGTGCGGGCACTCTACAGCAGTCACACTGCGTGCCGCCCATCGTGCTTTGACTCGAGTTGTGGCCCGTACCCCCTATGCGATAGGACCCAGCCGCCGGTGCATCGCTTTTCTGATGCCCTCTTTACCGTCTCCAAAACCCATATAGCCGCCCTTGTGTGCACCTGGCTCAGGCGCTGCGCACATTGGGACGATTATCGGTATGCCTCTTTTCATGTTTCACACCCTGGTGAGCATCATGACTGGTGCGCAGATTGGAACACCGACTGGGTCGTGTTACAGAGCATCGCCAACCTCCCACCTTCCAGTGGGAGGGGAGGGTCCGCCTTTTTCTACCTCATGATATATGTACTGTGTGCATGTGCTGCAATTGATCTCAGTCTGATGTTGCCCTCTTTCCCACGCAAAAGGTCATCTGCACATTCTCCTCGCAGACCTTTTGCGAAAGGCACCTAGGGCCGTTTCGGCTCTTGACAAGCTTTTTCTCTCCTTCTTGTGATCTGCATGTGCTGCATGTTGTGCTGACTTCGTTTCAACCAACACACACGTGACAGGTCACACGTCACCATACGGGGTCTCCCAAGGGATTGGTACACAACCTGCTAATGCAGTTTTTCAACCTGGGCAGCTCAAAAATCGAAGTTTTTGAAACCTATTTTTTTGATATTGTGACCACCCAAAATGACCATCCAAGGTATGTAAAGCATGTTTTAGGCCGTATTTACATGTTTTTCACCCAATTTGGGTATTAGGTCCGGGGGGGGGGGGGGCTCCCAAGGGATTGGTACACAACCTGCTTATGCAGTTTTTCACCCTGGGCAGCTCAAAAATCGAAGTTTTCAAAACTGGTTTTTATGATATTGTGATCACCTAAAATGACCATCCAAGGTGTATAAAGCATGTTTTAGGACGTATTTACATGATTTTCACCCTATTTGGGTATCAGGTCGGGGGGGGGGGGTCTCCCAAGGGATTGGTACACAACCTGCTTATGCAGTTTTTCACCCTGGGCAGCTCAAAAATCGAAGTTTTCAAAACTGGTTTTCATGATATTGTGATCACCTAAAATGACCATCCAAGGTATGTAAACCATGTTTTACCCTGTATTTGCGTGTTTTTCATCCTATTTGGGTATCAGGTCCGGGGGGGGGGGGGGTCTCCCAAGGGATTGGTACACAACCTGCTTATGCAGTTTTTCAACCTCGGCAGCTCAAAAATCGAAGTTTTCGAAACTTGTTTTTTTGATATTGTCACCACTTAAAATGACCATCCAAGGTATGTAAACCATGTTTTAGGCCGTATTTACATGTTTTTCACCCTATTTGGGTATTGGCCGCACGGGGGGGGGGGGTCTCCCAAGGGATTGGTACACAACCTGCTTATGCAGTTTTTCACCCTGGGCCGCTCAAAAATCGAAGTTTTCCAAACTTGTTTTTTTGATATTGTCACCACTTAAAATGACCATCCAAGGTATGTAAAGCATTTTTTAGGCCGTATTTATGTGGTTTTTACCCTATTTAGGATGTGTGTGGCTTGAGGTAGAATCTCTGCGAGGTGGACTTGCCGAAGGCAATAGAATTTCCGAAACTGATTTTTTTCATACTTTGACCATCCAAAATGATCAAATATCCTAAGTAAAGGATGTTTTCGCCCCTCTTTATGTGTTTTTCACACTATTTGGGTGTTGGGGGGGGGGGGGGCTCCCAAGGGGTCTAGGGCACAACCTGCTAATGCAGTTTACCAGCCTCGGCAACTCAAGAATGGTTGTCCCTCTCCCCTCTTCGAAGTACCTTGCCAAAGGCAGTAGAACTTTTACTAAGTAAATTACTTGATAGAAAAAAATTTACTCAGTAAAATTACTTACCCAAAAAAAGAGTTTTCTCCACTTCCGACTGCCACTGACCCACTTGTGGGCTATTTTTGATATTTCCCCCCCCACTCTGAGTTGCGTGGCCCCGAAAAAATAAGATTTTCCACTTCTGACTGCTCCCGCTGCTGATTCTGCCTCCCGCGTTGGGGACCCCCAGGCGGCAGGGGTTATGTAGCCACCCGGCCCACTTGTGGGCCACTTCTGATTCTGCCCCCTGCTCTGAAGTGGTGGGGACCCGCCAGGCGGCATGGGTTATGTAGCCAGCTGACCCACTTGTGGGCCACTTCTGATTCTGCCCCCTGCTCTGAACCGGTGGGGACCCCCCAGGCGGCATGGGTTATGTAGCCAGCTGACCCACTTGTGGGCCACCTCTGATTCTGCCCCCCGCTCTGAACCGGTGGGGACCCCCCAGGCGGCATGGGTTATGTAGCCAGCTGACCCACTTGTGGGCCACCTCTGATTCTGCCCCCCGCTCTGAACCGGTGGGGACCCCCCAGGCGGCATGGGTTATGTAGCCAGCTGACCCACTTGTGGGCCACCTCTGATTCTGCCCCCCGCTCTGAAGCGGTGGGGACCCCCCAGGCGGCATGGGTTATGTAGCCAGCTGACCCACTTGTGGCCACCTCTGATTCTGCCCCCCGCTCTGAACCGATGGGGACCCCCCAGGCGGCAGGGGTTATGTACCCAGCTGACCCACTTGTGGGCCACTTCTGATTCTGCCCCCCGCTCTGAAGTGGTGGGGACCCCCCCAGGCGGCATGGGTTATGTAGCCACCCGGCCCACTTGTGGGCCACTTCTGATTCTGCCCCCCGCTGTGAAGCGGTGGGGACCCCCAGGCGGCAGGGGTTATGTAGCCAACTCACCCACTTGTGGGCCACCTCTGATTCTGCCCCCCGCTCTGAACCGGTGGGGACCCCCCAGGCGGCCTGGGTTATGTAGCCAGCTGACCCACTAGTGGGCCACCTCTGACTCTGCCGCCCACTGTGAAGCGGTGGGGACCCCCCGAGGCGGCGGGGGTTATGTAGCCACCGGGCCCACTTGTGGGCCACTTCTGATTCTGCCCCCCGCTGTGAAGCGGTGGGGACCCCCCAGGCGGCATGGGTTATGTAGCCACATGGCCCACTTGTGGGCCTCTGACTCTTCCCCCCGCTGTGAAGCGTTGGGGACCCCCCAGGCGGCAGGGGTTATGTAGCCACCGGGCCCACTTGTGGGCCACCTCTGATTCTGCCCCCCGCTCTGAACCGGTGGGGACCCCCCAGGCGGCATGGGTTATGTAGCCAGCTGACCCACTAGTGGGCCACTTCTGATTCTGCCCCCCACTGTGAAGCGGTGGGGACCCCCCAGGCGGCGGGGGTTATGTAGCCACCGGGTTCACTTGTGGGCCACCTCTGATTCTGCCCCCCGCTCTGAACCGGTGGGGACCCCCAGGCGGCATGGGTTATGTAGCCAGCTGACCCACTAGTGGGCCACCTCTGACTCTGCCCCCCGCTCTGAAGCGGTGGGGACCCCAAGCGGCAGGGGTGATGTAGCCAGCTGACCCACTAGTGGGCCACCTCTGATTCTGCCCCCCGCTGTGAAGCGGTGGGGACCCCCCAGGCGGCAGGGGTTATGTAGCCACCCGGCCCACTTGTGGGCCACCTTTGATTCTGCCCCTCACTCTAACTCGTGGGCCACCTGTGGGCCATTTCAGATATTGCCGCCCCCCCCCCGTCTTTCTTTTGCCCTTCGTGTTTGCAACGGTGTCCTCCAAGCAAAGCCTTGTGGATGGCACCGAGGCATGCACGGAGAAATCCGCCACAATGAGTCCCGTGGGCACGGATGATACCCTTGGAATACGCATGCCCTGTACTTTTCCTTGTTGTTTGTGATCCTCTACCCTTGAGCTGATGAAGGAGCTTACTCATCACTCATAGGTAAAGAGTCACAACCACATGCCAAGGTGCAGTTCATGCGGGGGACTGACAATCAAAATGAATTGCATATTAGACACCTTCTTAACATCAAATGACATTCATGTTTGCAATGCTAATTAGAAATTCTGAGGGTCATAAGGAACCTCCGGTTTGGCCTTCTTCCCTTCATTGAATGTTGTATGTCGTCTTCTTTTGCTCTCTTTGTGAACGTGCATGGGCACAATTGAGGAATGAAAACGCCTGTTTGCTACACGGCCAAAACCTAGACTACCCCTGCCACTGCCCACCAAAACCCTGATAAAATTTCAAGAAACAGGCGGGACAGTGGCACACACACTACGGGTCCTACACTCACTACAGTGGCACCAGCCATCGAAGGATGAGCGAGCTCTGGGCTCAAGCCCTCACCCTGGCTTACCACTCCTACACAACACCTCTCGATTTGGTTTCTAATTTTTCTGCAATGTTTGATCTATCACCGTGGCTGTTCATGTAGGGGATGGAATGGCGGCTGAGCAACCCCATGTGCCTTGCTAGTGGGGGGCGGCCCTATCCCTGTAGTGGCCGCCCCCCGTGTCATACCCCCAAGGGGGGAGGGGGGCTATGGGTGGCAATTTTTGCAATGACACAATTTTTGGGTCCGAGTGTGAGGCCACACCGCCCGCCACCCGGTAACACAGCGGAGCTCTTTTTTTTGGCTGAGCTTTGAGCAATTGGCATTGGGTGCTCCGCTTGTTGTTGATTGCCCCAACTCGCAAATACCTTTGCCTTAAGTTTGACCCAGTGTGCGACCGGCCACACATTGTTGGGGCAAACCAGGAGGAGTTGGCTGTTGTGGATTTGATTGCCGAGCGGGAAGGCGTTGAAACACAGCAGCGGAAGAAGTGGTCAAAGATTTTTGGATGCTTTCGGTGCCCTTGCATTTGCAATTGCACCCCTGCATTCCACCTTCATCCAGCAGATTGATGGTGTCAGTTGCCATCCAGCATGCCTCTTGCCGTTGCATTGTGCCTTGTCTCGGCGCGTTGTCAAGGGCATATTGCAAGTGCCACAAGATTGATTGTGGTTATTGCGTCAAATGGCTGAAGCTACTCTGTACTTCAGTCGTTCAAAGTCGGCCTCCACCCCAAGGACCCCAACGGTACATTGGGAGGTGGCTCGGATGTACCCCGAACCCAAATCTGTGGACCCCGTTGACACATGCTTTCCTTGTGATGGCACACCTCACATGGCGTGCCACGAATGTAAGGTTCTTCATTGTGCCTTGCATGCGTCCATCTTGTGTCAATCAGAGATTGGTGTTGGGTTGCACCAATTGTGGACGGCCAACCTTGCTGCTGTTGCCGTTGCTTCTGTTGTTGTTGCTGTTGCTGCTGTTGACACCCGTCCTAGTGTGCCTACTACTGTTGCTGCTTGTGCTATTAACACCCGTCGTGGTGTGTGGATCTGTCGCAAGTGGTATGCAGTGCTCCCTCAATATCCCAAAAATGCTGATGGTCAACTCAGAAATGACCAAACATTTTGCACCAAGCTGCAAGGGGAGTTGAAAACGGCTTTGTTTGGGATGTGCACCAATAATCCCACAGTGCGAGGCGAAACGCGCCATGCAGATACCAAGGCCGACCCATCCAGGCCAAACCATCATGCACACCAATTAGTTGGCACTCCGCCAACATAACATAATATAATTGGGGTCGGGCAGTAGAAACAAAATCAGGCTCAAGAAAAGAGTCCTGATAGGGCCATGGCCAACATCTGTGGGAACTACTTACAAGTAGTTACAAAAGACACGCTTGAAAATCAAGGGCGCCACTAACACAAGTGGCCGAGAATCGACTCGGGAGCCTTGTGCCCTTAAACAAAGATACCACCCACCATCGAAGTGTTGACTACCTTGTTTAAAACGGCAGCCGGGGGGGGGGGGGACTTAGTGGACCGAGGTAAAACTTAGTAAATATAATTTTTTAAGAAAAATTTAAAAAAAATTTAATAGGTTTTACCTCGTTTCTACTAAGTTTTACCAAATTTTACTAAGTGTTACCTCGTCCGGTACTAAGTTTTACCAAATACCCCCCATACTTTGTTATACTATGGGCATTATTGTTGTTTGACAACGGGTATTTTGATGCTTCTTTCACATTGGGGATATGGTATATTTGGATTCTCACCCAATTTCACCCATTTTCATCCATTTTTTGCTCGTTTCCACCACATCCACTCCTTACTGAGTTGATTTCTCCCCGCCATGGGGACCCCGAGAAGGCAGGGGTGATGCGGCCATTCCGCCTAACTTTGGGCCCCTGAGAAGGCAGGGGTGATGTAGCCAATGCTGAGTTTGCGCATCGTTCTTGTGACATGAGGCAGAAACGCCGTCCAAACCGCTTGCGGCTTGGGGACTCATTACCATAGCGAAATCTATGGGAAAGGTAAAGGCAAAGTACCGTTTGATAAGTACAATACAAATGACATTTGGAGTTGTTGAATTCACAGCTATTGCCTAATTATGCAACGTGCTTTGTAGGGAAGGCGCAATCCATCATGGTCTCTTTGGGGGGCCTTCTCCATCAGAGGGTAAATCTGGGGCTGAAGTCGGGATAGTTAATAGAAAGGTAGCGCGCCGGGCGCGCGCCGGGCAAACATTCCCCCTAGGCCTAGGCCTAAACCTGGAGCAAAACCATGTTGCACTAGAAGGCAATTTGAGGGCACTCCAGAGTTCTCCAAGGGACACCATTTATGAGGGCTTCTAACGGGATACCATTTGGCCCAGTTTTGGTCCAAAACCAGGCAAGGCACGGGCGCGGTGCGGATATTTCCCCCTTGACCTTGAGATCCCCCTCTGGGAAAAAAAATCAAAAGTATTCTCTAAAGTGCCCCGGACCATGAGTCAGGTTGATGCACAGGAGCTCATTTGGACACTGTGTCCGCTTGTGAATTCGTTCTTCCCGATGTTTTATCCACTGCATCCAAGGGCATCCAAGACCACGCGGGCGCACATGCCAATTTAGCAGGCCCGGGTAGCTGCGGAGGTGCCGCCCATCGCCGCCCCCAAGGGCCAGCCGGTAATTTTTTTTGTGTCAAAAGAAGGGTAGGCCTTGCAGGAGTTCACACTTGGAGTGTAGAGGGATCGGCACCCCTCACAACCAACTATTGGCCGGAGGCCCCCATGGGTTCTGGTTCTGGTTCTGGTGCACCAGGGCCATCTCCTGGTAAGGCAGTGACGGGCTCGGCGGCCCTGAGCGTTCTCCCGCGACCGCCAACCGCTCCGTTGCCGGTTCTGGCACTGCGCGCACGGCGTGGGGTTCCGGCGTGGGTTCAGGTCTCGGGTGTGTCTCCTCGTTGTTGGGTGCCCCTGGGAGCCCTGCACTGCGCGCACCCCGTGTGTACTCCCTTGCGACCACTGGTCTCCCCAGCCCCCGCGCCCTGCATCATGCGCCCGAATGCGGTCAGACCACACGGATCCTCCGCCCATGGGCCTAGTTTTAGATTGTGCCAACCGAAGAGGAATCTTAACGCACCAGACGAGGGGCAACACGACAGTGCACGGGACTCAATCAATTCAGTTGAGGCATGGAATAGTTATGGTCTGCCACTAGAACCCACCCCAACCCCGCGGACACTACGTGCCATACGGATGCTGGACTCGTGCTGCAGCCGCACAGTACCACAGACCTCCTAGACTGCCGTGGGTACTGAAGCATGCACTGATTGTCCGTGCACACAAACAACACATAGTCAAGCGGCGACGGGTCTCGAAACACACGGGACGGCAGACTGACATGATAACGTGCACGGTAGGCCACGACCAACCGTGGATCACGCCTCACAACCCATGCCATGACCATCTGAAGCTGAAACAAGACTGGGGCACTGACCAGACCATTGTCCACAAAGGGAGACAAGCTCAAGTCAGGCACAACACTACATGCGTGAGGCTCAGAGCGATGTACCCCCTCGTGCATTCGCTGCAGCACCAGTTTAGACAGTTGCTGACGCACCAGAGCAGACAAATAGCCTGGGGACCGCGAAGAGGGCTGGGAAACCCACAGAAGACCCGAAACCGTAATGACAACCACCTGTTGACCCGGAAGCCGACAAAGAGCAGCCTTGCGCACCGCAAACAGAGCATCAACCTCAACCGCAATCCACACCACAACCTCGGATTTGCATAGCTGCAGGACAGTGTCCCAGGAAGCTAGCACATTATAAACCAATTCGCGTGACATGAACTCTGCTACAGCAACCACAGTCCTGCACTGCCTGTCATACAACTCCACACAGGCCCCCACATGAGTTTGCTCGTTACCATGGTACAGGCCACAGTACCTACAGTCAGGAACATCAAAGAAAACCCTCGCCAGAAATTGCATAGTGCGAAGGTGATTTGCCTGCCGGTGCTGTGAAAGAGTAACTCCGGTGTCATGACAAACACGACCCCAGGTAGACATATCAAATCCATGTTCCTGCACCCACCTCCCCAAAGCTGACTGCTGCCCCAGAGTAGAGTCATACAGCTTGTCCATAAAAGCATTCAGTTTAAACACTACAGACCCTTGATAGCAAACAGGGCTCGGAGGATCCTCAAGAACACCCAGCAGAGCACCCCAAGGAATAGGATATCGATCCGGGTCTTCCAAACCACGAGTGGCCGCAGCATCAGCTTGCCTCTGCCAACTAGCCGCTACACCCGTGTCACCCGAATCGTGCTGTGCTGGAAGCCACAACTCGATAACAGACTGCATTACAGGCTGACGAAATACCCATTTGGCCAGCCTATCAAACCACGTGGCTGTGCGAATCCACCTGTCAAAATAGCATGTCTGTACTGCAGCATTGTCACAGAGCAAACACACGCTACCTTTAAACCCTGCTCTCGCAAGTATCCACAAAGCAATGACCTTCGCTAGCCACTCCAAAACAGTTGACGACCCTGCAGCACAGCGAATCCCCAGCACTATCCTGTGTTGTACCCGGCCTCCCCCAGAAAAAATGATCCCCAGACCACCCCGCTCAAGAATAGCGTTGCTGTCACCCATTTCGTGACCAGCATCAGTGGTAACAAACAGAACAGAAGCACGCACCAGACACAGGGGCAAATCCAGATCCACGACAGGAAAGACATGAGGAGGCCTCTCAGAGCTAATGGAGTATTTCGCACACAAACGACGAAACACACTGCCATCGTCGTTACGACCCGGTAGAGGACACCGCAGCTGCTCCCGAAGTACTGAGCGTGTCAACACACTACGGCAGTCCAGAGCCGAAAGAAATCCAGACAGAAAATTGAGCTCACTCCGTACCGGAAGCCACACCGACCCCCAACCCCCATAAGAAATAGGAGTATGCATGATGTCGACCGCTAGATCACGGGGGAGAAGAAGCAGACTGCGAAATATGTCATTCACTGGAACCTGCAGGGTTTCAGACACAGAGTGAGGCAGAGCAGACCCTTTGGCTACAGAATCCAAAATGGCAATCAAGTAGGCCATGACTGCTCGTAATGCCAGCAAGAGATTCGGTTGAAACCGACGAACAAAGGAGCGTAGAGTCCTGCTCCGCTTCATAAACTTAGTGAAAAGGACAGATGAGACCGATAGCGGTTCCAAAGTAATCCCCACTATCACAGGCACCTCGTCAGAGGCTGACACGGGAGTGCCGTGCACATCCAAAACCCCTGGCACCCGCCTAACCGCCCCATCAGGCTGCAACCGGAGAATGGTATAAGCCATCTTAGCTTTGTTGCTAGGGGCACAAGCGTCTCCGGACAGAACATGCGCAATTGTGGCTACACGGGAGGCTTCAGCGGCTGTGCGTCCAAACCAGCGCCGATCATCAGAGAAAGTAAATTCAAAAAGAGGAACACCAGACCGTAGCCACCAGCCCTCTCCTAACGTCTGAAGACATCTAGACCTCAGAATTCCAAGATCTGTAGATGCTGTGGCCGCGAGTGTGCATCCCTGCGCAAATCCCAATTCAGGAGCAACAGGGGGGGCCAATCCACAGACAGTCCAAAGACGAACCTGCTGTCTCCCGTAAAAGTTCTTTGCCCATTCCCCATAGGAACATTGACCAGGCCATACCTTAGAAAAGACGGCTACATCCTCACGAACCGGCATATCAAAAGCCCCTGACTCATCCCCATCAACAATGTGACATTCACCTGTTTCTATGAGCGAAAGCCCAACCGTGGCACGCGCAGACAAAGCCATGAAAGCAGGACACAGCTCCTTTCCCGCACACCATGTACCCATAGCCTCCCCTCGTGTGACCACATCATCATGGACAACACCAGCAAAGAGCCTGCTGAAACTCGATCCCATCTTTATGGGGCGATAGGAATTGAAAAGGAACGAGGCACCTCCCTTCACTATCCCCATCTGAAGGACCACATTTGATAGAGCCTCCTCGTAAAGAGTAAGCAACTTCGAGTAACTCAAGAGTGTAGACTCGGCACAAGCTGGCAAAGCCTGGAGCAATGAAAATGGCACATCATCAAGTGAGGCTGCATCAGAGCCACCACGATCCAGACCCCTCCTAATTGCTGCTGCAGTAAACAGAGGGGCTTTAGGCAGAGATTGAATACCAAACAAATATCGCTGTCTATCCAGAGACCATATGCCATCTCGTATCTGACGAAACAGGATAGCATACGGTAAGTCATCTACAGCACAGAGAGCATCATGAGGTTTGGCGTTATAAAGCAAAACAGGAAGATTCATGCATTCACCCTTTGATAAATGATAGAACCGAAGTTGCTGTTGCGCAGCACAAAGCATCACTGATGCTTCAGAACCACGAGAATCCTGAACTAAGTTGGGGTAAGGCTGAGGCATACTTCTTCTAAGACGCATCGCAGAAGTCGTGTGTGCAGTAATTGAAACCTGATTCAAGATATCCTGAGTTAGTTTCAGTCCCCGTGCGAACAAATGATCTTGAATCTCAATTTTCCATGAGGATACCTCAGCACGACCAACATGTTTACGAGCCAACTGTCGACCCTTTTTCATTAAACCTTCTGCGCTACGACGCAAAGACTGAGAAAACAAGAACCGATCAGCAAGAGTCCAATAGGCAAAAATCCAGTCATCAGGGGGCGCCGAAATTTGACTCATCCACCACCAAAATACAGCCACCAGGCAAGCCAGAGAACTGCGAACCTCAGGCGTGGTAATCCTGTGCTTGTAGCGCTTTTGAAAGGATGACAGCGAGCCTTGAAGACCACCCACATCAGCCACCAGGACTCCGTGAGTGCAGACCCCTGGGTAAACATGGAAATCCTCCACAGACAGGTGATTGGAAACTAATATGTAATCGATCTCGTACTTAGTTACTCCTGTAGAAGAGTGGACTATGTTGGTAAACTGACCGGGTAGATAATCCAGCTTCAGGTGACTCAGTGCCCCACCCTTGGCCAGCTGACGAGCTATGCAATTAGATACAGTGCGAGGGACATTGAAATCGCCCAGACAGATTCCCGCAGTGGGTCGAACTTTCTGAAAGACAGCCCCAATCTCAATCAACACATCTTCTTTTTGAGTCGCATTAAATTCAGGATCGATGTGAACATTAGTATATAACACCACTTCCCCAGTGCCGTGTTGAACTAATACAGCCAACCAACTGCGTGCATCAAACAGCACTTGAGTGTATGACGGTTTGAAGTCGTTCGGAGCAAACAGTCGTCTATGAAACAGAAAACACAGGCCGCACCCAGGACCAACAACGACACCAGCAATCGCCACATAAGCTTTTAACGGCACTTCATCCTTTAATGAGACGTCCCATAGTTCTTGGATTGCTACCACATCAGGATCATGAATTAGAACGACACTCAATAGTGCTGCAATATTGGCAGCAGTACCTCCACAGTTCACAGACACAACTCTCATTGGCCCTGGTTGTGGAGATGTGGATGGTTGAAAGACTAATGCCTGAAATTGAGCTGACCAACCGGAGTCTGGAGAACAAGTGTTCATTTCCTGGACCGGTGTACAGGTGGCTTTGGCTGTCGAAGTGATGGGAATTACATGACCCAGAGAGACCCCATGGACAGTAACACAGGACCGATTGGCAAGAGATCTAAGAGCAAAGGTTTTACCTCGGGGCTGACAAATGCAAAGTGCCCGCACACACACTCCATGGAACAAAGACAGACAGAAGACCTCATTGACAACAGGACGCCCGCAGGAGGTACAGAGAGACGGACAGGCAAGCGAAATCCGATCAGTGGAGGGGGCTGACACAGGCATAAAGCCTGTACCCTGCGCCACTGATGTCAACCGTGTGCAGAACACAAGACACTGGTTGGCGTGCAAAATAGGAGGAGACACTGCAATGTCCTTTTGCCTGAGTTTGTAAAGAAATCGCCGCTGCACTTCAATAGCCCATACCCGCAAGGTACCAAAAAGCATATGTAACTCCTCAACAGAAAAATGTCGCAGGACAGTTGATACTGCAGATGGTACCCACGCGGGTAGGGCTGTTCTATGGGGAGTGGAGGAGGCAACAGGTAGATACACATATGAAGGCTGGCCACAGACGGGACACCCTTCGCAGTGCAGAAAACCCATAATAGTTCCACATTCCCAGCAGGTCTTCATTTGTTCACATACTGGAGGCTCCACCTTTGAGCAGTCAGTGGCAGAGGAAGGGGTAAGTTCATAAGAAATCAGCAACTGGAGCAGCTCACTCAGACGTTTTCGAGGATAGACCGCGATGCATTGATACAGCACCCACTGTGCTTCACTATGAACCAGGAAACCCGTGGGCAAGATTGGAGTTCACAACCATTGACGCTGATGTTGAAACTGAGGAAGTGCATGATCTGCCCCTGCAGCAGGAGGCATGTTCCTAGGGTCCACATACACTGCAGGCCGTTGATACCCGCTTCCTGAATCTTTAGACGACGCACCATGACCGGAAGAGGACGAGTACCATTGCCACTGTCCTGCGTTGTCATAATATCCTGACGACTGTTGATGGGCGGGTGGTGCATACCATTGATCATACTCCCATCCATAATCTGAGGGGGCCCCGGAACCTTTCCCTTGAACACCCTTACCCCAGTTGGATTGTTTGGCTGGTGGGCCGACCTGATTAGATTCTTCGCGAGTTCTCAGGGCTCCTATATGCCGATAGGGTTCCCCAAGATGATCGTGAGACCTAGCACGCAAATTAAAACCAGACTGGGTGCGCCATTCCATGGCATGCTCACCTTTGAAAACTTTTTCAATGGTCGCCTTTGACAGAGTCAAATGATAAAAACCACGAGATGTATGAGCTTCAGTGAGTCCCGCATGAACTCCAAAAATATCATGCACAGCTTTGTTATACCGAGCAGGAGAGATAGAGGAGGTCAAACCGTGTAGTCTAATTACTGCTGAATCTTTCACGGAAGGCACAGAAACTGCTTCATAAGTGTCCTCGGGAAGCAGGGATGTCACACCAGACGCAACAGGAGCTGCCGACTCTTGTGGTTTACCCGGCGGCTCTGATTTAGAGTGCCCCCCCCCAGCGACAAACGATTCCACGAGAGAATCAGAAATACCATCATCGTGTTCCTCACCATGAACTGAGTCAAGGGCACATGCATTATTTAGAGCTCTCAGAAACATTCTAAGATGCAGAGAACTCACAGCCTTCCTGGCAATCAAAGCTACAGCTCGTCTTAAAGATTTGAAGTCAGAAGCTGCTTCCAAAGGAGTGATATCCAGACCATCTGGAGCTTCAGACAACAGAGAGAAAACAATTGCATGGCAATCAGAGTCGTCTTTGAGCTCCTTCAGAATTTCCCCAGCCTTCATCAAAAATGATTGTTTGTCGGCGGGACGAATAGTAGATGGGACAGATTGAACACACAGGTCGTTCCACTTCGTGATATCCGGTAGTAGAGACTTTTGCACGACAGGATTCTGCTTGGCTAGGATCATCTTGAGAGAAGTGTGCAGCTGTGCAGGCATCCGAACTGAAGATAGAGCACCAGCCAGTCTGCTATCAACATGATGACCTAAAAGCAAGGCCTTTAACGATTTGCTCGCCGTGGATACCACACTTTCCGGGTAAAATTGCACATCCTCAAGAATTTTAATGTACGGGTCTTCGCTCACTGAACTAGACAGACTGGGCTCCAGCATGCTCTGCCATAGTGGTATAGTCGGTTCTCGAGATCCTCCGGAAGCGTCTGTTGAATTTCTGAGATCATGGACAGGTGGGGAATCAGCAAGCAAAGGAGGATCAGCCTTGAATCGATCCTTGAGAAGAGACTTGATTAGCCCAGTCCAGTCCCCAGATTTCAAAGGGCAGTTCTCCAGATACGTGCAGTCCGGGTCGACTTGAATTTGAAATGACGGCTGAAGAGATTTCCGTTTGGCCCACTGAGAGTACAAAGCATACCATAACAGCACCTGGGCCAGAGGCTTGACCTTCAGAGGTTGTGTTCCTGACACTGCTGACAAAAAATCATCCAGCGACATGTTTGCAACAAAGCGTTGCACATTAGAATCGAGAATCTGATCAGAGACTTGCGCTTGCCACAAAATGCGATCAGTATTTGACCATTTAGTAAATTCAGACCGAAGTTCAACCAGGTAGTCGGACCAAGTGATGACCAGACACTGAGGAGCACTCACCCTGTAGGTCACGATGGAACATGCTGGAAGCTGCCCGGCGAACATGGGAATGCCAACCGCTGGAGAGGTAAATACAGCCGAGCTATAAGGAACGTGGTGAACATCCTTTTTGGATTGATAGAGTCGAACCGAAGCCTGAAGCTCTCCCGAATGTGCTGATTTGCCTATGGATAAAGCCGGATATACGTGCTGAGGTAGTACGACTCGTGACTTCATTTCGGCTGTCAAATCGTCGTATTCACTCATCGCTCAACTACAAAGTGTCAAAAGCTGTTGAAATTTGACAGTCAAAGTGTCACAGGACATTACATGCATGGAAGAGGCACCAGACACAACGTGTACAAACAGCAACCCACAGCTACTGCCAGAACTCTTCGGAGCTTTAGTAACTTTGTTGTCTTTCCTGCTCGACTGAATTTAACGCGACGCTTTCGCTAGCCCGATTGCGGTCAGACCATTCGGATCCTCCGCCCATGGGCCTAAACGCGCACAGTTGCGAACCGATAACCGCATAACAGCCAACCGATGACACTCAGGATAGCTGAAGTGCAAACCGCAAAAGTTCAGATAGTCCCTGCGAGTCACAGGTGAGGAAATTAGTCAAGCAGAGAATTCACCGAATCTGCATAGTTCAACGTTCATTTGCGCTAATTACAGATTCAACGAGGTCTTCTTTGATCAGAGCTTTTCATATGTGTCTGGGGGACCTGTGCGCGTGACCGGCCTGGGTGCAGAGACTGCACGCTTGAACACACTTGGTGGGCAGTGGTGCGTCTGCCTCATCCGGATAGCACCGTCCCCGGGAGGGGTATCCGCAACAGCGTGTCCCGGTGGTGGGAGCCGACATAGGCCCATCCGACTCGAGAGGCCCCCATGGGGGGGGGGGGGTTGGCACAAGGCCTCGGCATCTGATTGTTTGCCGTTGGCGGCGCCTATCGGCCTCTGGCCCTTTGCACATCCTGACCCTCTGTGGGCCCGAACGTGTTTTGGTTGTGTCAACGGAGCCCCCGGATGACTTGTCCTGTTTGACTGCTCCGGTGGTCGGCCGTCCCGGAGACGGGGCTGTTGCCCGTGCCGTTGACCAGGGGCATCCAGATGCACACTCCGAGTCCGTGCGGGGGTTTGCACCCCAGCACTGACTTGAGCGCGCTGGGGTGTGCATCTGCAGGACGTGCAGGACGTACGGTGATGGTGGTGCAGCAGCTCCTGCTCCTTTTGCCCTGTGTTCTTGCTGCAGCCTTACAACTTTGCTGGCACCATGTCCTTCGTCTCGGCAATTACGCACCATTTTGAGCCCTTTTTGAAGGGGTACCGCTTTAAGGACGACAACAAGGAAGAGCGCTTCCGATGCAAGTACGCATCAACCGTTGTCAAAGCCGGGCGGTGGTGGGCTGCGGTCGTGCTGTTCTTCCACATCGTGACCCCCCTGTTTTTCCTCCGAGCGGAGGTTGGTATTTGGTTCCACATGGCATACGTCCCCAACGCCGCTGTGGCGGCGGTGTGCCTTGTTTTGCTCGGCTGCATGCCCCCAAAGCACGCGACCATCATCTGCAGCATTGCGGCGGTGCTGATCTCGGCTGGCACCGGTTATCAGGTGAACGTACACGCACAAGAGTGGATGGCTGAGGCACGCAGTGCGGGTCTGTCTCTGGTGTTTGAGGCCGTCCAGGGGAACGCAGCTGTAACAACGCAGCTCGAGACGTATCTTGGGAGAGATTTGGCGGTTCACGAGACCGACAGCAAATTCATTCTTTACGGAGTGCAGCTGATACTGATTGTCAGCCTTGGGTTCTCCCGGAGCACACTGATGTGTGCCATACTCATGCCGGTTTGCTTTGCCAGTGTTGCGTTCGCCACGCCGCATATGTCCATCATGGGCTGCCTGCTCCGAGGGACCATCCTCGTCCTGGGCTCTGTGTTTGCGCTGCAGCTTGCGCTCACGATTTCCACCGGCCGACGAAGCGAGTTTGTGCTCCTCGAGTACTTCGAGACGAGCTTGAAAACGGCCATTGAGGCCTCGAGAAAGGCGGACAGCGTTCTCAACCACACGTTGAAGAACACCATGGCGGACGCCGCAGGGCAGATCGGAATGTTCCTCGAACAAGCGGGTTGCAGCGACAGCGACGCCGAGCCCCTGCAGCTCTGCGTCGCGGCCCTGCACAGGGGCATGCGGTCCTGCCGGCACCGCCAGGCGTACGTACAAATGGCGGCCAACGCGTACGAAGTGTCCCTGCAGCCGGTGCGCCTGGCCGAGTTCGTGGGCCGGTCGGTCGCCGGGCGGCGCATGCGGGTGGAGGTGCCCCGTCGCGTGCTCATGCTGGACGCGACGCTGTGCGGCCTGGTGCTGGACCATGCCGTCAGCAACGCCTTCCGGCACGGGGACCCGGCCGACCCCGCCGTCCGCCTCACCGTCACCACCGAGGCCCTCGCGGAGGAGGGGCTGCGGCTCACCTTCGTCGTGGCCAACCGGGCGGACGCCGCCAAACCGGTCGTCACGCCGGCCTTCCTGGACCGCGTGCTCAACGGGTCGAGCGGCGCGGGGCTGCAGTCGCGGTCCCCCATGTCGGACTGCGTCGGCCTGCGGCACACGTTCTTGGCGGCGGGCCTCCTCGGGATGCACGTCACCCTCACACAGCCCGGCACCGAAGTGCGCTTCACCGCGCAAGTTGTCGCTCGTGTCGCGGATGGCGATCGCGAGGGCGCCCCCGAGCCCCACCCGCCCGTCAATGCGAGCGCCTTCCCCCCAGACCTGCACGTCTGCATCATTGACGACTCCGGCTGCTGGCGCACAATCTGCGGTCGCGGGTCACCCCGAACGTGCACGTGTTCGGGGAGAGGGCGGCCGACGTCGGGGCGTTTGTCGAGAAGACGGTTGCGCTCGGGGACATCGCGATCCTGGACCAGAACCTGGAGTACGGGGCGGGGGCCAACGTCCTGGGCACCGACATCATAGCGCAGCTGTTGGCGAAGCAATTCAAAGGGCTTATCTGCGTGCGCTCCGGCAATGTTGCAGCGGAGGACGTCGCGTTTTACCGCGCGTCCGGGGCCCACTCCGTGTTCGGAAAAGACGTTCCGCTGCGACAAGTGGTCGGGGACCTGAAAGTGGACTACGTAAAGTACGCCCGGCGGGAGGGGCCTGTGCCGGTACCCAGTGCAGATAGCAGCCGCGGATGCACTCACGGGCCGGCGTCCGCCTCCCTCGGCCGTGACGCTGTGCCGGACAACGGTCACACCGGCCATGGTGGTGGCCTCATCACCCCGCCATTTGACGATTTGGAGTCCGCGTCGTCCAGCACGTTCGGAGCGGAGGTTGAAGGCAACCGGAGGCGAGATGGGCAAGGTGAAGAAGCTTGGCATGGCAGGTGGAGCGCGGGAAGATATGCGCCGAGGGATTGCAATATCAATGACAGCGTGGGGGACACCGAGCGACGAACCGCAAGCAGCAGCCCTGGCAGCGATGAGGATCTCGACGTGCACCACCTCCCCGGCATGCTGGGGGCTTTTGCCTGCTCGTCCAGTCAGCGTGGCATTGGTGACATCAGAGGGCGAGAAGAGCAGCCCGGTCACGCAGTGTTGTGAAGCACCCGGCAGCCTCTAATCAGCCACCTTCACCATCATACATGATCATGTCCCCGTGTGCATGTGCCTGGGGGGGCGGGGGCAGGATGGGGGTTTTTGCCCCACCGGCACCTTCTCGGGGTCACCATGGTGGGGAGAAATCAACCTAGCAAGGAGTGGATGTGGTGGAAATGAGCAAAAAATGGGAGAAATTGGGTGAGAATCCAAATATACCATATCCCCAATGTGAAAGAAGCATCAAAATACCCGTTGTCAAACAACAATAATGCCCAGAGTATCACAAAGTATGGGGTTCTAGGACGGCTGGACGTCCAAAATAGTTGCACTGCGCGCACACTGCGCTTAGTGCAGCCCCTAAAAGGTCACTGGTGGGGCATGGGTCAAAAAAGATGCCCAGCGCGCTAACGCTCCCCCCAAAGGCCATGATTGTTCCGGATCTTCAGACCCAACAGTCTGAGATTCTACAACGTCAGCCCTACCACCTCCCCGCCATCCTCACACACGGGGGCTGAAAGTGATGCGGTGAACCGACTCTGCGTGCAATGCACCTCCCCTCGGGCCTTGGCCTTTGGCTGCGGACGGGGATCAAGCACATGGACCTTGTCCCACAATGACCCTGGCTTGTACTATGGTCCAGACCTGTTAAACGTTTTGGCCAACTGGAGGGGTAGGGGGTGGGGGGTCAGGGATTGCACTTGGGCACCCCCCGTGGACCAGTGTGTGAGGTCGTTGGAACCCGGTATTAATCATCTTCAGGACAATGGGGGCGTGGTGCCTGCCGGCAAGAATTGGTTGGACTCAGACCATTTTCTATTGTTGCGTGGTCTATTATTGATTTGTTTGGTTTGGCAAAAGTGTGGGGATAGGGCAGTCAACCTTTTCCAACCAAGTTCATTGCCACTCCATTTATCTAGTTGACTATGCAAGTGATGATGCAAACATGCATCAAGCCATGTGCAAGAGCTTGTAATGCTCTTTGGGCTATGGGAACGCCGATTGCTTTCATTGCTATTATCGGTCCTCTTGGATCGGTGGACCGGGGGGTGTTGCCACTCCTGACCAGCAGCTTGGACACAGGTGATCACATTGCATGTCTTGCCCCCCCCCCCCTTCCCCTTTGTCTTTTGAAGTACATGTCGTATGAGAGGGGCATAGGTCTGTCAGTGGGGACCTATCGCTGGACTTTCCACTGTTTTGTTGGCCAGGCGCCGCTACGCTGTCTTCTCTAAGCCTAGAGGCCCTCAGCGACTCTGCATTGACAGACCGAAGCGACTCTGTTTTTTCAGATGGATCCACCACTGAAACCGCCTCAACCGTCTCCTGAGCGGTCAGCTCGGACGGCTTTAGCACAGATGGCAGCGACTCGCATCTGACCTAGCAGGCTGAATTCAGGTGCTCGGTTGTTGCGTTTCACGAGGGCTGGGAGAACACCGCCTCTGTCTTAACGCCGTACCTGCAGTTTTTCTAGTTGTTTATCACACCTGAGCTATGCAGTGCCGGTCCTATTCCCCAAGTACGGAGGCCAGTTCAGGTACCCTGGACTCCGGACACCACAGCGATTCTTCCCTTGTCTCGATGAACTTCGACTCCTAATTCTTCTGCTTCACCTACCAGGGACAGGATTTGGCTTGATCAACAGCGATCAGCTTCAAGCCAGGCTAAGCCATGTACGCCGGACAATGGAGTGCGCCTTTCTGTGCCGTACTATGCAAACCGTAATTCGGTTGACAAAACAGGTCAGGCGGGTCAGATAGCAATTCACGGTGCATTCGTAGCAACTGATTCTCTACTTGCACCTGGCCTGGCTGTGCAAATTGGTCTGTTGCATCCAAGGCAATACATTTCTCTATGTATTACGCAGAACACATCGTTTTTCGCAATTTCAGGTTGTTCCTTCACTGCTGTGAACTGCATGTACTGCCATGGCTCTTTGGCAAGCAACTGACCACAGTGTGCATGTCACCGTATGGGCCGTCTGGGCCAGTTTACAGAGTTTACAGCGTCTGCACCCACCAACCAAAGCCCATTTGGGCGTGGAACGCTGTGGTGTTTCACGGGGACCAGGACAGCACCGCCCTTGTCTCAACCCCGTACCTGCAGTTTTTCTAGTTGTTTATCACACTTGAGCTATGCATGCCTGAAAACTTGACTTTCCTTCTCTGAGACCAAAGGAGTGTCGAGAAGACTGGAAGAGCTTTCAGGGATCAGGTTCAGAACTGGTTACACCCACCTATTGTCACGAGCAGCCTTTGATTCACCAATACGATGTGCACATAACTCAGTCACCCACTGTACATAGATGGATGCTGTTGTGTGAACACAACATATTGGACTAACGGCTTGGTGTCTATGGCGGGGGCATTCAGTCAATGAGAACCAACCATTGCTCTCTTTCTCTCTCTCTCTCTCTCTCTCTCTCTCTCTCTCTCTCTCTCTCTCTCTCTCTCTCTCTCTCTCTGCCCTTTGTCCAGTAAGCGCCCTTGTCTAGTGAACGGGGGGGGGGGGGTGGCGAGGGAACCGTCACTTTCCATTTTCCAAATTTTCGTAGAAGGTTGGATATTGAGGGTCTGTTGTGTTTTTGCTGGTTGGACCAGGTACTGTTGTTGGTGCTGATTGCTTTCATTGCTATTATCGGTCCTCTTGGATCGGTGGACCGGGGGGTGTTGCCACTCCTGACCAGCAGCTTGGACACAGGTGATCACATTGCATGTCTTGCCCCCCCCCCCCCTTCCCCTTTGTCTTTTGAAGTACATGTCGTATGAGAGGGGCATAGGTCTGTCAGTGGGGACCTATCGCTGGACTTTCCACTGTTTTGTTGGCCAGGCGCCGCTACGCTGTCTTCTCTAAGCCTAGAGGCCCTCAGCGACTCTGCATTGACAGACCGAAGCGACTCTGTTTTTTCAGATGGATCCACCACTGAAACCGCCTCAACCGTCTCCTGAGCGGTCAGCTCGGACGGCTTTAGCACAGATGGCAGCGACTCGCATCTGACCTAGCAGGCTGAATTCAGGTGCTCGGTTGTTGCGTTTCACGAGGGCTGGGAGAACACCGCCTCTGTCTTAACGCCGTACCTGCAGTTTTTCTAGTTGTTTATCACACCTGAGCTATGCAGTGTCGGTCCTATTCCCCAAGTACGGAGGCCAGTTCAGGTACCCTGGACTCCGGACACCACAGCGATTCTTCCCTTGTCTCAATGAACTTCGACTCCTAATTCTTCTGCTTCACCTACCAGGGACAGGATTTGGCTTGATCAACAGCGATCAGCTTCAAGCCAGGCTAAGCCATGTACGCCGGACAATGGAGTGCGCCTTTCTGTGCCGTACTATGCAAACCGTAATTCGGTTGACAAAACAGGTCAGGCGGGTCAGATAGCAATTCACGGTGCATTCGTAGCAACTGATTCTCTACTTGCACCTGGCCTGGCTGTGCAAATTGGTCTGTTGCATCCAAGGCAATACATTTCTCTATGTATTACGCAGAACACATCGTTTTTCGCAAATTCAGGTTGTTCCTTCACTGCTGTGAACTGCATGTACTGCCATGGCTCTTTGGCAAGCAACTGACCACAGTGTGCATGTCACCGTATGGGCCGTCTGGGCCAGTTTACAGAGTTTACAGCGTCTGCACCCACCAACCAAAGCCCATTTGGGCGTGGAACGCTGTGGCGTTTCACGGGGACCAGGACAGCACCGCCCTTGTCTCAACCCCGTACCTGCAGTTTTTCTAGTTGTTTATCACACTTGAGCTATGGGGGAACGCTAGCGCGCCGGGCGCGCGCCGGGCATCTTTTTGGACCCGTGCCCCTCTAGTGGCCTTTTAGGGGGTGCGCTAAGGGGGCGCACTTAGCACAGTGCAGCTATTTGGGCGCCTGGCTGTACTAGAGACCCACACTTTGAGATACTAGGAGCATCATGGTGACCCCTAGCGTAGGTTTTGACTTCTGATTTTGTCTCCTTTGTTGGGGACCCCCGAGAATGCAGGGGTGACGTAGCATTTCCGCCCTCTTTTGGGCCCCAACCTTCCGGTGCTATTGAGGAAACCGGGACAATCTTTGAATCCACGCTTTGTTGCGTGGTGCATCATGGTGACCCCCGGCATAGGTTTTGACTTCTGAAGTGCGGAAGTGTGTGTTTTGTGTTGCCAAAGGCGCTCCACCGTCGCAGTTTGTGATGAGTGTAAGGAGCACTATTGTAATGAATGTATTGACACCCACACTTGTGGGACCAATGTTGTTTGTTAATTACACTACAAATGACAGTTGGAGTGGTTGAAGTCACAGATATTGCTTTATTTTGCAACGTGCTTTGTAGGGAAGGTGTGCAGTGCAATGTGGTCTACTTGGGGGGCTTCTCCATGGGAGGGTAAATCTGGGGCTGAAGTCGGGATAGTTAATACAAAAGTAGCGCGCCGGGCGCGCGCCGGGCAAACATTCCCCCTATGCATGCCTGAAAACTTGACTTTCCTTCTCTGAGACCAAAGGAGTGTCGAGAAGACTGGAAGAGCTTTCAGGGATCAGGTTCAGAACTGTTTACACCCACCTATTGTCACGAGCAGCCTTTGATTCACCAATACGATGTGCACATAACTCAGTCACCCACTGTACATAGATGGATGCTGTTGTGTGAACACAACATATTGGACTAACGGCTTGGTGTCTATGGCGGGGGCATTCAGTCAATGAGAACCAACCATTGCTCTCTTTCTCTCTCTCTCTCTCTCTCTCTCTCTCTCTCTCTCTCTCTCTCTCTCTCTCTCTCTCTCTGCCCTTTGTCCAGTAAGCGCCCTTGTCTAGTGAACGGGGGGGGGGGGTGGCGAGGGAACCGTCACTTTCCATTTTCCAAATTTTCGTAGAAGGTTGGATATTGAGGGTCTGTTGTGTTTTTGCTGGTTGGACCAGGTACTGTTGTTGGTGCCGATTGCTTTCATTGCTATTAGTGGTCCTCTTGGATCGGTGGACCGGGGGGTGTTGCCACTCCTGACCAGCAGCTTGGACACAGGTGATCACATTGCATGTCTTGCCCCCCCGCCCCCCTTCCCCTTTGTCTTTTGAAGTACATGTCGTATGAGAGGGGCATAGGTCTGTCAGTGGGGACCTATCGCTGGACTTTCCACTGTTTTGTTGGCCAGGCGCCGCTACGCTGTCTTCTCTAAGCCTAGAGGCCCTCAGCGACTCTGCATTGACAGACCGAAGCGACTCTGTTTTTTCAGATGGATCCACCACTGAAACCGCCTCAACCGTCTCCTGAGCGGTCAGCTCGGACGGCTTTAGCACAGATGGCAGCGACTCGCATCTGACCTAGCAGGCTGAATTCAGGTGCTCGGTTGTTGCGTTTCACGAGGGCTGGGAGAACACCGCCTCTGTCTTAACGCCGTACCTGCAGTTTTTCTAGTTGTTTATCACACCTGAGCTATGCAGTGTCGGTCCTATTCCCCAAGTACGGAGGCCAGTTCAGGTACCCTGGACTCCGGACACCACAGCGATTCTTCCCTTGTCTCAATGAACTTCGACTCCTAATTCTTCTGCTTCACCTACCAGGGACAGGATTTGGCTTGATCAACAGCGATCAGCTTCAAGCCAGGCTAAGCCATGTACGCCGGACAATGGAGTGCGCCTTTCTGTGCCGTACTATGCAAACCGTAATTCGGTTGACAAAACAGGTCAGGCGGGTCAGATAGCAATTCACGGTGCATTCGTAGCAACTGATTCTCTACTTGCACCTGGCCTGGCTGTGCAAATTGGTCTGTTGCATCCAAGGCAATACATTTCTCTATGTATTACGCAGAACACATCGTTTTTCGCAATTTCAGGTTGTTCCTTCACTGCTGTGAACTGCATGTACTGCCATGGCTCTTTGGCAAGCAACTGACCACAGTGTGCATGTCACCGTATGGGCCGTCTGGGCCAGTTTACAGAGTTTACAGCGTCTGCACCCACCAACCAAAGCCCATTTGGGCGTGGAACGCTGTGGCGTTTCACGGGGACCAGGACAGCACCGCCCTTGTCTCAACCCCGTACCTGCAGTTTTTCTAGTTGTTTATCACACTTGAGCTATGGGGGAACGCTAGCGCGCCGGGCGCGCGCCGGGCATCTTTTTGGACCCGTGCCCCTCTAGTGGCCTTTTAGGGGGTGCGCTAAGGGGGCGCACTTAGCACAGTGCAGCTATTTGGGCGCCTGGCTGTACTAGAGACCCACACTTTGAGATACTAGGAGCATCATGCTGACCCCTAGCGTAGGTTTTGACTTCTGATTTTGTCTCCTTTGTTGGGGACCCCCGAGAATGCAGGGGTGACGTAGCATTTCCGCCCTCTTTTGGGCCCCAACCTTCCGGTGCTATTGAGGAAACCGGGACAATCTTTGAATCCACGCTTTGTTGCGTGGTGCATCATGGTGACCCCCGGCATAGGTTTTGACTTCTGAAGTGCGGAAGTGTGTGTTTTGTGTTGCCAAAGGCGCTCCACCGTCGCAGTTTGTGATGAGTGTAAGGAGCACTATTGTAATGAATGTATTGACACCCACACTTGTGGGACCAATGTTGTTTGTTAATTACACTACAAATGACAGTTGGAGTGGTTGAAGTCACAGATATTGCTTTATTTTGCAACGTGCTTTGTAGGGAAGGTGTGCAGTGCAATGTGGTCTACTTGGGGGGCTTCTCCATGGAAGGGTAAATCTGGGGCTGAAGTCGGGATAGTTAATACAAAAGTAGCGCGCCGGGCGCGCGCCGGGCAAACATTCCCCCTATGCATGCCTGAAAACTTGACTTTCCTTCTCTGAGACCAAAGGAGTGTCGAGAAGACTGGAAGAGCTTTCAGGGATCAGGTTCAGAACTGTTTACACCCACCTATTGTCACGAGCAGCCTTTGATTCACCAATACGATGTGCACATAACTCAGTCACCCACTGTACATAGATGGATGCTGTTGTGTGAACACAACATATTGGACTAACGGCTTGGTGTCTATGGCGGGGGCATTCAGTCAATGAGAACCAACCATTGCTCTCTTTCTCTCTCTCTCTCTCTCTCTCTCTCTCTCTCTCTCTCTCTCTCTCTCTCTCTCTCTCTCTCTCTCTCTGCCCTTTGTCCAGTAAGCGCCCTTGTCTAGTGAACGGGGGGGGGGGGGGTGGCGAGGGAACCGTCACTTTCCATTTTCCAAATTTTCGTAGAAGGTTGGATATTGAGGGTCTGTTGTGTTTTTGCTGGTTGGACCAGGTACTGTTGTTGGTGCCGATTGCTTTCATTGCTATTAGTGGTCCTCTTGGATCGGTGGACCGGGGGGTGTTGCCAATCCTGACCAGCAGCTTGGACACAGGTGATCACATTGCATGTCTTGCCCCCCCCCCCCCCCCTTCCCCTTTGTCTTTTGAAGTACATGTCGTATGAGAGGGGCATAGGTCTGTCAGTGGGGACCTATCGCTGGACTTTCCACTGTTTTGTTGGCCAGGCGCCGCTACGCTGTCTTCTCTAAGCCTAGAGGCCCTCAGCGACTCTGCATTGACAGACCGAAGCGACTCTGTTTTTTCAGATGGATCCACCACTGAAACCGCCTCAACCGTCTCCTGAGCGGTCAGCTCGGACGGCTTTAGCACAGATGGCAGCGACTCGCATCTGACCTAGCAGGCTGAATTCAGGTGCTCGGTTGTTGCGTTTCACGAGGGCTGGGAGAACGGCGCCTCTGTCTTAACGCCGTACCTGCAGTTTTTCTAGTTGTTTATCACACCTGAGCTATGCAGTGCCGGTCCTATTCCCCAAGTACGGAGGCCAGTTCAGGTACCCTGGACTCCGGACACCACAGCGATTCTTCCCTTGTCTCAATGAACTTCGACTCCTAATTCTTCTGCTTCACCTACCAGGGACAGGATTTGGCTTGATCAACAGCGATCAGCTTCAAGCCAGGCTAAGCCATGTACGCTGGACAATGGAGTGCGCCTTTCTGTGCCGTACTATGCAAACCGTAATTCGGTTGACAAAACAGGTCAGGCGGGTCAGATAGCAATTCACGGTGCATTCGTAGCAACTGATTCTCTACTTGCACCTGGCCTGGCTGTGCAAATTGGTCTGTTGCATCCAAGGCAATACATTTCTCTATGTATTACGCAGAACACATCGTTTTTCGCAATTTCAGGTTGTTCCTTCACTGCTGTGAACTGCATGTACTGCCATGGCTCTTTGGCAAGCAACTGACCACAGTGTGCATGTCACCGTATGGGCCGTCTGGGCCAGTTTACAGAGTTTACAGCGTCTGCACCCACCAACCAAAGCCCATTTGGGCGTGGAACGCTGTGGCGTTTCACGGAGACCAGGACAGCACCGCCCTTGTCTCAACCCCGTACCTGCAATTTTTCTAGTTGTTTATCACACTTGAGCTATGCATGCCTGAAAACTTGACTTTCCTTCTCTGAGACCAAAGGAGTGTCGAGAAGACTGGAAGAGCTTTCAGGGATCAGGTTCAGAACTGTTTACACCCACCTATTGTCACGAGCAGCCTTTGATTCACCAATACGATGTGCACATAACTCAGTCACCCACTGTACATAGATGGATGCTGTTGTGTGAACACAACATATTGGACTAACGGCTTGGTGTCTATGGCGGGGGCATTCAGTCAATGAGAACCAACCATTGCTCTCTTTCTCTCTCTCTCTCTCTCTCTCTCTCTCTCTCTGCCCTTTGTCCAGTAAGCGCCCTTGTCTAGTGAACGGGGGGGGGGGGGTGGCGAGGGAACCGTCACTTTCCATTTTCCAAATTTTCGTAGAAGGTTGGATATTGAGGGTCTGTTGTGTTTTTGCTGGTTGGACCAGGTACTGTTGTTGGTGCCGATTGCTTTCATTGCTATTAGCGGTCCTCTTGAATCGGTGGACCGGGGGGTGTTGCCACTCCTGACCAGCAGCTTGGACACAGGTGATCACGTTGCGTGTGTTGCCCCCCCCCCCCCCCCCTTCCCCTTTGTCTTTTGAAGTACATGTCGTATGAGAGGGGCATAGGTCTGTCAGTGGGGACCTATCGCTGGACTTTCCACTGTTTTGTTGGCCAGGCGCCGCTACGCTGTCTTCTCTAAGCCTAGAGGCCCTCAGCGACTCTGCATTGACAGACCGAAGCGACTTTGTATTTACTGAAACCGCCTCAACCGTCTCCTGGGCGGTCATCTCGCAGCTATTGCCTTATTATGCAACGCGCTTGTCGGGAAGGTGTGCAGTCCAACGTGCTCCACTTGGGGGGCTTCTCCATGAGAGGGTATATGTGGGGCTGAAGTCGGGATATTTAATAGAAAAGTAGCGCGACGGGCAAATATTCCCCCTTTGAAACAGGGATGTTTGAAAAGATAGTTTCCAAACTCATGGGGAATCGGAACCCCAATTTTGATGTGTTGGAAAGTGGGAGCCTTTGGGTCCAAGCTTTTTTTTTAGATGCGAAATCTTAATTTTTAGCACTTATCTTATTTTTTAGCATAAAAAAAAAGATTTCGCGCTAAAAAAAAAGATTCCGCGCTAAAAAAAAAGATTCCGCGCTAAAAAAAAAGATTCCGTGCTAAAAAAAAAGATTCCGCGCTAAAAAAAGATTTTTACATGATCATCATGTATGTCTCAAAAAGTTGCACGGGGGGGGTTACAAGGAGTGCTACTGCATCAAGCCAACCCCTGCCCATGTTCACAACTTCATACAGTAGGGGAACCTGGGTTTCGGGACTGACCCAATATGCACCCAGTGGCCCTCTTTCCTTGTTGCCTGCTGCATGCGGTGAGGAGGTACCCTATGCAGGGATGTCATGAATGTGGAAGGTTTTGGGTGCATTACGCAGAACTTGTGTTTCACAACAGGGGTGTCCCTTTGGAGCTGGGGGGCCTATGCAGAGAGTTCATCGGAGAGGATCACAGGTAATGTCTGAATGTTGTAAAGTAGGGTACTCAGCCACCTTGGCCAGAGCCCATGTGCACAATTTCATCTGCTCAGAGAACAGGGGTTTCCCTTCGCTGGGGGACCTATGCAGAGAGGTCATTTGAACGGATCATAGGTAATGCCTGGATTTTGTGAAGTAGGGCACTCAACCATGTTGGCCAGATTTCGTCGGGCAGGTCCAGGCATGCTTGAGGGAGGCAGCGATGACTAGTTCTGATACGGTAGATGAAACGTTGTCTGGAGTAACAGGTGCCGTTGCCTTGGTCCGCGTGAACACCCAACTGTGGCTTGCGGAAATGCATGGAATCCCCCCAACATTTCATTGGGTACAAGTCAAAGTGGTGGGCAGAAAGTGCCAAGGATTGGTCCCTTTGGAATATGTCCGACCACCTTACGCGAAGGTTCAAGCAGCGTTGAAGCATTTGTTTGCCGCGATGACAGCACAAATGCAGCGCATTTGTGGAAAGAGACCCAAAACGAACCACCCGTCCCCTGCCCAAGCCCCAGAACCCAACCCATCCACTCCCTCCGCATTGGAACATGCCCCTGCCCAAGTCTCAGAACCCAGCCCACCCCCTTCCCCTCCCCTGGAGCATGCTTCTGCCCCAGTCACAGAACCCAGCCCATCCCCTTCCCCTCCCCTGGAGCATGGCCCTGCACAAGTTCCAAAACCCAGCCCATCCCCCTTCTCTCCGTTGCACGGTCCATCAGTCAAGTCAGTGCCTAAGGATTTGCATCGCAAAGCCTCAAAGGGCGACAAAGTGTGTGCAGTGTTCACTCACCACTTGCGTACAGGGGACAAGGGTTATTTGCATTGGGGTAAGGTGCTCGCGGTGGAGGGCTCTGAGTGCACGATCAAGTGGCAGACTGATAAGAAACCCAGTTCTCATTCCATTGCAGATGTGTTTCTTACTTAGGCAGCTGCATGGGCTGCTTTTCATAGCATTCCAAGTTCTGACATTTGGGCGTGGAATGCTGTGAATTGTGAGCCAGTGGTGGCATGCGGTTCAGAATTGCGTTGGCACTTTTATGCTGTTCGCCAATTTGCTGTGTGGCACAACTGATTCTCCACTTGCACCTGGCCTGGCTGTGCAACTGTGTCTGTTGCATCCAAGGCAATACATTTCTCTATGTATTTCGTAGAATGCTTCGTGTTTCGGAATTTCAGGTTGTTCCTGCACCGCTGTGAACCGCATGTAGGGCCATGGCTCCTTGACATGCGACTGGCCACAGTGTGCATGTCAATGTATGGGCCAGTTTACAGCATCTGCACCCAGAAACCAAAGCCCATTTGGGCGTGGAATGCTGTGAACTGTGAGCCAGTGGTGGCATGCGGTTCAGAATTGGGTTGGCACTTTTATGCTGTTCGCCAATTTGCTGTGTGGCACAACTGATTCTCCACTTGCACCTGGCCTGGCTGTGCAACTGTGTCTGTTGCATCCAAGGCAATACATTTTCTTCTATGTATTTCGCAGAATGCTTCGTGTTTTGGAATTTCAGGTTGTTCCTGCACCGCTGTGAACCGCATGTACGGCCATGGCTCCTTGACATGCGACTGGCCACAGTGTGCATGTCAATGTATGGGCCAGTTTACAGCATCTGCACCCAGAAACCAAAGCCCATTTGGGCGTGGAATGCTGTGAATTGTGAGCCAGTGGTGGCATGCGGTTCAGAATTGGGTTGGCACTTTTATGCTGTTCGGCAATTTGCTGTGTGGCACAACTGATTCTCCACTTGCACCTGGCCTGGCTGTGCACAATTTTGCCCATAATTTCATTCTCAAGTGTTGCTCGTTCCAAATATGTTCAGATGGCGGTTAACATGGACGGACCAAGGTGCACACAGGGAGGGATGCTGGTTCTGTATTTGTTTGGCATTTCCAAAAATCCACGGCATTTTAGCCCTTCTCCACAAAGAAGGTGTCTTGTGCATCATTTGCACAGTGGCATGTCCTGACGCCATCAAGTGGGTTACATCATCTTCACGTAATGTAGTGTGTACTGCAACAGCATGTTCTGCAAGTGCTCAGCCATCTGCTCCGGTCTTGTTGGCATTCTTTACTGTTTTTTGCTTTGTGCTTTGTTTTGCAGGGTTTGCTCGGGAATGTGGATGATTCGTCCGGTGGGGTGCCCCTAGGAATTGCATTTCTGCCTCCCCTCTCCACCCCTGGCTTTGTTTTCTTTTAGTTTTACCAAAATCTCCCTTTTTACCTGGCCATCTAAAAAAAAAGATTCTGCTGTTTTGACGTTTTTAAACATGCGAATGACTTTTTTTTTAGATTTTGGGTTTCGTTGGAATCTTATTTTTTAGTAGAGAATCTTTTTTTTTAGATGCGAAATCTTTTTTTGTGGATGTTTTTGCTCATTTTTTAGCTGTTTATGCTCATTTTTTAGCTGTTTTGACTTAAATTTTAGCACTTTTCTTAAATTTTAGCGCATCTAAAAAAAAAGATTTCGCATCTAAAAAAAAAGATTACCCCGAGCCGTTTGCCCTTGCTAGGGACATATACTTCCATCTTTCCAAGCACCATGTCTCCATGCTATATATTTTTGAAATTAGCACATAATGTGAAATTGCAATTTTGACTCCTCCAGATTTGGATGTTATATTACATTGTGTTTGCAAAAGGCGGTGCACAAGAACACTGCACAGAACTTGGGACGGCAGTACAAAGTATCACCAAGGCCGGCACCAATGCCGGCGATAGAAGCTGACCCCGCCCTCCAAGAGAGCCATGGCTGCCCGCCTGCAGCGCGGACGCAGTCCCAGCACACAGCGGTCAACAGACGAGACTGACCAAACGCAAGAACCCGGGGATGAATCGGTCTCCCGCTCAGCACGTCGGACTGCCGCCACATGAGGCGGTGATCATGCTGGACCCAACCACACGCAACCATTTAACCCGTGAAGGGCGGGGTGCAGGTGCAACCCCCCCCCCAACTAAACTAGACTTGGCTGGGGTCCGGTGGGCGGATGGCCGAACCCAGAAGAGGAGCGGCTGCCGTGGGTGGGTGGGCGGGTAAAGACAGAAAAACTGCCTAAGAAAGGAGGCGCAAACAAAAGTTGAAACGAGGTTCAACTAGTGTTTGCAAAAGGCGGTGCACAAGAACACTGCACAGAACTTGGGTATTCATTCTCCGCCGCAACCCTCCCTGCCCCCCCCCCCCCCCCGGCCCCAGCCACGCACTGGTGCCATCAGGAACCCGCTGGCCAAAGCAGAGAACCCGAGGGGTGGAAACTGAGTTCTAAACCCCCTCCAAATAGCACGAACCCCCCATACCCCCGCCCCCCCCCCACCCACCCACAAGTGCCGCTCAATCCATTACTGTCTGAGATGGCGGGCTTCAGGCCAGCGCCACTCACACCACTGGAAGAAGTGAGCAGCAAAAGCCTGAAGGATCACTCTGTGCCTGGATATTTTGCTGAGCAGCTGAGTGTAGGGACGTTGTTGGGTCAGCTGCTGCGCGTTCAGACTCCAGATACAAAGGGGCCTCTGATGCACTATCCGAACCTGGAATGCTAAGAAAAGCAGTAAGAAACACATCTGTAAGAGAAAGGGTACTGGGCTTCTATTCTGCCTGCCACGTGATCGTGCACTCAGAGCCCTCCACTTCGAACACCCTACCCCAACCCTTGAAATCGTGTCCCTGGGTTCAGGTCAAGGTGGCTAGTACGCCACTGCACAAAATTCAGGCATTATGTATGATCCGTTCAAATGACCTCCCTGCATAGGTCCCCCGGCGAAGGAAGACCCCCGCCCTCAGAGCAGATGAAGCCCTGCACATGGGCTCTGGCCATGGTGGCTGACTACCCTACTTTACAACGATCAAAAAGTATCTGTGATCTCAGGCAATGAACTGTCTGCATAGGTCCCCCAGCGAAAGAAGACACCTGTTCCCAGACTGTTCCCAGACCAGACGAACCTGTGCACATGGGCTCTGGCCAAGGCGGCTGAGTACCCTAGATAACACCTGTGTCCATTGCAATGAAATCTTTGCACAGGTACCCCAGCGAAAGAAGACACCTGTGCTCTGAGCGGATGAATCTGTGCACATGGGCTCTGGCCAAGGTGGCTGAGTACCCTACTTTACAACATTCGGATAACACCTGCGTCCTTTGCAATGATGGTGGTTTTAGTTCCAGTTGTCTTGTGCGACGGTCTTCTGCGGGACGTACAGGTCCAGCACGCCGTCGGAGAAAGCCGCGTCCTCACGGCGGCATTCGGCGCTCAGCGTGGGCACGTTCCCGAGGATGGCGCAGGCGTCCACCAGGGGGTTGAGCAGGGATCGGTGCATGACGTCGCTCTCCAGGTTGCACAGGCCGCCGCGGAAGTCCTCGAGCACCCAGTCGATGCCCATGTGGTCCACGCCCTCCACTACTGTGTGAAGGGGCTGAGCTTCGCGTGCAGCTCCTCGAACCAGGTCCAAATGATCTCGGGGACGATGCAGAGCTCCCCGGCGAAGCTCAGGATCTTCTTCCGCAGGGCCTCCGGGGTGTCGTCCAGGATACTCTGCAGGAAGCAGTCCGACAGCAGCTCGCTCTCCTCCCGCGACTCGTTGACGGTGTCGTCGTTGGGGAACAGGTACACGCGGGCGAGCACGTCGTAGGGCCAGGCCTTGCGGACCGTGCCGGAGAAGTCCCGCTCGTCCTCGACGAACGGGTTGAGCTCGTGCGGCTTCGCCGCCATGGCCCCCAGCTCCGCCATCATCGCCACCACCGCCGCGCGGTACTGCGGCAGCGGCACCAGCGCCTCCTTCCACTAGGTTGCGAACTCGTGCAGGATCGTCCGGAAGGCCATGGACCGCTCGAACTCGACGGACTGCAGCATTGCTCAAAGAGCTGCCATGTCTGGGCTCATGTGGGTGAGGCGGGGGGGGGGGGGGGCAACCCCCCTCCTCCCAATAATAAAGACAGAAAAACTGCCTAAGAAAGGAGGCGCAAACAAAAGTTGAAACGAGGTTCAACTAGTGTTTTACCTATTTCACTGTTTTAGTTAACGTCAACCCACCTGAAGCATGTCTTTGAAGCAGTCTCAGGTTTTTTCAATTTTGCTATTTGGATTATTAGAAGGTCTATGTGGTACCAAAGATCTAGTATCATTATTTTGGCCTATTTTAACTCTTTCACATGTTTCCGCATGCTCATCATGTTGCCACAACACACGATGGAACCTACATGCACGTCAAAAATGCAATATTGGCTCGCCTCGTCACAACATGTCGAGAAGAGAATTACATAAAACAAGGACAAAAATCAAATAAGTTGCCCATGATGTGCCCTAACGTCTCTACTATGCAAAAATATTGGGCTCAACTCGCCAAAGGCCCAGATATATTGTGCAAAACGGTATGGCGAGTTAGGCAAGAAGCAATAGAACCACCCCAAACATAAGCGGTTTCTTTTAGTCGGCATTGTACAACATGAAAACAACGTTGAGGTTCAACTGAATTCAAAAAAGATCTGGGATCTATGCTCTTGTGAGCTCAAAAGTGCGTTGTTGCAGTTGGCGCTAACAAGAACAAAAAAATAATGTATTTCTACAAGAAAAGAGCCAAGAAAAAGAGCCCATATTGTTGCGCAAAAAGTGCATATATGGCCAAGGATCAAAATTGTTTTGACCTGCCCACAAGAAAAGTTCAGCAATGGAAGGCAAAGGGCAAATAGTTTTGTTTTAGCACGAATTTATGAGACCCAGAAGCTAAAGAAATTGAAGAACAACCCTATTCTCCACTAAACACTCTTATGGGGTTGGGAATCACCTACGAGAGAAAAGGGAACTACCACCATGCACCGCAGGCACTAGTGGGAAGCTTTACAGGGTGCACCAAGGCGTGTTACCCTTGAGAGGGCGTGGAGCAAGCAAGAGCGCACCTGGTGTACATACAAGTGTGGGTTGCCAATCTGTTTAAGAAAGACTTAGGAGTGGTTGGTGTGTAGTGTGATTAGTGTTCCGGTTCTGAATGGACATTTTTGCCCTATTCTTCAATGACCGTGTGGGGAGAAGGACACTCAGGTCTCCAATCGATGGTTGTGATCTGCACCGTACATTGTGACAACACGTCCAAGGCCATCACCATTTGACACATGGCCATAATGGCCCCCGGGCATCAAAGCTTTTCGCACCAGGCAAGGAGGCAAACCGAAAAATTAGTTTCTCCCCTTATCAAGTGGTACCGGGCTCCTAATCCGCCAGCAAGCAAGGAATACCCGGACCCTGCAGTTTGGAACCTGGTAGTTTTGAAAATAACCGGTTTTCGGCGATTATTTTTGCGAAAATACCCGGTTTTTCCGATAAAAAGGGTTTCAAAATGACAGGTTTTTCCAATCAATTGTCCTTCACTACCCCCTTTTACGCAATCCTTGAACTACATACATCCTCGTTTTCTTTGGGAAGTACTAAAGACTAACATTAGATCACTTTCTTTATTCTTTTGGGGCATTAAGTACATTTTTCAAAGTAACTAGGGTGATAACCTTAGCCCCCCATGCATTTCACCCCTACCACTCAATGGAGCGGAGGTATCTTCCTGCATGGAGGTATATACCGAAATAAAGTAGGCACTTTGTGCCTCTTTTCTGAAAGGTTAAGTCTAGTGGTCTCCCACCTCAGGACCTAGATACTAAAAAGTTTCATCTACTTATTGTGGTCCTATTTTGTAACTGTTTCTCGATCCAGTTCCTTGGCCAAGCTGCCCAAGCCATATCCTGTGTCTGGCCCAACCTTCATGCCCCAGATTCCTAACCAACTCCTACCACTCAATGGAGTACAGGTATTTTCTTGCATGGAGGTATATACTTAAACAAAGTAGGCACTTCATGCCTGTTTCCTGAAAGGTTAAGCCTAGTGGTCTCCCACCTCAGGACCTAGTTTCATCTACTTATTGTGGTCCTATTTTGTAACTGTTTCTAAATCCAGTTGCTTGGCCAAGCTGGCCAAGCCATATCCTGTGTGTGGCCCAACCTTCATGCCCCAGATTCCTAACCAACTCCAGTACACACAAAAGAGTGCACATCAGGTACTGATTTCATACTACTTGCCGGAGTGCTAACAGTTTGCATCTACTTTTGTTTATAAACCATTGAAGCTTTGTATTTAAGCCTGCACTATCCTTCTGCGGCCCCTCTTGTCTACTTATGCTTTGATTCAGAAGGAGTTTGCAAATCCTGACATTGATCCTGGTGTTCCTGTGCCCAACATTGCTTGACTACCTTATGTTCAATCCCTTATTTCAAAAAGCAGTGAGGTTTTCATCATCAAAACCATCGGGAAAAGCAGTGAGGTTTTCAACAACAAAAACCATTAAGAACAAGAATATCAAAGTGCTATATATTTGTGTACTACATCATCTGTTGGTTGAATACTAAGCACATTTGCACCATCGTTTGCAAACTTGAATATGTTTCCTACAATTTTTTTGTATAGTTTGCCGCCCTCCTCTTGCAAAGAAAAGAAGGTGAAAAACACAGAACATACATTGCTAGGTTGCAAAAAAAAAAAAGTCCAAATGGTGTTTTTGGACATTGGTGTCGTTCTTGGTACAAACTTGGATGAAAACTTGTGCCTGTGGGGGCAAGGGGTGCACTTTCTTGGTACAGGCGAGTTTCATTCGCATGGCTTTTTGGCACGAAATACATTCATTATCAATACTTTTTTGGTGCAAAAAAAAAAGGCTATGCCGTACTTAGTTGGAGGGGCATTTAGCAAAAAGGCTGGCTTTTCGACAAAGCAAGATGTTGACAAATAGCATGACATTGGAACACAGGGACAAGTTTGAATGATAACAACCATCACAAAAGAAAAGACACCCAAAAAGGGTGCCCTTCAACCCAAAATGTGGAAATCAACATGTACTGAAGACAGTCAAGTTTACAACTGGCCCTCAAAATGACGATTGTGGCTGTCAACCATTACAAAAAATGAACTTGTTAATATGAATCATGTAGCATGCACAAAATTGCTTCACAGATCCCCTCCACCTCCAAAAAAAACCATTTGCCCCATTTACCGAAATGTTCATAGCTCTTCGACACTAAATCTAGATCTACCAATAAGCGTTTGATGCATGGTACATACATCTAACGGAGCAGTTGTGACTATTGAGATTGAGATTGGGTGACAAGTCATGAATTGCAGCACCATAGCATGTTTCGTGCATTTGGCCAAGCACAAACCAACTGTCAGTAGCATTGCAAAGACTTCACAGGTTCCCAATACTTCCCACAAATATGCCAACAAACCAACAGATTTTCTATACCATGTGCTAACATATCCCCGAAACATGTGCTAACATATCCCCGAAACACAAGAAAAGGATGAACCCTCGTGCAACGGAAATTCTGAAATCTTTTTGCTTTCTACACTTACTGCTGTGCGAGTGTGTCTTTGTGTGTGTGCACTCCAGTTGCCAGTTGCCCCGCCACGGGAGTAGATTGAACATGCTGAGTTCATGCAATTGGCAATTATTGACTGTTACAGTATTTGTCTTGTGTTGCGGATTGCACCTTCAGGTTTCCCTTCTGCCACCCCCCTAATCTCACTGTAGGTCCGCCCGTCCGAGCAGCACTGGCCGCTTTCTTTTCCTTTGTTTTATTGTGTGCTCTTTTTTGTCTGTGTGCATGTGTGTCCGGGTGTGCGCCGCAAGATTTTTCTGTGAAAACCTTCTGGTAAGAGGAGCCTAAAAAAGGCAAACAAACAGAAAAGATACTGAGACTCTAGTTCATCACATCTTCGGAAATCAAAGCCAATCAAGACGGATGCCACATGTCATCGGTAAACCCTAGTTCTTTCATATGCAACTTGCGGCAGGCATTGTTAGCCTGCACAGCGATGAGTAGCAAATTGACCTCCCCATGAACTGTGAAGGGCAGGAAGCAAATGCATACAATGGGCATGCAGCAGAACAAATAGAACAAATGTGTTGCCATACTGCTGCTCAATCCCCAGAGAGTCTGTGCTCCCGGCATGCACACAATGGTGTGCATACGAGTGAAGAAGCAGTGGAACTGGACCGTGAACCTTGCCCGCGACCCTTGAGGTGTCCAAGTTGGAGGACTGGAACCCTGTGGTGCTGATTCGTTCAAAGCATGTTTTCTTGCATTGTGCTACATCACCTGTCTTGGCAAGTCAACAGCCTTTTGTCCGCTCAGTAAATGTTCTCAGAGGTGTCTGTGAGCTACATGGTCTCCGTTGTGTCAGCTCATTCCCTTGTACAGTGGTTTCAAGTGTGGCTGTGTATGCTGCGTGGGTGCCACAAACACATGTGGGGGACCATAGTCCAACAGCAGGGCTGTGCTTGAGGGGGTGGGGGTGAAGGGGGGGGGGGGCGGAGAAGCGGGACCCTCATCCTTGCGGTGGGCCCCAAATGACATGCAATGCAAGGAAAACAGCTGAAACCATTTGGTGCTCATCAGTTCCGCTCATCAGAGTCCACATCGGGGCTGAAATGAACTGGAATCCGAACCTGAAGAATCTGAATCCCCATCAACACCCTTTCGCCAGTTCCCCTTGTCGGCGCGCTCTGCTCGTAGATTTGTGTTTGCATGGGGTTGCTCTCACACCCGGCAGCCTCTGCAAGAGGTCGCCATGATCTATCACTGGGATGGCCACTGGGGGAGGGTCTAGTCCAGTCTCAATCGGGCTTGAGAGTGAGGGTGGTGCAGGCCCTGGGGGGAATCACCGCTCTGTGCCCTGGAGTGTCCCTTGGGTGTGCAATCATGTGGCCAAGCCCTGGCTGAATCCTGAGGCTCAGACGCTGGGGACGGCCAAATAAAGTGCAAAAAGAAATACAAGACAAGCCCTGGATGGACACGCAAGCAACAGTGCTGCAAAATGGGTGGCAACTGCCCACCAGCCACTGGAAGAGTCTCAGATTCCTAGAATGCCAATGGATATGATTGGCATTGCGCGTGCATTGGGCATGTGCATGCAATCGTGTGCACGAAGAGACAACAGAGACAAGGGGCCACGAAGGGAACGCAAAAAGATTACAGTGTCATCAAAAAAAGAACTGCGACAGAAATACGATCGACATTGTGAAGTGGAGGAGATCAGGAATTGAAAATCTTTTGCGATGGAGGTGGGGGTCCACTCAACTTGTGAGCACGTCTCCTTTTCATTGTATGGGTCACAATGGACATAATTGAGAGATCAGTTCGATCTTTTTCCGACAATCTTCCGGTTCACTGCAGTAAAACACCAAGGTGCATGCCATATTTTAGGGGGCGAACCCTATTGCACTGTTGCTCAGAAAGGCCAAAAAGAAGACAAAAATGACTCAACGTGACTTGTAGAAATCACGTACTCCTCGCACCATCGACTTTCCATGACTGGCTGAACGAAGGTAAATACAGACCTGTGGGCACAGGCATGCCCCATCAATGACCCATTGAACGTTAGACTCGGGCCATTACTGGGCGGAGCACTGCTGACTATGGGGGGGGGGGGCAATCTGGGGCACTCCATTCGGCCCTTTCTTCTGATGCATGGGGCAACAGCAAGGGAGTGACTCTGACTGGGTATGACTCTCTGGCAGTCCATACGATGACTGCACTTGGGTTGAGGTTGGGGTTGAGCGGCTGAGGGGATCTCCCAGGCTCCCCGCATCAGTAGGGGTCTGGAGGACGGCCCTCCCCTGCCTTGGCCAACACTGTGCTGCACTGGATGGGAAGTCGCGGATGAACAGTGCCCAGTGACCGGTGTGCTTCACAGAGTCCGCGAGGAGAGGGGGGAGTCAAGGGAAAGGGGTGGGCCACCAACTGCAAGACACCCACTCCCACACACACACACACACACACACAAACACACCCAATACCCGTAACAAAACCATAAATCACATGAATACCGCCTAAAACATGCTGTACATCGCTTCGATGGTCACTGTGAGTGGTCACGATATCAAAAAATGAGATTCGGAAACTTCGATTTTTGAGCTGCTGAGGGTGAAAAAGTGCAACAAGGGGAGGGCAGTTCGGGAAGTACAACATGGCTACGGCTGGGGCAATGTCATGCACCACCAAACCGTTGGGCATACTTCCAATGCTAGTGGCTATGGTACAAAACTTGCAGACAAACATCATGGCAGTCGTTCCTTGCATGTTCCTGCAAAGATTCATGTCTTAAAAAAAAAAAAAGCGGTGAGGTAAAGCGACTGAGACACGCGAGCACGTAAACCGCAGACGAAGGTGCACCAGATACACAGGGCCAATAAAATGGACCAGCAGTGCAAATACGGGCCTGACATGTACGAGTCCCATGCCCCAAACAACGCGCGCCCTGAAAAAACAAAGTTGGTGCCGTTGACGCATCATCTTTCAAAAATGTGGAGAAGGGGCCGGGGGGCTGTGCGGCCGGACCAGGCCCCAGGTCTGCGCATGCAGCACCACCCACACAGCTGCACGGACCATGTGAGGCAATATCTCAACGAGCTGTCCAGTGACCGCCCGAGGGGAAGAAGGGATTGGACGGCCCAACTCAACAACAGCCCCCAGACACACTCCTCTCCCACAAACCCACCCCGTTTACTGCAGAACAGAGGGAGGCCCAAGTTTCTGTTGGGCCGCATCTGTTGACCCGGACAGCGCCGGCTTTGCAGAGGTCTTCTATGAGGCTCGCAGCTTTGGCGGCAGAGGGGGGGGGGAGGGTGCCCTAAAAACTGCGGTTGGAATCCCCCGGGTGGGCACACTTGGTCGGGTCGTGGGGAGATAAACTGCCGACGCTGTCTGCCAGCGGACGGCGGAGAACCGCATGCCCGTGGGTGGGAGGACGGCCGCCCCTCTGCTTCTGCCCCTGTGGCGGCCCCTCCTCTGCCGGTGCGGGCGGCCGCTACATGAAGACGTTCCCACGCCCATACCGCGAAGTTCGGGGGGGTGCTACCACCACAAATGGGGGGGGGTTGTCGCACAGGGACTCCGAGTCACGAAGTGTTCCACGGCACCGGAGGGGGGGGGGTGAGACCTACTTAAAGAGTGAGGATTGGAATGGGGTTGAAAAATGATGGTACAGACAGACAGACAGTACAGCAATACAAATTGAGGCAATGCACTCCACAGCATGGCATAAGGGCACCGGAGGGGGGGGGGGGGGGCTCGTTGAGGTGAGCTCTGCGACAGTGCAGGTGAGACCTTTGGTAGACCTGCCTTGTTTGACACCGCCGCCCACCAAGAGCTACTGGATTCCACCCCCTCAAAGGCCCATGACTTCAAAGAGGAGTGGGAGGGCGTGGGGCTGCAGTGGGGGTGGGGGGGGGGGGGCAGCGATCATTGGAGGGGGGGGGGTGCCCCCCTCCAGGGCGCCCAGCCTATGCCCAGCCACTGCCCCCGTGACGCCAAGTGCCGGCTTCAACGGCATTTGTAACCGACAGTAACCGCCCCCAACCGCTTCGGCAACCCCCTCCAACCGCCTGTCCAACCGCCTGTGGGGCCGCCTCTGAGGTCCCTTCCCTTCTAATGCATCCCTGTGGGGGGGGGGGGAGGGGGTTTGGAATTCGTGGGAATCGTGCGGCTTACGACGACTTGACCACCCTAACGCCCTCTGGAACGGACACAACTGGCACAGAGTCATGCTTGTGGGAGGATTTGCTGCCGCGGCGGCGCCCCGTGCTCACCTGCCGCTCCAGGTGCGCCCCGTCGTCTGCCGCCTGCAAATCCGTGACATCACATTGCACCGCCGTCTGAGTGGCGGCGTCCACCTCGGCACCGAACTGGAGAATCTGGTTCCGCAGGTCGTCGTCCTGCGCGTACGACGTGCCGAACGCGCGCAGCGCCGGCATGACCCCGGTCGCGGCCACGCGCCGTCGGTTCGCGGGGCTGTCCAAACACGCGTTCAGCAGCGCCCACACGGCGCACTCCTTCGTCGCCGCGTGCGGGGCCCGGTCCTCCACCACCGCGGCGAGCACCGGGATGGCCTCGCAGGCGACGAGCACGTTCCGCCCCGGGTCTGCGATCGAGAGGTTCTGCAGCGTCGCAAGGACGTCGTCCAGCAGCTCCGACGTCCCGGCGCCGACGCACGCGCGCGCGACCTCCACCAGCGCGAGCGCGGCGTCCGGGGTGGCCAGGGCGTCGCACAGGCCCTCGTCCAGCGAGACGCTGAGCAGGACCCCGGCCGCCGCGTTGCGCGCCCCCGGCGTGGCCGCGGGGTCCCGGAGCACGCGGACCATGCGCCCGACCCCGTCCTGCGCGAGGATGACGTCCAGCGCCGCCGGGGCGCCCGCGACGTTCTGCAGGGCCCCCAGGACGTACTCCCGGGCCTGGGGCGTGGCGGCGGGGCTGCCGAGCAGCCCCATCAACGCCTCCACGCCCCCGTGCCCGACCACCACCGGCCCATGCTCCTCCTCGACGGAGATGGACTGCAGCGTGGCGCATAGGGCCTCGCAGTGCTGCGGCGTGCACTGCGCGGCCCCCAGCGTCTGCAGGACCCGTTCCACGCCCCCGGCCTCCACCACCTTCGACTTGTGGTCCGGGTCCTGGAAGCACAAGTAGTTCACGGCCACCGTCGCGCGGTAGCGGGAGGTCGCGGTCCCCTTCGGGGCCGACAGCTGCTGCACCAGCACCGCGATGCAGCCCAGGCCCGCGAGGGGCCGCCGCAGGTCCGGGCACTGCGCCAAGTTCATGAGGAGCCCCGTCGCGTGCTCCAGCACAAGCGGGTGCGGCGGCGCCGCCCCGGGGGCCGGGGTCAGTAGCCCCAGGGCCGCCTCCACTGCCCCCGAGCGGAGGAGGGCAGGGCCGGTGGTTTCGTCAACGGACAGGTAATGCAGGGCCCCCATGGCGTACATCAAGTTGGCGGGGGGCGTGCCTGAGATGCAGCAAAGGAGGGCAGACACGACGGCATTTGTGTGGAATGCTGCATCCAAAGACAAGCATCCACGCTCACCGCCACCGACCTCACCAACTCACCGAACCAGGGGTTTGGAGTCTGGAACAATGGGGGAAATGGAGGAAAATGGAGGGAAAGGGGGGGGAAATGGAGAAAAATGGGGGGGAAATGGGGGGGAAATGGAGAAGAATTGGAGGAAAATGGGGGGGAAATGGAGAAGAATTGGAGGAAAATGGAGGGAAATGGGGAAGAATGGGGGGAAATGGAGGAAAATGGGGGGAAAGGGGGGGGAAATGGGGAACCGTGAGCAAATCAAGAGGGAAGATGTAGGAACAACTTCCAGAGCGGGAGAAAAATGGGGGGAAATTGGAGGAAAAAGTGAGAAAATGGGGGGAATTGAGAGAAAATTGGGCTGGAGTACCCAGTTTTCACAGTCCCGTTTTCCCCATTTTCCCAAGGGGTCGAAGACCTTCCCCACAGTGCCCTTTACAAACATCAGACCACCGCACTCACCGACGGAAAAATGGGAATGGTTGCCACTCCCGGACACTCACCACCACGGCGGCTGGTGCGGATATATGCAAAAAGAACCAGCAAATGACTGTGCCTGTCTGCACCCTGCCTTCCACGTGGAATATGGTGTGTGTGTCCCTGGTGCAATGCTGCCCATGACCCAGCGCCACAACCCCCTGGCCAGCACCCTCTCAAAAGGGCACAGTCTGCCTTTTCCAAAAAAAAGGGTGCAGAGCCCCCCTGTGTGACATTCCGTCGGGGTGTTGTTCCTTTACGGGGCCCTGGACAGTCACCCGTCCTCCCCTTCGCATGTTGCGTCGGGTCGCTGCGTTCTGTCGGCCGCTGCGGCAGGTGCTCCTGCCGGTGTCGTTTCCGCGTTCGCGGAGCCCAGTGGTTGGTGTGTTGGGACTGTGCTGATTGTGGCGTGGTGTGCCGTTTGCGTGTCAGCGGCGCCCAATAATTGCCCCCCCCCCCCCCTTTCAGTGTCGATCTTCTTGCACAATCGCGTCTACCTGGTGCTGTGGCCAGAGTCACAGTGAACCGGCAGTCCACTGCTGAGTCGCATCCTTTCTCTCAGCCACTTGTGGTCTGCGGCGTTTGCCTGGGGCCCCTGCGTGGTGTCCCAGCCCTGTGTGTGTGCACTGTGCCACGTTGTCGCTGGGGTGATGCCTCCATGCCATGTGTGGTCATCCGGTTGTTGTGTTGGGATGCGATATTCCACACTGAGATTCGGCCATTGGGTGGTTGCACTGGGATGCACAGATGTGGCCCTCGCAGTGTTCTATTTGTATGCAATATTCTGGACAGATGTGGGAATTCGATTGTTTGTACTGGGATGCAATATTCCACAGAGATAAGGTCAGTGGGTTGTTGCATTGGGATGTGATATTCCACCCACACGTGGTCACTGGGCAGTTACATTGGGACATGTCTTCCACACAGCTGTGGTCATTGGATTGTTGCATTACGGTTTTCCACACAGACATGGGCATCCGGTTGTTGTAGTGGGGTGCAGACCCTCACATAGATGGGGTGGTTGGATGGTTGGATTGGGTTGCAACGACATAAAGAGGTGCTCGCAAGCGTGTTGCGCCGGGATGCAATATTCTGCGGCCGCCAGCGTTAATTGCAAGACGTTGGGGACACCACTTTGCACCAAGCCACCATGGCACATGTCCACACGGGCCCAATACCTCTTATCACCTCGAAAAATGGCACTGGGCAGCTCCCTCCCCAAACCCAGCGGTCATTGACTAGAAGTCTTGCTGGCCTGGCTACCTTGGCTCGCACCGTAGGAGGGACTCAAGGTGGTTGTGAGTTGATAATTGGTGAGGGGTGCGGTTGGCTATGAACCGCTGGTCCCGGACAGCCCTTGGGTGAACGGGCTGTCAATTGAGGGGGGGGGGGGGGTCAATAGAGCCCCCTGGCTAGACCCCCCCCCAGAAGGGGCTCAACGGGACCCCCAAAATCCTACCGAGACTGACCCCCGGGCCTCGGAGGTGACCCAGACCCAAAAATCGGCAAAAAATGAAAATGGGATTTTTGGAATCAGCGCGTCAAGGGGGTTCAGAAAAGTCATCATTTGCCATGTATTTGGTGAAAAAAAAATTTGACCATTTTTAAAAATTTTCAAAAAAATTTTCGGCACCTTTGGCGCTAGAGTTCATAATAACCAATTAATGGTGCCTGTCGATTCAGCCCTTTTCCCAAACCCCCCACCCCAGATTTTGGGGGCTCTATTGACCCCCCCCCCCCCCCCCCGCTCACATGAAAACCCGCCACCCCCTGAGTAAAACAAACCCCGGGTCCTTACAGACAGCCCTGCGCCACAAAGGCAGAAAACTGCAAAGGTGGGCTGCAGGCCACACACATGTGGTCGTTGTGTCTTGAACCCTGATGTATCTTCCACACACAAGCGGTCATGGAAGTGCCGTGTTGGGGGTGCAATATGCCATCATGATGTGGTCATGGGATGCAGTCATTGAGTTGCTATACCGGTACGCAATGACTGAGAAATGTGGCCCATGGGGATCCCGGTTCGGATATAGGTCATTGGGTTGTGGTATGGAGATGGAGTCACTTGTATAAATATGGTCATCAGCTTCATGTATCGGGCTTTGATCCTTCACATGCACAGTGGCATTGAAGAATGGCATTCGCCAGTTGCCTAGACATGGGGTGGTATGTACGAAACAGAGGTGTTTGGCCCATCATTGATGTTGGTCCAGTGATGCACCACGTCGGCAAAGATGCCTTCATAGGCCCCACCAGGCTGCAAAATGTGGGGGCATCCCACAAAGTCTGTAGTAAACCCCCCCAGATACACACACTATGCAATAAACACACACACACACACACACACACACGTACAGCCTTGGAGCGGCTGGTGTCCCCCATTTTTGCACTTGGAGCCTTGTACTTTTTGATTGAACAACCCATGATAACTGTGAAATGAAGTTTGTGTCCCTGTGGATAACCTCACCCCCTTCTTCTCAAGATCCATCACAGGCTGCCATTTTCGTTTCCGCGGATGAATCGTGGCGGCAGAATGTTCCACACCGATGGCTATGGGGCTACCGAGGGCGATGGCTGTGGGGCCAGTGCCAGCAGAACATGCATTTCCGGCGGCAAACGCACACACCATCCCGCCGGACCACCAGCACAAGCTCAGGCACAGCCTGGGCTTCCGTGATGCGGTCCGTGTAGTGCTTCTCCGCGGCGAGGTTGTGCAGCACCAGCGCCGCACACTCCTCCGCCTCCGCCACCGACGACCGGAGCAGCCGGACAAAAGCGGGGATGCTGGGCCCCAAGTGTGCGGCGCTGTAGACGGAGAAGTTCTGCAAAGTCCCCATGAGGCACCTGCGGATGTCCACGTCCGGAGAAGTGGTGAGGACGTCGGTGAGGGTGGCCACGGCTGCGGGGTAGTCCTGCACCATGCGGCCGGACACGAAGGACAGCGACCGGATGGCGGCGGCCGCCAGCACCTTCGACTCGTCGGGCGCGGCCCCCCCGATGGTGGACACCAGCGTCGCCACGGCCCCCGCGGCGACGAGCCGGCGCTTCACAGCATCGTCCCGGTCGTTGGCGAGGCTGCGGAGGACGCGGAGGACCGGCAGCACCGATTGGGCGTACTGGGCCGGGCCGTCGTCCAGGAAGGCCACGAGGGCCTCCGGCCCCTCGGCAGCGATCTGCGCTTTGCTGGTGGGCCCGGCGGCCTTGCACGAGAGGTTCTGCAGAGCGCAGGCGGCCGCCAGGTGGGTCTCGGCGCTGACGGCGCGGCTCTTCAGGAGCGTGACGAGGACCGGGATGCCGCCTTGGGCCACCACAAGCTCTTGGCTGGCAATATCGGCCACGGTGTTGCAGAGCAGCTCGGCCGCCAGCTGCTGGTCGTCTCCGTCTTTGGGCCTGCAAATGCGGGCCAGCAGCGCCTTGGTGGTCTCCTCGGTGCACTCCTCCAAGCCTAGCTCCGTCCCATCCCGCCTCGCCATGCTGACGAGGCTGCTGCGGCGGGATTGGTTCAGATCTGAATCCCCCGCGGTTGTGCCACCCCGGGAGAAGGCCATCATGGGGCTGGCAGGGGCAAGGCTGGTCGGGGTTGACAGATCGCTCAAATATTTGACATGCTCCAAGCTGATGCGCTCCAGGGGTGGGAGGCCATCGCCCTCGGAGGCCCATGGTTGACTTTCCAAATTGGGTTGCGTCATCTTCAACCGCTCAAGCAAAGGCGTTCATCAATTCGCGCAATTTCGTGGAATAGTGGAACACTTCTGCAAAATACGGAGAACGGGTTCATAGGACATGCAAATGGGAAAATTTCTCAACTATGCCCATCAAAAAAACTACAAATTGGTCCGTCGTCGACTCATGCAGTCCCAAAGACCATGCAATGGGAAATGTGGACCAGTCTTGAGAAATGGGACACAATCTATACCCTGCCTTCACTGGGGCGCAAATCCAACACCTCTGTTCAAAGCTCGCTTGCAAGGCACGTTGGGCTCCACCGCTCGCCTTCCAGGATCTCTCCACGCCTGAAATACTACTCGCCCAACAGTGCCCCCTCTTTGGTCCACTCTGTTCACTCTGTATAGACCCTATACACGGTCACTCTATACGGTCACTCACTATACCCCCCCCTACCCCCCCCCCCTAATTGACCCCCCCTTGGGAGGCCCAAACCCCATGGGGGGTCAATTAGAGGGGGGGTCAATTAGAGGGGGGCCTGAAATCCTGACCCCGACCTGACCCCGACCGCTGACCCTACATGGGGCAGCCCGTTTGTAATCATCCAAATCTCTACGTCCTTTAGGTGCCACATCCTCAACCACCTCTTCACCTTTGCTAGGTTGAGGTACAGGTCCAGAAATAATAGCAGCACCCACATTGGGATTTTCAGGAAGCACAGCCCGTGGGCCAAAGGCGAGAATGCCCTGTCTCATAGCAAAACCCTATGTGGCAAAGGAGAGTTGAGAAATCCCAAGGCGGTCAATTAAGGGGGGGGGTCAATTAGGGGGGGGGAGGGTGGTACTTGGTCACACCATGACTGCTCCAATAGGCAACAGCTCCTCATTCTTATAGGGTCACACTATACAGTCCCTCTTTGTGGTAACCCGATACGGTCGCTCCGTATGGTCACTTTATCAACCCTTCCAGTAAGAAAAATGCAGCGTACCGGCGGAACGTTCTGCAACAGCATTTTTTCCTTCAAAAACAGTTTCAAACCATTGGTACCCTCCTCCACCACGTGTCAGAACGGCCCATGACCCTGTCTTTTTTTTGAAGTCAAGGCAAATTTGGTGCATTACCATTGGCAGCGTCGCATGACACTTCTTTCGTGCCCCTATCTGACTGGTCACTGCAAAGATCAGTCTCCCCGGTCTGACTACACCGGATGATGTGGATTGTAATGCTTGCGCAACTCAAATGCAACGGGTCCTTTCACATGCGTCCAATTCATCTCATCATCAAGGTTCCGTCCGTTCCTTTGAACTTGGGTAATCGTCTGTCAGAAAATGCCAGTTTCCCGATAGGCACATTCACTTTACTCACCAACGAGAGTCCCCTCTGCTATCATGTCCCGCTAATGGCCTCGCTACTCTTGTGGCAATTTGCCATTTCCTTACCTGGTTCATGAACTTGGGCATTTTTCTCCTTGACCTACTTGCCAAAACCTTTGTCACCAAGCTCAAGTGATCATAGGAATCTTGTATTTTTTGGATGACCTTGGAAAAAGTGATGAATCCTTGAACAATTGACATCACAATGCACCAATTCTTTTGCATCCTAAATTGAGTTCAACCATGGGATAGTGACCCAAACTTTAACCTCAAATATCCGAACATCAAAAGCCCAATTTCAATCAAACCAATGCACTATTTGATCGTCAAGGTCCAAATCAATCTCTTCCCCACACATTGAGTAAAGTCTATGAACGTGTGCTTGGGCTTTTTTTGTAACTGTCCACTTCAAGGCCACACCGGGCCACATCACTCTGTTTAGGCTGTCCGACCAATATGTACATGTGCTAACTGGGCTGCTTGTGCTGGGTAGGGCCAGGTAAGTGGAGCAGGCTGGTCAGGACGCATGGGGCACATGGGGCACAAACATGGTAGAGAGGATGCCCAGGGGGTTGCTACCCTACAACAACGTTGCCTCTGGTGCTGCAAGGGGGAAGGGAAGGCGTTTCAAAGCAGGGGGCTGCGCCCCAATTAGTGTGTATTTGCATGGAAAAACTGGTGTGCAAGTATTTGCGGGGAGTGCAATGAAAAGCCGAGTTTGGCTGTTGGGGTGGTGGTGGTGGTGGGTCTGCGGGACTTGCACCTGCATCGGTATGGGCTGGAGCATGGCTCGGGCCCACTCACCCCACTGTTGACCACTGCACCATCGGGGGAGATGAAAACAGGCACGGGTGGTGCATCTTGGCAAACCCATGGTTTTCGGCAGCCAGACGGCCGAGAGGGGAGGAGTCGCCCCGCTTAATGTACGTGCTCTGGAGGTCTTAGCTCCATCTGCGGTTGCATTCTCACGGGGTGCAGCCCCCCTCCCACCTGATGTCCGGCGGCCCTTTGTGCTCTACCTGTGTAGTGGCCCCTTGTGCTTTAGATGCAGTTTGGGTGTAGCACCTTGGGTGCTTGAGTTTCCTTTTACCGCAACCTCCATTTGTGGTGCAACCGGGTGGCACGGAAATGTGGGACCGGTACAAGGTGTCCCCTGGGCCACTCTCCGCTAGTCGTCGCTGAGGCACATACATGGCAACCCTGTCCAGGCAATGCCAAAGGTGTAGTTGCTTAGGAGTGGGTCCAGTGGGTCCTCTGACTGTGTCCTGCGGTTCAACGTGCCACTATCTTGCGGGGGGAAACCACACAATGGGTACAAGGCATGATACGCTCTTAGACCGTGTCGCTGCGAACCCCAGTCCCCGCTTGCTTGCAACCGTGGATGGTGTGGCATGTGAAATGCGTGACACTATTTGCCAAAAAGCCACAAAAACCGCATGAGCTTGCCGTGAAGTGGCACCCCGTTTTACCATAGCTTGCATGGATGCCGGGGGCGTACAAAGGGCCCCGTAAAGAAACAACAACCAGATGGAATGTCACACAGGAGGGGTTGTCCCCTGGTTTTGGAAAGGGTGTAGATACCGTCGCAGCTCTTTAGGGAGGGTGGGTGGGTTGCTGAGCTTGGTAGACCGCCCACATTGTCCGTGGACTGAGACGCGTTGTGAGGCATGGGGTGCTGCCACATTGTGCCGACTTGTTTGGCTTGCCAATTTTTGAATCAGTGCACTTTGCTCCACTTGATCAACTTGGGGTATAGGGGACTTCTAATTGTCCCCGAGTGGCACAGCCCAAGGGCCTTCATTCTTTCCAGGTGTCTTTTGGCCTATAGGTAAGGTTGGCGGTAGCTGTGACCCCCCCCCTCCTTTCTCCTCGGGGTATATTTTATTTAGTTGGTGGGGGGTCAGCACCTGCGTCCACATGTGCATCGCAAGCAGGCACACTCAACACGACGCATCTTTCGAAGAAAGTGCTGCACTACGAGTGGAAGGGGAAGAATTCATGCGGTGTCAAATGTTTGTGGAGGTCGTTGCAATGACCAAAGGTCAAATCGGTGTCAGGTCGGTTGCAAGGTCAGCCATGGCATGCATACAATACGGAGACTGAAGGCGCCCAAAATTTTGGGGGCAACCGAGAACACTGCATGGAAAGTTCTTGCACGCTTTGCTTTGTGCACATCACCAGCTTCCCCAAACCTCACCCCACCAGGGGATTGCTGAGTCATACTGGGGGGAGCAGGTTACATTGGCCCTCCAGGGAATTTGGAGGTGGGGAGATTTAGGGAGTGCCACACCGCAGTTTCTGCCCCTTGGGCCTTCACTCGACCTTCGCTCCATTTCGGATGACCATTTACAGGGCGGAGCAATTGATGACGTGCGCATGTCCTCCTGCATCTACCAGTTGGTGCTGCCGGAGCCTGAGGCTGCTGCTAGTGTGGGGATGCTGCTGCCCCGAGATGTGTGGTGTGTTTGAGTTTTGCTCTAGAGACAATGCAATTCTGTGTTCCTTCACTTTTCTAAATGAGGTCCATGTTCCCAGGGGGCGCACCGTGCGCTGTGCCCGCGCTGTGTGAAAAGCCGGCTGTTTTTCACCACCGGTAGCCACGGGTCCCAGTGTCCTGAATTCTGTACCCTACAGCCCCTGCCGGTACACCAGGGATTTTTTGTTTTAGTCTAATGCTTGCCATGGGTCCCAGGGTCCTGAATTCTGCACCCCTCATGCTGTTTTGAATAGGTCATGCACGCTTCTGTAGGTGGGTGGTTTTCAGGGGTGTTCCCAGGATAAACAACGCAATAATTGGTGCTGTGCGCGCACTGTGCGAAAAAGCCCCCCCCCCCCACATTGACCATTGGCAGTCGACCACGCAGTTGGCGGTCACTCAGCACCGATCATGGATTGCCTCAATGCAACTGAAGGCTGTTGTCAGTCACTGAGAGCGATGACAGCATTTGTACATCTGCTCATGTGCACTGCAATTTTCCTTCGGGGCCCCTTAAGCCCTTTGGAGTGCGGTTGTGCTGATTTGATGCACCGGCGGAATGAACAAGGCCTTTTTTCCTTTTAAGTTGGGGAATCCTGGCCCAACCCTAGCAGCCACATGTGGTCTTGGGATATGGTCAGCGGTGGTGCCGCGGTGTTTGGTAGCCCCCCCACTTGCATAGTCAGCGCCCCTGCGTAGTAGGGGGGGGGGGGGCGAGAGAACCGTCACTTTCCGTTTTGCAAATTTACTCAGAAAATCGGATATTAAGTTTCTCCTGTGCATTTGCTGGCTGGACCAGGTGGTATTATCAGTGGCTTGCTGTGTTCTTCAGATTTCTGGCATCCAAGGCACTCCACTAAAGGTAGCGTGACCCTTGAAACACTGCTTTCAAACAGCTTCGGGCCGACATGACCAATGGCAACAAGGGGAGGAAAACCATGCTATTTCTACAAGCAGCAAGGAGGCACAAAGTTGCATTTGATGTCCTGGGAAAGGGAGAAGAAGCGCAAGGGACCATGGGGTACAATATGTGATGACAGAGCAAAGAAAGGAGTGCAAGTCCCAGGTGGTAGTGCAGCTGCAGATTCATCCAAGTCTGCTATTGCACATACTTGTAAAGCGAAAAAGGAGCACAAGTAATCGTCATAGCGTCATCACTGCCTCCTGGCTTAGCACACCCCCCCCCCCAACCCCCACCTTAGTAATGTCATCACTATTATATCCACCCCTGCCGTGTGGTAAAACTGTTGTCACAACGCGGCAAAAGTTTTCTTGCCTTGCGGTAAAATTTTGCTTACCAGGCTGTAAAAGTGTGGCGCCCGTGCCGAGTTCTGACCTGCGGAGATACATGGCGGAGTCTTTATGTGGGGGGTTTGTCAATATATAATGCACTGCAACCTTCACACCTACACGGTGAAATTGTCCACAAGAAAATGCGCACAAAACTGGTTTGTCCGTACAGACTACTTATGGATCATCCCGTCATCATGTAGTTCTTCCCCAGAGTACCAGGAATCCCAAACAGTCTTGGTGATTCTTTACTTGTCAATGCGCCAACAGAGGCTTGTAGTTCCAACCGATAAAAGCAAAGCAAACATGCAAAGCAAAGACAGGTGGCCTAAGCTTGGCTTTCTGCAAAGAAACAGGCGGTGCAAATCATAGTCCACGGGTGCACAAACGGCACGGTTTATGCGCTGTGTTCCATGCTTTCCTCCTTGGAAAACCAAAATTGTAGGGTCAATTAACCATGTACCTAGCATTAGGTGCAGGTCATTGATTCAATACCACAGGATGTAGTAAAGGCACGCATAGTCGCGGCTGAGATGGGGAGAGGCAGTGCTTTGGTTGCAGGCGGCAGGCAAGGGTGTACATGCACGGTTGGGCAGGGTGGGGTGGGGGGGGGGCTGTGTGTTCAATGGACGCAATGCAGAGCTCATACAGTGAAATCCAGGGTTTGCACGGACTAAATACGCCTGCAACATGAGAAAGCAGGATGCAGGATATAGTGGGTAGCGTGTAGAGTCGGCAATGACCCCACAGGGTGGGGGTGGGGCATGTGTCAGGCACACCCCATGGGGTGAGGACCAGGAAAACCAGAACAGGTTACATGGCACTGCCCCCCCTCCCTTTTTGAGCCCTTACACTCAGAGTCCAACAGCGCATAGAACGTTATTGGGCACTCCCCACTGTGTCAGGTGTCGGGCAAGCTGTGGCTTCCAATTCGTCGTTGCATATCCTTTTCTGTGCATGTCATGGCAAATGACCCTGATGTTCTGTTCCATATCCCTTCCGCTGATGCGGAAGTACATTGCCCATTTAGCCTGTGATGGGACCAGGGAGCGGAGCGTGCGAGTGGCTTTGGCGCAGTGGCGGTCTGGATAACGGTAGAGTCTCTGGTGGTCCTAGGTAAACTTTTGAGCCTTGTCAGCGAGGGTGAGGGAGATTTGCCGAAAACCAGCTTCATGATGGAGGGCAAGGTGGCACTGCAGCGAGTCCCAGTGGGTACCTTCACCCTCAACCTGCAGGTCCAGGTTATAAATTCCTTCAAAGGAGTGCTGCAGGGTGGCAAGGTGTTGTCCCTAGAATTTCAGACCTTCAAGATCGTCACGGAACCTAACCCGTTGGGCAGGGAGGTGCAGGGGGTGCAGACGCGAGTGGGGGTCGAGGGGGTATGGTCGGACCGTCTGGTAATATAGATGCTCACGTTGAATACAGTAACCGCAGGCAAGGGGTGCAGAGCAGGTGCCTCCAGTTTTGAATACTTGGTTCCCAAAATTTTGGGTCCCAAATTTTCGGATTACAGATTTTTGGGTGCCAAATATTGGGGTCCCCACTTGCGTCCCGATTTTTTTGGGTCTAGAGTTTTCGGGTCCTGTTTTTTTAGGACACCAATTTTGGGGTTCCGAATTTTTGGCTCTTTAATTTTCAGGTCCCGAATTTTCAGGTCCTGAATTTCAGATAGCGACACCTCTCAATTGCTGCATAAGCGTGGAACCTAGCAGGAAAACATCATTGGCTTCGAGGTCAAATTTCACAAAGTTCTGCACATCACGGAAGGAAATACATCGGAAGAGCTTGGGGTCACCCCCCCCTCTCCCACACGATCCAGATGTTTGTCAAACTTGTTAATGTAGAAGAGCATGCAGTCACCTTGTGCCTTCCTGGTGTGTACCAGTTTTCCCCAGATTTGGTCATGGATGAAAATGATAGCATCATATACAGAGGTACGATTGAGGGAAGGGAACATATCTTTGACACCAAGCTCCCACAGTGAGACAGCAAGGTCTGCCATGGCTGGGTCCTGGGAATGTGCATGAAGCCGCTTGTTCCACTAACATACAGCACTTAGTAGGTTTTTGGCATGGGGCATTTCTAAGCTAGAGAGGTACTGGGGGCATGAATTTACAAGCAGTGTGAGGCATCTGCCAATCAGTCGTCCCCCCCAGCGGAGAGGGTGCCTGTAGTGGCTGAATAAAATGCGCCATTTCAGTAAATTGTGAAACTCATCGCTTTTATTTTTCGGGAGGCAGAAGGAGACCGGGGCACTCTTCTTCGCACCGCTATGCCAGTGCTCTGCCAGGTCATATTTTACAACCAGATTCCAGAGGTGATCTAATGCTTCCTGGTGTGCAGTCCTGAGGTCAGGGTACTCATGGAGGACAACGAACTGTTTGGGGTTTGCGTACAGGGTGTGGACAGAGCTGTAAAACAGCGAGGGGCAAATAACCATGACTCGTCCCATGTTTTTGTCGCAAGGCAAAAATAGCCATCTCCTTGAGGACGCTTTGAAGGCCTTGATGGGGCCTGCACGCAGGTACCAGGGTGTGGTAATGATGGCAGCTTTCCGGAGAGCTTTCAGTTCTGACAGGACATTGGAATACAATAGGGGTGCAGAGATGTCCAAGTCCAGGTCTTTAGGGAGCACTTTAGAGAGAAGTTTGCGCAAAGACTCAATTGCCAGGGTGTGGACTTCGTTCCAGCTCGGTGCTACCTTGTGATTCAGGTTTTGGAGTAGGATGGGGGCATATTTTCCAAAAATTTGGTGCAGGATCCACAGTGCACAGGCAACGATGTGCCCATTGGTAAGCGGTATGCCAATGTTACAAGCCAGAGTGGCACAGTCACAGGGTTCGTTTCCCAGGCAATGGGCCTCAGACAAAGAGGCCTTGATGCGGCGTTGGCTTATCGGGTGTGAGACTGATTGGGGACGAACAAAGGAAATCTGTGTGACACTGGTGAGGTAGTGGCAATACGGCAGGGGGATGGGTAGGTGGTGCAGGAAATCATGGAGTACTTTACGGAGTTTCAGGGGGGTCTCAAAGGGTAGGGAAGGTATTTTGAGGGAAACACATGAGGGGAGGGAGATGTCAGTTGCAGCTTCGATATGGAGCTTCACTGCTTATACAGTTTGCTGCACATCGTACCGTTAAAGATACGTTTGCCCCGGGCGAGGATGTCAAGCTGTAGGGGCAGGGGGACAGTGCAGCACTTCTGGGAGATGATACATTGTGCGGTGGAAACCAGTTCATCTGGGGGTGTGGCATTGACGACACGGGCCCCTAGGAGTAGCTGGTAGGCACGGCAAAAGCGTGGGGTATCCCTTTGCACGAAATCACAATTTAAAGTCCTGCTTAGATTGCGAGGTTCATCTCTACTTAACAGGGTATAACTGAAACACAGGATGGTTTCGGGGACTGTACATGCAATTGCACCCATTCACTTTCCTTTCACGCAAAGGAAGTATAATCGTGGTTGAGGCTTGGAGGCCCAAGGGGCTCCCGCACCCGTCCAATGACTGTCACTGGTGATCTGAGTAAGTGGTGTCCCTGGTGAAAACAAGGCCGACTCAGGACTCACACTGGTGCAAACAGGTCTAATTGAAGCAGCTCTTGGCTGTTAGATTGCCTGTGACGTCACGGGGGGTGGTTCTGCTTGGGGGGGGGCGGGGGGGGGGGGTCCCCAGGCTGAGGGCGGCGGGACTGGGAACAGGGAGCGAATGTCTGCGGACTTGCACTGTACAGTTCGGCTTGGCATGGCAGGAGGGGTACTCCCGATGGTTCGCCCCTTGCTCCCTACTGCTCCCTGCTTGCTTTTTGCGCGGGCGGGGTGCCGTCTTTGGTGTTGCCGCTCGCTTTTTGTGGTTTGGCGGGTCTGCCCTGCTGTGGGCGGCCCCTGCACTGTGCTGGTGCCTGGTGTGCCCCGTCGTTTTGCCCCTCCACCTCCTTTCCCTTTCCCTCGGGAGGGGGGGTGGCGGGGGGGGGGGTCGTTTAGCTTTTGCCGGTGGCTTCGCAGTTGCACGCGCCCGTACAGGCGAAGGTGGGCGATGAACAGGGGGAGGCATTGGTGCCGGGGGCCCCGGGAGGGATGTGCTGTAGAATCCGTGTTTCACTGACCAGTGATTCTCTGTGGTTGGGTGTGCCGCCCCAATGGGATCAAAGGGCAACGGGTTAGCACGCAACCACTTGTCTATACTGTGTATAGCGTCTGTGAGCGCCTGGTGGTGCGCCGTCAACGCTGACTGAAGGAAGGCGGCGTGCTGAGCCGCCATGTGCCCGCTTACCGGGGTGTCCAGGACACTCCATAATGATAAGGGCAACAAGGTGTGGACGTAGTTACGTTTGTCTGCCACTGACGCCTGGGTGAGCCACCAGTGGGTGACTACCGTGCGTATGGGACCTGGCCAGACATTCATCAAGCTCCCCACAAGATGATCCAGCGCTGGACAGAAAGCCACACACCACAGCGGGTCTAATGGGTGCTCAGAAGAACACCTCGGGCAGACGTAATGAGAAAGATTATTGGGTGAATGACATGTGTTCACGTAATAAGTTCCAGAACAAAACTTGAACGGCAGTCCAGCAAACCACGGCGTTTTACTGTAAAAGTCAAAACGTCAGGGAGCTGAATGCCTATGAGGTCATGGCGGTCCAAAGCCGCAGTAAACTGATGCATGCGCAATGTGTGTAGCATAGGGAGGCCATGTCGGGCAAAGGTGCCCAACGGCGGGACTGGGAGTAAGGAACGATCAAAACACAGGGCATGCGCCGCCCAGACATCGTAATGATCAGCTAGTATATTTTCGAGGAAACCTGCATGTCCCTTGATCCAACCCACGTCCAGGTTCGCTGGGGTGTGCTCCGTCAAGAAAGAGCGGAGCGCTACCTCCCACGAGGCATTGCGGTCATTATTCATGGGCTCCCCATGGAGAAGCCCACGGATTGTGTTAACTACCTGTTGGTTGTCAATAAGGATCCTGACTGGGGAGGCGTTAAACTCTCTGTGCGCCCAACGTAAGGCCATCAGTACGCCCCAGAATTCAGCCCCCACAGACGTGGGCCGGAGGCTCGATTGACAGAGGGAATAGACACGCCCGTCTGGAAAGGCTACCTTGGCCGCAGCATGCCCCCCACGTCCAAAGGAGCCGTCAGAATAAATCCACACGGTGTTTGGGGCCGCTGTGAGCAACATGCTGAGTGCATCCTTGCAACCCCATTCACGCAAATCGCTATCATGCAAGGAGTGGTGGAGATCACGTAGGTGGTGTACCATCCCGTACCTGGTGTTGCGCACTGGAAAGCCACGATGGGGGGGGGGGGGGGCAGGGGGATTGTCAATCAAATGTTGCGGGTGCAGAAATGGTGGCGCTAGCAAGGCATGTGAAGGCGTGGGCAGTGGGAGGTAGGCATGCACCGGCAGATTGGCTTGATAATCGACCAAGGATGTGACATCTGCTGGTCCATCGCTAAACTCTCCTGCAGTGGATCGTGCCCCAGGCAGTTGGACCACTCCCCGACACATTCCTAGTTTCTTGTAGCGGACATGAAGGGTCTCACCTTTCGCTAAACCCAAATGGGGCACGTGTTTCCAAGGCCCTGCTGAGTGAAAGGCGATGCTTAGGGCATGAGCCGCATCCACTCGTTGCCGATGAGGATTTGTGGGTTCGGGGCACTGGCGGTAAGCTACCTGTTATCCCCAAGGTGGCACATTGCAACCCCGGGTTCTTGAGCCCATGAGTGTGTCTGTTAGCCTCCAGGACCGTCCACGTGTCCGAATGGATGGTCCGGAAAATCGCGGATCATTTTTGCTAGGTAGTGGGGAGGGCGGAGGGGGGGGGTTATGGGGTAGTTGATCCGTGATCCGTGGGTCATTTTGGGGGTTGGGGGGGGGGGTTACGGACCCTCACAGATCAGTGATCCGCGGGCTACCTACTGCGCTTGCTTCCCTTGGCCCTCTGACACCGAGATGACACGAAAGAGATAGGCATGGTAGAAAGTGAGGCAAAGAAGAGATGAGGACACAACCGGACTGGGTGCACACCGAAAGCCCAAGCGATTCCTCCATGAACATTCATGCTAGCACCTTACATTAGTGGTTTGTGTACGACAATTGGAAATGATTCATTTGTGTTCAGATTCCGATGATTGCTGCACCACAGCTTGACATGCTGATACCGTTCGATGGTGGCGAGGCATACCACCGCCACATCACATGTCATGGAAGACACAAGAAAGATAGGCATGGCGGAAAGTGAGGCAAACAAGAGCCGCCGACGGAACCGGACAAGGTGCACATCAGAACTTCAAGTAGAACCGAAGGAGATTCCTTCATGCTGGCACAATTGGAAATGATTCATTAGTGGTTCGAACTAAATTAGGAGCACAACTCAACACAAGGGATACCCCATGCCCAAGGAGGTTTGGGGCTCAACCATCTGCCAACGGTGGTCCATGTGTAGTGTACATTAAAGTGGCTGTACAATTTAAAAATGGGTTAATAGCCCGTTTTTTTTTTGGCGAAAAAAACGGGTTATCCGTCCCCAGCCATAACCCGTTTTGTTTACCAAGAGGGTGCCTGAGGTCGCGGCCAGGTCGCGGGGCAGGTCGCGGGGCGGACGCGGGGCGCGGTCATTGAAGGGGGCACCAGAATTTGGCCACTTACCAGCCCCTTTGGCCCCAAAATGCACAATTTACCATGACCATGAGGTACAGTTGTTGTTCAATGATGTATACAAACATGCAACAAGAATAAAAGACGTGACATTTTGGAACCAAATTGTGCTTCCGGACAAGTTTTATAACCATACACCAACATGCAAAAAATTTCCGGTCTTTGTCGGGTTCACTTGCACGCATGTATCTTGTGTGGCCACAACGTGGCCATTTCCGGGTACAAGTGGACGCGGGCGGTCGCGGGGCAGGTCGCGGGGCGGACGCGGCTCAGGCACCCTCCAAAAAAAAAAACGGGGCATAGATTCATAACCTGGTTTTTTCGAGCCCAGGAAAGGTTAGTGTAACCTCCTCGCAACAATCAGCTTGCTCGGTTGACTTGCATGCTGATTGTAAGAGTGCGTCTTCCAACTCGGAATGGGATTATGACGAGCGACCCTTGACCCAGGTTTCCCTCAAGCGGTCTTTGGACCAAGGGCGTGAAGAGTTTCAGGCTGCTGCTTATGCAGCTCCACCCAAGTGCAGAAAATGCCCCCATTTCGCAGGATCTGTCTAATGCTCCCATGCCTTTCCCTAAGATGCGAAGGCCCAAGGCACCGGCTGCAGAACGCCGGGTTGCATCCGAATTCATCCGTCATAAGTGCTCACGTGAGATTAATGTGTGGCGTAAGTTGCGCGGCATGACCCGTGTTTTTTGCGCTATGTGCAATGCACCATACCGTGAAAGTTGCATGGGGAAGGGTGCCAAACATGGTTCCATGCTTGGCCCTTGTTGCTCTCGGGAGTGAGTTTTATTAAAGTGATTTTATAATTCGGATTTGGCGAATGCCTCGCTCTAACCCTATTCCCATCCTTTCCTTCCACATGGCACTCTGTACCCACCCGTATTGTACCCCCTTTTTTCCCGAGTATACTCAAATTTTGCAAAAAAAGTTGCATATTTGCACTTCCTCACCCTAACCCTTTGCACCTTCGACATGGGCAAATGTGCGAAATCTTACAAAATAGTGCAAAACAAAAGCACAAAAGTTGTCAATTTCGCGCAAAACTTTGCACTTTGTCAGCTTATTTTCACTTTCGCAGGACAAGAATGTCAAGAAAAGCGCAAATTTTTGCGCTTTTTGAGTGAGTATACTCGGGCAAGAGTATGGGTGGGTACATCGGATTCGGAGGACAAAATCATCAAAACTAACGTGCTAACCAAAGGTGACTACTCAAAACTATCTTGTGCAGTGTATGTACAGTGGAGACGTTTTTCCTCATGACATGCCGGTGGCAGGGCTTTTATTCACGTCATCCAACATTTGATTACGTATGTCATTCTTTTGCTTTGCTTCTTCTCAAAGGGTGCTTTGCCAGACAAGGGGGACCCACACCGGACACCCGGGGGGTTCATACAAGGTGGATCGTCTTGGTACCCCGGCGTTGGCCGGATAATCCGTTTTTTCGCAAAAAAAAAAAGGCTATAAAACACATTTTTGAAAAAAAAAAAGGGCTATTAACCCGTTTTTTTAACCAAAGCGGGCCCGTTTTCCTTATATAATTAAAGCACATGCAAGGCAAAGCAAAGTGAGTGAACGCTTGAAAACCACATAGGGCATGAAAAAAAACCCGTAGGGCAAAAAAAGTCCCACTATACAAATTGGTTGTGACGTTTGGGTTCTTGAGGGTTAGCATGCAACAATACACATGTTAGTTTGAAGATTTCTCCTCTGATTCCGTGAGAGTGAGGCATGCACTCACCAATCCCGAAAGTCGAATTTTATAGATAGATAGATAGATAGATGGGCCGACTCGTTGGCCTCAAGACAACAAAGGGCCACCCCATCCTCTGACTTCACAGTAGACTACAGAAGCATTTCTCATGAAAAGGGGCATTGCAAGCATTGCACTGAACGTGGTTACCACCACGCAATGGCCGCAGAATAAAAATTTCCTGAGAACACTTGTAGCAGATATTATCTGATTGCGAGGAACAGCCCGAGGAGGAAACCACGGCCGCCGCACCTTCTTAAACGGCTGGGAGTATTCAACAAGGCTTGATTCACAGGGGAATCTGCTGGTGTTGCGGGAGCTGCCCAAGCTGCTGCACGATAGCTTTCCCTAGCCTCGGCAAAGGACCTTTTGAGTCAGACCTGTGTCAATGGCCTGTCTCATGCTGATGTCATCATTGACAACCGCGGCCTATGGCCGGCCACTGACGATTTTTGCTTTGTTGTTGCCTACGTGCTCCCGACCATCATTGACAACCGCGGTTGTTTTCGGTTACAATGGCGCTTTTTTTAGGTGAAAAGGTGAAAATTCTTCTGAATAGGCTCATTGGGAGCGGGGGATGCCAGTGCAACAACAACAACCTCGGCATTATTCTCGGGGATACCGAGCGAGTTGTTTCCAAAAGAAAGTCCTCGTCCAAGAGGCCAGGCCCCGCCCCAACACCCGGGTGCTAAAAACAGGTGATAACCTGTTTTTTTCACCGTTTTTTTTGGTGAAAAAACTGGGTTATGAGTCTATAACCCGTTTTTTTTTTTGGTAAACAAAACGGGTTATGGCTGGGGACGGATTTTTGCCAAAAAAAAGGGCTATTAACCCATTTTTAATTGATGAAATTGAGGAGGGATGAGGAGGGATGCCGCTAATATGGAGCCAACAATATGCACTAGTGCAAGGTGGTACAGTGCCTCACCAGAGGGGGGGGGTTTTATGGGGTTGGGTGATCCGGATCATTTTTGATCCAACCACTAGGCAGGGGAGGGGGGGGGGGGGTTATGGGGTAGGTGATCCGTGGATCACTTGTGGATCATTCTTGGACCATTTTCGACCATTTTGCTCACTGTACTTTCAACCACTAAACCGTCTTGGATACTCTACCGTCTCTGCTTCAACGGAGGCTCTGGTTACCACGACTCAAGAGCAAAGCAAACACAGCACATGCAAAAACTCTGTGCCTATGGTCTGGTGGACTTGTGCATGATTTTTTGGAAGCCAAATTGTTGGAACAAGTGAATTTACATTTTTGGATCATTTATAACACACATTGTTGGTTCAATATGTTGCTTTGTACTTGCACTATGTCATGGTCCGGGAAATTGTGGATCATTTTGCTAGGCAGTGGGGGGGGGATTTATGGGGTAGGTGATCCGTGATCCACGGATCGTTTGGGGGGGGCAAGGGGGGGTTTTGGACCCCCGCGGATTAGTGATCCGCGGACTACCTACTGCACACAGTTGACGGGCGGGTATATTGCGAGGAACAGCCCGAAGACGAAACCACGGCCGCCGCATCTTCTTAAACGGCTGGGAGTATTCAACAAGTCCTGATTCACAGGGGAACCTGCTGGTGCTGCGGAGCTGCCCAAGCTGCTGCACGATAGCTTTCCCTAGCCTAGGCAAAGGACCTTTTGAGTGAGACTTGTGTCAATTCTGTCTCATGCCGATGTCATCATTGACGACCGCAGTTGTTTTCGGTTACAATGGCGGTTTTTTCGGTGAAAAGTTGAAGATTCTTGTGAATAGGCTCATTGGGACCGCCTTGGAACACTATTTTCGTCGATAGGTGACTTCGTTGTGGGACGTTATTTTCGGCCAATAATCGTTACCTTTGGCCTTACCCAAACTGACTTTAGATTCACGACGATAATTGTTACCTCTCCCGCGAGACGGAGCGAACGATTATCGTCCTGAAATCTCGCCCCTCTAGCTAACACTTTTAAGGGCAACGCCGCTTGCAATTTAAAATGTAAAGTTGCACAATGCAAGTTGGTTGGTGTTAGTAGAGATTTGCAAGAAATGCTTTGGGAATCACCAACAGGGGGTGGGTCAAGTCACGGTCTGTCACGGACCGTCACGGTCCGTCACGGTAGCGACCGCCAAAGGGCTATTTGGCAAAAACCCCCTATTGGGGGTTCTATGTAAGCGTACTATGGGTTGTGACCCCTCTACGGACATACTTTCTCGTGCACTTTGACATGAAGGCAGTTGTGAACACATTTTTGGTTTAACCGAAAAAACCTTTTTTTTACATAAAAGTAAATGTTTCATAGGCAGATGACGTAATGACTATGAAAAAGGTGATTAGTAATTCTCTTTGTCAGGATTTGGCACCTGTGACTATCGATATTAATGATTTGGATGAACCACCCGCTAGCTCTAGCTCTAGCTCTAGCTCTAGTTCTAGCTCTAGCTCAGCCCTACAACTTGTGGACCAAACGCAGGCACAAACCAGGAAGAAGAAGAGCATGACTCATGTGATGAGTTTGACAACCCGGATTGGTTGCATGAATATACTATGGCCCAAAGGCGCAAGACTCGTAGCAATGCTTCTATTTTGTTGCCCCACATGAAATAAGTCAAAACAAGCCGTCAACACAAGAATCAGGTTGCAGTTCCTTGCTCATGTGCCCTGTTACATGCCCCATGGCCCTTTTGTCAGGGGAGTTGGATGGCACAACACAAAGAGCAAGTTGATCACATAGGGAAACCACGATCTTTTTCGGCTGGTCGGTCACGGTCCGTCACGGTCCGTCACGGTTAATTACCCACCCCCCAGGTGTCCGTGCAATAACACCTTGTGTGCAATAACACCTTGTGTCTACAAAGATGGCCAAAAAATGGTCATTTTGTAGTAAAACTACGTCAAACGATAGAAAATCGGCCGTTTAAGGGCAACAACGCTGCCACATCGATCATTTGAACAAAGTTGAAATCATACACATAAACAATTTGGCTCCATTGCAAGTGGTTCACAATTCGGAATTCAAGCTATCAAAGCCGTACACAAAGTTATACCACTTAACTATTGATACAATTATCACTAATATTGCTAGTTTTGTTTGTGGCAAATTTCTTAGGTTGCTTTGTTATACCTGAGGAGTCCAAGTTTGGAAACAGATTAGAACAATAGCAACCACTCTTGCTGTTTGGAGGTCTTATATAGACCTGATCATGACATCCGGCTTTAGTTGCATGTTGCAATACCGTATTGCCTTTTCAGTATTTTTGTCAATACTCGTTTGTTCAGTGTCATTCTTTTCACAATGAGGAACATTTGCAGTCGCGGTGTACAAACAGATTATTTGCGACCGATTTGACAGGATTGCCGCGCGCACGCACGGAGGCTGGTGTGCCGGCAACCTTTAGTACGGCTTGCCATGCACTGTAGCCTCTCAGAATTTCCGCAAATGGTGGAGAGTCTTCGTTCGGCATTGTCTGACCGTTTTGATCGTCTTCGTTTTCTGATATTCGTTTGTAACTGAAACAAAGAACTTCATACCTCATGCAATCCCTTATGAATTCTATCGTTCCTTTGTTAGTGTTGATGTCGCCCAGAATACAAGGATTGCTGCTGGCAGTACTACTGCTAGTGCTGCCATGGGATGCTTTATCCTATGTCACCATGAAGAAGGAAATGACTTCTGCACAATCTGACGCCTTCAAAGCTATGGAACCGATGCTTCTCGATCTGGGACTGGCGATTGTAAAGGACGGCGAGAAGATCGTACGCGTGGTCAAGCCACGTATGATGATGAGTGCTGCATGCTGCTATGCGTCCCGTCTCGTTAATTTGATGTCCGGTCACTTGTTGTGTAATGTCTTTTCCAGTCGACGATATTGTGGACAGTGTTCCTGGAGACGCACCTGGTAACCAGTTCATTGACACCAAGGACATGCTGCCTGGCGTCCGATATTTCATCACCAACCCGATGCGGAACAAGGATCTCAGCGACCCAGACGCTCCTCCAGACGTGCCACCCATCAGGTGTCCTAACGATGATCTGGAGTATGATAATCCTTGGGTCTATGTTGGCCCCTGTGAAGCCTCGGAGTCCTCAGAAGACTATGATAAGTGCAAGGGGTCATATGCACCGCGTCCTATTGAACAGATCGTAGTGATCCTCGTGCATGACGTGGAGAACTTTTTCATTTTTACTGGTCAAGATCTCAGTATTCCACCGAAGGTGACCAGTGGCATGGGCTTCTTCATCCATCGGCTCGGACGTGATGGTAGTGGTGCGGCGAAAGAAATTGGCGGTGTGTTTCGCTTTCTGCCATCCCGTTCTTCACGATCCCGCGAAGAGATCGTCGACAAATTTCTCGCGGGCGCTCGGAGTCTGATGCGGCGTGTGTGTGTGCTGCAGGCAACATAGTTTTCAACTTGGGTCTGCCCGACGGTGTCCACAAGAGGACAGCAGCACTGTATCGATGCGAGGACTACATGGGCGGAGCCGATGCACATCTGCCCCCGAGTGCTTGCGTGAATTTCGTGTCAACCGATGAGGACTCCGTTCAGTACCACGAAAGCTGTGACTGCTCCGAGGGGCATTGCGAGTGTCCCGCGACCGCCGCCGCTGGACGAAAGTTTCAGGTCAGCAAAGTCAAGTTTCATCCTCAAGAAAACCGGGACCCAGGACATCACCTCATGGCCAGAACGTCCAAGAGGGTGCCCAAAGCACGCCAAATGGTGCGACAGGCCGCCGGCGGGAACGCGCCGGCGGTCACGGCTGTCTCGGGTTCAACTTCTTCTATCCTCCTCCTTGAGAGAGAGATTGAAAGTCCTCCTGACTTTTGCCGTGATCTTGTTATCTTGGCGGCCGTTCCAAAATCCTTCGGGGATGGCTCTGCGGGACATCCAGGCACGCCGATGCTGGAAAAGCTTCGAATGTATCTCAGGAATCGTATCAAGGAATATATGGAAGCGTGCCCGAGATACTGCCCACGGGTCACTTTGGTTCAATACTCTGATGGAGGACAAATTCGAGCAGGACCCACGACCAAGTGGGAGGGTGCTTTGGCCGACGCGGTTATGAATTTGAAACATGCTGATGCCTGGAAGTTCACCGACGTGATTGATCCTATGGCGGTTGGACACGAGGGCGGCCGGATCGATACGCATTTGGATGACTGGTTGACCTTTGTTACGGACCCACAATGCACTTTCGATCGTCCTCTGACGGGTGGAACCTGCACAGACGGCCTGTGCTGTCTTTTCTTCCCCGATAGAATTGAAAAGGTCGTCTATGACGCTGATTTTGCCGAGATTGTAAATGAGCGAAATCTGGTCAAAGAAGACATCAATTTTGAATGTATGCTGTGCTGTGTGTGGTGGTGTCTTACAAATGTAGCGATTGGGGGGATAAGGTTGATCGCTGTTTTGAATTGGGCTGCCTCGTGGTACCGCGTGAAGATTGATCGCCCCTGCGTTGCTCATTAGTCTCTCCTCTTGTGTCCCGTTGCAGTTGTACTTCCAGGGCATTCGAGAAAGCAGAATGGCCAGGCAATCGACCCCGTGCAATTGTATTGGGATTGGAAGAACAGGGGTATTCAAAGAATTATCTTGACAGGATGGGATGCTCTTCAAAACCTGGGAGTGGACACAGATCAGAATGACCTTTTGGCAGAGCTTCAGTTTCAGACCCTCCTTGATGCGCCCCACCAAGCCCATGTTGCAAATGTCATCCCTGCAGCTGATTTGCCAACTCACCCGTTGATCGAACTGTTCGTGTGCAATTGCACCAGCATGCCTGGACCATGGAATCTCTGCCGAGGTGTGTTGAGTGTGCGTGGTGCAGGTTGACGATCTGTGTGCATTTGGTTTGTGTGGGCGGGCACAGGGCACAATGACAGACATTCTATGATTCGTATCAGTTGTGGCCTGTCGTGCTCTTAGAGGTGGAAAGAAGAGTTCCAAACGATTACTCATCCTTTTTTGTTCACAGATTGTGAAGACCGAGATGGATTTTACATCACCTACGTGTGTCCATACGAAAGTATTCTTATGGAGTACTGCTACACATGTGTGATGCCACCGGATGCGGAGAACCCCATGGGTATTCATGAGTACGTCGTTTGTGATGGTTGGGATGCATCGCAGATTAAGGATCAATGTGATTCTGATCACCCTCTATGGGACCACTAGATAGAACACATGTCCTGCACAAAATGCATTCTCTGTCATGAATCATATCTCAATACAACCAATACCACCATTATATATACCAAAAAACTGAAACTCACCCCACAGTCTGTCGTGGAGAGCTCCGTTTAGATCCATGCAGACATTGGCATCATGCCCAAGCTTTTGCGACGTTGTTGCGACGTTTGCCCTGTGCAGTGCACCCGCACTACATCTGGGTGATGTGTTTATCACATGTGTCTGGCACTATGCTGTGCAGACCTTGGTGTGGTTGCCTTCTGATTTTCCCGGAAGAGGTCCCAGGCCACCCACACTGCAGTTCATGGTGCATCACCACGGTGATGGTGATGCACCGTGCTTGAGATTTGAACGGTTTCCCAGGCACATAGTGCTTGGGTAACATGATTTGAATACAATTGGTTGCTGTGATAACAATCAATCCCACTGTACTTGCTCCACATTGAGCAAGCTTCACTGCCAATGTACCTGATCTACAATGAGCAAGCTGGAATTATTTGTGGCAATGCTTACGGGTGCTTGAAAGGGACTGGGACTTTCTCAGATGCATCAGCTAGGAGTCACAACCAAATTGGAAATCAGTACAGCACTCTTCAGCAAGGAAAAGACAAGCGAAAGACGAAATATTGTTGCATGACGGGAAGGTGGTTCCATGTTGCAGCTGAAAAGCCAGCAGGTTATGTGGCCATTTTCCCTTGCGTAGGATTGTTGGTGAAAGTTGTGAAATCAGGGGACTGCAGGATGGAACGCCCAGATACTTGACACTGGAGTGGACACTCCAGTGCAAATATCCCTCAAAATGCCACCCGCCCTCCAGACCCCCTCGTCTATCCTAGAATCGAGCTGCAAAGCCCCCTGTGATGCCAACTGAGGGAACAATTCAAAGCCAACAGCAAGCATATCACCATCATTCCGAACGAGTTCACACCTGTGACAACTTTATTTCTGTCTGCAGAAGCAAAAAGGAGCCGCGAGAATGCAAATCTGCGTCTATTTGGGGATATTCGGTGTCATGACGGGAGTTGGAGGAAGTTTTTTAAATCCTTCTGATTTCGTGTTCTCTGTCAAGTTTTCCTGCCTGGGATATGGCTGAATTTTTGTTGCACTACTGTCAAATTTCAGTGAGCTTGCTTCCTCCATTGCTAGCTGTAGTGCAATTGAATGCAGTTGAAAGGCATTCCGGGTTAATGACGTATTTTTATTATTTTGATTGAATTGCTGCAAAACCGCCCAGCATAATGCCCAGCTTTCACTCAGATAATTATTGTGGAGCATAAAACAGACTGACAGGTCTGCTCAATGGCGGAAGATTTATCTGTTGTTCAAAGGTTTGTCTCCCTAGCTGGAGGACAATCAACACAGGGGGTGAGGGTTGGTGGACAATTTGACCAACTTAAAAGAAGTAAAGGTCGCAGGATTTTTGCGACAATAGATGGTGGGTACACTTTGATGGGATAGTGATGAATGTTGCGGTCAATCACAGATCTCACACACTCGGTGCTCGGTGTCTAAAGGTTCCACATTGTAGCTCAGAAGCGCAAAACAATTTGTAATTATTCGAAAATGCCCCATTTGTTGTTGTGTACAATAATAGCACCGTAGCCATGCACCCAAGGCAGAGCTGTAATGAATACTCGCAACAGAAAGGTTAATCTGCCTATTGAAAGGCCCATCCCAGGCCCGCTTGTGGCGCGTATTAGCAAAATTAACATTGGTGGGTCTACTTATGGTCCTATTGGCATATTAGCTCGCCTATGAGGACACAAATCTGGGGGCCTAACTGAGGGCAGATTAGCGTGAGTGCTATTGGGGTGCCGATTACGCGGCCTATGGGCAAGGTGATTGTTAGGCCTATGAGTGGGCTTATTGCGGTGCCTATTGGGAAGCCTATTATGGGATCATTATGGGCCTGTTCGGGAGGCGGGGCCTATTCGGGAGGGGAGTATGAGGCGAGCCTATGAAAGAAACATGTTCGCAGACCTATCTTTTTAGGGGAAGCCTACTAAGTGACATTTTATAGGGCCTCTTAGGTTACCTATTTGTTGGTCGATTAGGCCGCCTACTACGGGGCTTGTTAGCTAGTGGCAACCGCTTTGTTTGGGCGCCCGACGTCGCCATTTTACGTCAACTACAAACGACGAGTTGCTCAATGCGCCTGCTTTTGTTACGTCAAGTTTAGAGATATTTTCTTTTAATGTTAGTAATCAAAGTTCATTCCATATTTTTTGTCCCACATATTTCTCTTTCGCATCAAGGTAGCCCAAAGAGACAAAAATTGTTTTTGACCTTAACCTATAGCATGAACTGAGCAGTTTTCATGTGATCCTATGTCGGATGGTAGCACGGTCGTCTGTTAAATTGCTCAGAATCCTGTTTTTAATCTCATTTTTTGTAATTTGTATTTTGCATTCTAGACCTTCAAAATGTTTGTAGTATAATTGTTGTGAATTTCTTTTCAACTGAGATGCTTTCATTGACGTCGCATGTTGTTTGTAGCACAAGGTATGTCTGCTTACAAGTAATGGTACATTAGACCGTTTGAATGTCTACAACATCCCGTTCGAGTATCGTATCATCCATGTCAAAGCTCATTTCCCAAAGATAACTTGCTTCTTCGACGACTACTAATCTTTCTAAGCATCGTTATGAGAAAAAGTCCATTGGAGAAAGGGTAAACATGTTCACAGCCTTTCTAAGCAGTGTCCCAAGAAAAAGTCCATTGAAGAAACGGTAAAGATGTCCGCAGATACAAAAAAGGTTTCTGATGAAATGTACATACACCATGGTAGGTGTGTTTAACATTTCAAGCAGTATCATTTTTGATTCGAAAATAAGAGTCATTGAAACTAAGAAGCTCGAAGAATTGCACAAACCTAGTTTGCCTTTCCATTTGCTACCTCATATGGAGAAAGAAAAAGGTTTCTAATCAAAATCTACATACACTACGGTAGGTGTACCTAACATTTCAACCAATATCATTTTCGATTAGAAGAGAAGAGTTGTTGAAACTAAGGAGCCCGAGGAATTGCACGAACCTACTTTGCGGTTCCTTTTGTTACCTCATATGGAGAAAGGGTAGATATGTTCACATATACAAAAAAGGTTTCTAATCAAAATCTACATACACTATGGTAGGTGTGTCTAACATTTCAAGCAGCATCATTTGTGAATAAAAAATAGGAGTTATTGAAACTAAGAAGCTCGACGGATCGCACGGTTCCATTTGCTACCTCGTATGGAGAAAGGGTAAATCTGTTCACAGATACAAAAAAGGTTTCTAATCAAAATCTACATACACTATGGTAAGTGTGCCTAACATTTCAACCCGTATCATTAATGATTGGAAAACAAGAGTTATTTAAACTAAGAAGCTCGAGGAATTGCAGGAACCTACTTTGCCTTTCCATTTGCTCCCTCATATAAGAAATGATGATTGACAAAAGGACCTTTGCATCGATGCAAATCTGTGGCGTTTCAAAAGGTGAAAGAAATTGTATACTTTTTCGGTTTCTGTTCGTTGTATTTGTTAGTTGCTCAAAGACAATAGGTAGTGCACCAAACGGCTGCCATTTGTGCTGTTATGCAAATAATGCTATATGGTTAGTTGAAACATGGAAGCTCAGTGTTATAACGTGGAGTTTTGAAAGTTTTTGATGTTGCGCAAGAATCGTCTGTGAAGCTTCGTGACACCGCGTTCGTTGCGGACTTACTTGCGGACCAACCCCTTAAGCAGGCCATTTTTGAAGAAAAGTATGTAAGTACTGCGCGAAAGTCAACATTCTTTACATAGAATGAAAATACAAAATTTACATAGAATGGAAATACAAAAATGCCCTGTCGCCTTGTGTAGCAAAATGCGTTCTGCACAAAGAAAATGTAAGTCGTGGTGGAGCATTACGAAACTATAAAGTGTACTGCTAAGACTCGAGTGAGGACACACTCCTTTGTGCCCACAATATGCCTTCGCATTACTGGAAAATGCCAGTGCCCTGAGAAGCATATTGCAAATGCATTGTCACGGCAGAAGGCATAATGTGGAGCAGCAACAAACTATGGGGTGGACAAACTGACGCTTAGTGAGGCATGCACACGTGTTTTGTATGTCCCGTGTTAGCATGCGTGCACAACATGTGTATCACTAGAATGAAAGTGGATATTTTACGATATCTCAGTGAAAACTGGTGACGGTTGGGCAAGCAAAGGTAGGAAAAAAACATATTTTGCGCAATACAAGCCAAGTAAAGAAAAGATATGATGGCATAGAAGGCACTACAACAGCAAAGCACTACCCATACTACTGGATGTTTGGAAACTTTTGACTAAGTGGCCTCTCCATGGCCTAGAACCATCGTTTCAGCGCTTCGGTTCGTCAAACTTTTTCTTCTTCGATAGTATCACACGGAATCACTTTGCCATGGAGCTCAATCGGCGGCAATCTTACGTAGTACTGGGCCACATTGATAGCTTTCTCTGAACAGGATCGGCAGAACTCTTACTGCCTCGTTTCACTGCTCTGAAAAGTCTCAGATAGTTGCTTTGCACCTTGTTCAGTCTGTAACCCAAGAATCTTTTGACGTCAAACAAAACCACACCTCCCTTGTTGTAAACAACTTGAAATCTTTCCTTGTTCAACCCCAAAGACTTGCTTTTTTTGGCTTTGTGCACAACCTCTTTCGCCTTTTGGCACCCGAACTCTTGCAACTGAAACCAACTTCGAACCCTGTGGTTCACGTTCTCGATGGGTTCTTCAAACTTCCCACAACTCTGATTCTAGACCGTTGTTCCTCAATATACTTCATAGGGCGTCATCCATGGCCTTTAGAGAATGTTGTGCAACATCCAAATGCGCAACCTGATTAGCTTCAAGAAACTTTCGTTGAAGCTCCAACATCAATCAGCGAGCAAGAAATCATCCACGACAGCAAAAAAATTTTGAATACCCCTATCCCAAAGTCAGAATCTAAAAGAACCTTCAAATCATTGTCCGAATGAAATTCACATGCATCCTAGCTTGGCGAACCGCTCCTCCCAAAATATATCTAAGCACATTTCACCAATACACTTTACCGCAGACGGGAGTGTTTGCACAAATCGGCTCAATCCATCGACGGTCACCAATAGATCATTGTAACCCTTGTACTTGGGTAACTCCATCCCGTCGATGTCAATCAAAAGTGTTGACGAAGAATGGAATAGGCGGTTCCTCTTTTGGGTAGTGCAGCCAACAAAAATGGAAAGCTGAATGAAACATGATTTGTATCCACCAAAAATTAGTACCCCCTTAGCCTTAGTGAGCATGCAGGCGAGTTTTGTACCCTAGGGTACTAAATTTGGGGCAGGTAGTCTCGATCCATCAAGCACTCGCAATTCTGTAGCATGCCCGTCATAAGTTTCTCCATTCGGTCACTTTTCGGCTGAACTTTGACTACTCTTGAAGCTTACCAATGATCTTTGCCGTTTCATATATCCTTGCTTCCGACTGTATCACCAAAATGCTTCTTCAACTCTTGTACAAAACATAGAAATCCTTCCTTCTGACTTTAGCATACCCGTTGAGGCTCTGCGGTAAAATTGTCTTTCAATAATCCTATACACTCCTGCTTGAAACCTTATTAATTCATGGAAATTCTTCTTGTACTCATTCCATGTGCACTTCGGCATGGATGAATGAAAATCAGCACATAAATGTACATCTAGATGCACTGGTCCCGGGCATAAAACTTGCCCCAAATGGGCAATAAAACCACCCTTTAAACCACCCCGGGTGGTTTTATGCCCACCGTTACGGAGGATAAAGCCATCCCTTTTGGGGGATAAAACCACCCCTTTGGGGGGATATAACCACCCCTCATGGGGGATGAAAGCACCTCCCTTGTTAAAACAGCCCCCTTCGGGCTAATAAAACCACCCCAGGGTGGTTTTATGCCACCAAAAGCAAAAATTGACACCACACCGCAAAGCAAAGCAAAACAATCTAAACCGAAGCAGTCTAAAGAGTGCACTGTGCGAACCAATACTAATATGGCTGGATAGCAGGATATCCCAAACCTTTATGCCGATGTCCCGCAACCTGATGTTTACGAAGATGACATCCTTGAGTGACAATGCCATGTGACATGCCATGGGATGCCTAAAGGCTCCAAAAGTACACTTTGGTTGGAAACATTAGCACACAAATGGCTGCATGGCATGAAATGCCATTATAATAAGTAGAATACCAACCCCTTTTTGAACCTTCGGACTTGGCTGGCGGGCAAGTCACTAGAGGACAACCGATGCGCCGCTCGCACACTGGCTGCATACGCGTTGTAGCGGTGCTGCAGCGCAGGCTCCAATGTCTTCCGACGCTTTACCTCCATCAGTACATCTTCTTGCAGATTTAGGGACAGCCGCACACGTTGCCGCTTCTCATGTGCAGCTGGATCGCAGCAATGCTGACCTGATTCGATGAAGTGCCACTTCCCGTCACCAATCTCCTTCATGTGCCGCCAAGTTGCACAAAATCTGTGGTTGGCACCGCGGTGATCCTCGATTCCTTACCCAGGACACATTCTCTGCAAATGAAGCAAAGTGCAACAACGGGTGCACAGACATCCACAAATCAACTGGGGGGATCAATGGTAGATTCTAATCAACTGAATTTCCCGGCCATAGAAAGAGTACTCCCACCGTGCGCGCATTGTGCCACGTATTTGAACAACTCCCTAAAACCTTAAAAAACACCTCTTGTGGTTGGCCCACCCACTTTTCTCTCAACCATTCTACACAAATGTCGTTCTTGGTGGGTCATGGATGCTTGGTGTTATTTCCTAGTGGGTCCGGTTACTAGTATTTCGTGATGGGCTCTGGATAGTTGTTGTTATTTCCTCGTGGGTCGCGGATGCTTCTTGTTATTTCCTGGTGGGTCCTGGATGCCTCCTGTTATTTCTTGGTGGGTCCTGGATGCTTCCTGTTATTTCTTGGTGGGTCCTGAATGCTTCCCGCTATTTCCTGGTCGATCGTGGATGCTTCTTGTTATTTCCTTGTGGGTCCTGGACGCTTCCTGTTATTCCTGCTTGGTCCTGGATGGTTACTGCTATTCCCTGATGCACTCTGGATAGTTGCTGTTATGTCCTGCTTGGTCGTGGATGTTTGCTCTTGTTTCTTGGTGGGTCCTGGATGGTTACTGTTATTTTCTGATCGGCTGTAGATAGTTACTGTTTCATCCTATTCAGTCCTAGATGGTTACTGTTATTTGCAAATGTTTGATCACTGCACATGTCCCCTTCTTGGTTGGGGTGCTCCACTATTGTAAGTGAATCAACTGTCGCAAAAGGAGGGGGGGGGGGCAGTTCTGCTCACCGACACAAACAAAAATCCGTGGCTGGCACCCTGGTGATCCCCGATTCCCTCATCCTTGATCCCTGACTCAGGACACATTTCTGGAAGTGAAGCAAGGGGCAGAACGGGGTGCGTTGACAAATGAACACCAAAGGAGTGAATCTCAGTTCACTGGGCTGTCGCGTGCCTTCCAATGTGCATGGGATGATCTACTGTTCAACTGGCTGAGACATCAAATCCTTCTTCTTGTGATACACCATCCTGAATTCCTGTCTGTGCTGCCCCTTGGGGCCAGGCTTCGTTCAGATGACCTTCAGTAACACACATACACAGTAACACACATACAGCACAAAAAATTTAATGTCTGCAACATCCCTGACCTGTTGAAGTCCAGAAATGTGTGGAACCCGAGGGCAGGGGGCAAAAAGGTCGGGGTGGCCCAGGCGGGCCGTCAGGAGAGGAACTTACAGATTTTCATTTTTAAATCCCACCCTTCTCTCTCGGACCCCTTGAGCGCCTGGGCGTCCTCTCCTCCCCCCCAAGTGGGGGAAGAAGGTGAAACCTGCCTGCCCAGGCACCCAGCCATCAAACAGCACCTGTTTAACTAAGAAAGGATGGTTCGCCAAAAATGAAAAAATAAAATTTGCAAAGAGGTGCTGTCAGTGGCCCCGTGTGTTTAACTGACTTTAGTTTGTTTTTTGTCAGGGGCTGGTTGCTTCGGGGAAGGGGTCGAGAGCAGGGGGGAGGGGTTTAAGGGGGATGTGCGCCTGTGAGTGACTGATAGCCCCCCCCCTGATGGGGGGACCCGTAGCACCACACATGAAATGATGCACACCTGAATAGCTCTCCACCAGCTAAATCCACCAGAACCATGGAAAACCCAATACCCCCTGGTAAAAAAAGTTGTGCGACAATTCGACCGCGGAATCAGTGGGCGGTTCTTGCACAAGGCGGTTCCTAGGCACCGGGGGGGGGGGGGGGGGTAAGGCAACCTGTCTTCCGGGACTGAGTTTCCTGGTTCACATTGAGATGGGCCAACCCCCCCCCCCCCGGCTAATACGGGAATAAAATCACCAAAAACAGGGGATAAAACCACCCCAAAGGGGTGATAAAACCCCCCCAATGACCAAATGGGGGGATAAAACCACCCCTTTGGGGGATAAACCCACCCCTGCAAAATGGGGGATAAAACCACCCCCAGGTGGCATAAAACCACCCCAGGGGTAAAAAATGGCCAAAAAAGGGGTTGGGGGTGGTGTTATCCCCCCTTTGGGGGTGGTTTTATACCCACGACCACTAGATGCACGTCCATTCTTTGGAAACAACACGGCAGAGGAGACAAACCGTTAAACCAAACACTCTGAATCTGATTTTGAGCTGCTGGAGGTAGACCCAGGACTTGCTGGCTTGTCTGGCTTGTCTGATGCACATTCTCAGACATCTTCGAAGGAACAAGACAGTATGGAAAACGTCGGTGATGGGTACCGTGAGACAGTAGGAATGGCACTGACACTGCAGACATTGATGATGCTGAGGGTGAACATTTTGAAGATGTGCGTATTACAGGGCCTGATAGAGTTAATGCAGCAAAGCAACTTCTGCAGCTGTGGCCCATGCCTTTGCTGCTGTTTCCAATACAAAAAGGCAGATGAAATTGAGTTTATTCTTCAAGTGACGTTTGCAGCCCTGAAAAGAGTACCCTTGATTTGTTCATGTTCCGTTTGCTTGGGAGGCTCAAAGGGGGTACTAATTTCGGCAGATTGCTGAACAAAGCCAGGGGGGTACTCAATTTTGGGGTACCCTTTTTGGGGGGTTGGGAGTTCCGCACTAAAGCAGTTAGAAGACAAATGAGTACACAGCCCCGCCGCATTGGGTCCCCAAAGCGGGGGAGGAAAGAGTCTGCCACGTGAGGAGAAAAAAGATTGCTTCATTAATAGTCACATTTGTTGAAAACAAAGAAACAAGGAACGGGTTTTTCTGCGTTCAGCAACGGAGAGTAGATACTCACCTCACTTTCATTGAATACTTTTGCAGCTTGGGCCATAATTGGACACTCCCAACACTTTCTGCAGAGTGAATGTAGGCTGGCCAGGGCCAAGGGTAGATTGGGATCAGTGTATGCACCAGCAAGGGACATGGGTGGATAGGGTCTGTGCATGGACAGGCCAGGAGCATGGATGGATAGGGGCGGGGGATGTGGACTGGTTTGTCAGAAATTGATAGAGGTCAATGTATGGACTTGGGGTCCGTGTATGGACCGGCAAAGGACGTGGCTGGATAGGGGTTAGTGCATTGACTGGCCAGGGGGCATGGTTGGATGGGGTTCAGTGCATTGTCCAGCAAGCGGCACTGGTGGATAAATGTCAGTGTATGGACTAACAAGGATTTGTCAGACATGTACGATTTGATCACATTATGAAGTAAGAAGGGCCTCAGGTTACTCACCTTCGACACACTTTTTGCGATACGCTACCCTCCACTGCCCATATGCTCTTGTGTGTCACTCGCGCAAAGAACGTCCGGCGTTTTGTTTTGAAACTTATGTAATGCAGCAACCGTTGACAAAAGATAACGAGGTTCCCAGGTACCAACCCTCAATTAGTGCGAGTGAAACTCAACTTGACCTCAGGGGGCCTCAGTGAACGATGACTCCGAAGCACAACCGTGGCAGAGATCGGGAGGGGGCGGGGATATACCACAAATGTGCGCAAGCAGTCTGATCTGCGCGGCCTGCCGTCAACACCCTTCGACAACAACACCTACACGCGCGCATCCGCTGGGCGAAGGCGGTGTGCTTGACAACCTGCCACAGGAAACCGCCCGCGCGCTGGCGGTTGGCCAACCAATGAGATCCCGAATTCGGATCGGGGTCTGTCCGATCGCCTCAGGAGTGAAGCGCATGGGGAGAAGGGGTGCGGCGCCGAGAGGGCCAAGGGCAGAAACAGGCTGGAAGGCCCCTTCAGACTTCCGTGGGCGGAAAGGGGAATTTGCAGGGGTTCCGTGGTCGGTAGTGATACTGCTGCGTCATGTTGGGCAGCCAGGGCAGCGGGTACCCCAGGTGCTCGTAGAATTGCGGGGCTCTGCAGGTCTGCGGGAAGGCGTCGGCGTAGTTCCACTGCGTCGAGTTCTTGTGAAAGAACCCGAGGGCGCAGCCGTAGAACCGCCACTGCGGGGGCTGGACGTACACCATGTGCCAGGCAGACTTCCAATCCTGCGGACGGGGCCAATGTCTGTGGGGGACAAACGCCGCGACCCCCGCCACACACCGCCGCCGCTCCTCCGCAGCCCCCCTGCCTCGCCCCCTCCCGCCCCATAAGCGCCATCTCCCCTCTCGGCCACCCCCTGACCGCACGCCCGCCCCCGGGTGCCTGGCCAGCAGCTTCCCACCCTTCATTTGTGTAGCAGTGTAAGCGCTGCGTGCAGAAGCCTTCGGGCCTCTCCCACTGTGCCTCAACCCCCGGCCACAATCTCTCCTGCGCATGTGCACGGCTCCGAACGGAGCCCCTGCCCGCGTGCACCTGGTGTGTTTGCACTTGGGTGTGCCACTGCCTCCCGTTTTGTGGCAGGAATAGTCACGGCGCACGCCAGCGGGCACCGCATGTGGCGACTTGTGCTCGTGAGAGGGCGCGGGGCGCAGATGTGGGCGGTTTGTGGTGTGCTCCCGAACATGCGCGTCGCTGACGTGGTACACACCCATGTCACTCAGTCTTTGGCGGCAGAGGCAGTGCAGAGTAGTTCAATGTTCTAATAGATCAAGGGCCCTCGTGTACTGCGCCCCGGGGCCCGTTCATGCCGTCAACCGCAAGATCTAGTGGAAGGTCTCCTGCCCCTGTACGTAGGCATCCGACTCAAGCCAAATCGATCTTCTGCGACTGTTATGCGCTTGGGGGATGGCCTGGGTTGTGAACCGGTGAACAGCCCCTGTGTCGTGCTGGGCCATCAATCCGAAAAGCGAAATTGTCCCTTGACGACCCCCCTCCCCCCCCCCCGACCCCCATCCCCTTGAAGGGGATGGTGCTTTGGGAGCCAACTCAGAGCAGTTACAAAGCGGTTGGGGCGCACTGGCAAATCGGTTTGGGGGGGGCAGTCACTGGCCGTTGGAAAAGCGAGGGGGGGGGGTGTGGTATTGGGGTTGCAGACGTGCCTTCGGGTAGAGTTGGAGGAGGAGCGTTGGGAGGGGATTTGGCATGACGCCATGGTGTGTTGTTCTCGTTTGCAACTGGCGGCGCCCACTGGCCGATCGCCATTCGCTGCCCTTCCCTTGGATCCTTTCCCTCCATAGGTGGTGGTGCCCCTCGGCCTCTCACCACCCTGTGACCTTCCTCTTCCTCCTTGCCCGAACCTTCCCTCTCTACTTCCCTTTCCTTTCCCTTGGCTTTTCCCTCCATAGGCCGTGGTACCCATCAGCCTCTCACCACTCCTTCCCTTTCCATTCCCTTGGTCGGTTGTGCCAACGGAGCCCCAGGACTTGTCCTGTTTCAGTTCTCTGCGTCGAGTCCACATAGAGGAATAGAGGAAGGCAATTGCCTTCGCCGTTGGCCAGGTGCGTCCAAGCGGCCATCCCAAGCCGGCGGTGAGGTACCTCTCCCCAACGGCGGCTGGTGGGCCCTAGGATGTCCACTTGAGGGGTCGTTTCCCCGACTGGGGCACATAACAACCTTTCGCCTCCAAATTCCCGCACTCAGTCCTTCCTTTGGCGAGCGCAACACGAACCCCCGACCCTCTCCTTTACGCCGTTGCTGCGTGTATTGCGTCCCCTTAGCCACGCATCGCACGCACGGGTGTGGGTTGTGGCGGGTGTTGCCTGTTGTTGGGTAGGAGCTCCAAAGAAAGGGGGGGGGGGTGTGGCTACATGATCCCTCATGTATCCTGTTCCCCGAGGCAGGGAGGAGGTGGGGGGCCCCTCGGACAGCACCCGCCGGGGCTGGTTGCCCGGTGCGCCCGCCATGCGGTCCCATTCCCCCATTGCCCGGCCCCGTCCGCTTGGATAAACACGTCAAAGTGCGTAGCGGATCAAATCCGAGGAAAAAGCGGAAACGCGCGTCCCGCCCAAACCGCTTCTGCCCGCGCCCGATGGCCCACCACCCGTTCTGTTCCCTCCGAACCTGGAACCACCGCAACCACCTTCCCAACCGACAGCAATCATTTTCAAACCCCTCCCCCTCTCCCCCCTTCAGCCTCCGGACCCCTGAGGCGCATTGCTGGGCATTCCATACCAGGCCTTTGCTTAGTGGGGGCTTTGGCATGACGCCATGGTGTGATGATCTCGTCTGCAGCTGGCGGCGCCTACTGGCCGATCGCCAGTCGCTGCCCTTCCCTTGGACCCTTCCCCTCCATAGGCTCCATTTGCTTAGTGGGGGCGGGGGCTGGGGGGGATCTCACTAGGATCCAACCCCACATGCCAGTCAGCTCAGTAGGAAGGAGCCCCACCCTATGGGCAACTGAGTAGGACCCAGTGCCATCCACAAGGCTCCTCACGAGGAACCCGCCCTGAGCCCCCCTCCACCAAGCAAAGGCCTGTTCCATACCCCGACACGGCCGAGCGGGGCAGCGAGGCAGCGCGCCACCAACACGCACCTGCTCATGCCAGAAGCTGGCCACCCAGTACCACACGCGCATGAACCCCACGAAGTCCATGTAGTGCTGGTTCTGGTACACGCTCAAGTGGTACATCTCGTAGCAGCCTGCGGTGAGGGCGGGCCGGGCCCCGTAGAGCGGCGAGGCTGGGAACCGCCGCTGGGGCGAGCACGCGAATGCGGCCATGTCGCGGTACACGCCGGTGCCCCCGGAGTTCCGGAACGGAACCACCCCCTGGAACCACCCGAGCGTCACGTTGTCGCGGTGCATGCGGGCGAAGAGGTCGCCCCCCATCTTGGGCTGGGTCCCCAGGGCGCGCCGGTTCGCGTGCTTGACGGTTACGTCGTCGTCAAGGCGCAGCAGGTACTGTGGGGACGGCGGTGTGGCAACAGGCAGGGCTCCAGATGACCGAGAGCGGGTGCGACGCTTGGGACGCTTGGGCGCCATACAGTGCACTGTGCGTGGGCGGCGCGCCCGAGACGTAAACATGAGTTTGCAGTGCGCTTGTCTGGTGCTCTTTTCTTGTTCTGGGCTTCTCTGTTTCTCTGTTTGTCTGTTTTCTTGTGGTGCTTACACTGAGCTCGGAACCCATGAGCTTTGGCTCGTAAAACCAACTCTCATGAAGCAATCTCCTTTCTCCTCACGTTGCACAACTTTTCCTACCCCGCTTTGGGGACCCGATGCGGGGCTGTGTACTCATTTGTCTTCGAACTGGCTTTCTTCAGCAATCTGCCGAAATTAGTACCCCTCTGGAGCCTCCCAAGCAGATGGAACATGAACAAATCGAGGATACTCTTTTCAGGGCTGCAAATGTCACTTGAAGAATGAAGTCAATTTCATCTGCCTTTTTGTACTGGAAACAGCAGCAAAGGCATGGGCCACAGCTGCAGAAGTTGCTTTGCTGCATTAACTCTATCAGGCCCTGTAATACGCACATCTTCAAAATGTTCACCCTCAGCATCATCAATGTCTGCAGTGTCAGTGTCATTCGCACTGTCTCCGTGTGTGATAGCCTTGGGAGGGGCGTCCCAGAGGGTCCCCTTGTGCTAGAGCGAGGGTCAGGTGCTGGTATGGGTGGGGACTGCTCCTGGGGTCACATGGGGTCACGGGTACAACATGCGATTCAGAATGATGAGATGGTCAGAACACCCTCTCATACATGACTCTGCGACCTGCACGGCGTCGAGGCGGGTGAAGAGACTGAATACCCAGGGGGGGGGGGGCGTCCGGGCGGGTGAAGAGACTCATTGGGGGGGGGGCGTGCTGTGCGATGCGCGATGTGTTGCGCGCGGTACGGCATGCGGCATGCGCCCAGGGGGAGGGGGAATGTGGTCGCCGGGATTGGCAAAAAACGCGGAAAAAATGCGGAAAATGCAGCAAAAAATGCGATAGAAAATGCGGTTTTGTTAGAATGGTGTATGCCCCTCATTTTGCATATACACAACAGGGGAAAATTTTTTTGCCCATCAACTCAGGCTCCCATCAGCCAAGGGTCGGGGTCAAAATCCTTTTTTTGTGTTTTTCATCCATTTTTGAATTCTCCACAAAATTCTGAGTATTTTGAGTATAGACACATAGGGTCAAACAAAAAAGTTTCCCCCTGCCGTCTGCCTAAAACAAAATCTCCAGCGCCTCTGGCGCCCACAAAACGCATTGTTCCTCACAACTGACTAAAAGACAATGCCACTCGAATGTTTCCTCTTGAACATTACACTAAGGGACCTGCCTGGAAAAAAATGCGAAAAAAAATGCGGAAAATGCGGAAAAATGCGGACCGCATCCCCCCCCCCCCTGCATGCGCCCCGACATCCCCCGGCACATACCCGCGTGCGGGCCAGCCCCGGGTGCTTGTACATCTCGTAGCCCAGGAATGTGTTCGTCCACACATACCCGCTGTAGTCCTTCCACTTGTGGCGGTGGCGGCCGACGCGCAACCCGCGCTGGTTCTTCAGGGCGAAGTGCAGCCCCGAGTGGAAGCTCGGCTGGACGAGGTACACGACCACTTGGGTGTCCGGCAGCACCCGGCGGATGTGGGCCTCGGCCTCGGCATCGCCGGGGTAGTCCAGGAAGATCATCAGGGGGTACGTCTGCAGCAGCGCTATGGCCCTCCACGTCCCGAGGTACCACGAGATCTTGGAGGGCGTCAGTTTGCCGGTCGTCATGACCGCGCCGAACAGATCCGGGACGGGCGGGGGGAACTCCGGGTCGCCCAGCCCCAACTCCTCGAGGGACGCCGCCCAGGCCTGAGGAAGGGACACGAAATGGGTCTGGAACAGCAAAGGGCTGGGGCGCGCCACCCCTCGCAATTCCGCCCGCAGGCGGCCCCATAACCAACCATTGAGCCCCTAGCAGCCCCAGTTTCTGCCTGGACCCTGTTTGCGATTTGGTGTAAGTGTTCGTCTTGGAGTTGTTGCATCCGCAGCGGCGGGACCATGTGCCATGCCGGAACACCCCCTCAGTGTGGGCGTCCGTTGTTTCTCTTGCATGGAAATGGCCCAGACAGGGCACTTGCATCATGGGCCAATTCTCACCCTAATCTGCCTGATGTGCCTCCCAAGATAGTGGTCGTCTGGAGTGCTGTTGCAGTTATCCATGAACCTTTTCAATTGTGCGCCGTGTCGCACTTTTGCAATGCTCTGCATGGGCACTCTTTCCGTCTTGTGCTGCCTCACCCTCTCGTCCGCAGATGGTCCTATCCGCTTTCCTTTTCTTGTTTTGTCCAGCAGATGCCCCATATCCCCCCCCGCCCTCCCTTTGTCCCGATCCCCTGTTCCTGCCAATTCCTCCTCCAAGTTTCACTCGTGTACTACTGCGAGGCGGACCCACCCGCCGCTGGGGCGCGAGGCGGATGGGCCCACCGCTGCAGCCGGCGCCCGGGCACAGCGGGACGGCTGCGCCCCGTTGCCAAAAAGGGCGGCATCGTAGCAGTAATGGATGGCTTCCAGGACGGCACAGAACGGGTGGGCAGGACGGAGGCAGGGGGAGAGCAAAGCCCCGATGGTGGGCGTTGACAGCAGCGGCTGTTCAGGGGCTGCGCTACGGTTGAGAGGCAAAGCTTCGGAGGCATGGGAAGGGCGCAGGCGACGGGTGAACCGGGTCCCCCAATCGAGGGGTAGAGGGGGATGGCCCATGCAAAGTTCAAAGGCCCAGGCGGAGGCGTGTCCACTTGGTGTCGGCGGATACCCCCGGGTGTGCCTGAGGTGCCAGCGTGGCTCGCGGAGGCTCAACCGCAGCAGTCGATGGCGGCTGAAGAGTCCCTGGGCGTGCCCCGTATTCCGCTGCCCGCGCTCCCAACTGCGGTCGGGTGCGCTAATCCCGCCGACAGGCCATCATCGCCCCACGCCTCTGATACGCCTTCGGGGGCGTTGCCGGGGGCCGGCCGGCCGGCCTCGGGTGGGCGTTGCCCCGTGTTTGCCACCGGAAATGGTTCAAAGTACCGTTTTGTGGGCCTTGCCAAGGCTCCGTCCGGGCGGGGGCGGGGCGGTCGGGGGGAGGGCGGTAAGGACCTGCCCCCGCTTCGATAGGGGACGCCCCCAGGGCTCCTCAGAGCGCCCGGGTGGGGCCGGGCGCTCCGCGGCGCCAGCGCTCTGGCCACGGAAAGGGCACGGGGGGTGGGGCAGGGCTTCTTTTGAGCAGGGGGGGGAGGGGGGGAGGGGGTTGTGGACCCAAAACTTGGTGTACCAAAAATGACCTGACCAGATTTTCCCGATTGTAAATTTCGTTCTTTCCCGCGATGGTCACTTTGGTCTGGGGAGGGGGGGAGGGGGTTTTGGGGGAGGGCCCCCCCCCCCCCCCCTTTGGTTTTTAATTATTCTAAAGAAGCCCTGGGGTGGGGGGGGGTGCGTGCGGCCCCACTGAATGCCCTTCGACTGCCGGTGTCCGCTCCCCCACGGCCGTGGGCCGCCTGACACACCTGGGCTCACCTCCGACGTGTTGAGCCGCATCCGCGGCTTCAGGTCCCGCATGGACCACCCCCCCCCCCCTCCGTCCCCCGGGGACGTCCCGCAGCACTTCCCCCGTCCGCCCGGCGGCTCTGGGCCCGATCCCCGCGGACGTCCCTCCGGCGCCGCGCTGACGATGGCACTGTGGGTGTTGGGCTGGGGGACGGCGGCCATCGTCGATCTCATGGCCCCGCACACCCGTCCGCAGCCGATCGGGGGGGCAGTGGCGGGGGCCCCAGGGGCATGGGCGGAGATGTATGAGACGGGGGGTCTGAAGGGGGGGGATTTTGGCATGACGCCATGGTGTGATGATCTTGTCTGCAGCGGGCGGCGCCCACTGGCCGATCGCCATTCGCTGCCCTTCCCTTGGACCCTTTCCCTCCATCGGCGGTGGTGCCCATCGGCTTCTCACCACCCTTTGACCTTCCTCTTCCTCCCTGCCCTAACTGTCCCTCTCCCCTGCCCTTTCCTTTCCCTTTTCCCTCCAGGCTGCGGTGCCCATCGGTCTCACACGGGCCGATGGGCCCGTGGGGGGAGGGAGGGGGGGTTTGGCTGGGGACCCCCTCCTCCGAGGCTCCCCCTATGGGCCCCGCCGAAGGCGGGCTGAACATTATCGAAGCGTCGAAGCGTTAAATCCTCTTGGCACCGAAGGCGGCGAAGCAACACTTTGGCTGTCAGCCTGAGACATTGGAAGAGGAGGGGGCGGCGCGGGGGGGGGGGGAGGGGGGTCCAGGGGGGGGGTACCCCCCCTCCTCCTGCGGTGTATGGCCGTTCTAATACATCACTGGGCCTGGGCCATGCACGCGCGAGGCATGCCCCCCCCGTGCCCTGCCCCGCGGCCACGGACCCGTGCGCCCCCAAATCGTGTGGCGCGATGCCAAACAGACGCGCTCAAGAGACCGCAGGGCCACGGGCCCTGCGTGCGGGTTCGACACCTGAAAGGACTGGCGATCGACGGGCTTGAGGACGGCCATGCGGATCAGGTGCTCCACGAGGTCCAGGGCCTTGTCGAGGACGCTGTCCGTGGCCCGCCGCGGGCTCCAGCACAGCACCGCCGCGGCGGCCGCCGCGTCCAAGGGCCCCAACCGCAGCGGCCGGGCCGGCGTGTCGAACTCCGGGCGCGGGACCGCGAGGACGCGCGCGCCGGCCTCCCACGCGACCCTCTGCAGCCAGTACCCGCGCACCGCGCGCGCGTCGGCGGCGCCGAGGGACGGGGGCAGCCACAGCGCCCAGAACGCGGAGCTGTGGAAGAGCGTGGGGCCCTGCAGCGGCACCAGGCTGCCGTGGGGGAGGAACGTCGGCAGCGGGGCGTCCTCCGCGGGGACGCCGGCGGGCACCCCCACGGAGTGCTGCACGGAGAGGAGCGTGTGGGGGCTGCCGTGGCGCAGGTGCCACAGACACCCCGTGACGTTGCGCAGGTCCGCGATGGGGGTGCCCAGGGGGCAGCAGGCGGTCGGGAAGAAGTCCGCGGCGTGCGGGTTGAGGAGGGGCGCCGCGGTGTCCACGGCCGTCGCGGCCCCGTCCTGCAGCGGCACCGTGGGCGGCGGGGGGTGCGCCGCGACGTCCTCGGCGGTGGTGGCGAAGACGTAGCGGGCGCCGCGGGCCATGGCGAAGAGGTACGCGTCTGCATGGGCCGCGGGGGGCCCGTGGGGCGCATCGGGGGCCGCGGGAGCGGAGGAGGGGCGGAGGACGTGGCACGCGGAGGGGGGCTTGGCATCGGGGGCCTCCGGCCGGTCCGCGACGACCACGACGCACCAATCGCCGCGGGCCCACGCGCAGAGCTCCGGCCGCCAGTCCGCGGTGGTCAGCACCGCCCAGTGGCTGCACGGGGGCGGCCCGCCGCGCGCTGTGGTGTTCCGCGGTGCTCGTGTCGCGGAGGACCGCGACGACCGCACGATCGGAAAACCGCGCCAGCCCCCCGCACACCCGGGCCCGGCGCCCGAGAAACTGCCCTCCTCGTTCGTGCAATGCGTTGGTTGGATGGACAAAGTACTGGCGAGGCGGGCGACGTCGCTTTCTGAGGCGCAGTACGGGGACAGTGCGGGGGCGTGCTCGCCTGCCACGGGATCGGATTGGTGGGGCTCGGCGGTCACGGGCAACAATATGAAGTTGATGAGCAACACAACGGGCAAGTGGCAGGGCAACAGCACTTTGTTGAGCATTTAGGGAGGCCCCACGCCGCAGGGATCAACAAAGCATGTCGAGGTTCGGGACATGAAGCGACAACATGTCTGAGGCACAAAGGCGCATCGCTATCGGAGCCAATCCCAGAGTCCGGTCCACTATACGAGGAGAACCGAAAGTGCGGGGTACGCCGGGGCACGGAAGCTGAAATACGACTTCTCCCAAGAATATGCCACCGCCTCGCACTATTGGAGAAGAAGGGGTAGGCGTGAAGGCATGTGAATAGTGTGGATCATCGGGCGTACTCAATCACTTTCATTCAGTGGGCATGGCAAACTTGGCGTACATGGGGCGTGAATGAAGTATAATTTACCTTCTCCGTCTGTGCTTCGTTTGGAGCGGCGATTTGGTGAGGCGTATGTCGGTCTCAAGCGGGCAAACGGGGCATAGAGAAACCAGCACTTGGCTGTTGGCGGAGTCACAGGGCCCCACAAGAAGGTCCAAATAACGTTGCGGTGTTATGGTCAATGATTCGACCCAATTGTAAACCTTCCAAACCCGAAAACTCACCTCATGTTTTGTTGTGTTCCAGCAGCGAATGCAACAAAACCTGCTCAGCTCACGTTTCAGCTCGGCTCCTTTTCATTTTCTGAGCATCTTTTCCTGGAAATGGCACAAAGAAACCCTATCGCCTGAGCTCGAAAGAAAAGCCCCTGCGCAGCCCGCCGGACCGCCCCCGTGCAGCAGGGCCCACCCGCCCCTGCGCAGCCTGCCCACCCTAATTTCGCCTACCACCCCAGACACTGGGTTATAGCACTTCAGAAAATCACCGACCCTCCCTCGTTGCACTGCCGGGGTATGCCGCACAATGGTGTGCAGGCGCCCGCACGGGGCACTGTCCCAGGGGGCGGTATTCGCAAGCATGACAACGTGGGATTCAATCTGAATGGTGCCTAGGAGCCGGTCCACCGGCGCCCATCAGCCTCGAAAACCGTGTTCATTCAGGTCGTGTTCAGTGACCAGCCGTGCATTGGGGGACGTCATGAGCAGCCCATGGTGCAGCATAGACGAGGCCACAGACGGGGCCATGGTCCAGTCGCAGGGCCCCGTAAGAACCACTTGAGCTGGGGGGCATGCGGGGAGGTAGGGGGGGGCAAAGCTCGCTCCACGCAGGGGGGGGGGGTGATCAACCACAGACTGCCACGCCTCTTGGGCAGGCCCCGTCGAGGCGGAGTCGAACAGGTGACGTTCCCTCCACATAGCCCACAGTTCGGCCGCTTGGGCGGATATAAACCCACCGATCGGCACGCCTTTGCCCCCTTGGGCCAGCACTACACCACCGGCTGTGAAAAGTACATTTTGGTCTAAGTCGAAGTCTAGGAAGCGCATGATCGCCGCTTCATCTACCACCAGGAATGACTGTGCAGCAGACGTGCCCACCCGGTCTAGGTGTTTGCTCTCACGGGAAATGGAAAACACGGCATGTTTAGTGCGCTGTTTGGCGCACATACGTTGCATAGCCCAGCGGGCTGCCTGTTTAACCTCCTCGGCCGGTATCTCCCAAAACATATCGGCCATGTCTTCTTCAGCAAAAATTGTTAGCTCCGGGACGGCACCCATGCGTTGTGCGGCGTGGACCTGATCCCTGACTCCCTGCATCTTGGCAAACCCCAACCCACACCCCAGATCGCATAGAAAATTGACAAGAGCCCGGAGGCATCGGCTGATGACTTTGGACCACTGCTGCAGGGGATGGTTTTTGAAAGACACAATATCCCTCCATTTTAGTCCATCCGCCACAGTTTCGTTGCTCTTCCACTTCATCAGTTCAAACACACATGGTGCCTGAGGCAGTACTCGTACGGGGGGGTTTCCCTTTGTGGTTGCAGGGGTCATCGGGGGTCACGCAGTCAGTGTCAGGCGGGTGTCTAGATGACAGGAAATCATCAAGCCACGTGTGCACTGATTCGTCTGTCCGAAACAGTTTCCAGAGTCGCTTAGCTCGAATCGCGTCAGCGAGAACCCCCGAAACACGCGCCCGGGTAAGAATCTCCTTGGTTACCATAGCCCTAGGTATATTAGGCGAGGTAGACCAGCCCCAAACAGAAAACCGACTACCGAAAATGATCGAGCTAGTCCAGTGGAGCTCAGACAGCTTGCTGCAGAAACCTGCAGGCCTGAACAGGGCCTTGTCCCACGCACCTCCTCGCAGGCCGAAAGCACGTAAGCGGTAAGGTGCATCTTGCGCAACAGGGGCACTCAACCAGGGGAAGGTGTCGCTAGCCGTATCCACTTCGGACCATACAGTGCAGAACAGATCGCATACGAGCAGACCTACACGCTCAGGGGGCATAAGGGGCCTGTCCTGGAACCGGCCATCGTTCACAGAGAACACAGGAATAGCGCTGTCAAGCAGTTTTTCGGCAACAGTGGAAAGGGAGTCTACCACAAATTCAGGGGAGGGGAGGACCCGGTTGCGGGGGTTACTACCCAACATCCTGCCCGTTGTGGGGCCAAAAAGTGCTTGCCACTGCAGTGGTGAGCGCAGGATCACATGCGGTGTCGCATTTTCAAGGTTAGGGCAGAGAGAGAGAAGGGTGGGACAATGACATGGTAGACCGTGTACGTGCTGCATAGTAGTCTGTTGTACCTGGTGCAGGGGATCCGCCTGGCCGGAGTTTACAACCCATATACCGAAGCGGTCGGAAAAACGTACCCATTCAGCAAAAGGGTTTTCCGTGTTGGTGCGTTCCAGCTCCTCCGCCACAATACCTGGCACGCGCAGTTGCGCTCCCCGTTGCAGTACATCGCCTACAGCTGGTGGTGGCTGCGGGATGACATTCACACACTTTTGCAACCAAGCTTTCAGCGCGTCAGGAACGGTAAAAAAGCTCACGCTTTTTCGCACAAAACTCGCGACATTCCGTAGAGTGGCATCAGAATACGACGGCACGCGCACAGTGATACGTCTCGGGAGTTCAATTCCCCAAGCAGACTTCGCAGCAGATTTTACAGCTCGAAACAGTTTTTCAAAGAGTGGGGTTTGTAAATGCCCAAAAGAGTCAACCAGAAATCTAATAACAGTAGGGAGTCCCAGGTGGGAGACTCCTTTGGAAAGGATGTATGAGGCTTTGGCTTTCAGAGTTTTCAACTCAGGTGAGTCCGCCTGCTCGTCCGCAATTAGTTGCCAGACCAGCCTGTCAACGCCTCCGAAAGGGGTGCGCTGATTGGCTGTTGGTGCGTGTACCCGGTTCCAATACCGCTCGCGTTCCCCTGCTACAGGAGCCGGGACGCGTTCAATAGGGTACATAGTCATGGGACTTATCCCATGTTTGGCAATGAGGCGGGGAAGAGACGGGAGTCGGCCTAGACGTATGGAAGCACACGTGGCCTTACACCTGCGACCTATATATTTCTTGTAGAAAGAACGTCCCTTGTGCAGGTGTTCGGAAAACCTTTGTATCGGGGGACGGGGGCCAGTGATGGCGCCACACTGACCAATATAGGGTAAGTATGGGCCACATATGCAGTAGATAATACAGTCATTGCAGGTCAAGTCTAAGTCCAGGGGGAGTCGGGCAAGGCGCGCAATACGCCGCAAGCGTCGGTCTGGCGCATCATACATTAGCTTGTTGGATTCGGTCAGCAGCCTTGCTACCTCTATCCAGTCAATATTCCCCGCGCGTATTAGTGCCTCTCGCTGCTTGGCCAGACTATCCCATTGTTGCCAGAAGGAGTCAACCTCGGCTTGAGAGAAACCATCGTATCTCTGGGCACTGGTGGACCCACCTATGGCGTTCGCCGGGCGTGAGGGGGTAGGAAAGGAGGATGGGAGAGGACAGAATTCACCTTTCACCTGGTGCGTCAGTGGTCCCAGCGCTCTTGCCAGGGAACGGGGATCAACGCCCGAACCCAGTGGTTCCGTGCCACTCTCAATGATAAAGAATTCCCAAGTTGAGTCGTCCCAAATCCACTGTTCTTTTTGTTGGCCGTACAGGCGCATCTTTAACCGAGGGGCGCTAGCGAAAATAGCAGCACGGCCAGCGGCAGTCCAGTGGTCGATCTAGGTAGACCATTCGGGTGAGGAGCCTGCAGGCATGGCTACCACGAGGCGGAACTTGCAAGAACCAAAGGTCAAGTAGTTAACGGTTTCGAAGAAATCTGTCGTAGGCGAAGGGAAAATATCGGTTCGGGTGAAGAAGCCTGCGACAGAGTCGTTGCGGGCAATATTTTTCATGATCATCTCCGTTGGGGTGAGTGGAGAGGCTCCTACGGATACGCAAGCCGTTGAGTCACCAGAGAATTCTGTAGTAGGTGAACTCCAAGGAGAAATATGCAGAGAGCATGAAACGCCGAGCGTGTCCACCAACACATTTTCCCAGCCCCCATTAAATCTCATCATACGCCTGGGGTTGCCGCCGCGCAAAGATAGCTTCCGGTAGCTTTCTAGGATAGCAACACTGTCGTCAGAAATAGAATCCACAGCTTCGGGAGACCATCCGTTAGAAGCGCAAAGTAAGGCCACAGGCGTTTAATCGAGCGATCTGGGCGGAAAGCAGGTTCGGCATACCAGGACTCCTGGCCATGGTGCCGCAGTGACTGCGGACTGCAGGTAGCAGGCGAGCAAGTATGAGAAAGTACAGTGTATACGTGGCGTACAATGCATATGTGGAGGGGGCCCTGTGGTACCGTTTGTAATTGACAGAAGCCGTAAAAATCTTGCAGAGGCATGCACAGTACATGGCAGTACATAAGACCGCAAAACGGTGGGCGTTCTTGTCGAGACGCACAGGGCGCCACACTGGAAAAGTCTCGTGAAAATCCCGAAACTCTGCCCTGCTTGGGCGCGGGTCCACGGAGCCGGCACACGGCAAAGTAGGAACGATCACAACTTTGGCCCAACACTTCGCAACGACACAAACCCACGACCACCATTCGTGCTATCAAGCGGACACATTTCAACAAATGCGTTTGTGGTGGCCTCGTTACGAAAAGCAACATTAGCTAAACCAACATGTGAACTATGGCGTTGGCAAGGGTAGACGAGGGCAGCATCAAATGCGAAGCATTAGCGTTATAGCGATGGACCACTTGAGGCAAGGAAGGTGCTTTCACATGAGGCAAGGAAGGTGCTTTAGCACGCACGGGTTCTTCAAGAGTCGTCGTTTGACGCGGGTTTGCGGTGGGCAATCGATACGGCACTTGCTGTCTTGTTGCTTTGGGCGAGAGATGTGGAGACTGATGTCTTCCATGAGAAGAACTCGGCATCTGTGGATCAAGCTTTTGTTGGTTATTTGATCCTATGGGCGTGGTCTGACGCGGGTTTGCAGTGGGCGATCGATACGGAGCTTGCTGTCTTGTTCCTTTGGGCGAGAGAAGTGGAGATTGATGCCTTCCATGAGGCGAACTCGGCACTTGTAGATTACCCTTCGGTGGGTTATTTGATCCCACAGACTGACTACCTTGGACGAGCTTCCGCACCGCAGCAATTGGAAAACGAAAAGGTGAAAATGGCCGACTTCCACGGCTAGGTGAGAGGTAACCGCTCCTTGGAGGCCCAGCGGCGGGGGCCGTACAACACAATGCAAGCATGCACAGCAGAGGCTCAACAGCTCAAAAAAGCATAATTTCATGGTTTTCTAGATAACCAAAATACAGCGTAGAACGCAAGATACTCTCAATCAAGCATAACCATGTCTATTCAGAATGGTAAGATCACCATGCACTATGTAGGCAAATGTCAAATGTTCACAGGACGACACGCTTCATAAATCAGCATAGCATTCTCTACTCCAACGAGTCAAAGACAACACAAGGCGAAGTTAGCTATCTATCCGTGTCCTGCACACATATGGCGCCCCCTTTCGTCTTATACCGCCACACAGTAACATTACAATTCGCAATGGAGATAGAGTCGCTGGCCTACACAAGTGTCCTTACCTGGATCTCGGCAAAAACACAAAAAGTTCACTCATTGCTAAGGCTGTGCCTTCACGCATGGCAACGGCTCCAGCTTCACACATCGTGAATGCAATGAAGCTAGAGAAATGGTAGCCAAATGGCAGCTCCAACTTCACGCATAGCAATGGCTCGGACTTTACGTCCGAAGAAAATAACTGGTCCAAAGAAAATGAAGTCCATGAGTCTCACCAAGTAGGTGCTCAACGCGACGTGTTATGTAGTGATGGTCAAATATCATCGAATGCCAAGGCAGGCCCTTTGTTGGCTGCACAAAACACTGTGCAGCTTGAGGCCCCCATATGTTCTATCTCACGGTTTTCCGTGCAGTTTCACAGTTTCACAGGTTCGGCTAACGCCTGAATGTCACGGTCGCCTTGGTCATCAACAGTGTAGCAAAGACGAGCGGCTGTGACTAAGCCCTCCAAAAACTGGGGTGGCGAGGGTTTTTGCGATGCAAAGAAACTTAAAACACAAGCACACGATGTTTGGTGTAGGAACCACAAAACACAGCTTGGGTAGCAACGAATACGTTGGAGTGCGTCGTTGTTTGTGTCTCCTGATTCGACGTGCTATCCCAACGGTTTGAGTTTGTCTTCTCCACCGCGGCGTTGCATTGAGCTGAGATGAGAGTTTACGTCCAGAGCCATGTCGGCAACGGAAATTGGATGCAAAGCATTTCACATGGATAACAACACGGAAGCAGATTGTATGGCCGGTCCAGATGGTTTGCAGCTTACTACAAACCAACAAAGACGCATTGGAGGATTCGGCCTTGATTGTGTTACACGGGATGATGACCTGGGTCCGTCAAGCAACTGATCAGTACCGGGGGGGGGCTGAGACCTAGTTAGTTGGTTGGATTGTAACGGTAGAAAAACAGATAGATAGTGCTGCAAAAATTGCAAACTTCAGGTAATGCACTCCACAGTAAGGAATAAGTGCATCTTTATTCCCTATGCCAAACTTGGTTGAACCTCAGAAACACACTGTCAGCAAACAGAAACACACTGTCAGGAAACAGAGCAGTAGATCAAAATCAATACATACGGTGTGTGTGTCAAGAACAAAAATAGAGAGAGTGCCTGTGGAGGAAGAGGCACAATAGAAAATTTAGAGATAATGTAAATCAACCATTCTGGACAACTAAACAGCACCAGCGTCTTTGTTTGTTTCCTTGCTGTTTTCCTTAGCTTTTTAATAATAAATTTATGTTCGTGAAGACACTCGTAGGGACTCGTCAGTGGGGCATGCAAACAAGCATAAAGCAACAGAGGTGGCTTGTGCCCATAGACTGTGATGCAAAGGTGCAAATGTGCAGCAAGATGTCTTTCGTCCCAAACAAGTGTTGTGAGGATTCACAAGAATTCAGGAAATTTCACCACAACTCACGGTAAACCCAATATGGTGTATACGTCATGTGGAGAGTCATAACTTCATGGCCATGACAACCCACCCGAAGGTGGGTTGTGCGGGCTTCCTTGGGGTTTAAGGAAAAACAGTAGCGACCTTCTATCCGTCGGGCCCTGCCAATGTGGAGCCCAGGTGGTTAGCAAGGGGTCAAGCAGGACTTTTCGGATGGTTGGTGCCCACCAAGATGAGGGGTAACCTTTAAAGCACATTTCGTGTATCAGTTCCGCCAAGTTCTGCGACACCAGGGAGGGAGGAATGGCATATTTCACACAGGCAATCACCCGGAACAATCCTCACTGCCGGTAGTCGGGTAATAGCTCTCCCCTGGCAGGTTTCAATGGACACTGAACACTGGACTTCAATCAGAATTGCAATGGTACTAGGTTTGCCCACCGCATGAAAGCGGTAAGGGCGTGCCTATGTCCCTGGATTACTGTGGTTACAAAGTGATTTACAGTAACAGCGCCCGATTCCGGCTGCATTATTATTTTTTAAATTTACATTTACAGTATGCGGTCCTGAGCATTATTATTTACTTTACATTTACATTTGGGGTACGACTTGGCAAACATGGGTGCGATTCCGGTACTTGCACGGGAAGAGGAGCTGTTATGCACTTTTTTTTTCCATTTTCAGCAGCGATCGGCGATCGGCGTTCAGTAGCGATCGGCGCAGCTGCCTGGAGGGATCGGAGCTATCGCTGAGCACAGTTCTGCACAGTTCTGCGCAGCAACAGACTTCAATTTGCGAATTTCGTGTTTTTGACGTTAGTACTATTATTACATTGGGAATGGTATTTGTCGTTTTCTTTTTTTAAAGAATTTCTTAATGATGAGTTTGGGTGCCTCCATGGTTTCAAAGTGGTTCATAATGAACATAAATCTCCCTCACAGGATGAACCAAGGAATGAACCAATGCAAGAAGATGAGGAATTGTTCAATCCTCTGGTCGAGTGATTTACTCGGTCAGGGAGGCGCGTCAAGCGACCCAAGAGGGACTAGCACGGTGACGATGCTTTAGTCATACTTCAGATCAGTGTTGCTTTGGTGTACTGCTTGTCTTATGTGCCTTCCACAAGGTGAGAGGGAGTCCACATGGGGAGTGTGAGAGGGAGTCCACATGGGGAGGGTGAGAGGGAGTCCACATGGGGCGCCGAAGGCGCCGAAGCAAAAATTGAGAAAAACATCCAATTACATTATCAGAGACCCCCGTCCATTAAAAAATAACATTTTACATTATCCATTTTTCGGCCACATTATTCTTTTTTAACATTTACATTTTACATTTTCGTTTTTCGTCGACGTTATTATACTGTAAATCACTTTGTAACCACAGTACACTTTAACAAATCAGACCCTCGAATTTGAAAAATTACAGGGTAACACACATCACACATCGTTGCGAAAATTTGAAACTCCGAGGGGGGGCACATTTGGGCCACTTGAACGCTTCAACTTGAGTACAGGGTCCGACCCCCCCCCCCCCCTTGGGACCCCCCTCCCTCCCTCCCTCCCTCAGCTCCCTCCCTCCCGCCCCCGGCTCCCTCCCTCCCTCCGTCGGCTAAAGCTGCCCCCCCCCCCCCCCCCACACACACCTTCTTCCTCGTCTACTTTACCTCTCTTCCTCCCTCCTTTGCAATGCAATGCATAGACAACAAAGAGTAAAGAAATTCTCCAATGAGCTTGTCAAGAACGCGACATGTTTACTCATCCAGGAGCTGGCCACTTGCAGGATGCCGCAACCTGTTGTGGTGTGCCTTATCACCCTTGCTGGTGAACACCCACTTGCATTGTGCACATGCACCATGGCCATTTAACAAGGCCGTGGGCTGGTGCTCATCGGCCTTCGCCCGCAGCGTGGCATCATACGCCGTCTACCACATTCTTCATCTGTGTGCGTGCCACATCCTTATCATCACTAAAGCAGTGACAGGCTAGCCTTTGGCTTACCCAACCAAACAACAATTCAAGTGTAAGGATTCCTATTAAGATAAGCCGACGATCGCTCCGAACAAAAAGTTGCGATCGTTACGTCAGCGGGTTAACAATGCGGTGGCAAAGAGACGTAATCGGATAGCCCAACTCATGCCTAACGTTGTGGTACAAAGTTTGTTGAAAAACCCGAACGGCCAAAATATGACATATATGGTATGGTCATAGATTGCACGTAGATTGGTGATCATCAAAGTGGATGGAGGGCCACCGCTTCAAAAAACAACAAGAGTGTCGTAGCCCAAAAGGTACTTGGCCATTTGGAACTCCTTTACATTTGGTTTGGCCAAACTACCACTTGGGATGTACAAATGCAAGCATTACAAATGCTACTAGCAAATCCTTAGATGCGCTCCACAGACCAACACACCTTAGTTCAGAACCGGCTATTTTGTGGCCAAGGAGACGGAGCAACAGCGAACAGTGCGCAGCTTTCACTCTTGTTCAACTCTACATAGAATGCACCATTTCGGCAACCATGCCAAATTATGCCGGATCCAGCAGGAAATTGTATCAGAATGAAAACTATGTAGGTTCCAATCACAATGATATAAAAACTGCATTCATACCGTTCCGAAACAAAGAAATAAATGTCTGCTTGGCCACAAATTCGTCGCCGGCCTGTTGCTCGACACCCAACTTGAGTACGGGCCGCGATCCCCCCCCCCCCCCTGTGCTGAAGCGTTCAACTCGCCCAAATGTGGCCCCCCCGAGGCGACGAGCAGTGGATGACTAGTGGAAGATTGCATGTAAGCGCGACACCAAGAGGTTCCCAATTCCGCGGTACCGCGGTATTTCAGTATTTCGGTGGTAACGTATGTCTCAACAGTGGCAGCCGACCCTGAAGTCCAACCATGATACCGACCATGCAGAGTGCACCAGGAAATAACAGCAACCATCCAAGTCCAGTCGACCATGAAATAACAGAAACCGTCACTGGATCTCCCATTCTTGGGAGTGGAATCCCCCCCCTCCCGGTACTAGACGCACACCACAGAAGAATAAACACGCACGTTGCACAAGAGCCAGTAGTTATCGTGTTTATCGAGCAGCAGGGACCTCTCGAGCCTCCCCAGAAAAAGTCTCTCAAAAGACGTGGATTGCCGTTCACGAAGAAAAGTGAAGAATAAGTCCCAGCGAAGGTACCTGAAAGTTTCGCTTGTGCGGCAAACCGCGTGCAAGAATCTGTGCGTTTGCCTCATTACAGCAGTTCAGGCGGATACGTAGCTCACCCAACTTAGCTGAGTGCCTCCAAAGCCACAGCCTCCTCTGCTCGCACGGAAACGCAATTGCACCGCGCGAGACACTGCGAAACACACCGGGTGCCTACTGTGTGCCAGCTTTTCGTTGAAAGTTAGTTTTGCAGCGCGTCTACGTCGAAGCAAAGTTGCAACTCCTTCCCTTCTGCAGGCATAGTATTCGAAACACACAGTGTACGTGCTGGTGTGGAAAGATGGGCAGCAGATTCAATCCTTCCCAGACCTGGAGGCAGCGAATCAGTTTAAGACTTCGAGCAACATCGACAAAGCCTCCATTTTCAGTATCAGTGTGTCCCCGACTATGCTTGCTGGAGGCGCGGCCGGAGAAAGCGGCCTCCGCCGACTGATGTATCTCTCCAAGGCTACCGACCCGGACGACTGCACCCCTGAATTCCTTGCTGAGCTTGCTCACGTGTCAACTTTGCGGAACCGTGAAATCGGTGTCAGTGGGTTCCTGCTTTACAGTTCGCCGTTCTTCTTCCAAGTCATCGAAGGTACTGACGAGGACTTGGATTTCTTGTTTGCCAAGATCGGACAAGACCCCCGTCACGAAGCCTGTATTGTGTTGGCAAACGGACCTTGCTCTGGACGTATGTATGGTGACTGGCATATGAAGGATACCCACATCGACAATATCACGAAGCACCCTGCGATTAAGACGATTCTGTTTCAGATTGCCCGGTCTTTCTCCAGTATGTGGGCCTACTTGCCCAAGAACGCTGGAAACATGCTGCTTCTGGGTAAAGAGCCCAACAAGCAACCACCTGAGCCGATGAGTGTCGTTGTCACCTTCATCTACCTGGTCGAGTTCTCTAGCATCCTGGCGAATGGAGCTCTGACTGAGCAGGTGCGTCGCTAGCGTACACGGAATGCGCGCACACACTGTCTAACAGTCGGAAATCATATGACAAGAAGTTTGACTGTTTTGTCATTTGTGTACCCGCAGCAGAGAGCAAACGAGCAGAACGCAGGAAATATCTGTCGTGTCTTGTGATGGGGTATCGACGTCCGGAAAGACCCAACAGAAAGAAAAACCAATCGTCCCCCCCCCTTTTTTTCTTGTGCCGATCCATTGTTCCTCCGCCGGTTCACCTAGGTGGCTGATGTCCTGGCCACTTTCGTCGACAGCTGCGTCAAGAACATCGAAGGCACCGGGGGCCAGGTCGCCAAGTTTATCACTGGTATCTGCATGGCGTACTGGCCCATCAACCGCGCCGAGGATGCGCTCCTGGGTATCCAGGCGATCAGCGACGAGCTTGCCGAGCTGCGCGCCCACCAGCCGCCCGGCTCCGCGCTCTCCCTGGTGTATTCCCGCGCCGGGGTGCACTACGGGCGTGCGTTGCTGTGCAACGCCGGGGCGCAGAAGTCCGACTTCACGCTCTTGGGAGATTGTATCAACACCGCCTCCCGAGTTGCGTCGCTGTCGGTGCAACTGAAGGTGCCGTTGCTGTTCTCTTTCGAGGTCCGGTGTCTGCTCGGCGACGACATGCGTGAGGAGCTGGAGAGCCTTGGGATGCACAAGGTGAAGGGCCGCGACAAGCCCGTCGCGGTGTACCAGTTCGCAGGGGCGCAGGAGTTGGACAGCGCGATGGTGAAGCAGAAGATCGACCAGTTCAACCCCGGGAGGTACCGGGCCATGTTCCCGGTGTGGGACTACGAATCCCTGCCCCTTGAATCCCGGCCGCCCATCTTTGACGACACGCCCAAGGTATGGTGCCTCGATCCTCGATCATTGCCCTTACCTTCAATCTCAGCCAGCTGGATTCCTTGCAGCTACGGTCGCAGGGCACAGAACGCAGGGCCTAGCAGCGGATGCAGAGTGAGTTGCTGGTTGGAGGGTGGAAAGATGACGCGAGTTTCCGCGGTCAAGGCAGTTCTTCCTGTGTGAAGTCCAGGGTGACTCCTATGTTGAGATTGTGTTAACAGACCCCCTCCCTCCCCCTTCTCTCTTTTCCATTATGCCGCTACTATCTCTCTTTCTGGTCCTGACATACACACACTGTATGTACTGATTTCTGTCTGCTGCTCTGTGTGCTGACAGTGTGTTTCTGAGGTTCAACCAGCGTTGGCACAGAGAATCAAGATGCCCTGAGTGCACCACCTCAAGTTTGCAATTTTTGCAGCACTGCCTGTCCGTTTCTGCAGTATTGCAATCCAACCAACCAATTAGGTCTCACCCACCTTCTCAAACACACAGGCCGGTGGGGTAGGAGACCGACGAGACAGTCTTGCTGATCGCCTGACGATGATTGCGAAGCTTGCGTTCCCTTCGACGATGTCGGGTGGCAACTCCACGCTGGTCTCGCTCACCTACGTCTCCTTCGCCTCCCGGCCGATGTCGCAGCTGGATCTGGCCGCCATCCGGTGGGAATGCGCCGCAACGCCCAGCTGGACATCACCGGGTCTCTGCTGTACGTGAACGGGCTGTTTGTGCACACCCTCGAAGGCCCCCGCGATGCCGTGATCTCGGTGTACATGAAGATCCGCGCAGACCCCCGGCATCGGGATGCCGTGATGGTGTACATGGCCCCCCAGGACGAGCGGGTGTACAGCACCGCGTTCGAGCTGACCACTGCCACGGAGGAAATGTTGAGTGCGTTCCCTCCGTTGCAGGTCTGGGGGCGTGCCTTGTGCGTGTCTCTACCCTGTCCACCTGCTCAACAGGGACATGCAGTGACAAACCGAATGGGCCCCAAAGGTCCCATCCTCCGCGTTAGTCGACCCTCCGGTGTACCGCGGGGCGCCCGCCCTCCTCTCACCCCCCCTCTTTTGTGGCCGTGCGTGCGCCCCGCGCGCGACCGTCGGGGGAGGGGCCCCGTCGCCTCGACGTTGACCCACCACCCCATCGGAGGGGCTCAGATGACAGAGTCAAAGGGCAGTCTAAGGACCGGCGATGGCTCAGAATGCGGGCGGCGAAGCGGCCCAGAAAAAGTTGCCTTCTTCCCCGTGATCCCCGGGATCAGTGATCAGTGCGCCGTGGGAGATCATTTGAGCCCGAAATGTGGGGGTGTCCCGGATTCCCCCAGCCCATTGGCAGCCCCCGTCCCCCGAGCCCAGAACGGTGGTGGGGGGGGCGGGGCTCAACAGAGTCTCAGACAACCCCCACCCCCGCACAACCATTTGCTCGAGCAGCCCCGAGAGCGACGGGTTTGTGGGGACAGGGAAGAGGTCGTAAGGGCGGCCCCGAGTCTCAGGAGTGGCCCCCTCAGGGCAGCTGCTGGGCCAGGGTGCGCAGGTGTGACAGCCGCCGGAGGACGACAGCACTACCCTCAGGCGTCATGCCAACCCCCGCCCCCACCACCGGGCACAAGGGGGTGAGGCAAATGGGGCACCGCCACCGGCGGAGGGAACGGGTTTAGGGGAAGGACACGGGGAAGTGGCGAGGCGCCGCCCGCCGCAGACGGCACTCCAGGCGTCATGCAAAACCCCCCGGTCATTCGGCGGCAATCGGGGGCCACAAAGCGCCCCAAGACTGGGGGGGTCGTGGACAAGGCGATGTGCCCCCCCCGCCCCCAAAGAAAATTGTTGCCGAATGGCTGATCGCAAACCCAATCATCGCACAGAGTTCACCTCTGCCTCTGGGACTGGGACTTTGTGGCAACGCTCTGGTCGTTTCGGGTGCAGGCCGTGGGCTTTGCTGATGCAGATTCGAGCAGTCTGGGCTCATCTGTAAACGCAAAGCAAAAGGAGCCCACGCCAGACCGTCCGCCGTGCCGTGGACGACATCCACCTGCTCTGCGTCATGCGGACTGTAGTTCAGTGCGATGCACGCAAACTGACACCCCTTTGGCGTGCTCGGCGCGGCTTTTGGGGTCTGCGGCTGAACCTGCAACCGAAAAGGGGTGCGGTACGGGCGAACTCAGGGCTGGACAGGGCATGGGGAGGCAATGGACCCACGTGTACCCAGGCCGAGCCGAACCTGCCCAGGCAGGGCCGGTCTCTGCGCTTGCCCGATGTCCGATGCCCTCCTTTGCGCCGGTGCTGCACACCGTGTCTCTGTCCTGCTCAGGACGTGCTGTCCCAGCTCGCCAAGTCGTTCATCTCCCTGGAGACGTACGTGCCATCGTCGGTGGTCCGCTACCTGACTGCAGGCAACAACCCCCGCAATCTGCAGGCCGTGTCCACTGGGGTGGTCATGCTGGCCACGGACATCTGCAGTTTCACACCGCTCTCTGAGAAGTGCAGTTTGACGGAGGTTTGGGTGATCTGCAACACGTTCATCGATGCGTGCACCTCCGCCATCGTCAACGAACGCGGAGAGGTCATCAAGCTGATTGGAGACTGTGTGACCGCTTATTTCCCACCGGAGAATGCCGATGGTGCCGTGGCTGCCTGCAAAGAGATTGTCAGGTTTGCCTTGCCCTGAGGTTGCTTCAGGCTTGGCGGAATAAACCGGACGCGGGTTTGACGAACAATCGGCCGGCCGAGCCGGCGGGCCGACTGTCCGCTTCATCCCGGCAACCCCACCAATAACCCGGTCCCCTGCATACAAACAACACCTCTTATGTACAGAACAGTAGAGAACAGGCTTTTGGTCAAAGGTCGAGCGAAGGGGTGGTTTGGTGGTCCACACACAACGCGGTGCATACACAAGGCAGTCTGTGGCCACCGCAGGGGTGTTGTTATGGGGTTGCTATTACCAGTGCACGTATGGGGGTCGCCGGAACGAACCGGACAGCCGGCCGCTTGTCGGCCGAGCCGGTACGTGCGCCGAAGACCATGTCCGGTTTCTTGCGCAGAGCTGTCGCTTCAGCCCTGCTGCCAAATGCCGGGGCTAAATGCCAGCCACAAGCCCGAGTAGAATGCATGCGGCAGCCGGTGCACAGCACACGGCAATGCGTCGGGGAAGAACAAGACAAAATGAATGGTCGCAGAGATCACGATGTTTTGGACTGGACGCCGCAGGCCGGTACAGAAACTGCATGGCACACGGAAGAGGGCGGGGCAGGGGACCGGTGCTTGTTGGGGATGGGGGGTGATTGGCGAAGGCGAAGGAGCGCCTGGGACCAGTTTGGCGCGCGCCACAAATGCGAGGCTATTCGGGAGACCCAAAGGCAAAAGTGGAGTGTGGACCAGGATGCCACTCGCCACCACGGTCTCCCCTCCCCCCCCGGACAACAAATGCAGGGGGCCCTGTTCACACGGTGGACCCCCGACAAAAAACACGCAAGTGTTGTCCCCAACGCCACCTACCTCGAACCCCCCACTGACCCTAACCTCAAGCAAGTTTTGGGGACATTGGACCAGCCAAAACACCCGGAGTACATGGGCTATGTCACGCTCACTAGCGGTTCTGAAATGCTCAGAGGCCATGTGTTCACATCACAACACTTCCAGGACGTCCTCGACTGCCGGTCTGTCGTGGCCTGCAGTGTGGGCCTGGACTTCGGCGAGGTCGTGCTGGCCCAGTGCGGGAGCATGGGGATGACCGAGTACGTGGTGGCCGGGGAGGTCAGCGCCCGAGTGATGGAGGTGGAGGCCCTGACCCGCGAGGTGGGCCGCACCATCGTCATCACGGAGCCCGTGGCGGACCGCCTGTCGCCCAAGCTGCGTGACACGGGCATCATCCCGTGCGCGGAGGGGGTGGACGGGGTGCCCTGCTACGGCATCCTGGGCGAGGAGTGGGAGCTGGACATCGTCACCGTCAAGAAGAACATCTACGCCGTCCACGACAGGCGCGACGCCATCGCCCAGGCCGCCGCGAAGGCCGCCGAGGAGGCAGCGACCCCGCAGAAGAAGAACAGTACCCGGGGCGGTGGCCGGACCAGCTCCGTGTCGAGCTACGCTCCGGACCCCAACGAGGTGCGCTGTGGCCACAAAACATGCGCATCACCGTCTGGGCGTCTGAGTGCTTGTTCTGTGTGTTGCACGACGTTTTTTAGTGGACAAGATTGTTTTTTTTGTTAAAAAAAACCTGATGGGTAACCGACAGCTGTTGGCGGACAACCGATGGCGGTTGGTGGGTAACCGATGGCGGTTGGTGGGTAACCGACGGCTGTTGGAGGGTAATCATCTGGACCTATGGGTTGCATCAGACTAAAGATGCAAAATTTCTGGTACCGGACACTCCAGCTTTTTTTCCTGGTGTGTTGCCCACACCATGCCTCCGGGTGGGACGGGGTTTGGCATGACGCCTGGGGGTATTGCGGTCTGCCGCTGGCGGCGCCTGTGGGCCTCTCGCCACTCACCCTTGCCCTTCCCCTGACTCATCGCCTCCAATAATGACAAGTATTTCGTTTTCGCCACGTTTCATTCCTGGTTTGCCTGCCAAAGTCACGCATGCCCTTGCCCTGCTCGAGCCATTGGGCCTTCGCTGCTCTTTCCCGCGTCTCCAGGTGCTGGACCCACGCATGGCGGAGTCCACGTACACCAACGGTTGCCAGCAACGCGGTGAGGCCCCCACCATGGCCATCGTGAACAAGTTGCGGACAGGGGCGAACAACGACCGGATGGATTTGGCCCGTGCCCTGCAGGTGTGCCTCGGTTCCCCCTCGCTGCTGTCGGCTGTCAGTGCACCGCCATGTGCATTTGCACGCCCTGCCTCCCGTGCGTGGGTCGCTTGTCGTTGATGGTGCTGCACCACTGGACATGTACGGAGTAGGACCGAAACAAAGCGGAGTCGTTGAAGGATCGATGACGGACCAGTGGGGGCGTACCCGATGGGGTACTCGAGACAAACGACAGGTGCACGGGACAGCAAATGGTGGGCGAGGGAGTTTCCGTGCAGCAGTGTGGACCGCAGGCGGGCAGACGGATTTAGTTCGATCTGACTGCTGCGGCCCGCGGGGTCCTTGGCCAAGGTGGGGGGACGACCCCCCAAAGAGACACTGCAGGATCTTTGCACCCAAGGGCATAGGGGGGCATGGTGTCTCCGGTGGACCTCCGTTTGTGTCTGAGCATGGACCATACAACCCCAGGCAAGTGGATCACTGCCCAAGGCGGGGCGCCAGGGGGGGCGGGGGACGATCAAGGGGCGTGCAATGCCCGCGTGCACCACGCGCAGAGGGGGAGTGCATGGGGCTCCCGCACATGGCCGTGCGGGGGAAGCGGGTGGTGGATGACCGGGACGACACGCGGGGGGGGGGGGGGGGTTGGACCCCTTCGTCGGACCCCTTCGTCGGACCCCTTCGTCGGACCCCTCTCGAGGATTGGTGACACCCCACTTTTTTTTGCGCCGTGGCTCCCAGTATTCGGCTGGCCTCCCGAAACCGTTCTCGCCTTTGTGGGCATCCCCGCGGAGCAAGCTCTACTCATTTCGGTTATTTGACAAACAACGGGAGGGGATGGCTCGCGTGACACGTTGCAACGCACTGGGCGGCTTTCCTTGCAATTTCCTTTGGTCACCTTGATTGTGGATGAACTCGCCAAAGTTCGGAACACGATGCTCGGTGGTGCACCAGTGGGTGGGCAAGAAATGGGCAAGGGTCGGCCAGGGTCCAGTAGCATGCTCAAACGACTGGGGCGAGAACGAACGATCATCTCGCCGTATGTCATGGATTCCAGCCGACCACAATGTACATGGTGGTAGTGGTGTTCTTTCGTTCAGTATAGTGCCGATTGGTTGGTTGTTAGTCTTGGTCTAATAGCAGGCATGCCATCGCCGACAATGGTGTGGCCGCCGGGTTATACGTGGCAAGGAGCAAGGACTCCTTTTGTAGTCCATTGCACGGGGTTGCGATTGACAAGCAGCTCTTCGCTCTACCTCTTGGGTTGTTCCCCTCAGCGACGTGGACGATTATGCGGCAGATGTACGCGCTGATTATTTTGCTGATTTCACCAAGATGATGACTGAGTTTGTCTTGCACGATTTGGATAGTGAGCGCGTTGAGTTGCTGGAGGTTTTGATGAAGATTCTCAACACCAATTACTACGCCGACGACCAGTCCCATCATTCGCAGAATGTTTTTGCCGATTCGGACGTGTGCTTCCTCGTCCTAGTGCCCTTGCGTGCATTCTTGCCCAGCATTAACCCGGGCCATTTGACCATCAATCTCTCCCCCGCCGCCGCTATTCGACGGCAGCGGGGAGTTGGCACGTTGTGGAGGTTGTTCAGGAAAAATACAACGTTGTGGAGGTTGTTCAGGAAAAATACAACGAAACGAACGCTAAATTAGTTTTTTGAGTTTTTTTTTAGTTTTTTGCAGCAAGGGTTATGCAGCCATCGTCCCACGAAAAAATGGACGCAAGGCAGGGCAAGTGTGTCTAAGCCAAGCCGCTCCCGCAAGGAGGCCCGACAGCCGGCTCAAGTTCCAAGGGCAGGTGCGGGCGCCTGAGGAAACGCCTGAGCAGCGCAAGTTTTGCTCCTTTGTGGCCTGCCTCCAGCAGCTGAGACTGCCGTGTGTGCCGCCGCTCTCCGAAGGGAGCTCACAAAGGCGCAGCGCTGACTGATGACGGCAGCAGGATCTCCCTCAGGTCCTACTGCAGTGGCCCAAAGGGGACGACCCGGAACGAGCTGCACCAGAGCCAAGAGCCCAAACCCACTACCCTGGCACGTAACAACCCCCTTCCCCCACGCCAAAGCATGATTGATGGCTCAGTCCTTGTGCATCACGTGTCCGCCCCCCCCAGCCCCCCCCCCCCCCCCCCAAGTCCATGGTGTGTGACCATTCCCTTGCGTGACTATGTACCACAGTGCAGCTGGATCTTGGGTGGGAATTCAGTGGCATGAGGATTTAAACTGCGCCAGTGGATGTAGAGCTCATGTATGTCAGGAAAGAGGGCCCCCATCGGGGAACTGACCCCTCAAGTGGACATCCTAGGGCCCAAAAGCCGCCATTGGGGAGGGGGGTTGCCACCGCCGTATGGGGGTCCGCTTGGACGCACCTGGCCAATGGCGAGGGCCGAGGCCCTCCTGTATGAGGACCCGACACAGAGCAGTGAAACAGGGACAGTCCAGGGACTCCTCCGTTGGCAGCACCTACCCATGGAAACGAAGGGTGTGGAAGGAGGTAAGGATAGGCCAGGCAGGGAGAGGGAGGGCACAACGGGGTGAGAGGCCCATGGGCACTGCCACCTACCTACGGAGGGAGAGGGTTCAAGGAAAGGACACGCGTGAGTGGCGAGAGGCCAATAGGCGCCGCCAGCTTCAGACAGCAATTCATCCAGGCGTCGGAACCACATGGGAGTTGTTGGCTTGGATTTAAGGCTGCGGTAGCTGAAATGTGCAAACGTGTGTTCAGCCCATCACCAGCTGAGTACATTTGGTATCAGGCAGGCGGGGTGGGTATTTGCATTGGCCTTGTGTTCACACAAATAACAACAGGGGTGAAGAGGGCTGGTGGTGGAGGGGGTTTGACATAAAAGTGGTGAAAACATGCCAGTGTGGATAAGATTCTAGGTGTTTGAAGCGCCGGATCAGCTGCGCATTTGTTCCTTCAGAAAACCACACGTTTGTATTTCCCTCTTGCTCCTGTGTTCTCGGACACTGTCCACTGCGCCCACTCCCAGGAGTGGACGCAGGCACTCCACCCGAAGAAAGCTCTTGCCCAGTTTCAACGGAAAGGGGGGCATTAGATGGGCATGTAGTCAGTGTGGATTCCGTGGCAGGCTGGATCTTGCGGGGCACCACCCTCATATGCCCGCCCACCCACACAAGTACACATTTCTTGGGCAGTCATTTGATGCTGATTAGGATGATGATGACGATTGTATGGGCAACGGCTCCCCTCGGTGGATAAGGCAGTTATGGGATATATGTATCTGGGGTGCAGGGAAGGCATTGGGTGTGTTCTTGTTGGATGGGGCAGGTCAAGCATGTATGAACAACTGTCAACCATCGGAGGAGGGGGGCCCCCCATCCCCCTGGACCACCGCCCCTCCTCCTCTTCTAATGTTTTGCCCAGGCCAGAAAATTTGTCTCACGGCCTGTGGCCGCAGACACCATGTATCATGTCTTCTGCTGTGTTGTTTTGTGTGTTGCAGGCATCATCATCACAATCCGGTGGTGCATTTCACTGATATTCTTTCCGTCTTTTCTGGGCCACTGTTCCATGTACAAGGCAAGGGCAAGGATTGGGCATTTGCTGGAACAGCAACCATCCAGCAATCAACGGCAAGCATCCAGGAATTATCAGCAAGCATCCAGGAACCATCTATCCAGGAAATGACAGCAGCATCCAGGAATTACAGGAAGCGTCCAGGAAGTGACAGGAACCATCCAGGAAATGGCAGCAGCATCCAGCAATTAACAGCAAGCATCCAGATTAAAAAGGAAGCATCCGGGAATGAATAGCAAGCATTCAGAAATTAGCAGCAATTATCCAAGAATTAACAGCAAGCATCGGGGAAAAAACAGGAACCATCCAGATCAAAGAGGAACCATCAAGGAATTTGCAGCAAGCAACCAGGAATCAACAGCAAGCACCCAGGAATCATTCTGAACCGGCCAGGCTCCTCCAAGATTGACAACCATAGGAGGAGGCGAGGTCGTGCTGAATGTTTGTGTCTGCAGCGCAGGGCAGGTATTGGGTGTGTGTCTGGGACGCAGGGCAAGCACGGATTCGCTTCTTGGGTGTAAAAGACGATTCTGCCGACCCCATGCCATCAGCTCTGACCAACTCACGAACCACTACCTGCGCAGGCACCCACTGCGGTTCGCTTTCGCATCAGGCCGATCCTACTCTGTCGCGTGCACACATGACCCTGTTGGAGCTCTTCAGCCAGGCTGATGCCTTTGAAAAGCTGCTGTGCAAGCTCAGCTCGGAGCAGCCCAAGCCGACCACACGGGCAGTGCGCCTGATCCTCAGAATCTTTGATAAGGTGATTCTCCCTGTTGTGCCACTTCCTGTGAAAATGTGGGGTTGAGACTGCCGCAGGCAAGAAGCCAGGGCTGGACAACCAACCTGGTTCCCTGGCCCTGTCCACTTGGGCTGCTTTCCTTCCTTTTGGTTTAAACACTCAAGAATGCCCATGGTTGGCCATCGATACCAAACAGGCACACTTGACAACATAATCACCACCTCTGTTGTTGATGTGCAGGTCAGTGATTTTTTTGAGCGACGGAGGTTCAAGAGGGTGGTGGACAAGATGGAGGAGGCAGTGTTCCCATATCTTGAGGGTACGTGTGCTCACACGGTGCCCATGTCCATATGCCCTGCATATTTGATTTCCCGGGTGTTTTCGCACCAGCTCCCTGTGTTCAAGATTCTGGTGCAAATTCTTGGAACGTGTATTTAACCCCACTTGTCAACCCGCCTGCCCCACATTGGGGTGCCACCCACATCTTCAGCAAACCTCGCTTCACCCCTCCCAACAACGCAGACAAGGAAGCTCATTGCCGCCAAATTTAAGAAGTCGTTGAAATCCATTGACGATTCCATGCCAGTCGAATTCAACGGCGTCTGGGTGTTCAATTTGATTTCAATTCAATTTGATGGCTTTTTGTCTAATTCAGAACGTGTCTTTCGACGCCCTGCAAAGTCATGAGCCACAGCTGCATTCGATGGATGTCTTTTTTTCATTCTTTCCCACCTCGCAGTTTTGTTTTTTGGGCGCTGCACAGAGCAGTAGCAAAAGCAGCAAAGCTCAGATGGGCACAGGATTGAGTTGAGCTGGACCGAGGTAGGGCAATTGCAGCTGGTTATCTGGTTATCTGGCAACTGCAGCTGGTTTGCGTTGTGCAAGACGGTGGTCTTTTTTCATTTGTCCACGGGCAAAAGCAGATTAACGGGCGAGGGTAATCGCTGGTGTGAGGGTGAAGAATTTGATGGGTCGAGAGGTGAGAGAGGGCACCTTCACCAGTTTCCAGTGCAAATACCAAGCAAATGTAGAAAAGCAAGTAAGGGCACGGCCGCTCAGCCCTGTTGTTGGAATCCTCAACCTTTTCTGCCACTAATTTGACCCACACCAATCCCAAATGTCACTCAGTGCTTTTGAAGTCCACACATATTGCCTGACATGTTTTTTGGTCCATGTTGCCTGGCCTATTTCCACAATGATCGCCACAATGATTTGTGGAAATGATTGGCAGCAGCCAGGGAAAGCACATCAAAACAAGAAAGTCCTTGGAATTCCGAAAGTTGTGATACAGGGCAAAATAAGGAATTTACTTCTTTGTCAGGTGCGCTCAAGATATTTGTTAATTGATGTCAATGTTTGCTTTGTCCTGCGGAAATGTCAAGCTCTGCCCATAAATATCCTAGATTTTAGACACCATGGAGCCCTGCACCTTGACATGCAATGCACGCTGCAGTCTGGACAGCCAACACACACAGCAGTCTGTTCTTATGGTGGTGTTTGCCCACTGCCTGCAATCGTGCATGGGGATTCGCACACAGATTCACGCGGTAAGCAGCACCATTTTTTGTGTTCGAGCGTCCCGTGTTCCCTCATTCCTTGAAGGGAGTCAGTGGCCTGCAGCTCCCTCCAGTCCCAAGCAAAGCGATATTTCTTTCTTCCCAAAGTCATTAAAGTCTGAGCGGATGCGCATGTGAAACTGCACTCGTGCAGGCCTGACTGACGATGAAATGAAGAACGAAGAAAAAGGCGCCATCAGTGAAATCATTACGATTATGGTCCGATTTCTGAAGTCTACCAAAGGGGCATCCAGTCAACAGGTCTGCCCTCGCTGCGCCCTGCGCCCCGCAGATGTGCCCCGAATTTCGTCTCAACCCTGCCTGACTCTCGTCTCCACCACTTTTGACACAGCTCACAAAAAGCAAGGTGAGGTTTCCATGCACTGAACCCGGATAAATTTTTTTGCATTCGTTCCTGCAGTTTTTTGCCCCTGCACGACACTGCACTACAATCGTTGCATTAAAGTATTTTACAATTTCACCCCCCACTAGGTGTGATTCCCTCTGAGCCTCATCGTACAGCAGATTTCCCTCTGAGCCTCATTGTAGAGCAGATTTCCTCTGGTTCGCCCAGTACAAAGTTTTGAGGGTCCTTCGCTGTTCCCTGATAGCACAGCAATCTGAGGGCAGTGAGGGCACGGACATCAGTGTTGGGGGGGTCCGGAGAGAGGAGTGGAAGGGGGGGGTGCGGGTTCTGAACCAGCCTCCCCCCCCCCCTTTTGCCCGCATTTGCCCGCAATTTTTTCTTGGAAAATGTGGATGCACTGTGGCACCTTCTAGGCTGGTTTCCGACAATAACAAAATCCCACCCTCGGAATCCTGCGCTGTAAACTGAACCAGAATGCTGAACACGGCAGCGATTATTCGCTTCTCATCTCAACCTGCCTTTCGGCCAAGTGAGAATTGTGGGGAAACTGCCGGTTTCTTTTTCAGCCATACGACAGGGGTAAAATGTTTTGTCATTTAACACATGTCCACACCTGTTCTTCCGCTTTTGTTTTTTCTTTGCATTGTGCCTGCTCATGTTTCGAATATCCGGTACACTCTTTCTCATGCCCCCAAAGAAACTGGAGCAGGTGGTGCACACTGCATGCGGCACTGCATTTCACAATGTCACCGATGCCAGCATTCAGCTGCATCTGAGTGCTGCCCATCGTGACGCAATGGCGGGCCGCTTACAAGCCGATGACACGTACACTGTGCGCACCTACGGTTGTGATTTGGTGTTGCTTGATACCCTCTCAGCTTCATGCCCCCCTAGGAACCCCCCGGGCGCCCTCCCAATCCCCAACCCCTCAGGGCCCCCAAAAGTCCTTCAACGTGGTTGAGTGTCTATACTCAAACAGGGGGCCCCTTTTGCCTCCGGAGTCCTTCCCCCAAGCCTGGGCAGATGCTGCCGCAGACGACACATTCTCTTTCGGGGCAGATTGATGAAGGAGCCGAGAAATTCCAGTTGCAGATTGCCCTCAAATGCTTGAGGAATAAGAAGTCGTTTGAAAAGCAGTTGGCAGGGCTCCATGACATTCTGGATTACATCCACCGGATGCAGCGCAAGGAGGAGTACGAGAGTATGCACATGCAGCATCACTACCAGCAGCAGCCACTACATTTTCAGCCCATTCTTGACACAAGGTGTGAAGCATGCTGTGCATCATGGACAAGAATTCGTCGCTGTATAATAACAACAAACCAGGGGGATCTTTAAGGAACCCCAATTTTTTTTTGCTAAGGAACGCCCTTAAGGACCGCCCCAAGGGACCACCAACCGCCAACCGCCAACTGCCACCAACCGCTAACCGCCAGCAACCACCAAACGCCAACCACCAACCCCCACCAACCACCAATCGCCAACCGAGACCGCTGCCAACCGCCACCAACTGCCACCAACCGCCCCCCGCCACCAACCGCCAACCGCCAATTGCCACCAACCATGGTTCAACATATGAGCTACACGCAGTCCTTTTGCAAAACTGCAATTTTGGAACACGCCTTCCCCCCCCTTACGGACCGCCCTGCAACAAACCAAACACACCAAGGATGGTACGACAAACCTCCAACGTGCGCAGCAGGACGGCACTGGCGCAGGCAGCCGAGGGAGAGATGGTGTCCAAGGTGTGTAGGAGGAAATGGCCAACCTTTCTTTATCCCTTCAACTATTCATCAGTTGCTATTTTTCTATTTACCCGTTGTAATCTCCTTGTTCTTGTAGACACCACAATTTCCAACACTCAATGTAAACCAGATTCACATTCATTTGGCCCTTAGAAGGGGCGCCAGCATGGGCTGGGCAAAGGTGGTGGCACCAGATACTGACAGTACAATGTCAACGGCCTCACACATGGCATGGTTTCCAGATGAACCAAAGAGTTTTGTCGTGACTCAATTTGGCCGAGTGCCGTAGTGATTGCGGGAGGGCTAGAGGTGAATGTGAGGAGGATTTTGGGGGGCAACGTTGGGTAAGGGGGCAAATCAAAATTCAAGGATTGCGGTGAAAAAGCAATAAAGATAAATATCGCTTACAAAATGCGAAAGAATGAGACTCCGAAAATCGGACACCGAAAGCCACCAATTGCCATGCGAGACTGGTGGTCCAAGTGTTTTCCAAAAATCTGTCGCCAAAAGGACTGCAGCTTTCGTCTTGGCGTGCAATGGCACATCCCTAAGGGAGGCGGTGGGTGTGCTGTATGGCGAGCAAACAATGTAAAGCCCAAAATCATCTTGCAGTGCACATTGTTCCGTTGGTAACTCACAATGTGGCCAAGTGTGCTCTTCGCCCATCTCCTCTGTGGTAGCTTGTTTTTCAGCTCAAGTACTAGTACTAGGGCATGTCACGGGACAATTTTGCCCTCTTTTTCAGGGAGGGGCGCAGTAGAGCATCGTTGGAGGCGATATATTTTTGCAAGATCACTCTCGAGGTCCCGCAGAAGGTGGTCAACACAAGACAGAAGTCATGTGACAGCATTTGTATGCTGCAAACGTTCACAGCACATGCCCACACGCGCGCATGTTTGAAACAGATTTCGAATTTAGCACTGCGACCATTGGAAAGTGGCAGGTGCTTTGCTTTTGCACTGAAGCAACAGCCGCTGATGGTGATGCGGTGATGTTTTGTGCTTTGCCAGGCTGGCCCCTCTTCAAAATGCACGGTTGCCTCGGGGTGTTCCAACATGCCCGGGGCCTGTATTTCTTGGAGCGCAAAGTCCAATATCAATAACCCCAAACCTCCCATTGGTTCATTCATTTCAACGTCAAACCCATACCAGGGGGGATTTTTCCGCACGCGGGTTTTTCTGTGGGCAAAATTCTGTATTTCATCTTGGTGCGGAATTTTCCCCGGATTTTTTCACTTTAGGTGCGGAATATTCCCCGCCCCCCTCCAGCCACCCAGTCTTCTTTTATTTCTGTTCTTCGGCGCAAAAACAAGATGCTCACCAAGCAAACACATATGGTGAAGCTCAACTCTTTGACAATTCACACGTCTGCAGAATTACTGCTGGCTATTTTGCTGTATCGTGTGTCTTTTGGGGATCTCAATCCCAGGATCTTTTTCCTTCCAATGCACTGAAGATTTCGGAGGCTCGGAATTTTCCCCTTGATTTTTTCGGGACAGGTGTGGAATATTCCCTGTGCAGAATTTTCCTATGCGGAATAAGCCCCGTACGGAACCCCCCCCCCCCCCCGGTATATCCAACTCCCCCTTTCCAAGATCCACTAGATTTACCCCAGATGTATGCCAAGTATACTTCTTGGGACCTGTTTTGCTTGTTAATTTACTTCCCAAAGTAGCTTCACGCAGCGTGGCTGCACAATCTAGGATTTCAGGGCACGGACAGAGCTGGAACCAAGGCGGATTTTTTCATCCGAAACGACTGCCTTGCTAGTTGCTTCCGTCCCTACCAAGCACCACTGGTTTGACTTTTTTTGGTTGGCTCATTGGCACGTTGTCTCAAGACAGGTTGGTCACTCATGACACTGGCAATTGTGGCATTTGACTGTTCCCATCACAAGTGAAGTGGCTGAGGGGTCATGCCATGAACAGGCCTCGTTTATAAGGATTAAGTTGCAAGGGGTGGGGGGGGGTCCGGGTGGGTCCTCTAAGGGGTCTCCAAGTCAAATTTCATTTTTCCCCTGCCAAAAAGTGGGTCAAGAATTTTTTTTGGGGTGGGTGGGTCTTACCCAAAACAACCCCCCCACGTGGGTGAGCCCGCAAGGCTTCGCAGGTGCCCTTGACCACATCTTCCTCCGCACCCCTTCGGAAGCAGCCCACACCACAGAGGTGCGCTCCGATTCCAGTTTCCCGTGTGACCATCTGCCCGTGACTGCCACCCTCCATGACCTCCCACCGGCGCCCCAATTGGTGTGCCCGTCGAAAAAGGGCCGCTTCCCCATCCCGCGGGAGCCCCCCCTCTTATAAACGAGGCCTTCTCTCAGCTCACTTTAATTAGGTCTCACCCCTCTGATAAACGAGGCCTGGCCATCAAAGGCATGTTGACTCTTGAGCGGCGCCACATGCATCACAAACACGCGGTGCAGCGCAGTCAGACATTTTGATGTGTTTCATGCGCCTCTCAGGGATTCACGGGAACAAGGACCAGTCCCTATACGTGGCCGCCAACGCCGCCATGCAGGAGGCTCGCCGAGGAGATGCGCACCACCAAGTCCGCCATCCCCGCCATCGCCCTCGACTTCCCCATCGTTGTGGGCGCCGGACGCCTGACGGACTTCCGCAACACCGCCGAGTTGCACCTGAACACTGGCCGTGGGTTCGGCGTGATCTCCTTCTCGTGGCTCGAGGGGCTCTTGGAGCGGATCATGGCAAGCAGACCCGTGGTTAGAAGCGTGCGCACAGACCAGGGTTAAGCGTGCGCAAGCGTGCGCAATGTCGGGTGGTAAGTGTGCGTAAGTGTGCGCCATCTCCTCGTCCAAGCGTGCGCAAACGTGCCCATTTTTTTTTTGATCGGAAAGCCCCTTAAGTGCCTTTTCGGCACACAGTACTCTTAAACAAAAATTCCACCAGCACCAATTTTTTTCTGCAGAGAACCCGTGCATGATTATACAAGAGGTCCACCTCTGTGTCCATGAGCCCAAGCGTACACAAGCGTGCGGAGTGTTGGGGTGTAAGCGTGCGTAAGCGTGCATAGCCATGGAAAGTAAGCGTGCACAAGCGTGCACGCACGCTTCTAACCACGGGTCTGATGGCAAGCCCATGGGCATACCCCCCACACATGACCATGGACACGCCTCACTCCGACAGCCCTCAGGCCTGGGCTGGGTACCACCAGCTCAACAAGAACTTGATGCTCTTCGAGCACTTGACGCCCTCACTGGGGGTCGCGGAGGAAGACGATGATGAGGAGGCCGAGGGTGGCGGCGGCGGCGGCGCGGGGGCCGGGCAGTCCCCCGAGGAGATCCAGCAGGTGTCCAGGCCGTGTCTACGTGGTTACCCCTGCAGTTCCCGTGTCGTTGCGCACGCTACCACGCGCGCTGACAGCTGTACGTTCTACCCCGGCCTCTAAACCCCCCTCCACCGCTTTATGCCCAGCAGCAACCGCTTTAGTGACCTGCCTCAGCACAGAATGGCAACAGAACGCTTTCCCCTACCCTTCTCTCTCCTGCTCTTCCCCCCCTCTCTCTCTCTGTGCTCGTCCCAGAATCTGTTGACACATTTCGTTCCAGGCTGTGCTGGAGAAGATTGCTTTGGTGTTGGGGGCCGGCACTGATGATCTGGAAATGGATGTGCCGTTGCCGGAAATGGGAGTGGACTCTCTCGCTGCTGTCGAGCTGGCCAATTGGGGCCAGAGCCAGTACGGCGCCACGGTGTCCCAGACGGAGTTCCTGTCTGGCCTCACGCCCAAGGGCTTCTTGGACCGTGTTCTGGAGTCGGCTGCGTCCTCAGGGTCCCCTAAGGCTGCCCCCAAGGCCAAGAAGCCCAAGGCAGACAAGCCCGCCGCCCCGGCTCCTGCGGCCCCAACTCCGGCCCCGGCCCCGGCAGCCGCCAAGCCGGCGCTCATGGACGACGTCCCAGTGCAGACCTACAGCCGCCCTGCGGCCCCGTCCTACGAGCCTGTGGCCGCTGGGTCGGCCGCTGCAATGCCCGTGGCGTCGTCCACTGGCGGTCAGTTCGGCGAGCGCACCATCAGTTTGACCGAGACCCTCAACCCAAAGACCCTGCGCGAGATCGTGCAGGCCGTCAAGGGGGAGCGCCGGGCCCCGGCCCAGGTGCATTGCTCTGAAAGGTGGTATTCGGGAGGTACCCCCGTGACAGTGCGTGCGACGCGGGATTACGGTCTGCCGTCGCAGGCACACCAAACAGCAGACCGACCAGACTCGGACAGGGGAGGATGATCAATGGGCATACGACGAAGACGAGGGGTCCGTCCCGGGGCAGGTGGGTCTGTCCCGGGACAGATTGATAGTGCCAGCGGGTAGGGGGGGGGTGGGGGGTTCGTCCTGGGAAAGGACCCTAACACTGACGTTCGTGTCCCCTACGTTGTGAATGTCCTGTCATGTGCCGAGGCCTCTGTTTTCCTACCACATCTCATCAACCTAATTACGTCTCATCCCCCCCCCCCCCTGGCACGGTATCCCCCTGGTGGTGGCTTACACACATATGCGCTCATTGTATCTTGTATTTGGTGTCAATTTATCAGTTGCTGTGACGGCCAGGGACGCCTGGTCTGATTTCATTGAATTTGACACTGCTTACTGAGGTTTAACCCGGCACGGCATAGAGAGGAAAGATGCATTTATGCCATGCTGAGGAGTGCATTACTTCGATTTGTTTCTGCTGTACTGTCTGTCTGTCTGTCTGTCTTTTCTTCAACTACATTTTCACTCATATCCCAACCCTCATTCACTGATTAGGTCTTACCCCCCCTGTCTAATACATATAATGAAGATGCACTTGTGCCATACTGAGGAGTGCATGACCTCAATTTGTATTTGCCGTACTGTCTGTGTGTCTTTTTTCTCAACCCCATTTTTCACCCACATTCCAACCCACATTCTTTAAGTAGGTCTCACCTCCTCCCTTTGCTAATAATTCCCTGGCCGTTGAATTCCTCGTTCCTCTGTCGCGCAGGTGCTGGTGTTCAAGGGCAGCAACTCCCCTCATTTCTGCACCGGAATGGACCTCAAGGCCGCCACCTTCGGGGATGACCAGATGTCCGAGGGGCTGGAGGAGTTCGCCAAGCTGCACCAGGCGTTGGAGGACGCCACCATGCCCATGATCGCGGTGTGCCACCACGCGACCCGCGGCGGCGGGATGCTGTTCCCCTGCCACGCCACCATCGTCCTGGCCATCACTGGGGCCACCTTCGGGTTCCCCGAGATCCGGCAGGGAGGACTGCCTGGCGTGGTCAGTGTGGCAGCGAAGAAGCGTCTGAACGCAACGACGTGCAAGCGATGGATGTGCACC